>CM050657.1:8557500-9157500 GCA_027574665.1 Rhynochetos jubatus | reverse complement strand
CATGGCATGTGAATCCATAACAGTTTTGTGATGGAAGCACACGCTGCTGTGCAGTAGATGAATGTCTGCTGTGAGTTTGCTTCAGTTTTGTAGATCCTTTCTTACAGAAATGCAAACTTAGGGAAGTTAAATTTCCATTTTGCAAGTTAAAGAGAGGGGAGGGTAAAAAAAAAAAAAAGTAATGTTCCTAGTAGGAAGAAAGAGGAATCAAATCCACCAAAACTTGGTTTTAAGATATTGACTGGTAAAGAAACTTCTGAATATCATAAGTACTAGGGTGACATCATGTTAAATGATAGCGTGACTCAGTTTTTCTGTTGCAAAACGGAAATAAATGACAGAACTTGTGTATAACATATGAGCTCAGAGTTTTGGAGAAGTGTGGTTTTGTGGCATGAAAGCACTTTGTTCAGGGTAGAAACACATTTTTTGGAAAGTGAATTTTTGAGATTCTCAGGCTGAGGCTGCCTTTAAACAGAAATTTGATAAACACAACAAATTAACTGTTGTATCATTATCATTAGTATTTCTTTCTCTTATGCTATATAAATTTTTTTTTATTCTTTTGTTAAAGGCAAATCCCCCTCCGGTGCTGGTGAATACAGATTCTTTGGAGACTCCAACATACGTAAGCCTACACTTTCAGTTATAACTTTACATAATGCTTTGTGTACGCAGTTGTGTAGGTCTGTTTCTGCTGTTTAATAATATCTACTTCACCTCTCTGATGGTGCTTGATTTCGTCAGCTGTCCTGATGGCTATTTGAAGTCCTTAAGTAACAGTTTAATGAAGGAAAAGTGCTGTAGATGGCAGGTGGGAGGTTCTCTGTGAGTACCAGTGTGTGACAGTGCAAAAACATGTTGTTTGAGGTTCCAGCGGTTCAGTGTTCAGAGAACAATCTGTTTCTTCAACTGTGCAGGCAGATGCTTTAATATTTAATGTGCCATTTCCATTGCATTTCTGATAAAATCACTTTTTAATGCAGTGGCGACACTTAAGATTTTAGTTCTCTAAATGTTCATAAAAATGGGTTGGTTCTGTTTGAAACATTATGGTAATAAGTGTAGTTAGGTGGAGGCTAAAATTTGTGTTTGGCAGGGTGTTTGATGGTGGGAGTACCACAGGCAGAGGGACACTTCAGAGGCTTTGGAATGTATGCCATTTTGGCACAGGTTTCAGATCTGGATTTTCCTCCTGTACCTTCCTCCTGCAGTTACTTATCTCCCACTTGCTTGTCGTGTTCCTGAAGTGTTAATGCCTGTGCTGATGGCTTAATACTGTGTTTATTCCAAGTACTGGTATTAGCAAGTAAGGAGTAAATTTTGTCGAAAGCATTCATAACTTGGCAATGTTGCTAGAGAGAAGCTGTAATACTGAAGACAGACAAAAGTGTGAATTAACAGTTTAAGCAGAAAACAAAAGATCAGTACAGTGACATAATTGGCTCATAGAAGAGTCCCGAGTGTAATAATGATGCTGCTTGCTAAAAGATCACAACAGTAGCCTGCAGCGTGTGGCCTTTGTATTGATGTGACGCAGATACAGTTTAGAAAAGCAGACTGAAGGTGAGTTGTCTGCCTGCACACACAAAGTAAACCAAGAAGAAAAGTGATTAATAAATATATATTCACATTTCAGAAGGCCCTGTCTGATAGAGCCAGATGGAGGACAGTAGATAGTAGAAACAGGGAGAGAAAATAGCTTACACCTGAATGCCAGTTTATTCTGTAAATGCCATCTAAATTATCGGTTTGCAGTGGATGAAAAACAAACAAGCTCATAACCATCTGTAATCTAACCTACTCTGAAAGCATAGGAAGTTGAGGAAAGGAATATCCTTCTAGGTTCCCAAGTAGCTAATAGAACCACAGTTGTGAGATAACTGCATCATGAATCTACAAAAACCAGAGCCATTAAAGCTTTTTCTATTGAAAGAAAAGCAAAATATGAATCTAGAAAGTCAGCAAGGAACAAATAGTCAAGAACACAGCTCTTGTTAGCTGCGTCATAGAGCTGCTGAGGAAGTACTCCCCCTTAGACCTCAAAAGTGGTTTGGAAAATAAACCACCAAGAAGCATATTTTTTTTATTCTGTGTAAAAGCTTAGGGAAATACAACCAAAACCTAAGTTGGTGGCACATAAAAATATTAATCATACTAGCAAAATTAAATGCAGGAGAGCCAAAAGGTTCTAGCCAAATTCTGCTGAATTAATAATAGTTTTTCTTGTTTCAAGAATATTGCTGCATTTTTGTTGTGGCATAATTGCAGAATTTGTGTAGAACTTCCTTCAGCCAGGGGAAGCCCCTGCAAATAAAGCTTGGCTTAGTGGATCTGAGATCACTTCAAAATTTGCAAAAGGTAGAATAGGGCAATAATTTTTATCATTTGATGTATCCTTGCTTCTGTGTCTGCCAATGTTCGGTTTGTTAGATAAAATCAAACAATAAACTGAAAAAAAAAAGGGGGGACTGTAGAATTGAGCTAAGCAAAAGATAACATTATGGAGGTGTTTGTTTAGTTCTTTTCATCTAGATGTTATTTTAAAACTGGATTACAGAATTTTGTATGTGGAAGTAAAGGAGACTGTTTAAATATATTAGGATTGGCTTTGTGTTGCCTAATGGTAATGCATAGGAAAATAATTGCCCTTGTTATTTATTTAAAAAAAAAAAAAAAAAGCCACATACTCCTCAGCCATCCTGAGCCATTTCCCAGGTACTGTAACGCTAGGTGACTGGTCCAGTTAGCATGTGTTGTCATTCTTGTAGATAATGAATGGCTCAAGGACTAAGCTAACATAAAAACTTCCTGATCAGAGTGGCTGTTCTGGTGTTGGTGTAGTAACAGATACAGTTTCATGTAATCAGAAGGTCAAGACCTCTTCCCTTTATAATGGAGAAATATCATGTGTTGAAACTACAGTATCTTTTCCACTGAACAAACTACTAAGGACAGTTTCAACTTACTCTTTGACCTGAGAAACAACTGAGGATCTCAAGAGCATTTTTTTGTCTGGCAGTCAGAAGCTGGGGCTTCTGCTCTATAGCAGCTGTATGGAACAGTCTGCTCTCTGAAAACATCACTTTTGAACTCGCACAAAAAGTGTCTGACTTGTGTACAGAGCAGTGTGAAAAGCACACGTCCCCTCTGAGCTCAGTGGTCAGTGTGCATCAGCACATGCCGTTGGATGCGGGTGAACCACAAGCTGAGCAAACTGCGATGTATGAAGTTCTGTCTCCCTTTTCTTTCTTCATAGGTCAATGGCACAGATGCAGATTACGAGTATGAAGAAATTACTCTTGAAAGGGTAACATGCTAAATGTCTTTCTGTACTGTTTTAAATGGGATTTGTGATACTTTAGTATGGAGAAATTAACCTCTTGATACTGCTAAATGGCAATCCACAATGATCCTTAGTGGTTTTTTCTTTTTTTTTTTATTATTTTAAGTAGATTATTTAACCTAAAGGAAAAACAATGCACCCAGTTGCTGGAGCAGGAATAGAAGATTTTATTAATATACTTGACCATTATTAGTAAAATGGGGGAAGGATCTCCTTGAAACATACAGCATTTAATGTTATTATCTAGGCCCGTAGAACATAATAACACAATGTATGATTTCACTTCTTACACTGCTGTTAGGATAGGCTTTTACTTATAGCCTTAGGTTTTATATTGAGATTCAGGCTTCCAGCTGAGATTGCAAGTGACACCTTGTCCTACGCATTGCTTTGTTAGTTTTTCGATGTGGAGATCTATCTCAGCTCTCTTGAGCCTCACTGTTAACACACTGTGCTCTTCTGGTAGTTTCTGTGAGGGTGAAAAGGTCTTGCAGGTGGTACTAAGGGGAAGCAAGCTTTGAAGAGAAAGTCTCTGCATCTGTAAGGATATACTACTTACGTGACACAAATTACTTGGGGTCTGTGCTGGGAAAAATAATTTGTCACTAATAATTTAATGAAGAACAAATATTTGTGTGAATAATCTCAAAGATCTAGCTCACGAGAGAGGAAAAGTATGTAGTATGAAACTCAGTTCAATGAGTAAGCTGTGGGGTTTGAACTGTATCTCTTAGTTACACAGTGAGTTATGTTCTTCTAGGAAAATACATATAATTGCATCTTTTTTATGTAGTATACTGCTTAAAGTGTCTTTTAATATTTTCTATCAGTGAAATTTATAGAGATTTGGTTTTATATCGAATCAAATATATATATATATCAGACTGTATTTTCCCTACTGAAGAAATGTGTAATTTTTTTTTTCCCCATCTGCCTTTAGGGAAATTCAGGACTTGGCTTTAGTATTGCGGGTGGTACGGACAACCCACATATTGGGGATGATTCAAGTATTTTCATTACAAAAATTATAGCCGGGGGTGCAGCTGCACAGGATGGAAGATTACGGTAGGATGACTTTCTGCTAAATTGTCTTACTCTGCTTTCAAACAGTGGATAGAACACTGTTACTTTTAGTAGTTTTATCATACTGTGTTACATTCAAAATTAGTTTTTCTTACAGAAGCACTCGGTAAATAATGAAAAATGTTTGAATATTTAAGTGAACCAATTGGTAGTGGTGTGGTTTTCTTCAGCCCTACCCAGTAAAATCTGCAGTTAAGTGAACATTATCTTTTCTATTCAATGATAGAAATTGATTATGCCATATGTTCTATAGCCCTTAATTCAATATACAAAGGAAAAGGTTAGGTAGGAGAGGTAACCCCTGGTTATCCATGTGCAGATTTTCTGATCTGTAAGGTAGTTGAGCTTAATAAAAAAACCTCTTTTATGCTTGGTATAATTCTGTGTCTTAATTCTCAAAGGTACTACACATCTTTATAATTTCTGTTTAAATTAATAAGGGTACTCCTTCTGCAGTATACTGCATTTTCTTATTTAATTGTGGACTGATACTACTACTGAAGTCCTAGTGAGGAAGTGTTGGCATATTATTAGATGGTAGCAAGTGATATTTGTAACTCTGTTGAAGACTACTGTTATAAGTTAATAACAAATTACATTAAGGAATTACTTTTTGTAATCCTGAACAGTCTTTAAGTATACTCCTGTATCACTTTGGGGGGGAAAAAACACATCCAATTGTGGGACTAGTTTTTTTTCTCTTGTGTTATCAAGAATTTCCCCTATCATTTTGCTGCAAATGCCTGATGCCTTATGGATTTCAGTGCTAATAAGATTATTTCAAGGCTGATGCCATTGTCAGAGTTACATCTGGCAGAACATGGTGACAGGTGGGCCAGGCATGGTACTTAGTGTAATGAGAGATCAGTGTTACTACAGCAACATGTTAAATGGAGTGGAAGGCCGACACTTAAACAGTTGGTGAAAAACAGGAATGGAGGTTCATTTGTTCATATCATGGCTTAAAATTAGCATGTTCTCATCGTGTGCCTCCTAAAAATATTCTTTCTTATAGCTGTAAACAGAAGGTAGTTTGTATGAAGCTCTGTTCAACATACTGCTTAAATGAAACACATATAAGATGGTGGCCTCTTCATCTGTGAACAAAATATTCCCTTTAAATGTTTTCTGGTGATCCTTCTCTTATTTTTAGGGACTAATAATTAATTTTAAAGCATTGTCTTGAATCAATATAAATTTGAATCAAAACTTCTGTATCTTTTGAGGATCCTAATGTGTCTACTCTGCTGTAACAAAACAGCTGAACATGAATGTTGCTGTCTCTAGGGTTAACGACTGTATTCTACGAGTAAATGAGGTGGATGTTCGTGATGTGACACACAGCAAAGCAGTTGAAGCATTGAAAGAAGCGGGATCAATTGTACGATTGTATGTCAAAAGAAGAAAACCAGTCACAGAAAAAATAGTAGAAATTAAACTTGTAAAAGGCCCTAAAGGTACATATGAAGTACAGAGCTTCTGTTTCACAAGAAGGATAAGAGTTGATGATTATTTCTGTATTTATTTTTTTTTTAATACTGTGCATATGAATTTCTAGGAAATGCAGAATAATTAAAAAAAAATAGAGGCGTCTTAAATGCTTCTGAATTTTCATTTCGTGTCTTGAAACTGTTCTTGTAGAATGCATTTTTTTTCCAAATTATAAAAATGTGTTTTTGATAATATTTAGGAATTTTTAAGTGTAGAATTATGGGAGTAAAATATCTCATTGAATTAACTAGAAAGATTTGAGAGATAAAAAACATGTAGAGACATTTAGTTTCAATGTTGGACAATTGTTCTTTAAATATGAGTGGTGATGCTCTGACTCTGCTGTGTACATCTTTCACAAGGCATGAAGTAAATGATTTAGCTTTTGATTTTTCTGAACTTCTGTAAATGTTAGGTCTTTTCCAGAACTTTCTGGAAAATTATGGAGTTCACTTGGGAAGGCATCCAGTATTGCTTCAACCAGACCCTAATGTTTTTATATATAAATTTATATATGTATGTGTATGTGTGATACACACAGCAGTATTATTTATATAGTAATTTGAAGCTAATGTATACTGAAAGGTTTCTTGAGTAATGACTTTATCTTCAAGCAGGTCTTGGTTTCAGTATTGCTGGTGGTGTAGGAAATCAGCATATACCTGGAGACAACAGCATCTATGTAACCAAAATCATTGAAGGTGGGGCTGCACATAAAGATGGGAAACTTCAGATTGGAGACAAACTTTTAGCTGTAAGTAAGAGCTGCATTTTTTTTAATGGTCACTCATTTTTAGGCCCAGTAAGGGCATGGATTCACTTTGTGGTTGAGCTGCCTGCTGGTGGAGTGTTATTTCATAAAAAATGGCTTAAAAAATGAAATTGCCAGGGAATCAGTGGTAAAATTTAAATTTTCAGTGTTCAACATCAGGAAATCTGAAATCTGTTCCTTGGCACAATGCTTTGTGCAAAACTTGTATTAACCAGCCTGTTTATTTCTCATGTCTGCTATTATTTCTCTGGAATCTGAGTGATGGGAATGTATCCAGCATATGATGGGGTTGTTTCTCTTCTCAGAAGAATGGAAAGGAACTCCGTGTACTGGTGACTGGCCAGCCTGTAGGGAAACTGCTGATTATATAGGATTTCAGTATTTGTAATGCTTTTGAATGGCTTTTTTTTAAAAAAAAAACCAAAATGTAAGGGCCCTGGAAATCTTCCTTTTAATGGCAAACTGATTTCCAGAGTTAGAATTTCTCACCTGTACAAAAAAAAATCTCATGCTAACTTGCTTGTATCACATAATATGTGGAAGGTTTTAAGGAATTTTTGTTAGAAATATTGAACTTTTGAGACGGATTATTTTGTCCAGTATTACTTTATCCATTAATAAAACTGCCTAATAAAATAAAAGTATTTTTGGATTAATATCAGATATTGTTTTGGGGATGCAAGGACCGTATGCAATTGGATTATATGATAAATGCATTGTATGGTAAATATAATGTCCTGATTTATTGTAATTGTAACCATTCAATCAGTTCCTTAAATTAGAAAAGAAGTGAGTAAATGTCATCTATACTATGTTATGGTCAGCGGAATTTCACTTAGTCAAAGCTTTAGTTACTAACGTAGAGATAAGCTCCCATATTTTGCAGAACATAACTTTCTGTCTGTGTGTTCAGGTTGTACTGCCATTACCACTACACTGCAAAGTGATTTGTCAGTCATCAGGAGTTGTAGGAGTTCAAATGTGTTTAAAAAAAAAAAAAGCAACAGGCATTCAGAAAACTTATAGGCAACTCTTAGAAAATACAGATAGAAAAAACCCCAGTTTAAGCAGTAGAGTCCTCCCCCCAAAATAGCAGAATTGACAAGGCTTAATTGTTTTTACACAGTATTTAAAGTTAAGTAATCAAACAGAGGAAAGTGTCTTTGGTCCCTCAGGTTCAGTGCAGTACCAGCCTTATTTCCCATATTGCCCAGAATTATCTGCAGGAGTTACTTTCCTCTTCAAAAGGCTTTACATGACATAATAATTATTGAAGGGTTTTTGTTTTGCCAATGTTTCACCTTAATAGCAGTAGTTTAAAAAAATCTGTTGCCTGTAAAGTTAAACTAGTTACTTGGCATGTAAGTCAGTCACTTGGGGATCTTCTTCAGTTTTGATCCCTACTTTTGAGTTCTTGCAATAATATGTTGTCCCATTATAATGTCTAGAACCTTCTGTCATGACGAGATCATGTAGGATTTATACATAGTAGAAGTTTTCTTCTGTTCAGTGCTTGCAGTAAATACTATGTCAGTGCTGTGACTGTGCATGCTTGTGGCCTTTTGTATTGCATTCATCCCGTTAGCTTTCCAAACTCGTGTGCCTTTTTCACAATGTTGTAGTCAATACAGTTTGTTAGAATCTTTTGAGGAAAGACTTCTCTGTCTTATATTTCATAGCACTACAAAGTATCTTTTATATAACCAATTATGCCCGTGGCACATGAATCCTAATAAAATCTCTCAATGCCAGAGTGCTCCAACAGCTTTCAGTGAGGGTTTTAATGAAAACATACGCTTTCCTGAATTGTGAATTTGTGTGTTTTTTATGTTTAGGTGAACAGTGTTTGCTTAGAAGAAGTTACTCATGAAGAAGCAGTGACTGCCTTAAAAAACACATCTGACTTTGTTTATCTGAAAGTTGCAAAACCCACCAGCATGTTCATGAATGACAGTTATGCCCCTCCTGACATCACAAACTGTAAGTTCAGCTTCTCTTTGTGATTTAATTATCTTTCACTTTAAAGCTTTAACATATCCTGGTTTTAGTATTTTAATAGCATCAAGATTTCAACATTACACAGCGTGAAAATCTGATATAAGAAAGTTGATTGATCAGGAAAACTATATGCTAGACAGAATAACATCCTGTAGCTTGAGTGCTGAAGAGACAGCAACCGTGGGGCTCTTGGTGCGTTTCTGTGACTGATGTGGCCTTGTCCTAGTATACATGACTTAGTGTCACGTCTGTTTTCTGGAGGTAGGTGACCTGGCCACACATGTGGGTGCACTTGTCCCATTACTGTTCTCCGCCCCAAGTTTCCCATTTGGCTGCTTTCCCTGTAAGTGGGACTTGAGAGACTGTGGTATTCTATGCAGCCCGATATCCCGTCCTTAAGTACTAAGGCAATCTCCTGAGCTGTCAGGCTCCTCAAGTTCCAGCAGCTTCTTCTGGGAACCTTTCTTCTTCCTGCTGAGGCATTCTGAAAAAAATGACAAAAGATTTCTCAGATTCCAGGTACCTGTCTGTCCTTTGGTGACCTCTGACAAGGCTTGTGAAGTGCTATCTCTACTTTTGAGTAGATTTTCTGGGTTTCGTTTCATTTAGCTGCATTTTTAGAGTTCAGTTTTCTGTCCGAAGTTATTCTGGTTTTTTACGCTGTTCCTGGTAGACTTTTGTCTACAGTTAACCAAAGTAAGCAGGTGTGCTGGTGTACACTAAAAGCAGCACAGTTAGCATCCATACAGATAACTAAATCATTTGATATTTCTTTGGGGTTAGTGTCTTTGTATTGAGGGACACTTGATCAAGAGGTTTCTGAGGTTCTGATTTATGGCGGTATTTATTGAGAAGAGTCAATGTAGTGCCAACATAATTCTTTGTGCACCTGGGGCTGAATGTTGACCTCCGTCATGTGGTATTTGTCAGAGCGAGTGAGTGGCTTCTGGCTGCCCATGGGGGAAATTAATGTTGAAAATCTTGTTAAAGAATAGTTGGGGCTGCCTGAGACCAGAGGATTTAGCAGGGAGTGAATGTAGAAAAAATAGCTCATGCCTATGTGCTGTGGTTCTGCATACTGGTACTGTGAGCAATGAAAGCTTGACCGCAGCCTTTGCCAGGCTGGAATTGTTGATTGCTGTTTCTATCGCTTCTCTGAGATTTTTCTTTTAAACCTTGAGGTGTGGATTGCTACTTTAAACAGTTGCTTTTCACTGATCTCCATTTCCTGACTCAAGAAGAATGCAGTTATCAAAGATTGTTCTTTCTGAGCACATTGCCATTTGAGTACTGTTCTCCTGTGTGACATCCAGTCTCTGAGATACTGAAAGACAAGAACTTCCAAGTGTAGGAAACATGGAAAGTCAACAAAATCCCGTATATGTTTGTTGTATGCAGATGAACAACAGCACTGTAAGTGGGATGGTGCTGTAGATTGATGCCATTCAGCTGACAACTGAACTGATTTGTGTATTTCATAATCATAGCTATTAGTCTTCTGTAGTAGGTAATATGTCAGAAGGGAATGTAAACTGCTTCAGTGATCTACCTGTAAATACTGGTCATTAAATGGTTCCTGGAGGAAATGTCCAGTACGTTGTTGGTAGAAATGCTTTTGAAGTTACTCAGTTGAAATATTAATAAGAAGGTCTAGAACTTGCTATTTAAAAACACCAACATTACCTGTACAGTGTGTACTGCAGAATATCAGTCAGAAAGTGTTTGCGCTGGGTTTGAGAGGCAGAGGACTTGCTTCCCATACAGGCCTGCCTTTGAAGACAGTTTTAATGATGCAATTTTGACTCCTAGTCAGTTTTCCAGTATTTAATTTTTATGTGTGCGTGCATATTGTTACAGTATTTCCACCCTGCACTGAGAACCAAAATACTGTAAGGTAGGGAATAATCAGTTTCCACACTGGAGACATAAATGCATTATTGTTCCTTAAATGGCATAAATATGGGAAGAGAAGAATGTGTAATAACAGTAAATTGCAATGAAGTTTTAATTTTATTTCCCATTGTAGAGATTGTACTTGTGGCTGGTGTCCGCAGCTTGCACATAAAAAGGAAATAGTAGGAAATCTTCCATTTTCCTTTTGTGCAGAACTGCATTATGTCAAGGGAGGAGGGTGGGTTTGGAAATGGAACTTCTCCTGAAGAGTCTTTGACTTTTCCTGTCAAAGCAAGTTCATTTTATTCATGTAAAATTTTGTTCATTCAAAACACAGTTCCTTTATTAGGTATATCAGTAATAATATTTACTTGCTAATAGAAGTTTAGGCCTGATTTCGGATTCAGAAAGTGCTGGCTTGCCTTTTATTTCTATCATGTTCCTCATGAATATTCTTCAGTTATATTCTCCAGCTAAAACAGTTTTAGGAAAGACGCAGGCACTTTTTTTCCCAGGAACTCCATAGAGACCTGGTTTCTGACTTGTAGGTTTGCTTCCCTAGCCCTGAGAATACCAGCCTTGAACAAGGATGTGACATGTCTAAGAAGCACCATATGTAGAACTGTATAAATGATGTAGCCAGTGCTGATGTGGAGCAGTTGACAGGTCTGAAATAATAAACTGTTCTATTCCTTGATATAACTACTGAGCTGTAGTTACCTGGTGAAAGGATACAAAATATGAAAAATAAGAGTGTGTGACTGTATTAGGTATTATGTATGTTTCTGAACATGATGCAGTTAAAAGCTTTAGGAACATTAAAAACTATCAAATGAAAAGCACTGTAAGTCAATGAATATAGAATTTGTTATGAAAAATCTAATTACTTCCTATAAAATACACATCTTTATAGCTGCCACTGACTTGTTAAAAGCATTTGTAAATTCATTTTGTGAAATGAGACAATCTAGTGCATGAACAGAATGTCCAAAGCTGCTATACTGTGCCACAGTTGCTTAGTTTTCTTAATCAAAACCCATTTTCTACTAATTGGAAAAGAGCTCAAAGTCTGCATTGAATTTGTCTGCTTTAGCTGTAAAATTTTCTGAAATAGCTGGTTTTATATATAGTAGTCATTTTTTAAAGTATCACTTGCTTTAAATAGGAAGTGTGTACAGTGTCACGGAAGTACACTTTTGTATTAAAATCAATATATTGTTTTCCACTGCAAAGTAAATATTGCTGTAGGGTTTGGTAATCACTGGGAAAAAAAGCTGTTGCCAAAACTCCAGGGTGGCTAAAAAGCCAAGTTTTGAAACTGACAGTCAACTGTCCAATTCTGTCACCAGCACACAGAAGCTATGTGTTGTGCCAGGGCAAACAGAAAGAATTAAATAGTGGGATCTATAGTCTTCAAATCCTTGCAGGGAGCAGAAGGGTGAGATGCAATGTACGTGTGTTAAAGCTGTTCTTAAAAATGGTTTTAGAAGTCATGTCTTGAACAATTCCTACTTGTTGGTGAATTCTCAAATACGGGTGCTGCTGTTGATCACTTGGTTTTAGCACAAACATCGTTCGTTGCTGTAGCTCTCATGAAGCTAACTTGAGGAGGCTTCCTCTTATCTGCACTGAAGAATGGGACAGGCTGTTTCGTGTGCTCAGATTGCGATTTTTGCTGAAACTGCTTGTAAACCCAGAGTTGCAATTTCCAAAAACTCTGCACAGTCCCAGACCTGAGCATGCAGCTCACTGAGCGTGGTGTGTCTGAATAACACGCTTCAGCACTTGACTAGTACTGCTAAACTACCTAAGCTGTCACAGTAGATTTTAATGCTTGTTGAAACACATTCTAGAAAATGGAAAGAACTCTAATCTGTGAAAAAGCTTTCAAGACTAAGCAGCAATCTGGCTAATCAGGTATGCTAACAGGTCCTCTAAGCTAGGCATTAAGGTATTGTAGGTGGTTATCTGTCTGGCTCGGTACCTCTTTTATTAGACCATTGATCGGGGTAAGACAGTGTTGATGTGATACATTTTCCATGTATGGCATTTACTGCACTCAGGTTCACTAGGGATCTGGAATAATACAGAGTTTATCCAGTGCAGATTGGGTGGTTTGCAAGCTGGCTATTCAGCAAATCTCTCATATAAAAATACTGTCAATGAAGTTTGTATGTGATCTCAATGTTTGAGAATATACAGGTTACTTCTGCAGTCTGGTCACGTCTATTCACTTAAAAAGCTTTCGGTTTAATATACCTCCTCAAAGGTCAAGCACCACATCATATACAGCAAGGGAATAAGAGCAAAGAGAGTTTGGCAACTTTAATAATGTTGAATCTCTGAACTGCCCACACCCTCCATTTTTAAACCTCAAATCTTGAAACACTGACACCAGAAAAAAAGATTTTTGGTTGTAGAATATGGTTTGTAATAGGAGATGGTGGGTATGAGTATACCTGGTGAACGGACCCTTAAAATTGATGTGCCTGACTTGGAAATATAATGCACACTTTTAGTTGTGTATTGTAACAGCCCTCCTGGAATTGTGGAATACCATACCGCATTTTTCTAGTATGTGTGTTATGGTTCAGGTAAAACATGCACTTCATGTACCAGGATTCATGGCCTGCTATGCAAGAGGTTAGACTGAATCCTTTTAATACTCCGTTCTAGTTGGAGTCAATGAGCCTGTGAGTAAGGCAGTTGACCCTTGCAGTTCAGTTGAAATTTTTTTGCACTAGCTTGTTTATTCCTTTCAGTAAATTGATGCCTTTTACCTTGAAGAATAGGAGGTAGAATTATTCTGCCTTTGTTTCCTGATGTGTGATGTTGGCTGAGCATGTACTAGTGTTGCTACCAGCACCTGTGCTGGTAAAGATTTTGTTCAGTGTTTAAGAAATGTAACATCCCTCCCTGTTCAGACCTGGTAATCACTATGGCCTGGATATTCTGGAGGTACCAGGATGCTCTGCATTCAAAGCATTGACGAGGAAGATGTAGGTATCTTGAGAGTTTGGAAGAAGTGTAACATTAAAATGTGATTTTTAAGAAACTGAAATTCTTAATTGACTTCAGTCAGTTTTCCTTATTACATTAATGCTTTTTTTTTTTTTCCTTCTTTGAAGCTTATTCTCAGCCAGTGGATAACCATATCACTCCATCTGCCTACTTGGGACAGTCCTTGCCCCCAGCATCCCCAGGGCGATATTCACCAATTCCCAAGGGAATGCTTGGAGATGATGAGATTACCAGGTAATGAATAACCAGTGCTGTCAAATAAATTAACTGGGAAAGCTCATAATATGTGTTTGTGAGCAAAGTACTAGTAAATGCTATATTTTATTTCAGCAAATAAGTGCAAATCATTAGTTTCTTAACACTATAAACCTTGGTGTAAGGAGAAAACTGTATATATTTTTTAATGTGTATAAAGTATAAATATCTTATTTATATATATAAAAAATATACACACAGACATATACACATGATTTATCAGTCCAGGAATAGTTGTAGAATCAGAATGCCCTGACACAATGCTCCAGGAGTTGACTGAGTCTTTTAGGTTGGTAATATGAACATACTAGAGATAATTTCTTACTTTAAAGCCAGCAATGTTTTATCTTCCCTGCCCTGCCTACCCCCCACCCTTCCACAAGGGTTTTCTTTGATGGATTACTAAATCCAGAAAGGCTAGAGAGCTCTTAATCCTTTCCCATTAACAGAGTATTCATTCCTTCACTGATTCAGTAGATTGCATTAATCTTTTGTTCATCATTGCTGATAAAGGGAAGCTCTTCTAATTTTGTTAACCGTCTGTTCTGCAAGTATAGGACTGTTATACAGCATTTTCAGTGCGTTCTTTCTGAATTGTGTCACAGCATCATCTGATTTGGATAATGTCTCTCAGTTTCTGAGGCAAGGTCTAGCCAGGATTGAAACAGAAGTGATATAATAAATTGGTGAATTAATTTTACTGTATTGGTAAGGTAGGAGAGCCTCAGATAGCTCTTTGTAGTTATTTTAAACTCAGGGTTGGGTAGATATATAGGCCAAAGTGATTCTGTCTTGCTGGTAGCATTGCCAAACTTAGAGTTTTATAGTCTTCCTTTAAAATAACTGTAAAGGAAGGTTTTTAGATTTATTCTGGAATCCAGGGGCTGTTTAGAGAAAGCTTTAGGTGTTTTTCTTTAAATTACCTTCCCATCTTCTGCTCCCTCCATCTCAAAACGAGGTTTAGAAATTTTTGAGCAATATTTTAAAAGATGCTGTGCAATTATATTCTCTAACTGCAGCATTTTGGTTTATGTATTAGTGTGATCCAGAGCAATGTATGTAGGTTTTAACAATGTTATTTATTTTTAATAAAATAGTACTCTGAAAAGATGAAAATAATAGTTGATAGGGGGTGAAATTTAAGATTTTGATACTAAGTTGATTTAAGAGCTAGTGCAGAAACAGGGTGGTTTTTAAAGATTGGACTAGATATTTTTTGTTTGCTTTGAAAAAATGCAGCTGCTTTAGTTTATCCTAGAAACTATATAATTGATGTCTCCAAATACTTAAGAATATCCATTAATTGTTCTTTAGTGCTCTCTAGTGATTTTTCAAATGCAGTGCACAGTTGCTCTGCTTTATTAAAATATCTGTTTCTGGAATTGTGTATGCTTTTCTTGTATTGGGTCAAGTAACAGTTCAGTAGATTTTTGGAAGGAGTGTTTCTGCATTAGAAGTTGACTGGTATTATCTTAACTGGACCAGTACGTTTTTTTCTCTCTTCATCCAAGCCAGGAGAGGATCCTATAAAAAAAGTGCAACAACTTGGTTTAGATTTAACTTTTTCGGTTGCAGTTGCTTTAAATAAATCGCGAGTGTATTTGAGAATGCCATAAATTTTCAATACTACTTCTCTGTGACATGGTTTAGCCCCAGACAAATTAACTCTATCCCAGCCAAAACCAGCACACTCAGAAAACTTCACTTTTCTAATTGTTTATTTTACTTTTACTCATGATTAGTAACCAAAGTTTTGTATTCCTTTCTTTCCTCAGGGAGCCTAGAAAGGTTGTCCTGCATCGGGGATCAACTGGTCTTGGTTTCAACATTGTTGGAGGAGAAGATGGAGAAGGAATTTTCATCTCTTTCATACTTGCAGGAGGGCCAGCTGACCTGAGTGGAGAGCTTAGGAAAGGAGATCGTATAATTTCTGTAGGATTCATTGCTTCTTTTATTTAAACAACAGAAGTTTTTCTCTCCCTAGATATTAATGCCAGTTAATATGAATTATATGTGAAGAATATAATTGAGCTAAATTTGAGACAGTGGAACAGATGCCAATAAACTTCCTAAAGTATCTTTGAGGACTTTAGTCTACCTCAGTTTCTTATCTGTAACCTGATTAAAATAGCACTTTTCTATCTCAGGGAGATTTTTTTCAGTGAAGACATTAACTTATCTTATTCCAGTAGCTGAGGTGTGTGTGTGCCTAGACAGAAAGAATGCAGGCTTCAGAAATAAGCCTTCTAATTGGATGGAGACAATTGGCAGTAGTGTCAAAGTTGGGTGCTTTACTTCCTGGAGTAACTACTAAACTTCCCGTTAAACAGATCCATCTCATACCTGTCTGAGCCTTTTTCTGTGTTAGTATTGAAAGTTATAAAGATTTTGTGTGTTTCTTTGTGAAATTACTTATTTATGGAGAATCATTTGTTTGGATAATTATCTTGTGATTTGGTAGTTATTTAAGAGGAAAAAGTAGTTTTGGCTTTGCTGTTATTAAAATACTGATATTAAAGTGTACCTTTATTTTAGCTTGAACTACAAAAGGTACTTTTGGTCTAAAATGTGACACACACATTTCTGCTTCAGTTTTTTTCTGACGCTATTTTTAAATTTGCTGCATTGAAAACAAGACTAGATGATTTCATGTGGTGTGGTCTGATATTAAGCATAATGGTCTGTAGGCTTTGGCTAGGGAGGGGTCTGAAGCCCTGCTGTGGAAAGATGGACCATCACAGAAAGTAACATTCCCTTTGCCTCCTGACAAAGAAGAAAACTGACCTAGTGAATACAAAGTCATTAAGTGATGTACTATGACGATTATAGTATTTCCTAACAGAGGGCTATATGTGAGAGAGGATTTACTGACTTTGGTTTTCAGTAAGGATCAATAATCTTTGTATTAACTACCTTGTAATGTTGGAAACAGGGAAAACTGACGTGGCATGGAAACTGTGTTCTGTGGTGGTAAAACCAGACATTTATTTAGATGAAGTGCATTTCTGTATTATTTCTAGGTAAACGGAGTAGATCTGAAAGCGGCAACTCACGAACAGGCAGCAGCTGCCCTGAAGAACGCAGGCCAGGCAGTAACAATTGTAGCTCAGTACCGTCCAGAAGGTAAGGGTTGCTTATACATTCAGAACTTGGTAGCGATATCACGTTGTTACTTTTGCATTTCACAATTGTCTTTACCCTTTAATGTGATGGTTTTATTTTCTTTAGTGGTAGGAGGATGAAAGACTAATTCTATCTGTTGTGTTAGTCCAGATGACACAAGGATACCATCAGGTTTTCATTCCTCTGTTTTATACTGGGCGGGTATTTCTCTTTATCAAGCAATTTCTTCTGGTCCAGATTAGTCCACAGCTGGTGCTGATTAAACCATCCTTGTGTGTTCTGCAGAAGCCAAATAATACTGCTTCATCAGAATACACGTTTGTGCTCTTGTATTTCTGCAGCACTTTTCCAGTGGTTTTGTGTGTTTGAGACTTGAAGAATTCAGTAGTCTAAAAGATAGGCTTACCTTGAGTCTGTAAACTAATTTTATTGTTTATATATCTAATAAGACATTTTTGATGTCTTATTATGAACTGTGATGGTCAACAGCTCGCTGATTTTGCTAAACTGGATGGCCCATCACTCAATCTTCCTTGCAGTGACTTGTCTGGTTAGACCTTTCCTTTGACAGTACTGGCAAGGTGAAGTGTGGGTGTTTGTCAGGACTGGACATTGAGCCAGACTGCTGCCTTCATCTGAAGTTTTTAGGTAGCTGATTGCAACACACTTCATTCTTTATTTTTTCTTTTCTGTCATGTTTCTCTTGTCGTGTCCCCCCCTAGTCTTATAAATGTTAGCCTTCACATTCCTTTCCTCATGCCACCACCCCACCCCATCAACATCATCTATCTCCATTAGCCCAGGGACTGTCAGTAATAATGCCAGCTGATTTGTTTGTCTCTAGTCCATGGTCACGTCCCTGCAGCCAGCCCATGTTGTCAATGCCTGTATTGTGTGGAGAGGGTGTACATCCTGCTCACATGTTGGATCTGTAGATTCCTTCTTCCGGGGTTTGTTTTCTAGGAGTGCTTGCTCTGTGACTTCTTTCCAAAAAGAGTAGTAAGGCCAGCGTAAGTTCTGGAATATTTACTTTGCTTTGTGTCAGAATTGTCAGATACTGGTTTGACACACATATGGTCTCTCCTCTGCTTACCTCTTCAGTGTTGTAACAGGTGGGTCAGGTTGTTATACCTTCTTGCTCCCGGCGTAAGGATCCCGCACCTTAGTGAGAACTAAAACTCGTGCTTTATTTGCCTATGAGTTGTCCTTTCGAGCGCATGGCTACGTTTCTGTTCAAAGAGGGCATTCTTGGTCACTGTTTTTTCTGCCAGGAAGGTATGTTGAGATGTGGCTCCCGGTAGCAGAGCAAATGTTGTTCTGATAGAACATGTCTCAGGATATATCTCCTTGCTAAAAATGTATCCAGACTGTATGAAAAGCAGCAGTTTTTGTCCTCTCTTTCTGCGATTCAGGATTTTAAAAGAAAAGAATCCTTTCATATTTTGAAAGTCAGAACTCTTTTCTTTTTGGAATAAGACAAGCATTTTGGATGGTTCATTTTGGATGGTTCCTGCTCTTTCTGCATTGGAAATAACAGCTTTCCTCATTACTGCTGAACCACATAGATAACGTACTTTCTTGAAACATGTATTGAGGTGCTTGACTGACTGATGGGATTTTGCGTCATTGCACAGAGATTTGCCCAGAGCAACATATGCTGCCTCTTACAAATTTCTTGACAACTGTCACTTGTAAACTTCAAACCTAGAGCTGTACTCATCCCTTCATGACTACTGAGGCATTCGGGATAAGACTGCACGTAGTTGAGCTGTATTGAGATTGCAGTTCTCAAAGAACTGTGGGGCCCATTAGAGAGCATGCATGTGGGAGATGTGATTTGAATTATCCTACATTACAGGCAGACATCTGACACATTATTCAACTAAAGGAACTTTTTTTTAAGATGTTTGGTCTGCGTGGTTGTCTGTCTTTGTGAAGTAGTGCTTAAAATATCCATTTGGAGGGAAGGTGTTGGAAGCATGTTAAGGCTTACTCCCCTTTTCAAGTATGCCATGATGGAAAAGTGTAACTAGGAGATGGGCATCCATTGTAGTTTGGAGGCAGAGTATGAATTGACATGTGGCCAACCTACCCCGGAGAGGTCATGTTACTAATGTCTGACATCTCTGCCTTTTTCTTACTCCGTGTAAACGAGGTTGAATAGAACTCCAGCTGTCTGGAGTGGGACGTAAGTTGGGACAGATACTCACTGTTCATATCTTACAGGTTAGTAAAGAGAATATTTCCTTAAAGGTTACTCGTTGTTTAGTATCAGAGGAAACCAGTCTGTTTGGGGTTTGACTTTCCAAATAGAAAATATCATCCGTGTGATTGAGTGTACTTGATAATGTGGATATGTTCTTTGATCATCTTCAGATTTTCTAAATTACAGCTGATGGATGGTCTTCTTTTCCCTTCAGTGATTCATTTAAATTGGGAAATTATATTCAAATGTATGTATAATTATCTCCACATTTTGTTCATGGCATTCAAAAAAAGGTTAAGTATTAAAATTAAGAGTTTATGAAATTATTGTTCATCATTGGTGTTTCTCAAATGTTTTCGTTAAAATGAAGAGCATCAGCTATAACTGCTTGTATTGTATATATATATATTTTACTTATAAATGTAAATCCAGCAGGATTTTGTAGAAGATGCTGACAGCTAGGACAGATCAAGGACATTCTAGACATCCATCAAGGCTCATTATAACTGGATAAATAGATTCAGTATGATAGGAGCATTTGGAAGACACTTGGGATCAGCTCACTTCACTTGCTGTAATTGTATATGACAGTTTGTGTGTTCATAGATGTGGTGGGGAACGCTAACATTTTTAAATCCTACCACATTAGCTCTATCAGAAATTCCCCATTTGTCTTTCCTCTCAGATACCTGGGAAAAGAGGTTTTTTGCAAGCAGTTCCCACTCAGAAAAGCCCAGGTAGGCTGTTGAACAACTAACCTTTGGAAAACAGCTGTCATGGAAAGGGTTGAATTTTCCTTGCATGTCTCTTCAAGTCCAGTTAGACAACACTGTTTATCAAGCGCTAGTTCCTGGACTAAAGGCAGGCCAATATGGCTGAATCATACTGCTTTTTTTATATCTGTGTTGAAATTACAAAGATGCTGCCTTTTTTTTTCCTTAAATATCAAAAATGTTCCTTGGTGATAGAATTGGAGGAAAACAGACGTAATCTCATTCCTAAAAATATCCTTCTGGGCATTCGTTTAGTTTCCAGCAGCATTGCTTAAATTTGAGAGAGATGTTACAAAATTTTCCTGTTACAGTGAATCAAATTTCAGCAACTTAGCAGAGCTTTTTGGGATAACTAAGACCAAATAGGGAATGTGGAGGTATTCTCCTGTTTACAAAAGTGACTCGTGCATCAGGCGCCACTTCTGTACCGCCACAATTGTAGTAGATTGACTTCTGCTTTCTCCTTGTAGAGTCCATGCTTGATCTTGCAGCTTACCCACCAGCTACTGTTGCAGAATTTTGAGTCATCTGTTGGGTTGTACTTGTACATAATTTAGTGGTACATACACACGTGCGTGTGTGTGTACAAAATCTCCCTAGCTGCAGAGATCACTGGGTTTGAAATAGTGGGGCTGGATGCTGTAGAGGAGGAATCCACGGTAGGAGAAGAGCAGAAGTTTGGAAATGGACGTTGTCCTGTAGAAGTGGTGGACAAGTCAGGATGTCGTTCTTTTTCCTTTTTGTTTGGAAACTTTTCCTTATTCTTCCACTTGTACTACTCATGAATAAAGAGGGATTTTGCTTTACAGTGAGTTCCATTGGAAACAAAGTACCGTGACCTGCAGCCATTTCGAAGGAAGCAGTGTTGCTCCAGTACACAAAAGCATTTTGCTGAGCCATTTTCATTTGTAGAGGTTTCTGAACCATTTCATTTTCCTCTTGTGCCCTGGCTCTGCAGAGGCACCGCAGTGCCACACTGCCATCTCCATACTTGGGGTTTTCTGCCCATACGTAGGGTGGCAAGGGAAAATTGTGACATTAGTGTGGGAGAATGAGAGGAAGCTCTAGGCAATTTGGATATGTGTGTGACTCTGGGAGGTGGATGTTCAGAGATGGTTAGAGTTGTGCTTATTCTACATAGCAGGGGTATAGAAACATGAGTCTCAGTGCTTAAAGGGAATGTAGTGAGGAGAGGAGCAGCAAGAGGGAATTACAGGACTGTCCAGAGGAGTGTGCAGCCCTCAGGGGGCTCACCCCTCTTTTCACACTGACTTTTCCATTGTTACGTCCATTCAAATTAAAAGGTCATCTGAAGCATTCTTATGTGTTTTGAGGATGACATAATAATTGAATTACCTCAAAATTCAGCATTTTTGGAAGGATGGATTTGCTGTTCTGAATAGATGTAAGGTCCCAGTAGGCCACCATAACTGTATTATAGCTTGGGTGCATTTAAGTGTTTAAGAGAAATAACCAAAGAGATACATTAAACATATGAGAATACATTTGGCTGAAACTGAATAGCAAATAGTTTTGTGGATTAAACTTTTTTTTTCCCTCAAGGATCTACACCCCACCCCCCCCCCCCAAAAAAAAATTAAATAGCTGAGCAGTCTTCTTTGTGTGAGTTATCAGCTGCCTGTTGCTTAGAATCTCCATCGGTCTGTCTTTGTAACTGAGATGGTAAAGTCCATCTTGATATATCCACTTCTTTGCTGAAAGTGTAGAAAGGTGGTTACATGAGCAGATTAGCTCCATGTTCTTAGGATCAGCATAAGCTTAGGAGAAGATGGAGCCAAAACCTCAAGAGAAGATTTGAATTTTTTTTTTTTGTAAAATCTCTGCTTCTGAACTTGTATCGTTCATATAGGTAGCTAACGCACATTTTTCTTTCATCCTTTATTAAAGGAAATAAGTGATTTGCCATTGCAAAATGTATTGAAGATTCATAGTTCAATCAAAATGCCTCATCCTTTGTTAGCCAGAGTTCTATATGGATTTCAGCGGGGTTTTGCTGTTGTTTATTGGAGGGGGGGGATTGGTTGGTTGGTTTTTTGTTTGTTTGTTTTGAAGGAATGTTTTCATGTACTGAAAATAAGATCCAAGTGTGACAACTTTGTGTTCTTCGTTCTCTCTTGCTTTAAAACAAAGGAGTAAAAAGAAAAAAAAGGTTTGTGGAGGGGAAGCTTTATTAGAGCTTACCTTTCAATGGCCAATATTTGGCCAATCTTTCTGTTTCTGACACTGTATCTATGCACTGTTTTCTACTGGAATTTAAAGCAGGATAACTAAGCTCTGGGAAATAGTAGCGCTTTCATGTGTATAAGCTAAGATTATTTTCTGAGCATTTGTCTTGATATATATTGTCAATCATCTGTTTGTAGAAGTCCAGCTGGAGTAGCACAAAGCCAATAATGCTTTTGCAAAACTTAGTTTTCAGTGTTTGTTTTGTATCAAGAGGGCGAGCTTCCCTTGCTTTCTAGCTGAGAACATGGATTGTCATAACCAAAGGTGGTTTAAAAGATCAGTACATCCCAATTTCGTAAAACAAAAACCCTTTAAAACATAATTAAAAAAAAAAAATCACCCTGTTTTGGGATACATGATCTCTAGTCTTCCAAACTTTTGTTCCTGCTTGTTTTGTACCTGTTTCTACTCATTTCAAGTAATCCAGATTAGTCAAAGTACCTTTAAAATCAGGCCTGTTAAGATTAGAAGAAGGATTCTGCTATATATAGTCCTGATAGATACTATAAGGTGGCTTACACATGTTTTAATCCTTTAAAACCTCACTCCTGCTCTTTAATATAATAAAAAAATTGTCCTTCTTTAGGAACTGCTCAACCTTTTAGAAGTTATGAATGCATGGTAAACCTTCGGCAGCAGTTTTGGTGAATTAATTTCAGCAGTGACTAGACCTAGTCTCTGAGTTTTGCAGGCTCTGCAGGAGTTGTTCTTAACTAAATACAAATGCAATTTTTCTAATCTGTTTTGAAATTTCATGGTCTGCCTTTCAAGTGATTAATGAGGTCCAAGCTCATTACACGTTAGAGAGCCTGAAAGCCACCACTGGCATGTGGAAGGCGTTGTGGTCTCTATCAGGTCATGTTAATATAAAACCACAAGCATAGAAGCAAAGTAATATCTCCTAAAAAATGATTTATGATGTTTTTATTATGGTCCATACATTTTAATAGGTAACTTCTTTGCTAGTTTTTTTGAGTGGCTGTACTGAACATGCTGTACTCCACAGCTCCCCTACCAACTGAAATTTTAACCGCAGTCTGTAACATGGAAAGATGTGTGCAACGTGAATGCTACCCATGAATTTGTCAAGTACCAGTATAATCATGGGATGCTACTAGTGCATGACTAAAACTCACAAATACGGCTTCAGTCATCTGTATGCTATGCCAGTCCTGCCTCACAAACTTAGAACGGAAAAGGAATGGAAGGTCAACACGAGGCCAGTGTGATTGTGGCCATCCTAACTTACTACCAGGCTCCATTTCTCGCTTTGTGTGGAGGCACTGTGAAAAGGAAAATGAAGTATTCTGAGAGTGGAGAAAAGAATATAAATCAGTAGTTATATAAAATTGTCACACAGTAGTCCTGCTTTGACAGATGCAATGGGTCCAGCTAAAGGAGTTCTTTCCACAGACAGATGGCAAGAGGGAAGCAAGTGACATACTTTTTTTACTTAAAGTGAGCTTTTTCAGCTCCTCGTGGGTTCAGTATATGTAAGAATCTCTGATTCTTTGTGCTGTTCTGCCATCTGTCCCCTGCACACACATCTACGCTTCCATGAGGTGCTTTTCCTTCTGTGCTGTTTGCTGAATTTTCCATTCCTTGTCGCAGTCTTCTGTTCTTTTGCCCCATTTGCTAGAACATGTGTTTCAGACCAAATTAATTTTCGTTGTGGCCTCTTTTTTTTCCTCTTCTCCTGCCTGTATAGACTGTTCTCCATGTATCTGTGTCTATCACTGTCCTCTTGTTGCCCACCACGTATGCAGTCCAGCAGAGTTTCTCTGATCAGACCATTTCTCTGAAGTTGTGATTTCTGTTGAAGTAATCATTGACTTCGAAAACATTACAGTTTTCTAGGTAAAATCAGCTTAGAAGCTCAGGAGCAGAGGGCTCTTCCAGAATTTCCTAATCTTCCTCTGAACCCTGCCCCCACTCTTTTTGCTTGTTGCTGTGCAGTATGTGCAGCCATGAAATAAAGCAGGTTTATTCTAGTTCTGCACCATCTGCTTATCCAGCATAATTTTGAAGTTTAAACTTGAGCCCAGATGTACCCATCCAATGTTCTTAACTTACTATCTGTAAACCAGAGTAGGCTTTGAGGTTTTTTTTTCTTTGGTGATGTCGGGTACTGCTGGATAAATGCCATGAGCTGAAGCAGCAGATGCTTGCGCTTCCTCAAGCTCTATGCTATGATAGCAGGTACTACTCCCTCCCTGCCCCTAAACTTATTGGAAGCCTTGAGAAAATTCTAGCCAAGAAGAGGTACTGTTATTCCTATGTTCTCATTTCACTGCGTTTCATGTTAGTCTTGCTGCCTATTGCCCTTTATTTGATGTATAGCATCGGCAGCTTTCCTAAAGTCCAGGTTAGAATTGATCCTGAGTTAAGTCCCATTCACTGCTGTTGCACGTGCATCAGGTTTCAGATCCTGGTCAAATTCTTACCTGAAAGCATTGAGGATTTGGTTTGTGTGGGTTTGGTTGGGTATTTTTAAATTTCACTGGGGGTGCAGTGTTTCTTGTGCCACCATAGTTCTTATTAAAATACTGTTTCAGAATCTCAGTGTTTTGAAGACTGTGGAAATTGGAAGCAGATTTGTAGATGGAATTCCTATGACCAGCCTGCTCCATTTGGGTTAAAGTCAGTTTTGCTTTTTCATTTAAGTGGCTTATTCTCTTTCTATTTGGTTATCCTGGTCACGTTTACCAGAGATCAGTTGTATTCCTTCTCAGCCAAACTCTTCAGTTCCTCTTAACCAAGAAAGCAGTGTCCTTTTGATGTTTTTCACTGTGCCTGTTCCAGCTCCCAATTTCTGGAATGTTGAAGTGGCAAAACCTTAAAAAAAAAAAAGGTTGATGGTTATATGTGCATTGTATGGCTTTGTCACACTTTGCCTATGGAATTTATTGTACTGTTCACTGTGGTTTAAGGGAAAACATGATCAATTTTGTCGTACACTACATATAATGTTATGCATACCCTGTAAGAAATAATGGAATTGTAAAGGAAACAGTTCTGTAGCATTTGGAAGAATTTTGTGATGATAAGATGAATGAAACAGGTAATGTAAACATACAATGAAATTCTGTAAACATTGAAAATGCTGGAGGGTGGGAGAGTACTCGAAGGGAAGGTATCCCTGGGCTTGCCTAGTTCTCATCCCTAAACACTTGCTTTCGTGTCAGTGTGAAAGACAGCTGTTGTCTCTCAACAAAAGGTTGTGCTTTTGCTTTTATCCAGTACTTCTGGTTTTATGTTATTTTAACTAAGGGTATTCTTACAAAGTCATCTATGTCTGGTATATCCCTTATATGAAGTTTTCCATTTGTGTAAATTTGCTGCTTCTCTGCAATTTGTTCTCCTTTTTCTATTGTGTGGGTTTTTTGTGTGTGTCTATTTAGTAAGTAGTAAGGTATTACTGCAAGGATTGATTAAAGACATAGAGTTGTGTAGGTAGTGTTCAGGTGCTTCTGTAATCAAATAAAATTGCATTTTGTATGGATCACTTTGATACACACACATCTCAGATCTGGGTTTCGGGCCTTGCTGCCGGCTGTTGATGTTTCCCTGCTTGCAGAGCATGCAGGATGGGACAGCTGTGGGCAGTCTTCTGCCTGCTATCTGCCACTTTTTTCCCACATGTTACAAGCTACCAGATGGCATCCGTGTTCTTCAGTTTAATAAGAGTTTGAAGGTGCTAAAGGCAGTTGATATCCAACTCTTCTTAGAGACAGAAATGTAACCTCTCCTCTCCTTGAGCTCACACTTCATAATGCTAAGTTCATCAACTCATTAGTCAGCATGGGATGAGTGCTGATCCTTTGGGTACCAAACTGACACGGCTTTTCTGAGCTCTCAAGAGTCCTGCTGTCTCTAGCATTTTCTGTCTCTAGCATTAATTTCAGTGCCACTGTATCTAATACCAAATTTTCTTTCTAAACAAAAATCCTGTCTACTTTTTAGCTCCCAACCCAATCACTGTTTTCTGTCCATCCTGTTCCTCCCAAAACCTTCTGAAACAGAAATACAACTCAAAGTTTCAGCTTGCTCTACAACAAAGGAGCTCACTAGATTCCATCTGCACAGAGTGTTTAAGCTTTTCCTAAATATGACATCTCTTGACACCCCTTCTTTTTGAACACAGAGCCTTCTCAGTCTCAGCCTGTTAGTTTCTTTTTCTTTCTTTATTGGTATGGCAGGAGCCTCTATATAGAAATTATTCTCCCCCTTACTCCTACACTTGTCCCAGTCACTCCATTGGCACTTCCCAGGAGTTCTGTTGAGAAAAATTAAATTACTCCAGAAAACTAGAAGACTGGGAACCAGAAGATGATACATAGGCTAAATTAGAGTTAAGGGATAGTAAGGAATAGCCTCCCCTGTGAACTCTTGTACATGTAACATGCTACATAGGAAGAAATCTGGTTCTTCCGACAGAAGACACAAGATGCTGTCTTAACAGAAATTTGTAGTCTTTTCCAGTAGCTGTTGCAAAGAACTGCAGATATTTTCAGTACTGGACAGGCTGTAGCACAAGAAAATGCTTGCGTTATCTGGTCTTTTCCCTGCTCACTTCCCTCTTACACAGGAGGCATAAAAAAGGATCTTATGCTAGGAATCTTGGCTACCGTTATTGTAGTGTGTTTGAACTTTAAAGCTTTAATCTTCCAAAATACCCAAGAAACAGTTGAAAGGCTTAAAAGATCATTTCTCAGGTATAAATGAGTAAAAGGAGGTGACTTTCCCAAGGCCATGTACAGCAGCAGTAGCGCAGCACGGATGGACTATTCTCTCTGCAGCTGGGCCCTTCCCCTAAGGGATGTTGCTTTCTAAAAAATGTCATTTTTGCACATCCCTATTAGGTTACCATCCTGTCATCTTAAATTCTTTTGCTATTAGTGATAGCATTGGTAGTGGTGGAGATAATGTTTTTGTTTCTCTTGTCAAACAACCTCAGCAGTATGGTTTAGTGCTGGTAAACTATTTGATCTGGACTTTATTTGTAAAAAGGCATTTGATACTGTTTTTAAAACTAAGATACTGTCTTAAAAACTACTATCTTTTGGGTTTACAAGACCCAAGTCAGGGCTATTTAAGAGACTTTTCATACTGTAATAAGATTAATTATAGTTGCGCTGGCTAGAGCATCAGACTTATAGTTACCTTGAAGTAAGTTATATACCAGAAACAGAATATTGTATGTACAATATGGGGTTTTTTGTTCTTCTCTAGCTTGTCTGTAAGCCTTGCTGCTCACTGTCTGATGGGTGTGCGGGGAGGAAGTGCTACAGTATGTAGTATGTTAAATTGTTTTGGTATTAATTGGAACACCATGTGATTGGAATTTAGATGACTGTTGAAGGAAGCTTAGTTTAGGCATTTCCTCAAGATTTTTGCATTTTAGAGCCCTCTTTCATCAATCTTGTGTTTCCTGAGTGGATTTGATGCCCACAGGGAATAAGGGTGCAGCTGAGAAGAGCAACACACTACCCCATCCAGCAGCAGCTTGCTGCACACACCCTGGCTCTCCCAGCGTGGGCTCATTATAATCTGGCATCACGTGGTCTCCTGGCGAATGTGGTGGCTGCAGAACCTTCCCTTTAACTGGAAAGGTTTTACAAGTGGATCTGTTGATCCTGCAGTCCAAACTGTTCAGCTGAAGGAAAAACTTACTTGTTTTGAATTCATATTTTATGCTGACAGCATGTAAGTACCTTGCTTCAAGAAATGTTTGTCCTGAAGAAGCTATTACTATTTTACTGCTATTTTTGTAGCTAAAATCAAATGCGTTTAGCTTAGTTTTCTTAGTACATGGTGCTGCTTAAGTACACAATCCGTTTTTCCAGGATTAACATAGTACATAATTCTGTAGGGAATGAATCACTAATTCCGTTTACAAGTGGATTGAGATTCATGCCAGAATTCTGGATTTTTTTTCCCCTTTTGTGAGCCTCCATGGGAATGTTGTCTTATTCGGAAAAAGTTTTGCATATTTTCCACCTTGGGGTGCTAAATTTTCCATCTAATTCAAGTCCAGTAATTTTAAAGTATCTGTTCAATATTGCTTTTGCAGACACTTTACATTCTCATTCCTTAACATTTAAAATACAGTTCTTGATTGTAAGCACATATATTTCATGCATATGTTCTGAAGTTATCTTTTTGTCCTGGGTTAAAACTTATCTCTATCGGTCTTTTTCTTACTATTAAAATGATAATTGTTAGTAGAAATGCTTGTTTTAATTAGGGAAAAAATAGTTACTGTGAACTATAGATTAAAAATACGAGATTTTTAAGTATAATAGATATTTGCTTCTGTTTATTTGCTTTGCCCAATCACAATTACGTCAAATTTTATTTCAGTTAATATTGGTAAGTTTAAAACATCATATGGCTTTTAATTACAAAACAGTGCTTAGCAATAATGTTGGGCTTGGAGAGGTTTTTTTTCCTCGTATGAAAAAAGCTTTAACAAATGCTTATTCTGAGATTTTCACATCTTTGAGTAATTTAATTACTGAAGTCCAGCGGAAATGAAATGTAGTACCTCCCTTTCTTACAGAATACAGCCGTTTTGAAGCTAAAATACATGATCTACGGGAACAGATGATGAACAGTAGCATTAGTTCAGGATCAGGATCTTTGCGAACCAGCCAGAAGAGATCCCTATATGTCAGGTAATCATCTTTTTCACAGTATCACTATTGTGTTTTTCTGCTTCTCTGTAGACTTCGTATTTCTGTATTTGCATTTTTACACAATTATTTACACATTATTGAACTTAACTCATTGGTATTTATATGCAAAATTGTTTAATTTTTATTAATGTAACATAGCTGAAAAATATGTAGTAGGCCTGAGAACTCTATGAATTTTGAAGACTGGTGCTATTACTTGTTGTCCTGCCTCTCAGTGAGATGATAATCCTTCAGCAATAGCATACACTTATTCTTTAAGTCAGTGTATGTGAAGTTTCAACAACTTGCTTCATTCATTGTTTGTGGTTTTGTGACAGTAGCCTTCATATTCCCCCTTGTTCAGTTCTTGTTCAAATTTATAGTCTCTCTTTACTTAAGCTTAGAGAGATTTCCATCTTTTTTCCTTCAACTTGCTCTAGTTGTGGCCCCTGCTGGCATAACAAATCTTATTTTTATGTCCAATAGCATTTTGTTATAGAATATTTCCCATGGTAATGAAGAAAGCAAATGCATCAAAGCAAATGAACTGAATATTCTTCATTAATTTATTCATATAGAATTAATCATAAAGGAGGCTAAAAGGAGTTGGAAATGTAAAAGAGCATAAAGCAGTTAAGAAAACGGGTGACTTCACCAGGAAATTGTGGCGAGGAGCAGCTCATTAATGTGCCAGCTAACTCCTACATCAGTTATCGTATACTGATAAAGCATAACTTTTTGACCATGGAATGTGGGTAAAAGGATTGTGTTTTAAAAAATAAATTGACTTCCTCTAACCAGCTCATCTCTGGATTGAATACGGGCCAGCAAGTAGCCTCTTAGCAGGAAGCAGAACATTTCAGTAGAACAAGTAAGACTTAAGCAGTGCTGGTGCTTGGGTTAAACTTGGTTTAAAATATTGTAGGACCTCACTGGCATAGCTGCTAAAATTCCAGGCTCAGGTGCACTTGATTTCTCCCATCTGAAGCAGATACTGTTTTGTTCATGGTGCTGTATGTACTGAGCTATGGAAAAGGAAGCAAGTCTTACACAAGGCGGCTGCCTGAGTAATTGCGTCTGTGCTCAGAAAAGTCTTTGTCCTTTGCAGCTTGTTTCCAAAGGCTTTGAAACAGACGTAGCACATTACTCATATAGGGCTTCTGTTTAGATTGATTAGAACATGTACCCCTTACGTTTTGACTTACTATTTTAGTAGTTTTGTCTGGGTTCTGGTTTTGCAGATCTGATCTTGGGTTTTTCTTAAATACTGTGGGTAAATGCTTGATACCAGTTAATCATGTCTTAGAATTTCCACAGGTAGGTGTGCGAATGGATATTGTGATGAGATCTTCTTCCTTTCCATAATCCCAAGATTTATTGCTTTAGCCCTCATCATATAACTAAGCCTAAACAGTTCTAAATGCTTTTATTTTGCTTGGTTAGCTATAGCCTGATTAGGTTCTAAACCGCTTATGCTCATGTTCACACATTGGTCTGGCATTTTCAGCCACTGACAAGCATTTTGTGTTTATGTAGCTCTTATTCCACTGATGGAAGTTTTTATCTGTAGATGATTGAGGTTGAGCTTTTGACTTCGCCAGCTCCTGCAGAAATGCAGCCTTCTTCAGGTTGCTGGCAGAAGCCTCGTGGAGACTGGTGGCTCCCTTTTACTGAGTTTCAAATGCCTTTCTTGGAACCAGCTTTGTTGTATGTCAGAACAAAAATCTGAAATTCCTGAGGAAAAGTGCTTTTCCACCCACATCTCTTAACACAGGGTGCTGCTAGGGCTTTTGAGATCTACTCTTGTCATCACACCAAAAGATGCCAAGGACTGGTAGGCAACTTGGTATACACAGGATGGGTTCACATCTGTTCTGTCTGGTTTCTGATGTAATTTTAACCTCACTAAAGTAAGTTTTATGAATCTTTTCACATTTTGCTAGATACTGACAGAACATGTTAGTTACCCACCTTATTCCTTATAATAAGTCATTCTGGTATGATCATTTTTAATTGTACCAGTTCAAAGCCAATTTGAATAACTGAAGTGTGTTGGTTGGGTGTCGTCCCCGTCCCCGTCCCCCCCCCGTAATATTTGCTTTTGAATATCCTTTAAAGTATTCCAGTTGCATAACGTTAATACTGAATTGAATGGTAAATCCAACAGTAAAATATTTATAGGCATTCAACTACAATTGTAGAAAACCTATCAAATAAAAATACTCAAAAAATAATAACCTCTAGTGATTTCTTAAACTCATAGTAACAAAATAGCAAATAAAATCAGATACATCATTGTGTCCTTGTAACTCAAAGATGATATCTTTGTGAATAATCTGCCTGTAAATAGCATTTTGGGGTTGTTATGTAACATTAAGGAAACAATAGTTACGTTGCCTGAAAATAGAATTTGAAGTAAAATGGCAGATTTTTCTTCTTAATTTTATGTATATCAATATATGATGAATAGCAATATAACAAACAGTCCTTGGAGGGCAATAGAAATACAGCAATTCAGCAGCAGCTGACTCTTCATTTGCACATCTAATTCTCTCTCTCCCCCCATACTAATTAAGATGTGTGGATTTAATGGCCCTCTCTTACTTTTTCTTTGTATTTCTATTGACCTTTATTCTAAGAGGAGAGAGACTTAGGTACTTACATGGGTTAAAAAAATTAAGACTTTAAAAATCTAGCAGAAAAAGGTACCTAAGACTAGTGTTTGGGAAGAAGAAACTAACTGAATTAGGATAAGGAAAAGGACACTGGTTTAGATTATCGTTTTGTAATCTGTTGTTTGTGGTTTCTTAAGGTTGAAATGGATTTGGTATGAAGTCTCTAAACTGAGATAGGGTATTATTTAGCAAGTGACAAACTTAAGAGCTTGGAGATGAAATAAAGTTGAGGATTTTTTGGCTTGAGTCATACAGGCACTTCTCATCTTACATAGGTGACGTTCGTGCATCTTTTTCAGATGCAAAATAGGAATCCTTTATAAGGTGTAGCCTTAGGAGTATCTCTTAGACTTTGGTAGGAGGCTCCTGTCATAATTCATTTCCACATCTTCAGTAAACCCTCGATTGTGCTGGGAGAAACATACTGCAAGTCTCTTCAGTTCCTCAGGAAACTGATCCAGATATAAAATGATCCAACAGGGAGAGAAGAAAAGAGTTTTAACTCATCTGAGTTCCACAGTATGGTGCACCATGTGCCTTTCCAGACAATTGTGCTTTCATAAGTAACAAGGGGGCATGGATGTGCGTAATGGTGGACTTGCATAAACTAACTTTACCGGCAGAGACAATGCTAATAAAAGTGTAGGCATGCAGCTGGTGTTCAGGTATGGTAGTACCTAGTATTTGAAAACGGGCTTACCTTAGAATCAAGGATGAGATTTTCATGAAATGGTTGGGACTTTTCCAAAAGAATGCACATAAAGTTCTTTGCCTTTGGGTACTGCAGTAGCAAAACTGTGCTCAGATCGTGTCTCGAAGCCTTTTTTCCCCTGCCACCCTGTGAGCAGGGTATCAGCTGTTACTTTAAATGCAGTAATTTTTGTTTCATAAAATAATTCCAGTTTGTAACTTGATATAAATCAGTGTACATTACAGAAATTTTGACAGTGCTCTATGCTTCAAATACTTGCCTTTTTTTCCCTAGTCTGACATGTAACCTTGTGCAAAGTACTCACTGACTTACGGGAATCATCCTATGTGGACCTTTTACTAAGTACTAGAGTTCAGCTCTGGACAAAGCTTGTTCTCGTTCATTAAACCTTCTAAGAGTGCATGTGTGTGAATACTATACTATATATTCTTAGTGTTTGTACATGCATTCGAGAGAGACTGCATTGAGCGTTCTGGTTTTAAGCAGCTGTCAGAATGATGCAGTCATTTGTGAGCACCACAGGCAGCCTTATAATTTGTGCTATTTATACTCCACTGGGTTTTTTGTTCTTTCTCTATGTTTAAATTTTTCTTTTCAATGTAGAGCTCTTTTTGATTATGACAAGACTAAAGATAGTGGCCTTCCAAGTCAAGGATTGAACTTCAAATTTGGTGATATTCTCCATGTCATTAATGCTTCTGATGATGAATGGTGGCAAGCACGGCAGGTAACTCCAGATGGAGAAAGTGATGAAATTGGAGTTATCCCAAGCAAACGCAGGTATGTCATGAGAAGTTTGTTAAAATCCTATTTAGCTTTGAGTCGATTGCTGTAGTTGATAAAGGTGGTCCAAGTCCATTTCACTGTAAGCAAGTTAGGGGTTTAATAACCTTACACCATTCACGTATGAAAAGGTGCAAAGTAAATTCTGTTTGAATTGTGACACTGTTACGAATTCTTTCTACCTAAAACCTGGGACACTGCAAAGTCTTTTGTTGGTGCCCAGAGTAAACAGAGACATAGTGTTTGGCATAGCAGAGACCCAGATAAAAGATTAGGTGCTCTGAATCTTATTATCTGCTGTTGACTGGTAATTGAGGCTGTGCACTTACTGTGACATGATTTTTTTTTGCCCTCTGATTTATTGGACCTGTGTAATCACCAATTGCTCAAATACCCTATCAGCTGTGCATTTGAGAAATAGTACTCTGCTTTTCCAGTGCAGGCTGCCATTTTCTGAAGGTGTCATCACCAGCAGAAGTGTGTGCTACAAAAGGTGCACCTATGTGCTTACTTGCAACAAGTAGTAACTTGAAGTTTGGGAATTTTGCTGATTTAACTTTTTGTGCCTGTTTTTGTGGTAGAGTTGAAAAAAAAGAACGAGCCCGTTTAAAGACAGTGAAATTCAATTCCAAGACAAGAGGAGATAAAGGGGTGAGTTAATGAAGTACTAATTACATCTGGCATTGTGAATGGTAACGTTTTTCAGTGGTTTATCTATGCAGGCTCAGTTTCAGTTTTTAGTGGAAAGATTAAGTACTGTCAAATAGAAATAATTCTGAGCACCACAGCTAACTTTAGCATTGCCAAAACACTGGAAATTGCTTGAAGAATGAGCTTAGAAATGTATATTAACACTAATACCGTAATGTGATAGGAATTGTAGATAACAATGCTGTATGGAATAGTGCTGTTTCTAACAGCTCTGCCAGGGCTGTTAATAAAAGTTTGGCCATTAGTATGGATTGTAGACCTGGACTCCCTATTTGTGGGGAGGGGCTTATTGCTAATTTTCAGAAAGAAGTGTTACGTTCTTTCTTTAAAGTTTTTTGATACATAGAGAAAACAAGGAAGTAGAGCTCAACAGGGTCTCTATGATAAAATGAGGTTTTATGATGCACAGTTATGCAGACAGCCTAAAAACTTCTGTGTTAGAATTATAGATGCAGAAGCTTTAAAGAATTTCATGCAAGGGCATAGGCCAGCAAAACTCAAGGCTAGCATGATTGCTGACCAGAATCGATGTCCGTCTCACAGCTGTGTTTTTCCCACTGCCACTCTATTGGCAGAAATACTGATGTGGCTGTGCTCAAATCCTGTAAAATAACCAATGCAGGTGAAAAATAACCCAATCCAAAAGAGATCATGATTTTGATTTTAGTCAGTCACTTGGTGCAGGTCTTGTGTGTTATGCAACTCCTGTCCCAGTATGTGTGATGGGAATGAGTGGTGAGAAAGCAGAGTAGCTACTTAAGTAATAATAGGAATGTTTATAGCTGAAATTATAACAACTTCATAACAGTAAAGCAATCAAATGTTTCACTAGTTTGAGGGTGAGGCTTTTTTGCAATGTTTTGGTCGTTTTGAAATTTGAGAAGCAATCTCACAACCTTACGATTTCTACCAACAGTATATAACTAGTAATTTCAAGACTTAAATATATGTTTTAGATGCAAGGGCCTTGTAAACTAACTAAAAATATATTGTAATTTTTAAAAATTTGAAACAAGCTTTAAGCTCCTGAGGAAGTGATTACTTAAATAGTGATTTTTTTTTTTCTTTAACAGCACTAATGCTGTAACATTAGTCAGTCATTATGGTAGATCCCAAAGATCCATTTTAGTAATTTATTTCAGTTACTGTGTTTTCATAACTTCAAAAATCACATATATAAAATATTAAAGCTTCAGTACTTTATCCTGATAGTGTTGGATTTTAAAGACTCTCAAATCCATATGTACATCCCTCTGCTACATGACAAAGGTTTCAGTTTAGTTTATTAATGAAGAAAATGTCATGGTTGTTTCTATGAGTATTTGTTTAAAAGGGAGTCAATATCTCTAGTTATTTTCTGATGAACAATTACAGTACTACATTGAGGATTTACTGGATTATTTGCAGTTTTTTTCTGGTTTGGTACACTTGTATTTTGGTATTGGAATAAAATGTTATCAACTGATGTGTTAATTTTTAACCTGATCATTTTTATAATTTGAGTTCACTTTTTAGAAGTCACGTAAAGCCAACAGTTTAAATACTTTAAGTAATTTTCCAATTGTTACCATGTTCTTTTGAAAGATAATTGCATGGTTTTGCAGTTTGTCTACCAAGAAACTAAGCAGTTAACTTTAATTAACGGTGTATTTGAAGTAGCATTTTGACAATAGCAGAGTTAGTGCACAGTCCCTGTGTACTAGCATAGCACCAAAGATACCCATGGAATACTGAGTGGAAAAGCAACTACGCTTGCCATTGATATAGAACTGCAGTTCTTGTTCTTTAGTAACATTTCATTTTGCCAACACGCTTACACTGTTCCCAATCTTTTGCTTCAGCTGTAAATGTGTTAACATTACGGTTTCCCCTTAAAGTATTCTTCCTGTATTTGTCATGGCTACTCTTTCCCCAGTAAGTTGTCTGCACCATACCCGTCCTTGTGGACTGTGTGCCTTCTTGTGTCTGTATATGACAATACTCCATGGACAGGAGGAAATACCAACTGTATACAATTCTTCAAAATTTCTACATTAAATCCTTAAAGAATAATCCTAGTGATGGCAAATGTTAAAATCCATGTTCCTTTCATTTTAAGGAAAGCTAAAAAGTCTGGAGCAGAAATGGTTAATTTTTTTCTTTTTTGTTCTTTTCATATACACATTTATCTCACTGTCTGTGCTGCTTCTGTTTTAATATATTTTTGCTTATGATGCCTTTTATGATTTGCAGTGAGTGGGCTTATGAAAAATTTAATACAATTACTATGCATTTTCAACTAATAAGCAATTCTCTCCAGCTTTTTGTAATCATGGTATCTTTAAAAAATAATCTTTTGGCTAATCTTTTATGCAAAATCAGTATAATATTACTTTTATTTTCTCTTTTTGGCAATGGAACTGACTCTGACCATTATACATGCAGTATATAAAATTTAATATTAGTCCATTAAGATTTACTGTACAGAAAATTTAAATTATTATTATAAAATATTTTCAAAACTAAAATGCAAAACCCAGATTGTTTTATGGAGTACAGTAAATCAGCCACTCCTTCTGTTTGAACTATACAAATTGCAGTCTCACCACCTCAGTTAAACTGCACCATTTTAGCTTTGTTACCTTTATTTCCCTCATTCTTTCGCTCAGACTGAGGGACGTGTCCACATGATGCAATTCTTTAGATGTGAGACACTTTTTGAAATTCATGTTATGGTGTTTTTCAGTATGCTTCACAAAGATCTATTCCTCTGGGCATATGTCTTTATTGCCCTTGTTCTGTAGATTAACGTAATCTTTATGGTTTTGAGAAATCAATTGCAATGACTTGTTCACTTCACATAAAGAAGGTCAGGAGGACCATAACCTAAAACCTTGCCCATGCCAAGTATGGTTCCTGCAAGCATATGACTGGCTCCAAACCAATTCTTTAGTCCATATGTCCATTCTTACAGTGGAATGGCAGTTTTAGTCAAACACAGGTGCCAGCCAATTAAAGGTTTTATGGGTTTCCTATTTCACCCAGTACTGCTGTTTCCAGAGCTCTGTGTCACTGGCAGTGCTGCCATGGTACCATGTGCCTCTTTAACACCTGGATATTTTAAGTAAACTTTTTTAAACAATGGTCCTGAAAATATCACCGGATGTTTCAGTATCTGATGTTGCCAAGCAAGTGTGTATTAAAACAGATGGCCAGTAGGATTGTTAATACTCCAGCAGGATGCAGCTTGTGTTGCACTATAGGCATTCTCAGTGTAATGCCAAATGCTGGTTTTGTCATTGTACCAGAGAAGGTGGTCCCCTGTTTGAAAAACCTTTGTCCTATTTGACCCCGTTATTGCTGTATTTCATTCCATACTTAATTCTGGTAGAAAAGGGAACATACCTTTCTGCAACTGTATTGCATACAATAGGGGAAGATGAGCTCACGCTGGCTGAAGGCAGACAATTACTTGAAAGTTAACATGCTCCAGTTGTTAGAAATAGCTGCTAATAGTCATTAATGTATGCATTGAAGATACTTACTTTGGCTTTTTTTTTTAAAGTAGCTATTAAAAAAATAGTTCTGTGGAAGTTCTATTACTTCCTGCTCCAGGTGGGTTCTGCTCTGCTTAGAAATAAACAGCCCTCCTGCAGCTTAGGGTCTCAGAGCCAAGTTGAGTATTTTGTTACTTTTGCCATCCTTCCACTCTAGTGTTTCTGCAAAGCACGTGACACACAAGTGGCAAACTTCATGTCTTGGCAAAACTGGGCAGGTGATTCACTTATGCCTGAAGATGAAAAGAATTTTCAGCTGGTTTCAAGTTAGCTGTAGCAGTTCTAGTTCTGGGCATAATTGCAATAAAACGTGTAACTGATTTATTTATATGTTGAGTTTCTTCATTGATTTAGAACAGTAGATGAAAGGTGCTGTACTTAAATAATGTCTTCAGCAGAGGACATGGCAGATAGTACTAAATTCTGTGTTAATTACACCTCTAGACATACCTGTGTATGAATGAAAATACGTTGGTGCTCTCAATCACTTAGACAAGGAGCACAGTAATAGTTTATATTCAGATGAGTGGATATGTTTATGTCTATATAGGTAAATCTAGAAATTCTCATAGTAACTGAGGTGCAGAAATTCTTCAGCAACACAGTTAATGTCAAAAGTTGCGGAACTAGGTATTTGGACATACAGGGGTTTTCACGCAGTAATTCTCTAAATGCGCCCTTGAAAAAATAATTGCCACAGTGAACAAATGAAATGAGCTTGTATCTCTAGAAAGTTAATCCTGATACTGGGAGGCAGACATACGTAGAGCAAAGTCATTTATCTACATGAACTTGTGATGAACTGCAGTTGTGAAAGATTGAAACAAATAGAGTTTGGTTTGGGGTGTTTTTTAAATTGTTTGGATGTTTGAGTTAGACACACTTCTCTTTTTTTTCCCACTTCACTGTTACTTAGTTTTATTATACGAGCATTTAGTACAATGCCAGCTCTTAACTTCCATTTTTCTTTATGAAATTTTATTTAGCAGTTGTCACCAAAGTATTACCCATTTGCAAAGGCAAAGCTGTAACTCTGGCAAATACTTCTCATGTGCCATTATGATATCAGCTGTTTGCAAAACCATGTATAAAGTCTTAGTGGTTTTCTTTAAAATACTTTAACTCCTATATTAGATATTATCAGTTATTTATTTGACTTTGAATTCATTATAGTTTGGCCATCTTATAGCAGCCTATTTTTTCCCCATATTTTTATACTCCCAGCAAGTCTATATTTGTGAAATATAGGTTAGGCAATACAGGATGAACCATCCTGACAGTTCTGTCGGTAGTAAGCTTGTGAAATACGGAGGGTGTGAGCAAAGCCATGATCCCGATCTCTATTTTTAATGAGTGGAGAAGATAATGTTGAAGTGAAATATGCACTGCATAATGTGGTTATAGGAGTCAGCTTCCACAAAGCTGCTGGTCTGGGCCTTTGTTCACACAGACATTAGACATCCTTTGTTTTGCCCCTCCTTCTCTTCTTCAGCAGTCATTCAATGACAAGCGTAAAAAGAACCTCTTTTCCCGAAAATTTCCCTTCTACAAGAACAAGGACCAGAGTGAGCAGGAAACCAGTGATATTGACCGTAAGTATGTGGCATTCAATGGAGAGCGAAGCACACGTAGAAGGGCCTGCTAGACTGCAGTAGGGTGTTACCATGGAGACAGTTTCATGAGCTGCAACAGGCTAATGAGCTTGAGGTGCCAATGAGAAACCAATCTACAAAATCAATAAACCCATTCATTTGCTGTTAAAATAAAATCTAACACATGAGTATCCCAGTTTGGAATAAACTGGGTAATACTGTTAAGTAACTGCCTGTGTAACTGGAGGATATAACAGCCTTCCAGTGCTGTCAGTGATGGTTCCGCATTTCTGACACAGAGGAGAGAGCACAGCAGTGAAGGAACTAGAATGGAGCTTACCAGCTTCTCAGATCCGTCCCTTTAGACTGGTTTCTTCAGTGTCATTCATTCTAATTTGATTTTCTGAGTGAAGAGAGGTAGCATTGATTTTCAGTGTTGTTGCCAGCACTGAAGTGCCTTCTCAAAAAGCAGCTGCATAAGTTGGCTAATTCAGACCAAGTCCATTACAAGCTGTGTTCTCTGCCATTTGCATCGCTGATTACGCTTCATGTGCCAGTCAGGTCAAATCCTATAGATCTCTTCCCCTGTGATGTTCTGGGAACTGTCTCCTGTCGTAGCGCCAATTTTATATATTACTGACAATTATTTTCTTTGTGATTGTCTTTTTATTGCTTGCCCTCTGGGGACTACTCTGCAGGAGGTCCCTGACGACATGGGATCAAAAGGCCTGAGTAAGTGATCAAAATACTCCCAAGTTATTTTAACCTCCATCTGAAAAATCAGTACTTTTTTTTTTTTTAACAGATCTCTGTGAGACTGGTGCTCTACTGGCATAAGGAGGTTGACTCTGAAAATGTTTCATAAGCTTTTTCTAGTTCATAATGTACTGGGGGTTTTTGCTTTCAGGAATATGTTAAGTTCATGTGACTACCACATAAGATTTTTTTTTGTTGTTGTTCAGAAGGTTACCAGTGCTTACTTGTTTGTCCTTAATAGTGCCGTGTTTTTAAATTTGGCAACTTTTTTTAATGTCATTTTTATCTTGTCTTTGTGATTTTATTTATTTAGGAATAACCTATGGCTTTTTACAGTAATAGCACAACCATTGCCGTAATACTTTAACTAGTTACAGTTTTCAATCCTCTCCAGGTGACTGATGTTTACAGCTATTTAAAGCAAGCAAAAAACTGTACTTAACAAATGTCATGACAGTTTTTCTGTCTGATTTACTTGAACTCATGATACTTTTAGACCAGGTAGAAGGGTGGCTAATAGAGGGGACGCATAAGCATGTTTTGTATTTCTTGCAGAAACATTAACTTCTTGAATACAGTAAGAATCAAAAGTTACTGAGTACTCTGAGCAGATCAGTTTGTGTGCACAGACACCACCACTGCACTGAAATGACAAATTAAAAAAAGAGTGAAGACCTTACTTTCATCACAGATACTGAACATATACAGTGTTATGTGTTTATGAATAGCAAAATCAGTCCCCAGAGATATGTGACTAAAGGTCAATAACAATAAGATTTCCCAGGGCATAACTGTTATGCACAGTGTTCCTGAAATTACATGTGGGAAGAGGAGTACCTCTACACTTGGCCCTAGTAATGAAATAGAAATTCTAGTAGCTATAACATGAATTTTCCATGACTGAAATGACTAGTTTCAAGGAATTCTTGGTCTCGAGCAGAAGACCTTAGTAACATTTATGGCCTTATGGTTCAGAGCATCATAAGCAACCTTTAGTGTTATGATCATACCTAGTTTAAACTATGTAATATGGTCCAGAAATTTCACTAGATGATTCTGTTATATAAACAAATGGCTTCTAGCCTGCTTTCCAGCACCGTCAGACTTTTTTTAACTGCCATGCCATGCTTAATGCAAGCTGTGTTACTTGAGCTCTGCAGGACAGCTGTTCTTGCTGGCATTTTAGGCTTTACATCTTCACCAGTTGTGCCCATTATCAGGTGTTTACCACACTTGTATACACAATTGACAGTGTCTCCCTGTGTTCTACCATGAGGCTTTTAAACATCACTATTTGCCTCTTTCATGCCAACCTCAATGTTCTTTTTCCAAGAGAAGAAAACGAAACGGAAGTAGATCCAAATTGCTGGTACTTGCAAACATTAGGAATATTTGTCTATTTTTCCTGCACAGAAATGAAACGAGGGAGTTAGGTTTAGCCAGAGATGTCTGGTTTAAAGATTTTAGTTCACTTTATCCAAAAAACATTTTCAAGGTTAATTAGTTTACGTATGATGACTAACTTTTTTAAATGATTAATCACTAGAAGCATACTTGCTTCATAACTGTGTTCTTATCTGTAGAGTTCTCTTGCTTCCTTCTCTTCAGTCTTGTAGGGCAGGAACGGCACCGAATTTAGTATATAATAAAGGCTCCACGTGATAGCAACATGTGTTACTGTGTGCACACAATTAGGTTCATAATTTCAAATGCATTGTCTTTAATTTGTACAGGTCAAACCCAAGCTGCCTTATGCAGTCTCAACCTGTGAATGTTAGTGCTTTTCATTACAAATAGACACGCTCACTGGGTAGCATGAAAATTGCTTCTTTACAGTAAAGTACAGCAATATCTTAAGTTCATATTTGTTCACCAGATTTGTAGAATTTTCAGGTAACAGAATAGATTGATACCTGAAATTCTTCAATTGCATTAGTTTTTAACATAAACATACTTAACACAGTTACATAGCTTAAAAAAGTAAATATAAACAACGTATATCTACTGAAGTGTTTTGATTACTGTGCAAAAGGCATGAAATTAATATACAGAGTCCAGAGTAAAAGTCATGAGCTTTTCAAAACTAAAGCATTACTGGTGGCGGGGGGGAAATTGTGTTACACTTCAAGTAAACTATTTAATGTACCATACGAAAGTTTCTATTACTGAATGTGCTACACTTTATTGCAAGACTCGATATAATTAATAAATGACCTGCATAGCAGTTGAAGCACATAATCCCATAGTTCTTGCACAACAGAATTGATCTTGAAGTGAAAACTTAAACATGTGAACTATGAGCGGTGTACTTTTTGTAATCTTATTTTGATGTGCTATTTAATGTTTTTCTTTTTATTAACATCAATTCCTTTCGTATGAAATTGAGCTTGATCCTGAGAGCTATGAGAAGTACCTTAAAACTTTTATATGCAGTATGTATTGATTTCAGCATTTTGATATCAGTATTGTCTTTCATCCGGATTATTTTGTGTCAGTTTGCTTTCTGTTGGACTCATGCCATTAGTGTATGTTCCTTATTTTTTTTTTCCATTGTGTTGCTGTTTCAGAGCATGTAACCTCTAATGCCAGCGATAGTGAAAGTAGTTACCGTAAGTGTTTAAGTTCTTTTTTATTTAAAACCTTTGTTTAGTCGCTCTTTCTTTGATTTTGTTTGTCTGTCTTTTCTGGGTATTTACATGTTAAATAGAACATTGAGTCACCTTCAGGTAAAATCCATATTCATGTGTTTGTAGTACTGTCAGTTATGCTGTGTCTTTGTTTTTAAAAAGCTGACTAGAAATAATCATTGCAAACCTCCTTTATGGATATTTTTATCATGATTGATGATTTTCTCAGTTCAGCTTAATTTGAATCTATTACTATTTTTTTTTAAAATTACGTGAGCTAGCTGGATCTATTAAAATCTAAATGCAATTTCATGCTGACATGTAAAATTATATGTAGTGGAACTTAATACTGGCAGCGTGACTAAACTGTGTAATCTATTAAATAGTGCAATAACGACAGTTTTTCGCAACTGATACTCAGATTTAATGAGTATATACTTCTAATGGAAGTGCAGATAAGTGAACATGTATTTACCCTTGCTTTCAGCTTTCATTGATCTATTTTGTCAAGTGTGAGTGCTGAGTATGAATTGTCTTCAAAGCATACAACACAGTGCTGGAGTCAGTTATAATTTATTGTGCTAGGCACACGTGCACCTTCTCTCTCTCTGAAGACACAATATTTTTAAATAATAGACTGAGTCAGCTTTTTTACAAGCCCAAGCTACATTGCTATTACCCAAGCTACAGTAGCACTACGTATTCACAGTGGGTAATGTCCTGCATGATTCTGCTCTGCAGTGCTTCAAAATGTCTTAAACTAGAGCCAGAACTTCAATCCCACTGGTCATTTCCAGTGAAGAACTCCTTGGTAAGGTCGCACGGTCCAGACCTGCAACGCAGGAAGATGAAAAAGATGAAGAGCAACACAAAAAGAAGGACCAGTAAAAGTCATCCGGTGTGACACCATGTGGCTCAATGTTCAGCTCCTGGTCGCCTCAAACTGTGTAATGGGCCCTTCAGACACAGATACGGTTGATGGTAGGGTCATAAGAAAGGTGATTCATTAACAGATATATTTGTTTGGAAGCTGTAGATCTTCTCAGAGGTGACGATCCACATTTTTTTTCTTCCAGATGTTTACACTCAAGGAGAGAATTTGTATGTGTATATAAATGCTAACAGTGTCTTACACTAGCTGGAAAGCGATCAACTGGGGGAGGCATTAGTGTTCGCTGAGAATAACACAAAATTGAGCGTGTATGGAAGTTGCCTTTGACAAACTTACAAATTTTAACCATTTTTAATGACACGCCATTAAAACTATCTAACCATCACTGTTTCTTCATAAATTTTCTGCTTCTCTCTCTTTCCCGTGCTGCCCCCCACCCCCCCGTTTTTTCTCAGAGCTTGCTTTATTTATGTTTACAGCTCATCCTTGGAAATACTAGTTAGTTTTTTACTCTGTTACTTGGGAAGTCCTGGTTTTATTAAGAATGTTATTGATTTGCTTATCTGAATGTGTAATTCCAAGAACTTTTTATTAAAATCATTTTTTTAATTTCTTCTTACTGCTGTCTAATATGAAAGTTATCTTGATTACAGATGAGTACGGTTGTTCAAAAGGTTCATTCGATTAATATTCATTTTTCCAAAGTATTGAAAAGCAGTGACAATATATACTTTTTGCCCTCAATCAGGGGATGCTTTTCACTTGTTATTATCTCTTTAGTAGTTTGCTTATCTAATTTTTGACCTTATAGTAACATGACTTCTATGAAGAAGTATCTAACTGTATGTGAGCTGGATCTTTCATAGATGAGCTGACAGTTGGTGATTCCCTGTTCCTATCCTTAGCCTAAAAGGGGTTCTGAAAGTATATACTGTCCTTCTAAAATCCATTTGCATGAGTAATTTTTTGAGCTATTAAAATATACAGGTTGCATGTTTTTGTTTGTCTTAAGGTATTCCTCACTTGCAGTAACTTGAAAAATTAAAATGTTCATTCATGTATTGCTGTAGTACTGTTTGAATGCAAATTTATTGAAACTAAGAGAAATATTTCTCTTAATGAAATTGTAAATTTTAGATTTAAAATATCAATGATATTTGCTGTGAAATAAAGAACAGATGTATAGAAGCAATATATGGATTTACAAAAGCCTTCATCTGCCATCTGTTTCTATACAGCTGTGGTATATCATTGGTATGTTCCTTTGCCTATTATAAGTATGGCTTGTGAACGCCAAAGAATGTTCCAAAATTACACAAGTGAGTTATTGTAGGACTGGTTTAATCAAAGTTGATAGTAATGCCATAAAATTTGAGCTTTTATCTGCAGAATTACAAATTCTCTGCTGTCATAGAGTTAGTTTTTAGTGATTTCATTGCAAGAAATTTCACTCAGATTACTTACTAGACTAGAAATAATCTTTTAGAGAGGTGGCAACTGAGGTATATTTCAGATGCTTTCACTAACATTTAAAGAACCTGCAGCTGTCAAAGGTCAAAATTCAGTTATTTGTTTCATTCACTGCTGATGCGCTTTCTGGAGCAGAGAACAATACAAAGCATTCTCTGTTTTCAACTTTGTCTTTAAAAATTTATTAATAAAATAGTAGTTGTTTTGTATATACAGTCTTAACTGTATCTTGATAGAATTAGAGCGGTTGAAGATGTGTATGTAAATGCCACTTCAAGTTAGCGGAAGATATATACACCTTGACATACATGATTGTCAGCCCTGTATAAATATAGAAAAATGTTATTGTAGAGGCTGGCTTCAAAGTATGGAGAACGTTCATGATGAAGGTGGCATTGCCTCCAGCAGTGAATGACAGCATGCATGCATTTCATCCAGGGAAATGTGCGTAAGAGCATTTCAATAATGCTTTAAAATTCTTACTGTGCTTGATGTCAGTTTGACATGCTAACGTAAACCAGGAGATTATTTATACTGTATGTGTCTTATGCTTTAAAATTTTGTGTTTGGCTTATCTTTGTGATTTTTATAACTCATCGCTCTTGAAAAATGTCCTTCGTATCGTTGTAATGCATATTTCTGAGGAATGTCTGTATCATTATAGTTTGTTGAATGGCTCCAGTTAAATATGTTAGTTTAGAAAAAAATACATAGATATGTCTTTGCATTTACATTTTAGGTGGCCAGGAGGAATATGTCTTGTCATATGAACCAGTCAATCAACAAGAAGGTTTGTAGATCTTACTCAATATAAAGTAAATAAAGTATAAAGTAAAATGCTCTATGTGCCCTCGTGTACTGAGCACCATGGAAAACTTCTTCACTGTTTTCAACCTGTTACCGTTATTCAAATGAATAAAGCATAAAGGCATAAATTATTCAGTGCAATTGCTAAATTATTTAGTGCAAAATCCAAAGGTGTGCTACTTAAAATAACTTATTATGTGGTTTACATTGCATAAAGAAAATATGGTATGTTTAACAGTGTCATCAGTGTGAACCTCAGAGATTAGTTTTCTTCTGCTTCACATTGCTGTAGCGTTATCATGGTTGCAGTTCCTTTTACCTGTCACAACAAAAAATGTGTCAGTAGATCATTTGTCTGTTTTAGTAAGCTTTAATTGAAGTGAGTCTAAAACATGGCACTCTCCCATTTCTGTACGGGCTTCTTGTACAGCTCATGTGGTTAGCAATTGCCAAGGGGATTTTTTTTTTAAGAAAAAAATATTTTTGAAAGAAATGGAAATATTTTCTCACACTTACAATTAAAATAAAATGCTTTTCACTGATTTCCAATGGGATGCTATAATTTCCTTTTCCCCTTGGTCCTGATCTTGCTTCAGTGTGTATAACAGGGAATTTTTAGTGTTCATCACCACAGGTGCTGGTGGTTGATTTACATTATCTGATATATAGCTCATATATTTGTAAATTAATCTGGGAAAGGGATGTCCTTTGGAAATACTTGGTATCCATTACCTCTCAAATAAGGTGGAAATGGAAGTAAATATGGGTTTACATGAATGTTGAGATTTCATTTTTGGTTTCATGCGGTGAGCCCTTCTATGGGCTCCATTTCATCAGTAAGCTGCCAAAAGGAGTATGGTTTTATTCTCTTTAGGAATACATGTTCTTTTAGTATTAAACACATTGCCATGTGGTAAAGCTTATTTTGCTGAACTGTAAAAGTTAACAATCATACTGCAATGTAACTGATGTTTACTCCTTTATGTTTCATAGTCAGCTACACTCGACCTGTGATTGTTTTGGGACCCATGAAAGACAGAATAAATGATGATCTGATCTCAGAATTTCCAGACAAATTTGGCTCATGTGTTCCACGTAAGTCTCAACGAATACTAAAGCAAATCTAGATGTTTTTTTCCTGGTATTTTTCTTAATAGACATCCTCTGTATGCTGAGTTAAAAAAAAGTCAATACGTTGTCTAAACTTTGTCTAAACTAATTAGACCTATCTTAATTGTCAGTCATCTCTGCTTGTGACAATTTTGCAACATAAATAGGAGACTATTTTTGGATATTGTAGGGAAAAAAAAAAATCACTTTCTTTTGTTTTGCTGTAAAAATGACTCATTTCTATTTAAAGATACTACTAGACCAAAACGAGATTATGAGGTGGATGGACGTGATTACCATTTTGTCACTTCTCGAGAGCAAATGGAGAAGGATATTCAGGATCACAAATTCATTGAAGCTGGCCAGTACAATAATCATCTTTATGGAACAAGTGTCCAGTCAGTGCGAGAAGTAGCAGAAAAGGTAAATCTGTGCCAGTTACTTTCATTTACTGAGGTGATTATCTGCCTGTGCTGACAGGGGAAAACAGAAGAATGGCAAGAAGTCATTAGGAACCTCTTACTTCAAAAGGGGTTTGTACAAAACTGGAAACAAAGCGCATTGTCACAACTGCATTTAAGGAAATAAGCTTTGGAATAATGAAAACATTGTGTTTAAATTATGGGGAAAGAGCAGCCATAGTTTATGCCCTCTTATAAACAGAAAGCAGGGAAGAAAAAGTTGGAGTTACAGGCTAATTAGCCTATCTCACAAAGGTAGATCATTAATGAGTAATAGTTGTGGTGCAGTCAGTTAATATGATGATACATTTCATATAAACCTGTGCAGAAGATCACCTGTAAAAAATGTTACTCTTTGTGCCCTTCATGGATTTAGCTGACAAAGAGAAAAGTGTACATGTAGGAAACTCAATTTTAGGAAGGATTTTTACCTAACTACCACTACATTTTGAACACTGACCTTACTGGTTTTATCCTGAACAGATTTTAGTGAGCTATTTCTTGCAAAATCTAAATATTTCAAAACTCAAGCTGAAGTTTACTTGAGCTTCTGAAAAAGAGTGGGAAGAAGGAAGTATATATCTTAGAGTAATATGGTTGTTTTAACAAAATATTTTGGTGAAAATTCTTTGCAATTGTTCCGTGTTGGGTTGATGAGTGTTGTTTTACTGCTTGCAAACATGGTGTGTTGGCAGTAGACTAAGTTATCTGATCTGCATGGGAGAAGAAACAGCTATTTTCTAGGTGGGAACTCACAAGTGTGAGCACTTTCAGTCTTTACATGCACAGGGTAAGTATGGTTAATCCATGTAACACAGGAGTGTGGTTAGTCGTCCGGAAAACAGTGTAGACCATTCTGATGAAATGGCTGAGTACTGTTATTTCTGGCACATGTAGTTTACTGGAATCAAAACCAGGGCGAACATGGTGAGAGTCTGTGGTTCATGTGATGAAGTTTTCTGCTGTCTGTCTGACCCTATGGAACAGAACCTGACCCTGTGGTATACAGCAAGAAAATATTAATGGCAAAACTGTGAATGTAAATGATCAATACTTTGTATGGGAGGCTGAACAAAGTTGAGAAAATGTATGTGGTTAAATGATGAAGCTATATATTGAACAGCTTCAATGTTATAAACCTGTCAGCAGCTGTTTCACATGGTACAAGAGATACAATCATTCATTTTCATCCTAGACTTGAAATTCATAGAATCATAGAATGGTGTTGAGTTGGAAGGGAACTTGAAGATCACCTAGTTCCAACCTCCACTAGACCAGGTTGCTCCAAGCCTCATCCAGCCTGGCCTTGAACACTTCCAGGGATGGAGCATCCACAGCTTCTCTGGGCAACCTGTTCCAGTGCCTCCCCACCCTCTCTATGAAGAATTTTTTCCTGATATCTAATCTACATCTACCATCTTTCAGTTTAAACCCATTAGCCCTTGTCCTATTATTACAGGCCCTTGTAAAAAGTCCCCCCCAGCTTTCTTGTTGGCCCCTTCAAGTACTGGAAGGTGCTCTAAGGTCTCCCCGGACCCTTCTCTTCTCCAGGCTGAACAAACCCAACTCTCTCAGCCTGTCCCCATAGCAGAGGTGCTCCAGCCCTCTGAGCATCTTCGTGGCCTCCTCTGGACTTGCTCCAACTGGTCAATATCCTTCTTATGTTTGAAGCCCCGGGGCTGGACACAGTACTCCAGGTGGGGTCTCATGAGAGCAGAGCAGAGGGGGAGAATCCCCTCCCTCCACACTGCTTTTGATGCAGCCCAGGAAATTGACTGTGCTCTTTTGCCTATCTAGTAGATTAGTAAAATGCAAAACAACTGTGATTCTTTTATAAAGTGACATGAAGAACAAAGTACTACCAGATGTCTCCATGTTACTGAATCTCTTGCACAGACACCATGGGATTTTGGGTAGATGCAGCAATTTCTCAGTTTCAGCTAACATTATTTTTTTGGGAAACAGTGGCCTGTCCTTCAGAACTTGACTTCAGAATCATGACAGAATCATGCAAACTGGTCCATCTCGGGCTACTCCCTCCTTGTATTCCTCTCCATCTTGCTTAAGAGATGAGTCTCTTCAGTGGGTCTTATTACAAAAGAAAGATTTCTAAGTTTTCTATGATGAATTTATTGGAAAGCATAACAGAAGTGACTGATACTACCCAAAAAATAATATTCTTGCAATAGCTTTAAATCGTGTTCGTTTGCTTGTGCTTCCAGCTGTTGAGTTTCTCATTTCCTTACACAGCTAAAGATGCTTTTTGATGTCATTGTTCAGTTGTTCTAAAAGGCATTGAGTGCTGTGCTGTGTTTCTCAATCAGATGCAGTGCAAGTAAGGTACTAAAATACATAAAATATTGTTTAATTGCACTGTGCAAAGAGCAAAATAGCTTTCCTGGAGGAAAAGACGATAATTGTATCATGATGTACTTGTGTGTGTTTTCCTTGGCTTCCAAATCTTCACTTGAAAATAATTTTCTTATCCTCTTTTCTTTGCAGTCACTAGGTGCTTGCAAATCTCTGTGTCTGAGGACACTGTCAATGCATGTTCATTACTGATTTGGAGTAAACTCTCACAGTGTTATTCCATAAGGTCCAGCACAGCTACTGTGCTGGCAACCTAGTCCTCCACCCTTTGCCCAAAATCCTTTGGCACCTGGCATAAGATCTTGGGCCAAAGACAGCAAATAATAAGTATCTTATCCCAAAAAGGAAAATGGACCAAGTAATGCTCTTAATTCTCAATTCCCACAGCATGTACCACATTTAAAGAGAAATTAATTGGAAGATGTGGACAGGTCAGCACATCTAGTAAAATACTCCACTAGAACATACAAACACCTTTCTTAAATGATACCAGTCAGCATTCAGATCCATGGACTGGGTCTGGGAAACAGCTACCATCAGTTGAAAGCAAGCAGATATGTGGTGTTCATGTGGGAAGAACACTCCTGTCCTCTTTAAGACCTCCTCATGTAAAATTCTGTGGGTTATTGTGCAAGAGAGAGCGTGTAGATGATCCTGGAGATATCTTCTGCCAGGAAGCAGAAACGTGTCAGTTATTTCAGACTTCAGTCACTTCCTTGCTCTTCATCATGCCCTCCAGGAATGATCTCCCAGGTGTTCATGAAGTGTGTTGTATGATATGAGTAACCTTTGGTTTTATGGTCTTGCGGGATTGAATCCTGACCTTCAGAATTCTGCCATTTGCATTGATCTCCTGCTAAAGAAAAAGCTTTTCTAATTTTAGTCACCTGATAGTAATTTTCTGTTCCTCTCCCCATCTCTTGTGGTATTCCAAGTTACTCCTGTGCCACTCAGAAATGAAAGAAGTAAGATGTGTGAGGTGGCAATGAGTGGATTAGGAGCTGAGGAACCGGGAAGAGCCTTTGAGATGAGATATCCTAAAGAGCTTGAAAATTGCTTATTTTGGGAGAATAGAGGTGGGGAGACAAGCAGCCCTACCACATTGTCTTCCACGGGACCAAGGAATGGTTATGTTATATTTAAGAACTGAAGAAATAATCAGTCTAAATAAATTGCATTCATCATCGGCATTCTACTGTGTGGTACCTGAGGGAAGAGAGTGCTTGCATTCACTCCCATCCAGCAGTTCTGATGGTGGCATATTGCCCTGCCGTCGGGGTGGTTAGTCCCTCAGCTATGCCAGTCAGGTCATCTGGCTCCTCTCTAAACTGAACGTGTGACGTGGGTGCCTCCCTGAAGGATCATTTTGGTGGTGTGGGTGAAGTACAGCTCTTCCGCTGGATGCTGCTGCCTTGTTGATTGGGCTGCAGGCTCTGGTGGAGAAAGGAAGGAAGGAGGGTCAGGAACATGTCAAATGATGTAGGATCCTAACAGAGAAGCGCTGTGGGGCCTTGTGTCAAAGTGGCGAAATGATAGTATCCTTGATGCAAACGCTCTACTTTTGTTGGCTTTGCTGGAGACGTGCTTTCTCTTCCCACGTATTATGCTGTGTGTGCCTGTGACTTCAACTTTGCTTAGTGCTGTTCTCCCCTCTCTCTTACTTTTCAGGGTAAACATTGCATTCTTGATGTTTCTGGTAATGCGATCAAAAGGTTGCAGATTGCCCAGCTGTACCCAATCTCCATTTTTATTAAACCCAAAGCAGTGGAAAACATCATGTGAGTAAAAGTAAAGTACCTCAGACTAAACTGTTTGAGACTGTCATTGTACTTGGAAAGTCAGCTGCAAGTTATGTGAAGACAGTGGTAATATTTGCATTTTAAACAATATTTAATTTCCTGAGTTTAATTTCTAGGGACTTTTAGATGGGGTTTCTAATCCAGATTAAAGTGCTTGAGAACGTATGTCATCGTGCTGAATTCCGTGCAACGTAGTGTCAGAGCACCTCATTCCCACTACAGTCTTTGCTTAGGGTGTCATTTAGGAGACTGCCCCTGATGAATGTTAATACTCAGCAGTTTAAAACCTTATTTCAAAAGATTCCAAGTATTTGATAGTAGGTTTTAAAAGTATAATGTTTTCAATTTCAGGGAAATGAATAAACGCTTAACAGAAGAACAAGCCAGGAAGACATTTGAGAGAGCCATGAAACTGGAGCAAGAATTTACTGAACACTTTACAGGTGTGTTCTGCTTGGAACTGTTCCCTTGCAGACTTGAAATTTTATTGCTTGCTGTAAAATAGTAATTCCTTCACCCAGACTGAGATAAGGCTGAACTTTGTTTTCCGGCTGATCGGTGATTGTTTTGAGGCACAGAGCCATCTTAGTACCTCTACACTGATTTCAATTTGATCAGTTAATTCAGTAGATGAAAAACATTACTGGAGCTTAATTTCGATTTTAAAAACTGTGAGACTTTCTACCGTTTTCCTGTGTATTGTAATGCAGATGTTTGATTTATTGGTATGTTTTATGCTTACAGCTTTTTACTTGCAGAGCTGAGATTGCCCAGCAAAGCTCCTTGTAGAAAATTATTCATTTCCTTTTTTTTTTTTTTAATCAGTAAGTAAAGCATGGTGGTAATTAATTAAGCCTATGGAAAGTGGTCACTACAGCATTATGGTATTTAGCAAATCAAATTTATGTATGCCATGGACCTAGTGGTAGCAGCAAGGGATGGGTTGCAGGCACCCAAACTGTGCTAATTGTTTGCATTGTGGCTGCAGTGGGAGCACATTCATCAAGTCAGGATCTTCAGGAGGACAGAATTCCTCCTTCAGGAGGACAGCCTTCCCAATTTCTGTCCGGGATAGGCACTTGCTCCTTTCCTTCCTGTTATGTTCTCTTTTGCGGTGTTCCAGTGTTTGCTGCCCCGTTCATCTCCCTGCTGTGGTGTGACTCCTTTACCCCATTCCTTTTTCCACACCTTATGTGGGCAGGGCTGTGAATGCAACAGTCTGCTCGTCCTGGGCAGGGACACAGGAACGAGTGGTGTTTCCCATGGGAGGAAGAACAATTCCATGACTCCCTACCCCGGTCTTCCTGCTGCCTTGTTCTCTACATTGTGTGTTACCCACACAATGAACAACTTGAGTCCAACCCTTTTTGCCTGCCTCCTTCCCTCTGTGCTGCCTCGCAGCTGTCCGTTTATCCCAGAATTGCATCTGGTTCTTCCACTCCTCCCATAGCTCCTCATCTGTCTGCACCCCGAAAGTTATGGGACTCCACATACTTTGCAAATTGTTCCTATTATAGAGTCCCTTACCAAATGACTTGCAAATGTGTCAGGTTTATTGCTCAGGAAACAAATCAGTTTATTGTAATAGATACTAATTAAATGCTTAGTTAGCAGCTGGTATTATCCTAGGTTGTCTCAGGACATTATGTAGGACACTTTTTCAGGAAATTAAGGGACATAATTCAAGATGTTTCAAAACCCTATGGACCTTCTTAAGAGCTCTAGTGCTCAGGGCCATGTTTTTTCTCAGAAGTATAAGGCTTGTTGACAAAGGAAGATAGCAACGGTCAGACTTCTGTCCTTGATAATCCAGTTCAGGCCAGAAACCCTCTTCTGAATCTGGTTGAGATACTTGAAGACATTACAAATTCCAGTCCTACGTACAGTTTGGAGGCTGCCACCCATATGAATCAGGTGGTAAAACAGAATGTGTGAACATTCCCTAATCTGTTAAAAATACCCCATCATCTGGAGTAACTGAAATCAACTTTATCAGCAGGTGAACCTAAACTCTGCACTGAAGCACATGAAGAGTACATCCATATTCTGGTTTGAGGGTACTGAGCTCTGGAAGAGGTGTGGTTTAACATAGCCAGAGAGAAGTAAGATGATGAAGCTTGCGGCTGTTTGCATTGCAAAGGCATTGCTAAATCTTGTTGTACTGTGAACATTATCCTTGATCCATAATAATGGCACAGCCTCCTCCCACAGGCTCTATGATGATGGGCTGCAGATGGGGCAGAAGTTTTTTAAGAAATGGTAATGATGAGTAGGAATAAAAAGGAAGTAATTTGCATGAAAGCAAAGCTGGGAAGCAGCAGTAATATATTAATGCACAAAAGAGTGAGGCTGGCCTGCCTCCAAAATTATCTTGCATGCTAAAACTTTGTTTCTTGGAGTGTCAATCCTGAGGTGCCAATCCTAATTGAAAAGAAGCTGCTATCTCACAGTGATTGCTTTATCAGACTGAAGTGTGCTAAGAACAGCTCAAATTTCATTCTCATTTTTACCAGACTCTACTTTGATATGTCAGGACACATCCATCTTGGCTCAGTTCTAATTATTTTCTGGCCTTGGAGAAAGTATATCCAACTTATACCATCTGAATATAAATTGCACTTCTAACTATTTAAGGAAGCCTATTGTCTATAAAGCTTGAGTCTATTGCCTAGGCAACAAACTCAAGGTTCCTCCTCTTTTTGACCAAAATCCAAGACATTGCTAGCAGGTAGAAATCCCAGGCTCAGCCAGCCTTGCTGTGAAGTGTCAGGATCCAGCTGAGTTCACCACTCTGCATCACATCCAGCCCTGTCCTCTGTCTTGCCTTGGTGTGTTGGAAACACACATGGAAGTTGGACCAAAAAGAATACTGGTGTGTGCAGATGGACTCAGGGAAACTCTAACACGTAGTTAGGAAAAGCAAAAAACCCTCCTGGGTTGTATGTGTATACTTGTAGCGAAGTGACAGCCACTTCCGAACCCCGAGCCTCCGAGTGGGAGAGATGGTGCTTTGTGTGTCCTGCAGTACCACCAACAGTGTGCTTCACTCCAGCCTGGAATCCAGACATCTCAGTGGGTGTCCGTTCCTTCAGCAATCTAAAATCCTCTTGCCACTCTGAGAAAGGAACAGCTTGGCTTGGAACATCTTGTTTTCTCTATGGAGCCAGGAAGGCTGATTGCTGATTGCCACCTTATCTTTTGCAGCTATTGTCCAAGGAGACACACTGGAAGAAATCTACAACCAAGTGAAACAGATCATAGAGGAGCAGTCTGGGCCTTACATCTGGGTTCCAGCCAAGGAAAAATTATGAAACCAGATTTTTACGTTTCATTTTCTAACTGACATCACCTACTACATCTGACGACTCTAAGCCCTTCCAGTGGAGCCTGCCTCTAGTTCTTTCCAACGTGGTTCATACCCTAACCATCACATTCTGCAGTTCCCATAATGCTTTACATTTGGTGTCTCTCTTAGTTTAAATAATTTGTATTACTGTGTGTTGTTGGTTTGCCATTTTTCAAACATGACAGTGGAATGGCCTGACCAGCTATTAGTTTGGGGTGGGGGTGGGAGGGAATTGCTTGGTAAAATTCCTTAATGTTTAAGGGAAAGTAACTTTCAAAGATTTTTTCAAAAAAGCTTTATAGACATTCTTTTAAAATTTCATAACAGTTGAAAGAAAAGTTGTATTCAAGGAAGTTGTAAATCATGAGTAACTTTGCACGCTTAACTTTAATAGCATGGTTTGGTCAGGGCAATCAGTTTCAGATTTTATTTTCTGAGTTAAATTCTATTGTCAGTATTTTTTTTTTTCCTTACCAGGCAGTTAGAAAGAAACTTTCAAATTTGAGTTAACATTTTCATTAACTCCCATTACTACTCCTCAAGGGATATTCATTTTCATAATTTCATATGGATATTCTTATAATCTATTTTTTCATTTTTTGCCAATAAAATTGCTAGGGACAAAGATGTGTAATGTTTTTAATCTTCCTCATGAAACACTATTTATAGTGTCTTACAGAAATTGTTTATAGATAATGGTCATCACGCTTTTTGAGCCTAAAATACGTTTAGGTGCTAGGAAACCTTGTATTTTTCAGAGGATTGCCAAATTTCCATTGGCAGTAATACAGAAAACAGCTGCAGAGATGGTCATTAGGGCAGTGAGAGAAGGATTCGTAGCCTAAAAATGTGTGTGTTCTTAGGGGTCAGATTTTAATGAATATTTTACCCACAATAACTGCCTATTTTGTTATAATAAATATATATATATTAAACTTTCTTTAACTAAACTCTGTAACTATGGGAATTATTTTCTTTACATAGTTGCGCACACGTATAAATATATATATAAAATATATATTTTTCTTTTACCACCTACTCCTAGCTTTTTGTTTTGAATAAAAATACAAATTAGAATTTACCTTCCTTAAACACAAGAAATCAAATGGGCTGTGGTGGCTGGGCATAAAGTCCAGGGAATATTAGTTACAAAAATAAAACATACATGCAAGTTCTCCTCTCTTCTATGGAATTTCAGGTGTTAGTCTCCCCCACCCCCCTTGTAATATGCATGTCTTAACCAAAGGGAGAATTCAGAGTCAACAGTACATTTTATTTTTCTGTACATGTGCATCTCGGATTGCGTAGGCACGAGATCTTCCGTTTGCAATGCACGAACTTCTGTGCCGAATGTTATAAATACGTTGTACCAGAACGTGGATCAACCTTCAGCAATGAAATTCCTGAATTCCGGTATTATTTTATACCTGCCATTGCTTGTTTGAAACTGACTGTTTATTAGGGGGATGTACGTATGGCAGTCACGGGGCAATTACACAACCAAATTACCTTTGGTTTGTAACGACTTATCAACACTATCCATTCCATTTGTTAGAAAGAGGAGAACAGCTAATAAACTTTATTGTACGATATATTTGTCAAGTGTGTTTTTAATGAAAAGAAGTAGAGGGGTTGTAGCATTTTAAAATGATTGACTCAGGCTGTAAAGGAAAGTGTCTGTTAGAGGAACTCCGGTGACCAGGCTGGGGCTAGCGAGGTTATTGCATTAAAAGCAGGTTTTAACTTGGGACACAAATATTACTGGTGCTATGTGGAATGCTTGTCGGACCTGCAGTACGCGGTTTATGACAGCCCTGATGGTCCCAGCCAACTTGTTTTATCTTGTCATTTTTAGGATTTTGCATTAATTAGTGTTTCTCTGGCTCTCATTTTCCCAGTATCAGGTGCTGATATGTCTTTGATTCTTGAGTACACTTTACTTTCTGTGTTTTAAAGTTATATTTTCCAATATATGTGCTTTTCTTACGGCTTCCAATTTAACAACTGGAGTAATTAGGAAGTCTACAAGGTGTCATTACCACCCTGCTTTTGCTGGCCCCGTGAAGGCACAATGGCTTTTCTTCTCTGCCTGCTAACCCAACTATTTGTAACTGCTATAGGGAAGTGTGCTTGACTGAAGTATTTGCTCCTCTCTATTATTATTTTAAGTTATATTCTATTAATCATTTCCTTTGTGGGCATTTTTGCTAAATTGTTCTGAAAATTAGTTAAGAAATGTAGTATCTCCTTAAAGCATAGATATTCGTAGAGTTATGAATAAAACCGGAAAATGAGCTAAATTATCACGAGCTGTGCTTATGTGATGGTTTAGAGGGGGTTGCGTTCAGAATAGGCCTTCTGTACAGAAAGGCTGCTCCTCTGCCTTCTGACTGTTACCCCAGAGGTGTGCAAGAACCACCGGAGGGGCCTGGTGCTGAATTCATGTCTTACTAACCTTGCCCTTGCAGTCAGGCAGCTGGTGGCAGGGCTGTGCATCAGCCTTGCCGTGTACACCTAGTGTAAGCCTCGCTGCCAGCATCGGAGGGATGGAGAGGTTAACCGGGCCAGTGGGAAGGGCACAGGAGGGGTCTGAATAATGGATCCTTCCAGAAATTTGGAAAAACTCCAGTGGTGCCAGGTTGTTCTTTAGCTCTTTAGACAACAGTGGGACAACTAATTCCACATGGTCTCAGCAGTTGAGAATCAGAGTCTTGCCATGAGGTTTTGTTTAGGAAGCAGCTCTGAGGGGGTCATTACCTTTTCTTGTTTTTTAAGTTCTAAACTTGAAATAGCCATTAATTGACCTAAACTCGGCTGCTGTCTTACAGGTGCTGTAGCAGCTTGACCAAATTCCAGTCAAGTAGCTAAATAACTAAATCCTGAAGCCATTCAGGCAACTTTACTGCACGTACAGGCTGTCTGAAGGATGTTGGTGTGTGCTCTTGGTAGCAGAAGGTAGAGACGTGGGGGGGGGTTCATGGCAGTGCACGGCCATTCTTCTGGTAGCTGGGTACTGAGGGCGAAATGGCAGTGAGCAGAGCAAAGCAGCATTAAATGGCTTTAATCTAAAAGTGACAGGCAGCTGCCTGTAATGTCAATTCGTTCACTGACAAACGAGCAATGGAGAAAAGGGCAGCACGAATGAGTGTTGCTCTGTGAAGGCTACTCTAAGTCACAGGAGCTTTTAACCAAGCTACTGTTGGCAGTTTTTACTCTTTCTGGGAGAGAGAAGCCTTCCTGGGCCTTGTCTAAAACCTTCAAAAATCAAACAACTTCAGCTGTTTCATAGCACTTGCCATTGAGTTCCAAGAGATGTGCACTTGGCATGCACTCTTAACACCTGTAGCGTACAGCTTCGCTGTTGGGGAAAGCCTGGGCTTCTTGTTACGGCTTTATGAAATTCATGGCGATGCTGATAATGTGGCAGAAATGTGACCATTCGCTCTGTCAGATTAAGTGCTTAGCTTGAATCTACTGTTGCTTCCCGAGTGCTGACATGTAGGGAATACATAGAACTTGGACTTAAACTGAGGATTTCTTTACACAGACCTGCCTTACCCCTCGAGTTGGTGTGTAGCTGTTTCTCTAAGTCTATAGGTGGTGCTAAAGCAGTAGCAACCTCATTGGTGCCTCATATTTTGCAATTTCCTGGTCTGATTTTTCTTTTGCAAGTGTAGCGGCAGTGTGAAGAGAGGTAGGAGCTTTCTCCCTGCCCGCCCCACCCCTCCCCGCCCCCCCTGTACTCATCGTGAGGTGACGTGAGCCACATAAGCAAGATAAATTGTTGAACAAAGTGCACCTGCAATTGAGTGCTGCTGGTTTTCAGCGGAGAGCATACTTGCAGAAGCCTTGATCTCTGGGGGTTCTGAAGGCTGGAAAAAGCACAAATCCCAAAATTTTCACTATGAAGAGCTCCAGAAGTGTCTTCTGTCTTCTCTTCGTTCATGCTGGTAAGTGCCTTACAAAAACTTGTCTGTGGCATGGTGTCTTTGGGATTGACTTCTGTGTCATGTGAGAGAGCAGAGGGGAAACTAGAACCATTTCAGAATATCTCTCACATGGACAGGGAAAGAACAGAAAAAACAGAGTAGAAAAATCTGGGTTGAACACCATGTACATGTCTTGACTTATTGGTGTCAAATCTTGTGTTTCCTCAGCACTGAATCTACTTCTTTTGCTTCAGTGGTGTCTGTTTCTCACAAGTGCAAACAGTTCTATGGTGCTTATTTTGTAAAAATAGACGTTGGCTTTTTCCTGACACTCCCAAATTCTAATGGCAAATGCTTTTAATGTCACCGGAGGTGTAGGTGCTGTTTCTGAAGCACTCAGAGCTCTTCAAAAAGAAATGCCCCTAGTGGTTTTGGGTGGTTCTTTTTTAAACGTGGTTTCTGTGGAAAGCCCTCGACAGGGGGGCTTAGTAGCCACTTGATAAGATGTTGCAGAACGTAGTGCTGTTACTTCCAGCAACGGAGTTAATTGAAAGTTTGCTGGTGATAGCTGTATGTGTGCTTAGGACCTTGAGTGTGTTTCAAATGGAAGTTGCCAGCTCCTGCCATTTCATGCTTTATGTGTATCTACACAAAATTATGAATAAACTTGGAGAGACTGACCTGCTGTTTTCAGATGTTCTTGGCTGGCAGTAGAATGAGAGGCTAGCTACAAACCTGGTCAGTAATTAGAAGTTTGAAAAGGAACAAATTCATTTCCTCTTTTAGAAGAGTGAGGATAAAAGCAACAGATTCATGCTGTTCCAGTATTTTGGCTGAAATATAGAGCCGAATGAGCTTGGCTTCACGTTTCAGGTGTATATGACTAATGATTTCTTCATACAATTCATGCATTGTCTCCTGTGTGTTTATATCTGAAACCAGAATGCTGAGGCTGAAGGAGTGCATTTCGCCATGCATACTGAGATGCTGAGACCCCAGTTTAATTTCCATTTGCTTGTGTTTAGGAGAAGAAAAACCCAAACCCCTTTATCGTTAAAATCTAGGTTCTTTTTCCTGCACCAGGAGGTTAATGGTGAAAATTTCACCCAGGTAGATAAAGTAGCCATTACGTTTCTTTGAGGTGCCGTTTTACCATGACCCTGTTGTGCCTTTCCTCTAACGTCCTGGTTCTCAGAATTCCAGCAGCTTAGAGGTGGGCTGTGGTGTGCCTCTCTGCTAGCACATGCTGCCATGAAAACTTCCTGTAAGCTTTCCAAGCCTGCCGTAGTGTTTGTTGGCAGCAGTAGAGTTGGCTCTGAGTTGCAGTGGGACAGCAAGCGAAACCCTCTGTTTCGGTGTGGGGTGCAAACAAGCTTTACAGCATCAGCGATCGTGCTTGGTCTGCGGGCTCTGAGTCAGAAAACGCGCCTGGCTGCTGTTGAGCACTGCTGGGGTCATTGTACCTTGCCAAGGTAGGTGTGGTTTCTCAGCTGCGTGATGATGGTGGGGAAGCAGAGGGCCAGTTTGAGTTTTTAGGAGGCCACATGACAAACAACAGCAGACTGACTTGTAGGAAAGCAATGAAATGTGCTGCCCCCGGCTTACAAAAATGATCTGTGCCTGTGTGTCAGCATAAACCATGCTTGCGTCTGCGTTTTAGGTACAGCTGCACCATTTGCACATGATGATGTATCCTTACAAGGGCAACGAAGTGTAGCTTTGGTGCTTTCAAAGGTAGCATTTGGGCCTGATGAAAGGCATCTTTCTTCACCAATTAATAGAATCTCCACTACTGAACTTGAGTCTTTTGATTCATGGAACCACCCTCTCCTTTCCATGACTGTGGAAACGGCCTCTTATGAAAGAGTGTTTTGAAGGGACGAGTTTACTTTTCTGGTTGTTGTAATAAGCGTTGTGCCAAGGCTCTTGAGCACCTAGGATTGCTTTTTCTGTTCATACCCAGAAGGGCTGGGGCAGGACTCCAGGTACTAACTGCCGGTGCTTGAGACAGAGTCGTCTTTGGACAGTCACTTTGGTATTGTAGCACATAATTTTAAATAATCATTTTAAACGCTTTTGACTTCAGAAAAGATGCTGTGTTCTGCAAGGTTTTAAGAACAGTCTCGATGTCCTGACCTGTTCCATGGTGCTCATACTTGTTATGTCAGAAACAGATGTCATCGAGTGTCAGTGTCTGACCTTATCCTGTTTCCAGTCCAGAAACCTCCAGTGTTCACATTAATCTGAATGAAAGTGGGACCATCTGTAAAGACTCACTGTTGAATGAGCCTTGATTTCTTTCTGTTTTGGGAGGAGGAACGGAATGAAAGCTTGGCTCTTTGGGAACCTTTACATGGTCACCTCTGCTGTAAAACACATCGGTGCCTTTGTAATATTTTCTCTCGGTGTTGTGTTTGCAGCTCTCAGCCTGGAACGTGTCCGGTGGTGCACCGTCTCTGAGCAGGAACTTTCCAAGTGTAATGACATGAGTAAGGCCTTTGGTAGGGCTGGCATCCTTCCGCCTCTGGAGTGTACAGCGGGGGGGTCAGCTGCAAACTGTACCCAGATGATCAAGGTGAGTTGTGAGTGACAGCGCTGTCCTTGATTTAATTTCCCTGTGTGCCTGATAACAATCCAGTGGTGATGTACACAGCTCTGCGGGGAGTGTCTGATGAGCCGGGCAGCTGACCACATGCTTCCTGGCATTCATGTCGCTGAAAAATGAAAGCGTGTATTTTGTAAAAGGGGCATAAAGGTATGAGCCTGAATGTCAGTGGCCCTGTGTTGCCTGTTTGGCTAGTCACGTATGGCCAGTCATTAGGGGCACAGCACAGGTCTTATTTCCTCCCCAAATGCTAATCTTTGGTTTGGGAATTGTGTGAGATTTATTTAGCAGATATTTAAGGAGGGATGGAGCAGAGCTATAAGATGCAGACAGTAGTTAAAGCTGTGCTGCTGAGCCTATAAGTAGATTGTATTTTGATAAACTGTGGATCAGAGTCCCATTCCATGTTCCCATCATGGAAATTGCTGTATATACAGATGAGATGAGTGTAAAGCCAAATCGAATCTCCCAATACTGAAATACGAGAGGGCGGCAAAACAGCAAGTAGGGTGAGCAAAGGACACGCAAGCCCAGCTGTGTGAACTCGGCTGCCCAGAGAGCCCAGTTTCCAAAAGGAGCACAGCTCTGGGGAAGGCTTTAAGAACTGTGAATGTGTGGCTTTGCAAAATGATGTATGGAAAATAATTCCCCCCTTAGGAGGGGGTGGGAGGCAACAAGTGGATATTGGAGGAAATGTGGAGGCAGGTAGTCCTGGCCATCTTCGCTGGCAGTGTGGGGGAAGGGGAGGCTGGCTGGCTGTGTTAATAAATAATGTCCTTTTTGTGTCCAGTGTAGACATGCCCCAAAATCAAGGGTTTGTGGAGAAGGTGCAGCCTGTCAAGGACAAGAGGTGCAGAGCCAGGAGATGAGGCCTGGCAGAGTGGTTTGAAGGGAGAGGAGGCAGATGGTTGTGTGGTCAGCAAAAAGAAAGATTTCAGAAACTGGTATCTTGTAATTTTTTGAGAACAGAAGCAGGATTGTTGTCTGAATACTGAAACTACCACATTGCCTCTAGATAAATCCTGTTCTTGAGCGAGGGAATCAAGACTGTATTGACGAATGTTAGGAGCAGATATTGATGCTTATGTGGATCGTACCTCGGGATTAGGCAGGACTTTCTAATGGCAGATCTTCCTAAAACTGCTTGGCTGATTGCTGCATTCCACAGGGGGACCTGTTACACGCCGCAAAGCAGGTTATTAGGAGGACTGATGAGGGTCTGCTCCTGAAATACAGTTCATGCAGAATTGCATTTGTAAGCCATTGCAAGCAGCGGGCACCTATCTAAAACCTTGGATTCCTATAGATCTTGGTTAGCTGAACTCAGAAACCTGCAGGTGGATAGCACAAGTAAGTAGCTTTCTGGTAACGTGAATCTTCACTGTAAGGCTTCAGATGAAGCTTTGGCCTTGAGACTTCTTTTTTCTTGTGCTAATCATCTACTAAATGTTTAAGCTGGCCTACTCCGTAGGACCGTGTGGAACCCCTGAGTCCACATCTCCGCTGAACTCTGCTCTTTGAGGCCAGAAAGGGCGTGGGACGCAATGGCTGAAGCGGCAGAGATAGGCTGGTTTATAACACTACACAACTTGGACTTAGTCCTGTGAATGTGTTAGCACAGGGATAAAGTAAAAAAACCACCCTTCTTATTTGAAGGTGTTTAAAAATTGAGAAATGTCTAAATATTAAGCTAGGGAACCTGACAATATTTAATGTGACCAGAGCTTTTCTTCAGCAGGTCTTTAGCCAGTTCTGTAGGTAGTTCTCAGACACTGTGACACACAGAAATGAAGTTCTTCTGAAAATAATTAGCAGGGTATTACCATTGCACATATACTTGTCAAAAATACATGGAATAATCCTGTGCTTTTGCTGAATGTATTGGCAAATGCTTGCTACAAAAAAAAACCCAACCCACACTGTCGCTGATGTGCCGCCCCAGAGGTGGATGTATGCTTTTAAAGGAGATGTCTGTAGCCTGTAGCCTACTTCACACTGAATACGATAGGTATTTTTTTCTGTCATCTTCTGTTATTAAAACACAAGCTATTGAAAGTAGGCTGATCTGCTAAACGGAGCTCAAAGGCTCAGCATTCCAGTCAGGAAAGTGCGCTCTCACATGGAAATATGCTCATGTAGTACAGTCCTTGTCTTCTGTGGCCAGCCCTTCCCATTCCTTTGGACTGTGAAGACTAGTGAGGCCATCACAGTCCAGGCCTGGTTTTTGCATTAATTTTTGAAAGAAGGCAGTTTTGCAGTTCTAAAATCCCTCTTAGTATTTGTTCTTCAGAAATTTAAGTGCCCTTAAAAGAACATTTTGGAGAAAAGAAAACACAAATGCAGATTAGGGGGCCTCTTCTCTTAAATTCATGGGTGCTCTGCCTCTGGCTGTTGAGGAATGCTGCTCATTAAGCTTCAGCATGTGTTCTGCCCTTGTGTCTGCACAGGATGATTTGGCAGACGCCGTGACACTGGATGGACGTTTCATTTACCAGGCTGGAAAGGAGCATGGTCTGAAACCTGTGGTTGGGGAAGTGTATGATCAAGGTATATTCTGACTAAATAACTTTGATTATTTAGTATGAGCTTGTTCTTATGCATTTTTACTGTTTCCATTGTATTTTGGGGTCCTGCTCTTGAAGATCTAATCAGTAGGTAGGGGTCAGGTTCCCTCTTGGGTCTTCCTGCCCATAACAGAATGTGCAGGGCTGTGGCAGAGTCTGTCCTGAAACAGTTAGGTCACAGCAGCCCTTCCTGTAATAGGTTTGCTGGGTTGGTTTGGGGTGGGTTTTTTTGGACTTTTTTGTTTGGTTGGTTGGTTTTTTTCTGTTTTCTTTGCAGATAAATTATTTGTGAAGCATAAATTATTATTAGGTTTGTCTCTCAATCCCATAGATTAGAAGAATTAGATTCTGTTTTTAATAGTGCATAAGATTACCTGCTGGAAGAAAGGGCATGTTAGATTCTGCTCCTTATCTGGGCGTCCTTAAGCTTTGAGCTCCTTTCAAGGCAGAGTCAGTAATTCAGTGGTGACTTGTCAGCCTGTCTAAGGCTCAGTATCGACAAGTTTCTGTAGGTCAGAGCTGGAAGGTGTCCCCCATAGCTTTCAGAGCCCCAAGGGAAGGAACAGCTCTGGAAGCAGTCTGCCACGAGTGGTGCCCCTCCACTCTGTTGTGAGATGGAGCTGGGTCTTAGTGCCCTGGCCAGACCCACACTCTCAGAAATGCCTGTTGGGCCCAGTGCACAGGGACTTGGATCACCTCAGCAACCCACCCCCACTGTTAACCACGTCATGACCGTGTGAGGCAACCCTACTTCAGTTTCCAAAACCAAACGGGACTCATGATCCAGAGACTGGCTATCTCCATTAGCCAGGTTATGGGCTTAAATCAGAGAAGAGTGAATGAAACTCAGTAATTTCTGATCTAAAGGAAGTCAGTTTGAATGACCTTATGGTTATTTCAGACCCTAAACTCTTGACTCCGAGTTATGTCAAACTGTAAAGCAGAGAATGAAGTCAGCTGTGATGCTCCAGTGACATCAACTTGCTGTGCTGTGTCAAAATGAAGATCAAGTTAGTAAACTGCTGGGGAATAATTTTTTTTAAACTATTAATTATATTGTTTTCAATTCAATCCAAATATATTTAGAATCATAGAAAATGGTTTCTTGGAAGCAACCTCTGGATGTCTTTCATCTCAGCTCCCTTTCAAAGCAGGGTGACCTTCATAGTTAGAGCAGTTCGCCTGTGGCCTTTAACCAAGGCATTTCGCACTGAAGAGCTAATGGAGGGCATGCACTCCGAGTCAGCAGGTTCTCACCAAGGATGTGAACAACGTGCCCTGTGGGTCAGGCACCCACCAGAGGCCACACATCAGTGTATCTCACTGTGATGCTGCTGCAAGGCTACTTTGCTCACTTCTCTCTCTTCCTGCACTGCAGAGATTGGAACTTCCTATTATGCCGTGGCTGTGGTAAGGAAGAGCTCCAACATCACCATCCACAGCTTGAAGGGTATCAGTTCATGTCACACAGGCATCAACAGAACTGCAGGCTGGGATGTGCCCGTGGGTTATCTGACTGACAGTGGGCGCCTGGCAGCAATGGGATGTGACCTTCCAAAAGGTAAGAGTTCCAGGGCAAAGCTCTGTTCTTCAGCAGTGCCTGTCTGCGAGGTCTGGGCCCTGTGTGTGGACAGCAGTGTGTGGTTATAGCTGCTGGTTTGTTCCATGGCTTTGATGCTCCTTGTAAGGTGGAACAGACCTAACATAGGTCTGTTGAAGTCTGCAGGATGGTTTTTTTTAAACTTGGAAACTATCTGTTAAGAACAAAATGACTTGCCCTTCTAGATATTTTGAGAGATGTACTGTGCAGATGTGTTAAAATGAGATTGTAGGATCTTATTTATTCATTGCTACAAATTTCTCATTCTAATTTCACATTTAGCTGTAAGTGACTATTTCAGTGCAAGCTGTGTTCCTGGAGCAAATGGCGTAAACTATCCCAAATCCCTCTGCCAGCTCTGCAGAGGGGATTCGACTGGGCGGAATAAATGTGAACGAAATTCTCAGGAGCGATACTATGACTACAGTGGGGCTTTCAGGTAAAAATCATGGCTCTGTCAATTTTATCTCTGTGCTCTATTCATAGCTGTTGTGTCCAGGCCTCACTGACAGGAAGTTGAAGCTGGAGAATTTCCAGTGGATCTTGTTAGAAAAATCTGCTGTTGTGTTCAGGACAACCATGCTTTAAACCTAGAGACTGGACAAAGCTAATTCTAAACTCACTGTTTGGGGTATTAATACCCGAGTATTAAAACCAAATGGATATTTAGCGCTTAGAGTGGGCAGGGAAACCCCACTGCTGTTTGCTTTGTCCAGCAGCTGTTGACACAAGTCTGAGGGCTGTTTCAGCAGGCTCTATCTTTCCCGATAAAACCTGATGACCCTTGGAGCCTAAGAGGTGAACTGCCGCCCTACTCAGTCATCCCACCTCGGTTGCACTGAATTACCGAGTTGCTCTGCCCTCCATTGCTGCATGCCAATCTTTCCCTGGTTTTCCTTCTCCCTGTCTGTGTGCTGTTGTTGCAGCTCCCAGTCCCTCAGTAATAGCATGGACCAAGCAAGGGCAGAATTTGCTCGTGTGAACACTTGCTCCTCTGTGTGTATTCCCCAAAGGATTGTGCAACTGCCCTAAACAGAGAACTCTCCCGGACAAAGGACGTGGTGGTTGTCCCAGGCAGCACTGAACATGTTGTCTGTGTTCGCCAAGTGACAGTGATAGTTTACTTCATGCTCTAACGGCCACTAGTCTCTGCCTTGAGCAAAACTCTGAGTGTAAGGAAATAAATAGGTCAGTGACCAGCTGATGGACATAGCACGCAGCGCTCTGGCTGCCAGCCGGCAGTGTCCAGCCTGTGGGAGCTGTGCTTTCTAATGCTGCTGTGTGGTTGGGTTTATATTTATTAGGTGTTTGGCTGAAGGTGCTGGAGAAGTTGCTTTTGTGAAGCACAGCACAGTGCCTGAAAATACAGATGGTGAGTAATCCAGAGGCTGGATGGTGGCGGCAAGGTCTGAAGTACGGTGTCTGTAGTGACAGTGTAATGGCAAGTGTTGGATTTATTTTGAATTGAGAAATCAGCACAAAAATCTCTAACAGCGAAACCAGACGTACCCATAGATGTCTGCACCAGGAGGTAGAGTCCATGAATTATTTTTCTTTAATGCTTAGTAGTTTCGGTAAAGGTTAGAGCTGGAACCTTAAGCTTCTTCTGGAAAGAGAGCTTAAACAGCACTGAACTCGTAGCTTTATCCAGACCTGGGCTGTCACACTGCTCCTGCTGAGCCAGGGGTTTCAGCAGAGACTAGCAGAAAGTTACCAAGATGTGGCCTGCCCTGTCTGGCGCTCTGTGAAATCTACCTTGAGCATAACATTAATGTCATGGGCCTGTCTGACCAGCCTTTATGGGGAGAAAACCAAAGAATGTTGCATGTGATCCTAGACTTAGGGATGCTCTTGGTACTGCTGCAGACCCCGGTACAGTTCAGTGCAGTCTCAAGTGTCAAGGTGTTTATTGTCTCATCAGAGGTAGAAGACTGAAGGACCACGTAGATGCATGGGATGTATTGTGCAGTCAGGAATAGTTCCAAGACGCTCAGGAGACGCGTGTTCTGCTCCATACGTGCATGTGATGCTTAGAGCAGACGTGGGGCCAGAAGCATCGGCCCTGCCTGATGCCTGTTCCCTAAGCATGTCCTGTCTGATTTCAGGAAGAAGTCTTTCTGCATGGGCCCAGCGGCTTCGCTCCCAGGATTTCCAGCTTCTGTGCCGCAACGGCAACACAGCTGATGTGACAGAGTGGAGAACCTGCCACCTCGCCCGAGTCCCGGCTCGTGCCGTGGTTGTGCGGCCTGACACAGATGGGACAGTTGTCTTCCAGCTTCTGAACCAGGGACAAGTAGGACACCGTTTTATCATCAGTGCATTGCATGCTAGAGAGGTTCTCCCACCTGTCTAGCTGAATTGGCAGGATACCTGGGCACCTTCAGCGATTTGAAGGGGTATGGGATGTCACACACCCAGGCAGAGGGATGTGTGACAGGTGCTTTTTTTCTCTCTTCAAATTTACAGCAAAGATTTAACGGGATAGGCACCAAGTTTCAGATGTTTGACTCTGCAGCCTACGGTGCCCAGAATCTTCTGTTCAGAGACTCCACCACAGAGCTCGTTGCAATCACAGCTCAGGATTACCAGGCATGGCTGGGTGATGAGTATCTTCGCGCCATGCAAGCCCTAAGCTGCAACCCCAACAGTAAGTTGTCTTTAGATGCCTGTTCATAACCAAGAACAAAGATGGCTGATAACAGGCCATCTTTATTCCACTTAATTTTCTTCTGACTCCTGGAGGGTTATGGCCAGATGCCAGCCTCATCTTTGAGCATGGAGAAAGGTCACTTTTTGACCTAGGCACAGGATCACATTGCAGAATACTCTCCTGTGCAAATTCACCCACTCTGTGTTGTAAGACACGGTGATTTTCTACCCTTTAGGAGAGACATTAACCTGGTAAGCTGCTACTGCTACCTGGTACTCCATTTCTTACCTGCCAACAAGGGACAATAGTAATGCGTTGCTGTGTAAATGCTCAGGTTTATAGTCTATAAAGAGTGGATGAATGTGTTCATAGCAGAGAATTTCCTCCAGAAGCTGAAGAAAACCTCAATTGCTCTGTATTGTTACAGTCTTTTATGCTGTCGGAAGAATGTACTTGACGTGCATTCTGGTAAAGTCAGAAACACAGGTTATAAGAATCCTTGCCTTAAAAAGCTTAATAATCTTGGCACCTGAGCCTCCCAGATGTGCTGGGTGCTGTGGCAAAGCGCCCCCACCACCAGGACTTGTCCCTTGTGGGAGTTGCGCAGTGACTCTCAGGTTTAAGGGAACCTGTGTTCAGGGTGATGTTCTGCTGTGCTCAGTTTGCACGTTACGGCTGTGCCTCACAGTCAGCAGTCATAGAAGATCTTGTTCCTCTGCTGCGGCGAGGTTTGCAGCGTGGGCATGCCACTGCTCTGGAGAGCTGTCATTCATAACCAGGTGTAAGTCTGAGCTGCAGGGAAACGCAGGAGTAAACACTTTTAGTAACATGTATGGTAACATGTATTTACTTTCCAATTGTGCACAGCCTTGCCAGAAAGCCTGAACTGGTGTGTTGTATCCACTGAGGAGATTTGGAAATGCGGTGAAATGGCCATTGCTTTTAGGAAAAAGAATTTGAAACCAGCAATTCAGTGTATTTCAGCCAAGACAAAGGAACAGTGCATGGAGCTGATCCAGGTAGGCTGCTACAAACCTTGTGCAATAAACCAAATAACACAAGCTGCTCTCTGCTGCACAGGGAGGATCAGAGTTACGCACGCTTAGGTGACCAGCAGGAATACTGGATTTCAAGGAGGTGATCTGTAGCTCACACGGTGTGGATGGGCCTGAACCCTGATGATATTCAGTTGGGCTAGATGGGCAGTAGTGCCCTCACCACAAGCCTGTATGTTTGAAATCTCCTGTCCCCTGCTTTTACGCAGGTTTTGGGGGTTTTCTTTAGCAGTGTATTGCTCTTTGGCTGTCAGACTTGCCCTTTGAGATGCAACAGGTATGCTGCTGGAGGTGCTGTCATTGTAGCAGGGAAGCTATCTGCTGTTTTTTCACAGAAATCCTAAATTTTATTTTTCAGAAAAAGGAAAGTGATGCTGTAGTTCTGGGTGGAGATGATATTTACACAGCTGGGAAGATGTACGGCCTTGTACCAGCTGCTGGAGAAAGTTACTCTGGTAAGGAGGTCAGGAAACATAAATATAGACCTTATTTTTCCAGGTTGTTTGAAAACAGCTCTAAAAGCCCAGCCTCTGTTCACTAGCCCTGCTGGGAAAGTTGTTTTCAAAGGAAATGAGCATTATTATCCTCACGTCATGGACAGAGGAGGAAATAGGCATGGGGTGGGTTGCTACAGGGAGTTTGTGGCAACTTTCGCCCGTCCTGCTGCAGGACCTTGTTGACTCTTTGGCAGTTTTGAGTCTTGCACCTCTTTATTTGTCTTTCCAATTCTGCAAAAATATTTACGATGGAAAAAAACAGTATTTACAAAACCAAAATATTTTTAACATAAGAAAAGGTACAGAAATTACACAGTAGATTCTAATTAGAAACAAATTCTTCCTGACAGTGTGGCTGCTTCAGGGTCACGGGTGAAAAGAGGACTTGTGGCTGTTTTGTCACTAGAGGCACACCTCAGTGTGCAGCAAAACTCATGGGAATGTTAATACAGGGCTGAGTTTTCCTATAAAAACAACTTCTTAAAGCAGTTTTGCCAAGTCGCTGATGACCCAAACGGTGTTTTTCAGAGGGATGTATTTAGAAGAGCTGATGTTAACGTGAACACTTTCATGTTCATCTCTGGGTTCGGTCCGAGCGCACAGGCTGTAAGGGAAGGCAGCATTGTGAAGTAGTAGAAGTGAAGAATGATTACCCGTGCATTCATAATCCCTGGCTAGCTGATTGTTGGTGCAACTGAAGTTGGCGCCATGGAAGTGTAACGGATCTGTAGGTGATCACGAAGCACTGGGAATGCTGAAGGGAAGCTGTAACGCGTTTTGTTTGTTTTCTGCAAGCTGATGACAACAGCAGTGCGTACTATGCTGTGGCACTGGTGAAACGAAATCTGTCTAATGCATTCACCATCAGTGACCTGAAGGGGAAGAAGTCCTGCCACACAGGGCTGGGGAGATCCGCTGGATGGAATATCCCCATTGGTATTCTAATTAAGAGGGGCGTTATTAAGACCAGAGACTGTGATATTCCTCAAGGTAAGACAACGCTACATACCAAAAATACAGTAACAATCTAACGATAAACTTTTATTAGGGAAGTAATTTTGATCTTTCATTGCTCTATATTAAGCTTATCTGTTGGTGAAGGGGTGTTGTGTTTTTAATGTAACAATTTTCAGTTGGTCACCAGAGTAGACTAATGGAGGGGTCACACGGAGAATGTTACATCTAACACAAAACTATTCCTTTCCCTCTCTCCTTTATCACAAAATCATTGGCTAATTTAGGTTCAGGGGACCTTTAGAGGTCATCTAGTACAACCAACTGCTCAGAGCAAGTCTGGTTAGGTCAGATTGCCCAGGGCCATGTGCAGACAGGTTTTGAGTAACTCCTAGGATGGAGATTACGCACAGCCTTGCTGTGGCCCCCTGGCCTGGTGTTTGACCAGCCTTGGTGTAAAGAACTTTTTTCTTGTATCTAATTAAAATTTTTCTCCTTTTCACTTTGGTCTGTTGCTTCTCATCCTTTTACTCTGCATCTCTGAGGAGGATCTGACTCCGTCTTCTTGAAAAACCCACGCTGTAAATGAAGACAGCAATACGCTGTTAGCTGTATCTCCAGGCTGACCAAGCCCAGCTCTCCACCTGGGTCTTGTGCTCCAGCGCTCCAAGCACCCTACTCTCCTTCTCCCGTATTTGCTCTGGAGTGTCGTTTCTCTGACTCTGGGAGCTCAGAATGTGGCACAGATTGCAGAGGAGAATAATCCTTTCCCTGTCTGCTCCACTGACACGACCCAGTGTGCCGTTAGCCTTCACAGACACAAAAGCTGTTGTCTCTTGGTCAGCTGCTTGTCCACCAGCATCCTCAGGTCCTTTATTTACAGAGCTGCTTTTCAGCCCGCCAGTCCCCAGCCTTTCATGGTCTTACTCCACCCTAAAAGCAGGATTCTGCATTCACCTTTGTTTAACTTTGAGGTTCCTGTCAGCCTGTTTCTCCAGCCTGTCTAGTCCCACCTCCGTGGCAGTCTTGGCCTCCAGTGTATCCAACTGCAAAAGTGTATTCCAGTTTTCAGAAATGCACTTAAAAGAGTCCATTGCTTTTTGTATTTAATGAACTTTAAGCTTATCATGTCCTGAAAATCCTGCTTTCACACCTGCCTGTCTCAGCTCTCACTTGAGGACATTGACCCGTGTCAGATACCGGTAACAGAATAGCCACAGTCACTCCCTGTCTGTACAGACAGTGTGTACATATCCCCCCAGGTGGTACTTCCAGCTCCAGATGTCATTGCCATAACTATCCCTGTCCTGAATTTTACTGCATTTCTTTTCAAACTGTATTTGGTGATGCAGCAACATTGCACAAGCAGCAAAAGATCTGTGACTGCTGGACTCCAGGTTCAAATTTTGCTGGCTCTTTCTTATCTGCCAGGAAGCTCTTTGGTTTCATTACATAATCAGCTAAATGGTGCGTTGAAGATATTTATGAAGTCGGAGTTTGTGAATTCCAGTAAGGCAGCTGTATCTCGTGTTTCAGGTGCTCTGCACTGGTTCTAACCATGGCAGAAGAGCTCACGCTTTTCACTCATCCTATTGGCTTGTCTGTCTTTCCCCAGCTGTGAGTGAGTTTTTCTCTGCCAGCTGCGTGCCCTCAGCTGTGCAGGACAACTACCCATCAAAACTCTGCCAGTTGTGTGTTGGAGATGATAGTGGGAACCATAAATGCAGCGCAAGTAGCCAAGAACGTTATTACAGCTACAGTGGAGCCTTCAGGTAATGAATCCTTGCAGTTGTTGCTTGGTCTGTCAGCTTGTCAAAACGCAAGGAGGAGCTGTATGTGTGAAAGTCTTAATGACATGCTTTCCACATGGTTTTTAAAACAGGAGTGAAAGCTGCTGGTAGTAGATGGGGAATACTTCACTGAGCATCACATTTTCTGTTTCGTTGCTCATCTAATACTGACCTGTCTATGTCTTTTTTTGGCTGCTTTTAGTTAAACAGTCCTGCTGTATTCCTCTCAAAATTCTTAATTCAGAATATTTTTTAATACCTTACGAAGATGTTCGTTTTCTCTCCTTTCAAGATGCTTTCTCTCTCTGGTTTTGCTTGTTGTTTTAGGGTCTAGTGTATTTGTTTGCAGAAATATATATATAAGAAAAAATGAATTCTAAATGTGTCAGTTATTAGAAAAAATGTGGTTCGTAAAAATTCAATTCAAAGCATCTTTATATCTCATTTCCCGAAGGTGCCTGGCACAGGACTCTGGGGACGTGGCCTTTGTCAAGCACTCGACAGTGTTTGAGAACACAGATGGTACTTAGTTTTACATATCTCTTTGTTATAATTCAGTTATTTTTCTTGACCCTTTTTGCTCCAAAGCATTCAGTGGGTGATGAGGACTGCTTTCCTTTTTTTTTTTTTTTTTTTTTACAGGTAAAAATACTGATAGTTGGGCACAGAACTTGAAGTCCAGTGATTTCCAGTTACTGTGTCCAAATGGTGCCCGTGCTGAAGTCACCCAGTTTGCTGAGTGTCACCTGGCTCAGGTCCCAGCTCAGGCTGTTATGGTTCATCCAGACACCAGTGTGTTTGCTCTATATGGACTCCTGGAGAAAGCCCAGGTATTAATATCCATTTAGTCTATGGGAGCGTTACGAATGGTGTAACATGGGCCAGGGATAAAGACAACAAGACTGTACTGCCATATTATGTTCCTCGCATCATGGGGCTGGCAGCATGTGCCCTGTGCAGAGCCCTGTTGTTGGAGTGGGACGGCGGAGGTAAAATACAACCCGTGGAATTCTTGTGAAACCACCCTGGTGTACAAGGGATTTCAGCCTTTTGCCCAGCCACTGCTTTCGTGCTAACACTTTTCCATTCCGGAATTCTCCTGGGAATGCAGCAGGTTGTTGCTGGTTGTATTTATGCTGCAGCCACCTACGTACGTGGTAAACCATCTGGGCAGAGCCTGCGGGGCTGCCACAGCTGGGTTGCTGTCAGCCCTGAAGTGAGCTAGTTTAAAAGCAGTATGGGTGTCTCCGTGCTGGGCATCAGTCATTTCTGTAACCCCTGTGCAGCCAAACCCTGTATTACACAACAACAACTACACGGAATAACTTCTCAAAACCACAGCACTTTTCAAGATAGTAACTAAAAAAAAACCAAAATCACAAACGGTGTTTGTGTCATTGCTGGTGGCAGAATTCTGTATCTGATCTACTGGAGTGTCTAAAAGCAAATGTGTCATGGAGATTCTGCAATCGTATGTGGACTCCTACAGCTCCTGCCATCTTTCACGTTGTATGAGAGGAATGTGGCACTTAAGCTTGCAAAATACTGAACCTTTTCTGTTGTTTTCAGGTCTACTTTGGAAATAGCAGCAATGAAAATGGATTCAAAATGTTTGATTCTTCAGCTTTTCAAGGAAAAGACTTGATCTTTAAGGATTCTGCTGTTGAGATTGTGCCAGTAGAAGGGAGGAGGACATATGCAGAATGGCTGGGGAGTGACTATATCGAGTCCCTTGAAGGGCTGCAAACACCACAGTGCTCTGGGGCAGGTAATAAGATAAGACCGTACCTACTTGTGACTACTGTCATTTCCCTTCTTCTTTCATGTCAGATACAAGGCTTGGACTAGCATGGTCCAAACGGCAACCTCCAGGCCCCTGGCCTTCCGCCTTTTCTTCAGATAAGCTGCTCTTTGGATAACGCACTGTGCTGACGTGTGAGTGCCTCTTCCTGCCTCTTAGCAGGGCAAGTGCTAACAGCACCTGCTCATCAGGGGAGCGGGGTGGATGGGGTGGAATCTGGGGCAGAAGCCAGCAGTACAGCATCAGCATGGTTTACAAGACCAGTCCGAAACTGGAGCATCTTTGCCGTCATTGCTGATGTTGAACCATCCTGGGCTGGAGGATTCCCAGGTGCTGTTAGATGGATGCTGGGTTTCTGACCAGTAGAATTTCTGCATCTTGGAAGGCAGTGTCAAAAATCTTGTCTGGTGAATCCTTTCTGGCCTCCTGGCTGGTTACCTTCAGACTCCTGCATCCCTGCTTATCCGGTGCCAGCCTTGCTGGGGACAACAGTTTCTCCTGAGCTCTGCTGCCGGAGGAGGTAAGTGCACAGAGGACGGACAGGCTGTGGACAGAGATGGGACCTGCGGACCAGAACACAGCTTCTGCCATGGGCAAGGTCCTGCACCTTCCAGTAGAACAAAGTAGGGAGAATTGCCAAAGTTAACGAACAAAAAAAGAAAGCCAGAGAGAGACTCAGAGGGAAGACTACCCGTTGGCAGAGGAAAGAATGAAGCCAAATGTGTACATTCACTGAGCTTGTTGACTTTCCACAACCAGTGCTCTTGCTGTTTGAGAGATGTCATCTGCCCTGTGATCTTCCATTTGATGCCATCTCCGTCAAGACACTGGTGGCTGTCCTCCTCCTACATGGGGTTTTGCATGCCTGTGCATGAAACTTGTATCTGCTGTTAGTGAAACACAGTAGCTCAGTTCTCATTAACTGTTTCTGTATCGACTGGTTTGTAGCATTCGGTTTTTATTTTTATCCATAGCTGCAGTAACAACAAATGTTGCTGTGCTGCTGGCAGGCAGCCTCCTCCTGACTGCACCTACCACCTCATGATCCTGGGATGGAAAGACTTTCCGCATAATTAAAAAAGTGGTAAAACTAGATAGTAATAATGTAAATAAATCAAAACTAACAAATAAACACGAGAAGTAATTACAGTTTATCTGGACTTTGGCCTCTGATAGCTGAACTACATCATCTCTCACTTTTCTGGGAAATGAACGCTTGCTCCTCGCTTCTCTTATCCCATGTCCCAGCCTTTCTCACCTAATTTGCTCCAAGGTTACCTGGGGTTAAGAGGGAAAGAAATATTATATGGCCTCCTGCTGCTTCACTGTAGATTTGAGAGGTGTGTCTGCAGTGGCAGGGGGTGACACAAGGCAGCAGCACCCAGCCCCATAGAGGACTGAAGTCCTTGGGTCTGAGCTCTGCTCCTGACAGCCAGGGATCCGTGACACCCCCGGGCATGCGCTGAAGGCTCTCAGCCACGGCCTTCTGTCTGCGTGCCTTCGCCTACGCTGCGTTGGGGTGTATCTGCGAAATACCCAGCTGTACCGGACGCGCGCTCCTGTGGTTGGGGGGTGCCCTGCTGCCACATTTGGATCCCGTCCGGCTTGCAGCGCGGCTTTTTAGGTAGGCCATGTAGGTACGATTCCAAGTGTTTGGGTTTTGCGCGGCCGTTGGTGCCATCGTTACCCTGCGGTTACCAGGCATCGCCCCGTTCCTTAGAGGCCCCTGAAGGAGCCGATGCCATTCTGCGTTCCTGCGTCGCTCGTGCGTGTGGGTTCCTCACCCCCCCCAAGGAATGGTTTTGTGTGTAGGCAGGAATTGCACAGCGCTCGCGTTCACGTTTTCTTCCTGCACTGAATTTCCGGGGAGAATCCAGCACCACGGAGGGGCAGTTTAAGGAAAAATTAAGGACTCTCCACCTTGCTGGTGTGAATAAGGGCGGCAGCGGCGCCAGCCACCCTCCCTGCGGTGAAGGGGCTGCCGTGCGCGATGTACGGCTGGACCCCGGTGGCTTTGGATCCGTTTCGAGGTAATTGAAGCTCGAGCCGCTGTCAGCTTCGCGGCGGGGCGGGGCGGCGGGCGCTGCGCACGCGCACCAGGCTCCCGCTGCGGCGCGCAGGCGGCGGGGGCGCGCCGGCGGCGGCGGGGGCGCGCCCCCTGGCGGGGCGGTGGCGGTATGCGGGCCGCGGGGCTGTGGGGGGTGCTGGCCGCTCTGCGGGCCGGCTGGTGCCTGCTGCCGCAGGCCGGCTACCTGCACCCCGACGAGTTCTTCCAGTCGCCCGAGGTGATGGCAGGTAAGGGGGGTGGGGGGTGTTGGGCCGCTCCGGTCCGCCCGCAGCGAGGCGGGGGGTGGGGAGGCCCCCGAGGGCCCGTGCCGCGGGGGGGTACGAAGCCGCCCGCCCCGCGCTGCCGGCACCGGGCAGCCCGCCGTGTGCGCCGCGTGCTGCCCCTCCTGAGCCCTGGCACCGCAAAAGGCCTCCTTTGTTCTCCTGGAGCTCTGTGAGGGTCAGAGCGATGCTCCAGAAAACGCCACGGCTGGCACCAGCCTCACAGGTTTAGGAGCTGTCTGTGACGCCTCTCACGCCAGGTTGCACCCCCAGGGCCGAATTACGGAATAAAATACACCCTGTACGCATGGGATTTTTTCTTTTCTTCTTCCCTTATAGGAGACATTTTAAACCTACAGGTCTATTATCCTTGGGAGTTCCTTTCCAGCTCTCCTTGCAGAACTGTTGTTTTCCCATTAATGACATCTGGAGTTTCCTACTGGGTGATCAAGTCTTTACAGCAGCTGGACATGTGCTCACGGTGCATCAGCAGCTACACCCTTCTTGTATCGCCTCGCCTTCTCTTTACAGTCTTTTCTTTCACACTCGACTATAGCGTCTATCGATTAGCTCCTTTCTGGGAAGCAGACCCGTGGAAAGCGCTGGTACTCCTTGCTGGATCGTATGTCACTCTGGTGTTTTATACGAGAACATTTACCAACACGCTTGAAGGACTTCTCTTTGCTCTCCTGATGGTGCTGGTTTCCTCAAGAAAGTCAGGTGGCAGCTTAGCAGAGCCTACAAGCAGCCCTCTCATAGGTATTGTGACGACTGCTGGCTTTTTCAATAGGCCGACCTTTCTGGCATTTGCTCTGATGCCTCTGCTCCACTGGGCAGGTTTACTTGTTGACTCTCAAAAGAGCATTAAAACTGTCATAAACCACGTTCTGAAGCTTGTCCTATGTGCATGTTTTACTGCCGTTGTGTTCGTAACAGCCGACACCTTCTATTACACCTCCGTGGGCTTAGACAATCTCTACAGCATTACAAACTGCAGTTTGTTTGATGCAATAGGTCGCTTAAATGAGAAAATGATAGTAACCCCTTTCAATTTTCTCAGCTATAATCTTAATCCTCATAATCTTGCACTGCATGGAAGTCACCCCCGAGTCACACACTTCACAGTCAATGGAATAATGCTGTTTGGGATCTTACACGTGCTGGCCATCGGTGCTGGTTTTAAAATGGTAAAGAAATACATCCATCAGTTAATACGGGTCAGGTCATGTCGCCGTGGGTCCTCCGGGCTCTTAGCGCGTTCCGGGGGCAACCCAACGTTACTGCTGTTTTACTTTGTCCCTCTGGCGTTTCTCTCCCTATTCAGTCACCAGGAACCTCGGTTTCTCATTCCTCTCATCTTGCCGTTAGTCCTGTTCAGCGCGTCGCGGAACAGAGCTGTGAAATGGAAACACGTCATCATCGTCTTCAATGTTCTCGGGGCGTTGCTGTTTGGGTGCTTACACCAGGGAGGACTGATTCCGTGCTTGTTTCACCTGGAGCAACTCACGCGTTCCCCGGAGTCCTCCAACCACCCAAGGCACTATACTCTGCTCTTCGCTCACACCTACATGCCTCCTAGGTCCCTGCTTAATATCAACAAGGGAGACACGCATGTAGAAGTCATTGATATGGCTGGGTCTGGAGAAGAAACCCTCTGCCAGACAGTAGAGCAGCGAGCAAACAGTTCTACCTGCAGTGACTGTCGCGTCTTTGTTATAATCCCTGGTACAGTCAGAGCCACTGTTGCAAAATGCGGTGTCTTGCTCAAGAACGAGACCTTGATATTTCCCCACTTATCGATGGAAGACCCGCCACAAATACCCTCCCTGATCAGTGGGAACTGGAGAAGCCAGTTAGGACTATACATCCTTCAGGTACAGAGGTCAGCAGAGCCTTTAGATTTCAGCACAGTGGTTTAGTTTTTCACTTGGGTGCTGCCCAAAGGTGCTGTGGGACCTTCCTCTTCACAGATCCACCCCAGGCACAAGCAGTGGCACTGGGAGCTCCCCCGGGTCTCTTTATTCCCTTTCTTTATGCTCTTGCACTCACCAGTATAGCCAGTTCTGGATAGAACCTGCTTAAAATTTGAGTTATTCAGCCCCTGTGGTGTTTCATACAAACTTGTGTGATTTTCCTGATGAGAGAGGATGAAATCTGAGCCCACAAAAACTGTGATTCAAGCTTAGCTCTTTACAGGTGAGATTTATTTTTGCAAGTTCTTGGAATCTCTGGCAGACGGTTTGTGGATTCTGTGGTTTTTACTGATAATAGGCATTAACTGAGCTGCTGGGGAGAGGTTATAGGACTAGACAAAAGCTGGTCTGACTAAGCTTTCAGTTTTAGGCTCTTAAATTAAAATTCAAAGCCTCCTCTCACTCATTAGAAAAGATTGCAGTTGCAATATAGGCACCAGCACTGTAATGCTTTCTGGCTTGGGTGGCTCCATCTTAAAAAACCCCAGCTTTGATCTACCATTCTGATGTAGAACATGGAAAATGCTTCAGCCTAAGTACTTGTGCTAAGTCCTACAACCCAGGCTTTACCTCTTTAGCGTTTCTTGCCACATTTCCATTCCTGTGGGCCCGCTACCCACATACTGCATACGGCAGCTTGAGAATGCTGCATTTGGGTGGCGCGGGCCCATGTGTTCCTCAGCTACCGCGAACGGGGCAGTCCCTCCCTTGACGCTCCCGCTGCACGCCCAACAGCTGTCATGACTGTCGCGGCTTTAGCACCGGCAGCGGCGCACAGCAGGCTCTGCAGTGAGCCGGGGCACGGAGCTGCGCGGGCAGGGAACGGGCAGCTCGCAGGGATTTCATCCTTGGACGCGTTTGACCAGATGGTCTCTGACCTGGCTTACGGCGGGGTTAGAGATCCACTACTGCTGCTGCATTGGGGCGGGAGAAGCCGCACCCCCTGTGCCCCCCTCCCTGCTCAGTAACGGCTCCCCATTCACTCAGCTTGCTGAGAACAGCTGGCACGTCCTGGCTCTGCTGGAGAGCAGTCTGATTTTGAAGCGGGACACGATGGATGTCTACGCACAGCAGCGCAGCTAACGACTTTCGGTTTTGCCCATGTGAACTTCTGGACCCAAAACATCCTGACACGGAGGGAGGTAAGGCTTTGGCAGGTGCACTGTAGGTCACGCCCCTCTCCGTGAAACAAATCTGACCCTTGAATTCTTTCTGCTCACAAAGGCAGTGATGCTTTTTGCAGTTCATCCCCACAGCTTTGTGTAAGGTCTTACGAGCCCGGTTTTCAACACAGGTTGATGCCAAGCTCTAACGGGAAACATGAAAATCCTTGCGTGACCGATTTGCCTGTTCCAGATTAAACGTACCATCTAGCTTTTTAAGGAAGGTAGCTCTTGCTCTCTAGTGAAGTGCTTTGTGTTGAGTCTGCCCTACGTGTTCATCCCACATCCTTCATCACCGACAGGCCTGTAAATTAAAGGTGCATGTTTTGGGGGAGAAGGGGCGCGTGTACGTTTGTACTGATGACTCGCAAAGTAGCAGAAGCAGGTACGAAAGCACCATGACACCAAGTGTATGTTCCAAGTCAGCTTCCTTTCTGCTGTCTTGCACTGGGACCACAGCAGCGTACGACAGCTCGTGCTCCAGCTCCTGCCCACTGTTCCCAGCTTTCTTACACTGATGAAGTTTTGAAAATTGTTTTCCTGAAACTCGTGATCTCTGGCAATCCCAGCGCGGTAGATGTTGCAACCCGTCAGGGACGTGATGCAGCGCCGTTCCCATGGCACGATGACCTCTCTACTGCTGTGCGGTAACCCGTGACAGAGCCAGGAAGAGAACCTGGACTACACAGACTGAAAATACAATGCTTTTGTCTCACCAGCTAGACCTTTACCATTTACACCATAGATCCGCTCTTTCCATCTACGCACACCTAAGTCTCTGTTGGTGGGAGGTTTAATTTTACCAGCAATGCTGGAAACTGTATCTCAGGTAACGTGCAAGGTTCTTTTCACCTGGGGTGATACAAAGAATGGAAATCATCCTCCCCAGTAACTGAGCATCTAGTCAGCTGGACTAAACGGTGAAACATGCTAAGGCAGCAGGTTAACTGTTGGCCTCGTGTAAATGTCTACTACAGCAACTTCAGTAAACCAGCCTAGTGCATATGGTGGATATGTCCTTTTCTGTATTTATATTTAGGATGGCTCTACTGGTCTTTTTTTCCCCCTAAACCCTTCTTGCTACCATAGACTTGAGGTGTGCTTTAAGCATAACTTCTGAATCTCTTACCTGCCTGTAAAATGGACGACTATCCTATCCATCACCATCATCATCATCATTTAGAGCTCTTTGTACCGAGGTTGCAATATAAATGTAGACTATTACTGTTGTACAGACAGAAAGCGTTAAAGGAACTCCAGCGTGAAATCTGGTTTTATTTCAAGTTTCTTATCAAGCACTTATAAGTGACCATCCTGACGATATTCTGGACCTCGTTTAACGTGAGTCTGGCTTCCGCCGGTTACCGAGTACCGTGCAAAGTGTAAACTGCCTGCGAAATGCAAGTCCGCCGGACCAGTAAGCAGCATGCTTCGCGCCTTCAGCCTCGGCCTCGGGACCACTCGTGGCTGGGCGCTACGAAACCCGGCCTGAGTCCGCAGCCCGCGCTCCGCCGGCCAGGGTAACGCGGGCTCCTCCGCGGCTGGCGCTGCCGGCCGGTGCGCCGAGCCCGGTTCGGAGGAGGCTGAGGGGGCCCGGCCGGCACCGGGAGCCCGTCTCCGGGGCGCTCTCACCGGCTGCGGCGCTCTCGTCCTCCTCCGCTTGGCGCAGGGAAGCGGTCGCGGTTCTCTTCTCCTCCTCGGCGAGATCCTGCGCCGGCTGCGGCTCCGCAGCCGCCTCCCGCGCGGCCCGGCGGGTCAGGGCTCTGCTTCGGGCCTGCCGCCCCGGCCCGGCCCGCGCCCAGGGGGCCACGGCCCGCCCCGCGCCCGGGCGCCGTCCTTGAGCTCGCCGAGGAAGGCGTCTCGCAGGCGGAGCAGGCGGGGACCCAGTCCCCGGGCGGCCCGGCGGGCGCCCAGCTGCCCGCGGACGATGGCGGCGGCGGTGAGGCGGGCGGCGGCGCGGACGGGCCGGGACTCGGAGAGCTGCTCGATCACGCGCGGGTTGTTGAGGAGCGCGAACAGCACCCGCCGCAGCACCATCCTGCGCCCGCCGCAGCCGCCCTCGCGCCCCGCCCGCTCTCGCGAGAGCCGTCCTCACGCCCCGCCCCGCCCCGCCATTGGCTGCCCGCGGGGCGCGTGCGCGGGGGACTGCGGGGAACGGCGGGCGAGCGCTGAGGGGCGGCGGGGTCGCCATGTGCTCCGGGGGCACCCTGAGCATTCTGCGCAGCGACTCCTACGTTGATCTCAGCCAGTACCGCGACCAGCACTTTCGGGTGAGCGGGGGGCCGCCGCTGCAGCCGGGGACAGGGGCCGCGCGGTCTGCCTGGGCCAGGCCCGGGCCTAGGCCCGAGCGCGGGCCCGGTCGCGGTCCTGCAGTGGGATAACGCTGTCGTTGCGGCTCAGGGCACGCGGTACGACCAGGAGCGGCTGCTGAGGAAGAGCTGCACGCTGTACGTGGGGAACCTCTCCTTCTACACCACGGAGGAGCAGATTCATGAGCTCTTCGGCAAGAGCGGCGACATCAAGAAGGTCATCATGGGGCTGGACAAAGTGAAGAAAACCGCCTGTGGCTTCTGCTTCGTGGAGTATCCTTCTGCGGGACCGGGCGGGGGGCAGGGCGGGGCTGAGCTGCAGGGCAGGCGGCGAGTCACGGGAAAATCATCCGAGGATCGAATTATTCGGATATAAAGTGTCTGTGTGAGCCCCGGGCCAGGGAGGGCAGACGTTGCTGCACATCGAGCGGGGGCTGCTGGGTTGCTTTTGCTCTGGTGCTTTAAGCCAGACACCTTTTAGATCGTTGGCCTGTGCGCTCCAAGTGAAGAGGGTGTTCTTTAGTACAGGCCTATGCACCAAGTTCCCGTCGGCGTCTCGCATCCCTGTGATGTGTTGACTTCACTGCATGCAAGTCTCTTGGAAGATCAGTCTGTTAACTGGTTCCAGCGAGCTCACCAAACTGGTGAATGTTTGCGACGTGAATGGAGAATGCATGGGGCTTTCTGTAGTAATAGAGCTTTACTGCTTTTAAGAGTGAGCGTAGTTGACGAACTTGATCTATGTATCTTTGATAATCTGGAATTCCTGCACATTGCTCTGTTTCGCTGGCAGTTTTCTCAGCCCACATAGCTTTATAAAAGCAGTTGCTATTAGAAGTAGCTGAGAAGGAACCTGATTCCTTGATATACTTGGTTTTGTAGCCCATTTGATACTGTTCTTTTTTCCATGTGTTGAAAACAGAAGCCCATTGTTTTTTCATTGACCCGCTCCTAAGGTATTATGCAAGAGGAGATGCTGAAAATGCAATGCGCTATATCAATGGGACCAGACTTGATGATAGGATCATAAGGACTGACTGGGATGCAGGATTTAAGGAGGGTAGACAGTATGGTCGTGGAAGATCAGGGGGCCAGGTAGGTTGTTGTACAGCCTAGATTTTAAGGGACTGGTGACTTGGAATTACTGCTTTTTGAATGAACACTCATTGCAACTTACAAATTACTGTTTAAGATGACACTATACCTTAGTATGTACGACATCAATGATAATGTTGCTCACTAAGAATAAAGAACTTCCATGTGTTTCACTGAAAGTACTTTCAGAAACCTCTTAGCTGGTTGGGCAGATAATGCTTATAAATAAGCCCAGAAAATCTGTGGCTGTCAAGAGCACAAAGGACAGCACTTAGCTTACCTGAAGCTGAGCAGGTAGCAGATGCTTTTACTGCTGAAGCATGGAGCTGTTTGATCGGAGTCCCCCCTGGACACTATTAAAAAGAAAGTTAGTTTATGCTGTATTCTGGGCCTCTGCATGATGCACTTTGCCTTCTGCTTGGTCAGTCAGCTCGTTGTGGCCATTTGGGTGTTGTGAACTCAGTTTGACTATGTTCTGATAGTGTAATGGTGTGTGGGAAATTTGTTTTGCTTTGTCTTTACTGGGCTTCCCTTTTTTCTTCCTTCATAAGGTCCGAGATGAATATCGACAAGACTACGATGCTGGAAGAGGTGGCTATGGCAAAACTGTTCAGTGCCAGTGAATAGCGAATGACTCATCAGCCTCGCAGGGATCTAAATCTGCATTGTAAATGTCACGAGGCATGACTAGGTCTGTTGCACACAAATTTCTGTAGCTAGAAACTCACAGAAACGACAATCCATGTTCCTGTCATCACATAGTTTGTTCAATATCTCTTCCGTTATAATACCAGGATTCAAAGCATTGCAGACTACACAAATACAGAGGACTCGGGAGCAAGGTTTTAAGCAATAGTATGGGTGAGTCTCTAAATGCTGCTGTAACTCTACTAAAAGGAGCAAAGCTTTAGCAGTATGGTGCTTTTTTTCACTGGCAAAACTTGATTATCACTGTTTTTTGTTTACATTGGTATCACAGGGTGGAGAGTGGTGATAAAGGAAGGTTAGTGTGTGTTTCAGAGATGAGAGAAAAAGGCAAAAGAGCCTGAACAGAAAGTGGCACTGAAAAAGAATTGTACCAATTTCTAGGGAAGACCTAAAGTTACAAGTTTTCTGGGGTTACTGATGAGCATCCTTTTACACTGATGCTGTTCCTAGCACACCTACATGAACGGCCACAATAAAACAAGTCAGATTGCTGAACCCAGGAATCATCAGGTGAGAAGCAAGCCTGGCACAGAGCAGAAAACAGACCCTTGAGGTCTTCTGCGAAGTATAATGTGATTGTATGACGATCCATGATTCAGAACTGGTTTGCTTTCTGGGATACAGAGACCAGCAAGTGTAAGAATTACAGTAGCAGTTATTTTCACAGCTGGGGAAGTAATCTTTTGCTCCTGTCTGGTAGCTCTCTACAGCCTTAATATTTGAGGAAGGCTCGCTCTCCTGTGCCTGCGAGGTTAGCACGAAGCCAGGTTGTACAGTAACACCCTCAAAATGGGATGTTTGAGGAACTGTGTGTAATGAGAAATTTATTACCAAAATAGATTTTCTATTTGAGAAATGTGATTTCAGACACAGATAAAAATAAACATGAGTTTTGGGAGGAGCCTTACTTTCTACTGAGCGTGTGGTAAGAATGGTAAAAGAATTGCAGGACTCTAGATATTCCCCCACCCCCTGTCTCGGGATCTTACTAATACTGCTAGTTTGTATGGTGGGATTTTGATGTGAGGCAGGCATGGGGATACAAATAATTAGTGTTCCCAGGATCTGGGAAATTGACCTGCTGAAATGAAATTGTTTAAAAGGAACTGTTACTGTGCTTTGGATTTCTTTTTTATGCACTTCTGAGTTCTTTGAACATGGCAATTCATGAAGTTTTGTCCAAATACCTTGTTGTCCGTGACTCCTTAAAAACCGGTAAAATACCAGGTGTGTCTAAGTTGAAGATGTTGGAAATCTTGATGGGTTTCTTGTGTACGGTTTGTCACAGCTCTTACTGTAAATTGGAAATAGAGTGAGGGTGAACAACTGCAGTGAGACTTTGCTTACTTAGGAAGTGAGGTTTTGGGTGGGCTTTGGTTTTTTGACACATACAGTAAAATTAGATTTTTCAGGATCACTTGGTGCTGGTCTGCAAACAAGGCTTTTCTATATAGCACATTTGATTGCGAGTTTACAGCCTGTAATCTGCTCTAGGAAACCTCTGAAGTTTATTTTTCGTTGTATCAATTTTGTATAAAAGTTTGTTACCAAAACTCTAAGTTACTTTCAAATAAAGCTGCAACATTAAAACATGTTGGTGGGTTTTTTTTCGTTGTTGTTGTTTTGGTTTTTGTTTTTTACAGAATTGGTGAGAGAAAGGAGCTGTTTTCAGACTCCTCCACATCGTTTAGTGTCTTTTGAGATGGAGAGATGCATATTCCTTCCTTTTGACTGGATATTCAGTCTTGTTCAGTTCTTAACTGGATGCTGAAAGGTGTTTGGTTAATGATCTTCATTCTGGTGCTTTTTGGGTTACAGAAGTTGTTAGTTACTGATACTGAAGTGGACGTGAAAGTCCTTGGTACTCGAGAAGTAGTTTTCAAGGTAGTCTTCTTTCTAAAAATAAGGTTTAAAATTCTATTTTATTGTAAGTGCCGCAAGGCAGTCATTCCCAAATGAAGTGGAGGTGATGTAAGTTTTTTTTCCCTCAAAACCAGCCACATGTATCCCTCTTTTGCTTGCATACATGCAATGTGTATGCAAAGATTTTGTTTTAAAGCGAGATACTCTATTTTGAGAGAGGTTTCAATCAACATGTGCATTGAAACCGCGTGATGTATCATGTGAGGTCTTACTGTCTCAAAAGCACGTACAGAAATTGCCTGAACGCAAGATTTCTGTATTCCCTAGCTGAAATGGGACATGGCAGGGCTGAAGATAGTGATTAACAAAAGTAGCTGAATTAAGTCTTTAAAACTTCATTGTGGGGCTTCTTTAGCTTTCTCCCCTGCCAAGTTGTCATGATGTTCTCATGGAAGTATAGGTTCTTCTGTGATTTTTTCTCAATGCTAGTTAATTGTGGTTATATACACTTACATAGAAGTTTAAGCTCTATATTAGATTTTCTACATACTTGTTTGTCATAATTGGGTACTTCTGTGGAATTGCACTCAGAAATACAGCAGCTGAGATTATGAGAAGCTGAGATATGCCTTGATGGGAGAGAGGCTGTTACAAATTAAGGCAGCGAGAGCTTCAGTCTCTCCCTCAAACTCTCGTGCAGGCTCACAGTGGGTTCATTTACATGCCTCTCTGCCACCAACAGCTGCACTAAGATTTATATTCACAGCATTTGCACCTTTGTATCACAGTGTAAAATCGGTAGAGTGTAAATTGGAGCATTAAAGGCCTTCATTTTCAATGACTGACCATCTCTGTTACCAGCGTACCCCTGCAGGCTGATTTCAAAGTGGTCCGGTTACTTACTGCCCTGTGCAGCAGCAAAGCCCTCACTCGGGTTGGTGCCACTGCAGCCACTTTTGGGGTTAACGTAGTGGTTCTTTCTGTGCAGGTGGTTCTGAAAGACAAAATCATTAAAGAGGTGTAGCTAGTCATGATCATTTCTAGAAAACAGAATTTGAGAGAAAAATAGATCACAAGTCTTTAATTATCACCCACCTATGTAGTTCACTCTAAGCTTGGCCCAGAGAGATCTGCAGGTCCTGCTTTCTTAATGCTTCGCAGTTCCGTGTCACTATGGCGCATTGTGGATCGGGATTGAGCACAGTCTGCTGTGTTCTGTTCTGCGTATGGGTTCCACGGTTTATCATGATCTTCCTGCTGCTCGCTTCCCATCCTGCTTTCAAAGACAAAGATGTGCTCTACTGTGAGGCGATAGTCTCCAAGATTATTTTAGCTTCTACCTGATGGTCATTTGAGTGTCCACTAGGGTTCTTTACAGAGAGAAAAAAAATAAGGTAGCCAAGTTCTTCTTTGCAGCACTTATTAATTGGCATGTTTCGGTCTGACACATAATCTCTCCCTTTGGCAGAGCCCTGATTTGCAAACACTTGAGGAGGAGCAGTGCAAGTAGAATGCCAGAGGGCTCCCTGTAGTGACTACGACGTTAGTTTGCTTTTCTGTTCTGGCCCGGTGAGGATGGTTGCTGGAAGCTGGCTGGTGCAGCACGCGGCATGTTGTACTGTCTCAAGATTTTGTGTTGGCTTGTGTTGTAAAAACAGACAAAACCTAATTTTAATCTGTAGGGCGTTTTTCAGAGTGGAGGCAACTAGAGATGAGCATTTGTGGGTTTGCAGCCCATTGTTGCTCTGTTTAGCAACGGTTTAGTTGTCTTATACTGGATATTGCAATATGCAGCGCCTATGGTGACTCTTCTTTCCTCGCCCCCAGCAACCTCTTAAGGTTTTCCCAAAAGCACACCTATGGTATTGGAGGATCCCAATCCATGCTTCGCAACCTGCCGTTGATTGTTTTGTGTAACTGCACCACCAAATTCCCTTGTGCCAAAAATCTGTTTCTTAATCTCTGATGGGTTATGAAATAAGGTTCTGTGTTACACACAAAGTCCGTGTGTGATGAGGCACAAGGGGGCTTATGCTGTGTGTGACAAGCCTGTGGTGGGTGAGGAGTTGAGCCTCTCCATCCCCTCAATCCTAGCTCTGGCAAGACTCTGCCATCAGTGATAACGTATTTCATGAAACAGTAACGTGTGAGTGTAAGGAAGACAGGCAAGTACACTCCTCACACATGGTTCAGAAAGGTGAGCAGTGCTTGCAGGATATAGATCTGCCCTTTTAAACCACTTTTATAAAATAAATATGTTTAGAACAAAGCAGAGATCTAGTGGAATGAATCCTCTCCATGCAGGGCAGATGTAACTTGCTTCATATTAATATCTACCAAAGGTACAGGTAGTTACAGCTGAGGAAAGGCTGTGTTTGAAGTGGAGTTACAACTTTAAACAACATAAACTCTAAGTTACAGTTAAGTCAAGTCTGTCTTACCTCTTTCATTTCTTTCCCGGGAGCACCTTCACCTGGATTTCCAGAGGGTGCTGACTGATTATGGTGCTGCTCAGTGGGAACAGGACTGCATGGAATGGCTTTTCACGTGAATCCCTCTGCAGATTGGAGGGTCTTGGTTGTTCATTGCACCTTTGTGCTGTGGCTGAATTTGGCAGAAGCAGTAATCTAACAGTGCATGGCCAGGATAAAATGTAGATTTCCCACACACACACACACTTAAAGGCCAAATACGATTTATTCCTGCTGCAGGACTATATCTTAAGTAATTTCATTGGTTTTAATTTTGTTTAATTGGAGCTACCTTTGTTTTCCTTTTCAAGGTGGGCCATTTATTGATTCCTCTGGGGCTGACGTTTTCCAGTTAGGACAGTATTCAACCACAACTTGTATTATTTCAGGTGTGATTAAAAGAATTTTTTTCTTAGAACAAAATTTGAAAATAAATAGGAAATAAAATTTGCTATTTTGATATTTCTCCAGTTACGTGCAACAAATACCAGCATAAATTAGCCTAGTTGAGTCAGGTTATAATTAAGTTCCTGGACAATGAAGGTTTTCCCTACTGTACCAGTCTCCCTGCAAGCCACAAGTTGAAATGGAGATGCTGATTTCCTAGTTAGAGCAGGTAAGAATGTATTAAGTATTAATAACACACACTTGTCCTTAGACCTGTAGCTCACATGCAGTTTGAATTGCTTCAAACTGAACTTGTTTCAGTTTTCTGACTTTAGTACTTTAAAATAATGGTCATCTTATTTTATACTTTGAATTTTTATGTATTTTACAGGGAATTTTTTCTGACATACATAAAAAAGAGTGTTGCTAGTATGTTCACCTTAATTTGATTATAAATTGGTGCTTTTTGTTGTGTGTTTGATTTTCTGTAATATCACAGTTTTGCAACATCTTTAACCACCTTTTATGAAAACAAAACCAAACCCCTGTCAGCTTGTCACACTGCCACAAGATGTCATGAGAAGCCGTGTCTCGCTTCAGGGGGTGTGTGCTGTGTGAGTCCTTGGCAGTCGCCAAGCGGTTGTCGTGGCACGCTGGGTTCTGAAGGCGTCTCTCTTCACCATACAGTTAATGCAGTGTCTCAGTTTCCTGAAGGGACTCGTATTAGGTTCTGCTTGAAACAAAAGTGACTAGTGAGTGATTAAGCTATCTTCTAACATACCTGGAAGCAGCAGAGTGCCTCGAGGTTGCTGCGATGTGGCATGCCTTGTACTGCTGTAGAGCTGAAAGGTTCTGGATGTAGTAACCACAACTGTGCATGCTGGCAAAGGACTGGTTTGTGATTTGGGTTTTTTTTGTAGGGTGTTTTTTCTGCTCTAAATTTACTCCAGTAAGAGGAGAAATGTGTTTCCAGGAACTGGAAAGGACTTTTTTCCCATTAAATCCAGGAATGTCCCAAAGTCTTAGTACTTCTGCTTTTAAATTCCCAGCTGAATTTTCTCTTTAAAATCTACTATTAGCTTGCAGAAGCCTTCATGCAGCAATTTTATGATGTTCCATCCCACACAACTGCAAGGAGGTGTTTGGTGTTTAAGCTTGCCAGAGGGAAACTGCAGAGAGTTTTAAGTTACTCAGTTCTCCCACACACCTTGGCGGGATTTTTGATGGATTGTATTAGAGTGCAGCCCTGTCAGGAACTTAGTTTTATCTGCCATTGAGTTCAGTGAGATCTGTGTACATAGTTTTAAAGTACTGAATGTGCTTCAATGGACTTTTATCTCTCTTATTTCTCCATGAACTAAACAGGAAACATGCTAACATGCCAGGAGAACTCTTGAAAGGTCATGTGGGAGCAGTATTGACTCCTGAGTTGTATCTCAGAGTATGTCAGGGAGGCCGAGCATAACAGCGTCACAAAAAGTAACCACAACTTTTTAGTAGGAGAGATTCAAAATCCCTCAGGGTAAGTGTCCAAAATAAGTCGCAGGACAGTATATTTCTCAGAATCCAAGGCCACGAGGGTCAACAAATATCACTTGGTCTACAGAGTTTGACAGAGAAGGACCTTGCTTCAGAAGAGCACAGAAAGCTGACAGGATGTGAAAAGTGAGGGAGGATTCCATCTTATCGAATGCTAATCCAGTAATTCGGATTCTAGACACAAAGTGGTCACCAAGGTCAATTTAATAAAACATTAAAAGAAAGCCAGGAGCCTGAATAAATACGTGGTGTCCATCAACAGTCCCTGGATACAGCATTGATTCTGTGTTTGAACGTGTGTTTTCCCCTAAAGATATTTAGGTGAACTAAAACTGGCGTGGGACTGAGTTTGTTATGATTGACTCATTCCCTATTAGAAACCAAAACTGATGTATGGGAGCGAGCAGTTCTGTTCCTTGTGCCCTGTGAATTGTCTTCCTGACTGAGCTGAGTACTTCACAGGCTGGAGTACTCTGTGGGCAGTGCATGCCTCAGCAGGCACAATGCATTCGTTGTGGTCGATGTGGAGATGAATAGAACTGACAACTAAATAATTTTAATCTCTTTCTAGGAAAGAATCTGCCAGGGCTCCAACTTCAGACAAAGCTGAAGGTGATTAACTATTCCCAGAGCTGTCCTGAGAGCAGAGAAAACACATCGCATAAAGCTGTATGCTTGAAGTACCAAGGCTTCAAGGTGCTCAGGATTGTGATGGACTCTCAGACCGTAGAGTTTGATGGGCAGCACTGGTGAGAGCATATTTTCACTGGGTGTTTGTAGAAGGACATGTCTACCCCCCCCCCCCCCCCCACTGAAGGGTGATCAGTAGTGTATCTGGTAAAGGCTGCAGAGCATACAGACAGCTGTGCTGTGACTGCTTTCTATGTAGAGGGTCAGGGTGCTTTTCCCTGCACCATAACGAAGCTCATGAGTTTCTTTTTTAATGAGTATGGCTGGCATCTACTCTGTTCAGGAAGAGTTTCAGTACAGCTGTTATGTGTAGGAGGATTTAGTGTGTTCTGTGGGTATTCAGAGACAACCATACAGCTTAGACTAGGTTGAAGTTAGTGTGAGAATACTGGAATCTTTATTTCAGTTTTTGATATTTTAGGTTTTAATAATTTTGCAGTGAATATTTTGATGCATATAAAATGCAGAATTGCCTCTCAATAAATACTTTTTTTCACTGTTAGCCAGAAGTTGGTACTGGGCTATGCAATTTAACAATTTCATAGGAAATTAGCTTCTTCATGATTTCCAAAATACAGAGATACCTGAACCAAGTCCAGTGTAAGTATAGTGTAATGGGGCTTTTTACAAAGCAAATTTTGTTTTATTTATTTTTTTTTAAGTTCCTAGATGTAATGGATTTTCAAATTTAGAAACCTGTGTTAAGAACCTTTAAAATAATTCATTATTCCTAAACATTTTTTATTGCTGAATAAGTTGTTGCTACAACTGCTGTCCGTGACAGTATAACCTACAGTAGGGATGTGAGACTCTGAAACTGCAGAGGGGTAGTGGTGACAAAAGCTAGAAATAAAGCCTCGTCTTCTATTCAGCTTTCCTTCTAAATGGAGGAAATGCATTCCACCTTTATAGGGATTATATTGTTGCTTTTCAGATGTGATTCAAAGATATATATCGAAAGAGAGAAAGTATAAAGCATCATTGTGTCATTAGGAATTCTAGTTCCATTTGAACAGGAAATGTTCTATTTGCGATCCTTAAAGAAAGCCGTCAGATCGTTAACAGCATTTCCATTTGTAGGAGAAAAACATAAGAATAGGTTTCTGAAGGTCTGTAAAATGAACACTTTTGAACACTTCATTCATTCAGTTTCTGGGCACATTTAGAAAATCATGGAAGAATTAATAGAAGCTATGTAGCAACGCAGGAAAAACTCAGTGAAATTCTAGTGTTTTTTTACAGTATTCAGGATTTAGTTTTTGAGTGAAATAACTGTTGATTTCACTAGGCTTGAACTCATTAGTTGAATATAACACAAGGGGGATCTACTTTTCCTTTCATGTACTCCAGGATGGATGGCGAGTGACTTCACAGACCTTGGTGGCATTACTGTGCATGGGCCTAGGAGGAGAACAGGTGAACAGAGTATCTGCTGAGAGGGGTATTTTTTTAAGAGAAAAGGATCTCAGTTTCTGGGTCTGAATGTGCTATAAACCTTGACATCAGAGTATTTCTGCTACATGTGTTGACACTAGAACTTCTGAAACTTTACGTATGTGAGGTTATTGTCTTTATGCACACGCATCCTATGAACAGGGACGTGAAAATATGAGTGAAAAGCAGGCTTTTTTGCATATACTGCTGCATTTCCAGTTTCATAATTCCAGAATGTTGCATGTTTGCAAGGGCAGAAAATAGACTGTGCTGATGAGTGACGATGATGCAACATACATGTCAACAATGATGTCACTGCTGCATCACAGCATATCTGTCTTTTGGGTTCTGTTTGTCATGTTATCAGTTTACTAGCAGCTCTTGAATTTTGCAGCAGATTGATTGAATTATGGACTAACTGTGGTAGGAGCAGAGGTGCTCTGAGCTATATCACTTCTGGACACGAGCTGATGGATCGTTGTGACACTGAGCCTCTGTGGCCTCACTCTGATGTCAGCAGCAGCACAGGGGTCTGCAGGGAGGACAGTCATTACTCCTGAACCATGTTCCTTTTTTATTACAGTCTTTATGCTGGTCTTATGGCTTAATGTATCAATGTATTAGAGAGAAACATGTATATTTGATTTTTCCCTCATGAAGCCAGGAAATTGGGAGTTGATTTTATATCAAAGCAACCTGATTCATACTTTCCTTGAAGAACTCCAGAGTTAAGCATCTAGGTCTTCTGTTAAATGCAGAAAGGAAACACTTCAGCATTTGCCGAGATTTGAAGGAAAAGTTTGAGATGTTTTGAAGTATTTCCTTATTTCTTGGCTGAACTGTATATATGCATTTCTTTATAGCAAGTTCCCTATTTTCTGTGGTTGCAAATTTACTGCAAGTAGCTTAGCGTCATTCCTGTAAAGGACAGGGATACAGTCCCATTCTGGAAAGCGGCATTCGGCTGTTTCCTCTCCTCTTGTGGTAAAAGACTGTGTGTGCAGCTGCAATGCAGCTGTTGGGAGTGCAGTGGGGAGCACAGAGGCAACCTGCTTCGCTGCACAGCCCACATCTGTCCTTGGAAAAATCCAAAGTGACAGGAAGCGTGCTGAGGCCATATGGCAGCAAAACAGCATTCAGAACAGACTGCATTGTAAGCATACGTTTCCTTTCTAGCACAGTGTTTGAGGCAGTTGGTCTGGATCATTAAGAACAAAAGTTTCCTACTCTGAATTACCACTGTGTGTCAGCAGCTGCTTGAAAACTCTGGGAAAACTCGGAAATACCTTCCCCAGAAGCATGTGTTGAACTCTCACACAAGTGTGGGGACTTACTGTACCCCATTCATTTTCGTCTGAGTTACCTGCTCTGCGTGTTAAAGAATCAAGCATGTGTATTGCGGTGCCTTTGTGAGGCCTTTGCAGCTGTCATCTGTGCTGTCGGGACATCTCTTCTGTGAGTGGTCTGGTGTCGCTGATACAGCTCCTGTGAGACCTGGCTCGTGGGCAGTACATTGTCTTTACAACACTTCATCAGTTCTTAATCCCTTTGGAGTTCGGAGCACTGAAATGAATTGACCGTTTGAATGTGCTTAGCTAAACAATAGCTTAATGTGAGTAAGGTGGCAGCTTTTTGGTGTGATTCTTAACCCAGAAAACAGAAGGCTCCTTTTCTATTTATCTAATTAAAGGAGCAGTATAAATCAAATAGGAAAAGCTGAAAATGTTCATCGCAGTCCTTGACTGACCTGCATCAGGCAGAGGTTAATTTTGCAGGATCACAGAACAGATCAGTTGGATGGGACGCCTCAAGACCATGTAGTTCAACCAGCTGCTCAAAGCAGGGTCACCTAAAGCAGGTTGCCCAGGGCCATGTCCTGTCAAGCGCTGAACATCTCCAAGGATGGAGACTCCACAACATCTCTGGGCAACTCGTTCCAGTGTTTGGGCACCTGCACAGTAGAAAAGGTCCTTTCATGTGTTCACAGGGGATTTCATGTGCTTTAATTTGTGCTCATTACCTCCTGTCCTGTTGCTGAGTGCTACTGAGAAGTGCCTGGCTGTGTCGTCTTCACACCCTTACATCAGGTATTTACACACATAGGTAAGATCCTCCTGAGCCTCCGCTTCTCCAGGGTGAACAGACCCAGCTCTCAGCCTCTCCTTGTATGACAGATGCTCCAGGCCCTCAACCATCTTTATGGCCCTTCATTGAACTCATTCCAGCGTGTTCCTGTCTCTTGTACTGGCAAGCCCAGCACTGGACCTGGCACTCCAGATCTGTCCTTGCCAGGTATGAGCAGAGGGGCAGGATCACCTCCCTTCACTCGCTGGCACCGCTCTGCCTAATGCTGTCCAGGACACAGGCAGCCTTCCTTGCTGTGAGAGCGCGCTGCTGGTATTCCTTCGGTGGAGGCTTCCGTTCTTGACAAAGTTCCCATTCCCTCTGCCTTAGTAAGGGGTATGTCAGGGCTGCAGAGATACTCCCCTGTTTTTCTCATGGCTTTTTTTCATAAGCATGATTATGGCTGAAAATACTGTTATATGCTACAAAATCGCTTATAGCAGGCTTATAGTGTTCACAGTAAAGACTCAGATTAAACTGAACAATTAAAGGAAGATCAAACCCACAGATTGTTTGTGAGGTGGGTTCTGTTTGTATTTCAACATTGGTAAAATATTTACTGTTCCTTTATGGATTTATTTGTGTTTAGAAAGCGAGAGAAAGATTCATTTTGGAGAACACTGGGAATTTTTCTTTGGGATTATATGAAATGTCCATATAATATGTTTTTATTTCTTTTCCTGTGTCTCTCCTGGTTCTCTGTAAGAACTATTTAATAACTGAGACATCGCTTCCAAGTATCTACACTGATGTCTTTGAAAATATATTATCAATCAGTTTTGCATGTGGATTTTCTTTACTTTTTTGAGAGCAATGCTGGGATTTGAAGCATTGTGACTTGTTGCTGAACTGGGCTTGTTGCTTCCTCTCCATGATTTCATTCAGTGTCTCCGCCCTAACAACTTTCTTGATAGTGGAATGTCTTTCCCTGCTTAAATTTCTCCCGTATGTTCTTTATGTTCCAAACTGATGGTTCACGTTTAATTGCTCCTCTTCTCTGGGTCTCTGTAATTTGACTAGAGGTGCTGGTGAGTGCCTTCTGTGGAGGAGGCACAGAAAAGCTGCCTATCACTGCCTTGCGGTGGTTTGACACTGAACATCAGAGCTACCAAATGTGTGCCATATCCTGCCTTGGAGTCACAGTTTTAACTTAAACTGGGGCAACCCTAACACCGTTGGAGCTGCTGAGTGCCATCACCTACCCCTCAACCGTATTTGTAATTGTGTGTTTGGTTGCCTGCAGTCCTGCTAATTGCCTTCCTAGTAATGGATGGTGCTGAGTATCAACAGTTCACTTTCCAATCGGTTAAGGCCTGTGATATTTTCCCAGATAATATAGTCAGGATAGTCCCTGGGTGGTTGTAAATACTTAGTTAAAATGAGCCAAAATATTTTATATTTTGAGTAATTTATTTTCCTGCCCTTTGGCCCTCTGCTTGCATCCTGCGCTATTATTAGTAATGTTGATTATCCTTCTCCCCCCCTTCTGTTGCAAAACAGAATGACATGTCTTTTTCCTGGTACGTGCTACTTTCACACATGGGTTTGGTTTCACCAGTGATCAAGAACAGATGGGTCAGTCGTGTGTGAGGACTAGTTTAATCTGACTGCTGCTGGGCTAATCGTAGCGGGCTAGTGGATGTGTCCCTTTCTTTATAGATGCAAATGAAAGTGTAATTGTAAATGGGAACTTGTCTCTCAGTTGCCCTCTGCAGAGAAGAGGCTAAAAAGGAGAACACTTAGTTTTTGACAAGTCTGAAACTGGTGATTTCGTTGGGAAAACCATATTCTCCGTACTCATGGGCTGTGCTGAGTGCATCAGCTGGGGACCTGCCAGAAATGGTGCTAATTCCAGGAGCGTCAACGGACGGCGGAAGTCCCTGTTCAGAGCGTCCAGCAACGGCAGGGACATCAGCCAGGTTCTGTGTTGACATAAGGTTTTTCCCCATCGTTCTGCAGAGTGCGTTCCATATTAGCCAAGCTCTAAACAGCATTAATAAATGCCAAACACATTTTCAGCAGCTGCACGAGAAAGCTGCCCAGAGTGACTGTTTATCACTCACACTCACTCTGACCCAATCAGACCCACATTACCTGTACAGAAAACTGATCGGAGGGGGTAATTCTTTACAGCTTCTCATGAAAGAAACGGTTGATCGTTTATCACCAGACTTAGTCTTTATGGCTATTTACGATTCTTCCGCTCATGACAGTAGGAACATGTGGGGCCCCAGGAAGTACCAGGACTCTGAGAATGTTTTGAGAAACACTACTGTAGTGAGCGTCAGAGCGTTAAGTGCAGGGTAGTTTATAGCATGATTTGTATCAAGTCTTGGTCTTTAATAGCAATTTTAAGCTTCAGCACGGAGTTCAGGCCAGAGTAGCAGTGACCACAGATCCCAAGTAGTTTTCAGTGGATGGGACAGATCCAAGGCAGGTTTTGAGAAAATTGACAAAAGCACATCACAGCTGACATAATTTTTCAAGTCTATGGTGTGAAATTTCCTTGCTACTGTTGCCATTAAGGCAAAGAATGCTTGGATGAAAGTGTGTTTGTATGAATCACCTCGCTGTTCTCGTTCTGCTTGGCATTCAGGCTGTGTAAGTTCTAATGCTCTGCCTGCCTGCTCTGTGTAAAGATGATATTAATCATTAAGGCAGGCTTTACCTTAAGTTGGTTAAGCTTCTTGTCCTCTTTTTAGACCCCCTGACTATATGAATTGTCTTAATAAAAGATATAATTTCTCTTCACACACTTATAGTTTTATTGACCTGTGATGGACTAAGGATATGACTAAGAACACCAAATATAGAGAAATAAAAACCTATTGTTAGGGAAGAATAAAAAGAAAGGCATCTTTGAATAAAACCTTCTTTAATAGCTTTTAGAATTCCATTCTAATACAAGTGCTGAAGGACATAATTGGCAATGTATTTAACAGCAAGTACAGTCTCTTCACAGGTTGGCTTTATCTGAGATTCAGGGAGAATAAAACCGTATCTACCAGTGTCTCGGAGCTCAAAAGTGAAAGAGTACTTGATGCCTTGATCGTAAGCCCAGTCGTCAGAGCCCCCTGCAGCAGGATCTGTTGATAAAGAAATAAAATAAAGCTTAACTGGAAAAGTGTGGCTACGCATTGAAATGTGATACACTTTGGAGTCAAGTCACGTAGCCAGAAGTGCTGAAAGGACAGATAAAAAGGAATATTCTGTGAATTGATTGATTTCTCCTGCTCATGGAAAAGCCTCTGTGATTTTAGGCCATTTGTGAGCTTCGTTCCAGCTGATGCGTGCAAGCAAATGCAAACAAGCTAAACTGCTCCTTCCTGTCAATATTGTGGGGAGACCATGGGAGGAATGTCTAGGGAACCGGAGAATGGCATGTATGCATTGAGTTGTTTAGAAACATTTGGTAGCGGAAGCAAATATCCTCTCACCGGGTAGCTTTTTGAGGTTCACACAGATCTGAAAGAACTGCAGATCTGGGATATCAGCACTATATTTTTTTTCTGGAGAAATGGTGCCCTCCCTTTCCAGTACTTTGGTACAATGAAGGCAGTCTCTTTTGCTAAGGAAGGAGCCTCCAGAATTTTGCTAAGCATAAGCAAAACATTTTTAAAAGGAAAAATATCCATAAATATTCAAAAAATCAGGAGAAACTGGAGGGCTTTTGGTTTTGTTTGGGTGGCTTTTGGGTTGGGCTTTTTTTTTTGTTGTTTTTTTTTTTGTTAATGGCTTAAGAAAAGAGGAATAGGGAAAAGAGATTAGTTTCCATATTTGAGGAAATTAAGAGATCTTAAATACAGGAGATATTAAAGTTCTAGGAATCTAGATTTGGCAACCTCAGCTTGGCTTTTGACAATGCAAAGGCCATACCCTGACAGCTGAGTTCCCAGGAAGGGCAGAGGAACACAACTGTAATTAATACATGTCTCAGACAGTGATGCAAAGTAAAGGAAACAATTATCTGTGTTGCTAGAGTGGTTGAGGCCTTTTTTAAGGATCCACATCACCTTTTCAGTTTGACTTGGAGAGACTGTAAATGCAGAAAATCTCAGGTGGAGATTCTTATGTATAGATCTAAGCTGTGTATGATTCAGGAATTCGTACTATGCACATGAATTCCTAACCACTTTACCACATCGCTTTACCTTTCAGGGGGTCACACACACCCTGGGGTTCTTAAGGAATATATCATCCCATATTTTAGAAATTGCAGGTTCTATATATACCTCTGAGTATACGCATGTGAAGAAAGAAGGGGACTTTTTGGGAAGGGGAACAAGAATCACTAAAAAACTGCATTTGATTGTCTTAGTAGTACTTCATAGAGATGACTTGTATATTTAGGCCAGTACTTACAGATTGTTGTAGCTCCTGGGCCGTATGTATATTTGGTATTATACAAACTGGCCAGCTGATTGGATGCAGCACGGGCAATGGAATCCTGTAGGAGAAGAATAATGATATATTCTGATTTTCAGAAGCTTTTGGAGAGTCTAAGCAGATACATTTTTGAATAAATTGAAAAGCCATGCTTGAGAAATTTTTATTTGAAATGTGTTGTTCATCTCTTGGAATGACTGGGTGTCAGTGGCTGACAAGGCACAGGCTGTTCTGTTGCTGTGAAAAGAGTTTATCAGTAAAGGGGTCCTTCTCCAAGCTTTAATGGGGTGTACTGCAGTCTGTGACCTGCTCTGCTGACGTGCAGCCTGCTGTGTAGCCCAGTAGAGTTTGGATGGGTAAGGGGACAGTAGGTAACAGGATTTTCTATACTTAGAAGAACCTTGTACAAGATTAAAACTAAATAAAGAATCTTATTTAGAGATAAGAGAATATTAGGGAATAGTAATAACTTGGTACAGTAAATTGTGAACATACAATTGCCTTTCTCTTCCGTCTATTTGTGCAACTGTAAATGCAGAGTAGAGTCAGCTTAGTCAGTAAAGTTGAACGCTGATACAAGTGGAAGCAGATTAAGGTCTTATATTAACAGCTAGAAAAGGCATAAATTACTTTGGAACCATGTGTAGTCTCACTAATTTCAGTTCATTTCCTGGTTCAACTCCCACTGATTTCAGCGAGGGTTGGATCAGACCCATCAATAGTACTATGAAGCTTTGTATGTTTGCATTAAGGAAAATTACAGACTTTTCTTTGGAACGTGTGGCTTTTCTTCATTATACAGCGTGTTGGTAATAAAGCATGAAAACTATTACTAACACATGATAAATATGAATGATTTTTGAAAGCAGATGTTCAGTATAAGAGTAAGCAATGGGTTGCTGTATCTTTCTTTATAGCTTGCAGCTGAATGGCTTACTATTCCAGGAATTTCCTCAAGGCCCTGCTTTCTCTGTAGGTTATACTCTGGCTTACTTCCCGGTGGAAGATATATTGTAAAATATTCTCTGTTCATCCTTATGCCTCAAGTGTTCCTCTGAATTACTCAGAAAGGCATATTGGAGAATGTGTTTAGAAAATCTTAGTTAAGTGAGAGAACTTTCTCAGCTTCTCCAAAACAGCATCAAAATATGTTTACATTAGCGTTGGCAGCCTACTTTATTGCAGAATTGTGTTTCCCCATTCCCAAATGTTGGATTTTGAACATCCTAGAATGATGGGAGTTTGCTGTGGAATCTGTGGTCATTTAGCATGTAAAGAATATTTAAACAAGGCAGACCAAAGAGTATTTGAAGTTTGTCCTTCCACCCGTAACATTGGCCGTACCTGAATGCGTGCTTTGGTTTCTGGCCTCTTTATTGTCCAAACACAAGCAATTGTAGGAAGGACATTGTTGCTTTGCATTTCGCAATCTTGGTTTCAGAGCAATTGGGGCAGCTGAGCTCACGCCAGTGTTGGCGGGTTTTTTTGTTTGGTTGGGTTTTTTTAATCCCTTAACAAGCTGATTTTTCTAAATTCCATAAGTTTTAACCCATGAGGGAATTTCAGAGGTTGGAGACTACTATCTGCTAGTGATAGCATGTTTTCTTCAGTCGTCTTTTGTTTATAGTATATGCATTTAATCAGCAGCTGAGATTAAGTCAAATCTTCTCTCGATAACAAATGAATTTTTAAATGTAAACTGATACTTTCTCTTTTCACATATATTCAAAATGGAAATTACAATTTGAAAGATAGTGTGATATTATATACGAACCTGTTAAGAACTAGTATTTGCTTTCTCTTTAGTAAACTGTATGGTGGGGACAATAGAAGAGCAGAGCTCCTCTCTGGGAAGACTAGGGCATTCCTTTCACTCAGCTGCCAAATGAGGGCTTTAAATCATACCAGAACAGATACCAGAAAAAGTATATCAGGAAATCTTTTTACCTGAGGGATTTTTTATTATTGTCCAGGAAGTTGTGAAAAGAGGGATTTGTACAAAAAGCAGTTGAGATTTCCAGCTGTTAAGAGCCTGGAATCCAAATAAACAACTTCCTCAAGCTCTCCAGGTAGGAGATTGAGGGGGTATTTTAAATGACACTTTCTAAGTGAGGAACATAACCGAGCATTTATGACTTCATCATGAAATTAAACTTTATCAGAACTTTTGGTATCAGATTTTTTTCCTTTAAGTGACTCTATACCATTTGCTTTCCTAATAGATTTACAGTCCAAAACCTAAAGGTAAAAAAAAAAAATAACTTGACTTTATAGGAACCAAAGTCACCTCTTAACAATAATAATATAATATAAACTAGCAGGAATAATAAAATTTAAGTAAATACTTGTGAGTATAAATACAAAATATAAGAAGATTTTTTTCTTTTTTTCTTAAATAGCACAATTACTGAAAACCATCCATAAAAAGGAAATAACATGGAGATTTATGCAGAGGTATATAAATAATGCCTAGAAATTTTCCAAAAGGAAAAGTGATATTTAGCTTTTGAAAAGCTGTATTTGGAATACAGCTGCAAGGAAAAACATCTCTATCTTTTTGACCTTTGAGAATACTCACTGCTGTTGCGTGATTTTCTAGATCTCTTTGCATAACTGGCTTAACTGAATTGTGGTTTGTTTGGGGTTTGTTTGTTGTTCTTTTTTACTGTTAAGAATCCCTCTCTTGCAAGGAAAATTTTGCTGAGAGTTATAGTAGCAGAGAAACAACTGGCGCCCTGAAGTCCTCAAAATAACTCCAATTTAATACCTTGTAACTGAGAGCAGAAATGGCTTTTCAGCTTCGGACTCGCAGCTGAACTCGCAGAGCCAGTCAGTTCAGCAGAAGGTAGTACCCCCTGTGCTGATCACCCATCTGTGTTTACACAGCAATTACTAATAGTTTGCTTGATCCTGTGTGCAGAGTGCATGGGCCAGTGAGCAGAGTTGTGTTCTCAGTTGCCATTATCTTACATAATTCATGACCTTCAAACCTATTTTTTCAGTTATTAGCTTTTAATGAAAGATATGTTACTGGCCTCTCTTGCTCAGCACATCTGGAGTTTGGAAGTAACAAGATAAACTGTCAGGCTAAGCATCTTCTCTGTGTTAATAGGCAATTTTTTGGGAGCATCTCCTTCCTTTTACTCTAGTGTCATCAGGCTAGATTTGCCAGCAAATTGTGGCTGTTTAGAAACGCTTCAGGGACATTGATTATGCAGCTGCTGCATGTGGACAACTCCCTTTACCCTCGCAGTCTGACAGAGATCTGGACTAGCCTTTTCACGGATTGACTGGACCTCTTGCTCTCTTCCCCCACTGGACTGCAAAGTGATTTCCCTCAGTCTCATGTGTGACTTAAGCGACCCTCAACTTCTTTTTGTAATGAAAGTCTGAAAATGTGGCAATTGCAAGGTTAGCTTTAGCCAAAGGAAGCTAAACTTCTGAGGCTTCTTGTTTTGCCAGTAAAAACAGAGTCCCCTCAAAAGAGACGGTGGCTGATGTGTAATTTAGTTCACCGTCCTCTTGTTGCTCATAGTTAAGCATCTCCCCTGAGACCAGGGAATCCAGCCAAGTGGAGGACTTTGGTATGACTTTGCTTTGCAAGCCTGTTTAAGAGATGGATCCCTGGTGAGGGGGTTTCCAGTGTGACTGAGTTAAGGGGAATACGCCCTACACCTGTCGGAGACTCTTGTCTTTGAGACAGATTCATACCTGAGCTTCATTTGGAAGATGCTGCTACTGAAAACATCCTTTTCCCTACTATAAAACTGTCAGTACAGAGCAGATCGGTTGTGGCAAACTCAGTGGAGGAGCTGTGAAGCCAATTCCAAATACTGCTTTTCTGCTCACTTTCCCGTTTGTTGTGCTTCTCAGTTGACTTTACTGATATTTACTTGTAACAAGTAGTACAGTCACGGGAATTTGCAGCAGCACACATACTACAGCAGCACAGGTTGCAACTCCCCATTGCTATTTGCAAGTATCTTAGATAACAGGATTTTTGCTGTTCAAAGATTCTTACCCACAGGTCTTCATAGATCCTAAACACATTTCAGGAATGAAAAGGCCTTGCTCCCAGGCATCAGGTTAAATAATCAGACTGATATTCACAAAGTCATGCCATATATTTGAAATTCACTCTTCTTGCAGGCTGCACAGACTCTGGGCATAGCTCTGCTTTCTACTGCATCTATTTTAAGCACTCAAGAGGAAATGAAATGCTAGATCTACCCAATATGGAAGGTGAATTTTGGTGAGCTTAAACAATAACCAATGTGGCCAGTATGCCTTCAAGTAAGGCAAAGTGAAATCCCATTTCTAGAAAATTATCTTGGGTTGTAAATCACTATGATATTCTGCAGCCTGCCAAGCTGTAGTAATACACGTATATTAATCTGACAGTGAGTATGAGCTGGCTGCAGACATGTATTTGGCACTGAGTTTGTTGTTTAACTGAGAGATGGAATTGAACCTGGAAAGGAAAGAAGGGCTCAATGCACATTCCTCTGCCCTATCAAATTATAGTTCAGAGCCAATTGAAATAAAAACAAGAATTGATAAAGCTAGATTTGTCTGCTGAAAATGAGGAAAGCATAGGGTGACCTAATGGGAAGCTGAGGCCAAAATGTGCACTGATTAAAAAATACAGGCTGAACTGTATATGAAAAGTACAATTAAATATAGAGTTCTTTATTGCAAGAGGACAAAAATGCCAATAGTAAAATAAAGATGAAAAGAACCTTTTGGGGATGTGGAAAGATGCTAGTCTTGCCAAGGACGTTTTTTAATTGTGGAAAGCTAATGCTTCTGTCCTCCGTAGGACATGGATTCAAGTGTGTATTCTGTGCGCAGGGTTACACCCCAGGGTATAGTAAAGAATGAGTCAAGAGGATTATGAAGCAGACAAAATGTGATTACCAATAGGAGTACATGCTTCTTTCAGGGTGTCATCACAAGAATATTGTGTAACTTCTGAGAAATTCCTGACCTAGATTTTCCTTTCTTGGATGTTTTTGGTTTTGTTGTTCAAGTATTGTTTGGATAACAGTGAAAGTTTTGTGCAACACCCCAGGAGGAGACTGGGGAGGGGCTGGGGAACAAAACAACAAGCCTCAATAAAGGGAGAAAAGCTTGGGGAAAATCCTTGTGAGCTGTGGGGTTGAGATCCTCAGAGATCTTCTTGCATCTAAGGAGAGTGGGATGTTGTGGGAGGGAAGGGACATACGTGACTTTCATCGTGTTTTACACCCCAGTGCTGGGATGGTTGAGGGATAATTATAACCCCAGACTCAAAGTAATTACAATAACTTGGAAGTTGTTCTGATTTGCTACAGCAATGCAGTGGAGCACAAAGGATGGTATTCCCAGAGTGCCCTGTTCTACCTGAGAAACCAAAACCAGAACAGCTTTGTGCCTTCTGGTAATTTCTTGAGGCTGTGAATAGAAAAAGTCTTTTGAGCCCCAAGAACACGCTGTTCAGTACGCTGGCAGGAAAGGAAGGTACAAACTTCCTCTAGATCTTTCTTTTCTGCAGACTTAATGTCTTCAATCTCAAATAACTCAATTTTTGTGCCCTTCTGTAACTCAGACACTGGCATGCAGCATGAGACCCATGGCATTATGCTACCTTTAATTAACTACAACAGAACAAAACGTTGTTAATGTTCAGTAGACATGTGAGGTTTTGTTTAAGCACATGTCCAGTTGCTCACTGAAAGAGATAAGAAATTGCAACTATATTTCCTTTAATTTATTAGATCTGTCAGAGTAAAAATAACATCTGAGATAAGATAATGGCACTATAAATTTTGCTTCTTCATTTGCAGAAGGATTTATGATCCTTTTATTTGCCCAAACAATTTCTATTAAAAGTTGAGATTCTCATTCTTCAGCATTTCTCTAAATTCTAAATCTAGACACAACTTTTAGACATGAAGCACAACAATTGGCATACAAAATAATGCCTCTTTTTGTAGCACTCTCTAGCAAGTACAATTGTTGATTGAAAATATTAAATTTTCTTTTGTCACAGCATAAATGAACGTGGTCTAGTTATATGAGGTAACCTGAAAAGCTGCACTTTCAAATCTGACCCAGAGCCTGTTGCAGTCAGTCTTTCTGTTTCATTCACTGACATTGGAGTGAATTAGGCCCTTTCTGTTTAATTTTCCCAACTACAGGGAATTTTGATTGGGTGATACTCTGATCTCCTTCTCCAAAAGAAGAATTTTTGGCAAGAAGTCTTCCCTTGTTAAAATCAGATACTGCACAAGTTGAACACTTCTGGGATCCTGCTGTCTTTTTGTTGGGATCACCAATAGAGGAAATATTTTCCCTTAATTAAGACTTGAAAAATTACTCATAAGGTCACCTTGTCATGGTGGTGAGATTTGTGATTGCTTTATAGTGGAAAATAATGGGACTCCCTCTGGGATCAGTGTGCCCGATTTAAAATATAGGATAAATTGATGTTGGAAAGACTAACTTACAAAGTGGAATCAAATGATTGAAAAGAGATATATAGTCTGCATTCCTGAGCTATTTATTTTGCATGCTGAATGGTAGTAGCAGAATTGTCCTCCATGGCAGGAGAGGTTTTTATTGTAGATAAAATTGTTCTGAAATTGTAGAACCTTAGTATGGATGATTCATTAAATTTTACAGTGTATTAGAACATTAGTAATATAAAACTTTAATTTAATAAAAGAGTTTGAAAATGTAGAAACACACTTAGGTTGTTCTAGTTAGGGATTGGTTTAAGAATGAGCTGTCAGTGTAAACTTTTACATTTAATACTGTGAGAAACATGTTGTACTTTTATATATGTTTCATCACATTTCCTCTTGATTCAAAAAATGGGGCAGAATGTCATGCAAAATTTTAACACATGAGAACTTTGTGATCTTGACAGCAAAGTAGCTTCAAGGGTTTTATGTTGGTTTATTCCTTTAGACTGACCTGCATTGTGTGAAAGGTGAAGCTTTTGTAAAAACTGAAGACAATAAATGACTACAGTTCCCTGGAATAATTACAGTCAAAAATTTCTGGAATATAAATTAAGACAACACAATCTTCATCTTAATTTCATCCTGTCTTTTAAGCTGTAAAAAATGTAAGAAGAAACTTTACTGTTGGCCCCAGTTTGTATTTGTGCTTCAGAATCATGACATCTATTTGGGAGCACTCATAAATCTGTCAACCTGCAGAGCAGAGCAACACACAGTGTTGTTTCCTTGGACTTTTGGCAGCATCCAGGGATAAAGGGGAATCAAGATGTGTTTGTTTTGTTTTGCTGTGTTGTTTTCCCTGCCAACGGTTTCTAATTGCTATTCTGCCAGAGAACTGAAGTCATTTTGTTATTCATGATTGTTGATCTTTGGCCTTATAAAATGTTTACAACTTTTATACACATTTCATAGTTTTAACCCCTCTATTTCTAAGGATATTTTTTATATATATATATATTTATATGTATATTCCAGACTGTTGTTATCTTACTGAAATGACATTAGGGAGTGGCCTTTGTCTAGGATGAATAAAAGAGGCATTGTCCTTTAAAACACCACATTCATCCTCTCCTCTTCCGAATAAAAGGTGGGTTTGAACCCACTCCTGTTTAGAAAGGCCTCACAACTGAAACTTTTAGCCTGTTTTGTATCAAACTGGTTTTCATTATGCTTCTGGCACAAACTCCTTCGTTGTCCTGAACCTGTATCAACAGGACTTCCACCGTTTTCCTTCAGTGAGAACTAAGGTTCGGTAGCACGTGGCAGACAGAGATTCTTGTCTACTGTTGATGATAACAGTTAGTAATTTCAAAGTTACTACAAGCTATCAAGTTGTTAGCTTAACTTCTAGGGCAGAGCCTTTCTGTGCAATGTATTAAAGCTACATACACAGCCACCCCTTGAGTCAGGGGGAAGCAGCACTGCACAGCATAGTGGATATCTGCATGGCATGACTGGAAGACAAATCTGGCCTTGCAGCAAATTCACTGTCTGTGAAAATTAAGTAAGGCTCTTGAGTTTACCCTGTGCATGAAGCCATCATGGTTTCTCCTTGCTATGAAAGACTGAAGTATTTTCAAAAAATACCAGTACAGGCCCTTTCCAGATGTTAAAGAAACTGCTTGAAGTTAAATAGCAATTGATGATTTTTACTTTTCATTATGTCAGAATGACAAAGAGACTTACCAGTTCCTCATAATTCGCTGGTAATTTGTAAGCGTACGAATAAGGAAACAGTAGCAGCTGGGAATAGGAGTGAATCGTCAAGTATGCCTTGATTGTAGAAAGATGCCCCTGGATGAAATCAGCCAAAGCCTTGGTCTCCTTTTCAGACTCAGGTGCGGAGCCACAGTAAGTGGCATCACAGGGGTTCTTGGAGGCCCCAAGAGCTAGGAAGAACAGTGAACTTAATGAGTATTTAATGAAAAAAGTTGGTTGTTTCGGAGAGACATGTTACACCGCTTTTGTAGATAAGCCTTGGAAATCCTACTGACACACAGGCTGTATCAGAGGAGGGAATATTTCATTGCATAGGCAAGACACTGGGCAACATGACATAGCATTAGATAAATACACCATTTATTATTTGAGGGATTTGGGATATTGATTTGTTTCCATACTTTACTCCCTCCTTGCATATCTCCCCCATTTCTAGGATGCTTCCAAGAACCAGCCAAGTGGAAACCACTCAAAAGAAATGCCTCTCCATGAAGTGAAACCAATGAAAAGTAAACTCTCTTGGTTACTGTCCTGAACTCATGGAAGTGTGCGCGTGTATACATGTATGTAACTGTATATATACATGTTGGTAACTGTATATACATGTTCTTAGAAGTAGCCATACTGGTGATGCTAGTAACCAAACTTTTTTTTTTTCCCAAAACCACCCCAAAAATTGAACACAAGCTACTCCACAATGCTCTACTGATTTTCTTCACTCAAGCGTAGGCTGGACCAACCATCAGGTAGGGAAAATCTATAATTAAGCATCTTAACTATTGCACCTCTGTATGATCGCTTGCAGTTATTATTAGAGAGACACTTACTGCACCAGCCAGCATTAAAGTTCCTGTTGGGATCTGTACCAAGGCAGCGGCTACCAGCATTTTTAGAGCGTGTCTTTCTCCACATTCGGTCCTGAAATAGGATAGTGAAGCATAGATCAGAACTAAGAGAAAGCTCTAACAGTTGTTTTTTTCAGCAAAACTATTCTTGAGAAAGAAGAATGTACTTACGTTTGTCCAAGTGTAAACGTAACCATCAATATTAACAATAGGCAAAACATAGAAGTCCAAGCTGTTGAGAAGTGTGGTCATGACAGTATCTTTTCCATAGGTCTCAACAGCCTAGTTGGAGAAAAGTAGAAAAAGCTGATGATGCCTTCATAGATCAGTAGCTCCTCTGTGTATTTAGAGGCCTGGGTCTGGATCAGGGATTAATGAATGTGGTGGGCAAAGTCATCCTGGTCACTCCACCAAGTGAGATGACAGCTCTGTGATATTACAGATACTCAGAGGATTTATACTGACTCCAACCACACTGCTGTTAGAAAGTCATCTCATTCTGCTAGATAAATGATATGGTAAAGCAATGTGGATTTTGAACAGGGTAAGAGATTTAAACTAGCTTCCAGTTTAAAGACAGAGCAAAGTTCCTGTCCTTATATTCTCCCTACATCCTATTACCTTAGAGGTTTTGGTTTCATTTATGTGAGAAGGAAAAAGAATTATTCCCATTTTTACAATCTGTTATGCAGAGAAATTTCATCAAGAACTAAAACGAAAGAGAATATTTACAAAGAACATCCTTACAGATTTCCAGTCATAATGGTGTGGATACACATATTCATACGGAGACTGATTTTTCCCTGCACTTTCCCAGAGACATATGTTGAATAACAAACAAGAACTCCTGTCATAAACCTGTGTATCCTAATTGTTCATGGTCTGGCACTTTGTGTGCACAAATCTACACAGATTTAGACCAGCACTGAGGGAGCATGCAATGAGCATGGGAATTTACTCTAAGAAGTGTCTTGCACCCATGTTTCCTTTACTCTACAGAGATGTAGAGGACAACATAAGGAGTAATGCAGTGGAGAAAGGCATCTACTGTCCCGCAACTAGCAAGTGGAATGGTTGGATGTAGAATCTAGAAAAGGAGTTTCAGATTATTAGAACTTACTTTTTAATGGTTTTGATTTGTGGGGTTTTTTTTATGCTTGGCTTTTTTGGAGATACATAGAACGATCCACCTTGCTCATGTTTTTGTCTAGTAGTTTTTACTTCTATGCATAGAAGCAATCCCAGTTGAACTGATAATGATGCTCAGAGGACCTTGCTTTTAAAGCACTTCTGCCCATCCACACTTGGATCCACTGAGCAGAGCCGCTGCTGGTGTCAGGTACAGCCATGAATTAAGTGACCAGACAGTGAAAATGACAGCTGTAGTGACGTGAATTGCCAAGAGAAAAATGGTAGCGCATATTGTCTGCAGCCTTATTAGGAGCTAATGAAATCACACTCCCACTGACGCCATAGAGCTGTCACTTTCAATTTCCACTGCTCTCTACACAAAACCGCCTGGCTGGCTGATAAGACTGAGATTATACTCGCCACCAAGGCATCTGCCAACATCTCACTCATGTACTTTGGCTTTCCTTTACTTGGAATTTAAATCCCAGTTGCTGCTTCTGGTTTGTTGTTTTGTTTAATCAAGCAGGAATTACTGAAAAATTTGAGATTTGATCAGTGAGTTGTTGTGCCATGTCGGCTGATCTGCCACCGCTGAGGGGAAATATACCTCTTCTCTGTAGAGAAGACTGCAGCGTTTAAACCAGCTCTGGTTTAAACAGTTACACCCTGACCATCTGAAGTGCGAGAAGGGATGTGCAGTCAGGTATTTAGAGGTAAAAAGGCCATCTGCAGTGGCCTCAGCTCTTGCTGCTCGCTTCAGATTTTCTTAAATATAGTTACATTTTGTAAAAGGTTTTTTCATCATTAAGCTTACTGACTTCTTTCACAAACCACTGGCAGAAAGCAGGGGAGATCCACTCTCTTGCATGGAAACCACAATCCATAAAGATGGCCTTCTTATTTGGACCGCTCTTTCCCATCTAGGAAAAGAAAGACAACAAAAAAAACAGGTCTTGAACAAAATAATTTGTGTGCAGAACAAGTCAGCTTGCTGACCTAAAAAGTCAAACTTCATACAAATATAACATTCCTTGATTAAATGGAAATCTATGGAGTGCTCTCAGCTGTAGTTGACCATGGTATTCAAGCTAAAACAATAGACTCTTTATAATTTCATTTTTATTAATGTAGATAAGCCCCCTCCTCAATTATTTGATTATTTTGCACTGTTGATTTATTTCCTCTAGTGACTCTGAGAGTTGGTCTTGTTTGTTTGGATAACAGATTATTATAAATGCAATTTTGAGCAAGTAATCTTTATCCTTTCATCTTTATTCAAGTCACTGTACCTTATTTATTCATGAGTCATGCAAAAAAAAATTACATACAATGAAGATGATACAGATTTGTTGCCTTCTGCTAGAGAGACTGAAATTTATAAATCCTTTAAAGTAAATGGGTTTACAAACAACAGATGAAGGGAATATAAAGGTAGATGATAATTCAAATAGCTCTCCCAAGGGTGGTTAATATTATATGTCTGAATTTCTAATAATTCATTATTCCCCTTTAAAAAGAAGTCTTCAAAGGTGAAAAAAAGTCATAGTAGCAATGAACAAAATGTGTTAGATTTTCTGCAAAATTTATAAAGAAATCAACACACTTACTTTGAGAAGGTACATTGGCCGTCCTTCATATGTCTCCCCAATTACGCTGCGAGAGACAAGGTGTGGGTTCTGAGCAGCAACATCGGCAGTCCAAGCAGCTATCTGTGTAATAAGGAGGTTAAATTGACTGATGTCTCTGTCCCCAGGTCCAGAGTAATTAACTCACAAACTTCAAGCCCAACAGTCTTTATGATCATCCGACTTGACCTAGTATTTAATACAGTTTTTAGATTTCCAAGAATTTATTCCTGCTTGTACTAGAGCTATATGTCCGAATTACGATTTTGTACCATGAATTTATCTAAACTCATCTTTGGAGCATGGCTGGGGGATTATAAAATACCCCTCGAATGCTGACTGTGTATAGTTATGACTTTGTCACCACTTGAACTCTCATAACAAAACTGTTTTTCTTGTTAAGCCAAGTTGATTGAATGCCTTAAATTTTCTACATATTGTAATGTTTTTCAGTATCATGGCTCTTTTATTTATCACTGTTCTTGAATTACTGACTGAAGTGCTGGACGGGGATTTATAGGAACAGTCCACCAATGCCAGTTGCAAAAGAAGGAAAATCTCCTTCAATCTATCTATTATTTGAGGGAAGTAATAACAGGCCCCATTATCTTAATATTGGAGCAGATTCCCTTGGCTGCAGGTGCCTTCAGACGCTTACAAAAAAGTTGTCGTATCCACTCAAAAAAGCACTTCATGCCCAGAGAGCTGTGAACTAAGGAAAAGGCAGGAGGCAGCAGGCAGGTCTAGATGAACTGGCAAGGGAATACAACAGTGGTTGACATTATGAATGTTGGCTGGTTTTTGCATGCCAATAACCTTTGCAGAGTCAGAGAAGCTTTTGTTCATATTTTTAAATAGCCTTGTAAAAGGAAACTTTTTTTTTTAAACTTCTGGTGGAAGAATTTTATGGATTAGTTCTGTTTATGTTCTATAGATACCACTTGGAGTGGATATACAGATTTTCTGGTTTGCAACTGTAACAGGTGCTTACTGGGCAAAGACTGGCACAAAAGTGAAAGACTTTTGCAAGGAAAGACATGCAAGGGAGACTGTTGTCCTTCTAAGAACTGTGAAGCAACGGACGATAAGGCACCACTGCAGAGATGTGAGGAGTGACATGGTCAATGGTACGTGTCAGGAAAAATGAGCGTGGCTGTGAAAGGAGGAGGGGAGAGCTTATGGTGGAAGGTGAAGAGCTAGAACCGGGGCAGGGAATGGAATCAAGTTTTTTAGCAGAGGAGATGGGAGAAGGAGTGAAAGGGGAAGAGCACATTAGTAGTGAAGCATATCAGCCTGATCATTGGATTTATGTCTGAGTTTCTTCGCAGCACTGGGAACGGAAGTAGAGAAAATAGGTGTCGGAGGTGGGTTATACAGATTACCTTGTTAATAAGCAATAAAGGAGAAGAGGAAGGAGAGTTTGGAGAAGGAGTTATCATATTAATGGATGGAATAGAAGAGGAAAAGGGAAGAAGGCTGGAAGCATATCAGAAGCCATTTTGACTACAGAGGCTAAGGTACCGAGCTGATAAAGTGGTAAACTTCCAGACTTTACCGTTTCCCAATTGTTGTACTTTTCATAGCTGTGTTTGGTGGTACGAGCTTTGCTGTCAAACTGAGCGTCCAGTGCAGCCTGCACGTTGTCAATCAGAACTCTGCAATAAGGGACCACAAAAAGTGTAAAGAGAAACAATACAGTTTGCTAGCAGGAAGGTAAGCACCAGGCAGACATTTCAGGATCTTCCTGGAATTAAGGCTACATGGATTGTGAAGTGAAATTTAGGGGGTTGATTTATGAATTTGAAAATAACATATATTTGGTTCAAGTTTCAGCTTACTTCCTGCCTTAACCTTGCCACCAGAATAATCAGGGAGCAAGAGCTTCCTCCTAATTAGCACCTGCCACCTTATTCCCATTGCTATCAAACCACCAGGGTGCCAACAGTTTGCTTTAGGAAGAATGGCAATGCTGAGACAGTGTGTGTGTAGAAAATGAGCTCCGGGCTGAGCTCATGGGGCCAGGTTGCCTCTGCCTCAATAGAAAAAGGGCCTTCTCTTGAACTTATGGCACTGGAGGACAGTTGGACAGCAGCAATGTAACATTCCCGTGCAGCAATCCAGAGATGTTTGCCTGATGAAATTCTTTGTCAAACCAAGCTTCCAAAATTTGGGTATGGTTTGACAGCTCTATTACAGGTGGCACTATCCATCCTCCAAGCTACTTTACTGCATGTGAGGTGGGCTGTTAAAGGAGAACATACAATGGCAAGAAGGCCCCAGCATCCTGTCTGGGTCGGTTGGATCTCTCCTGTTCATCTTTCCCTGGGGCTGACACAAAGGCATAGCTCATCACTGAGCGTACTCTTGAGGACCTTTTGCTTATATTTCAACCTTGGTTATCAAAAAATGAAGTCCTCTTGTTTTTCCAGTGCTTGGCTTAACATCCTTACAAATCTTACTCATCCAGGATATGCCCTTGATCATTTGTGATTTGGGTAGAAGAGCAGGAGGCAAGTTCGTGAGGCACCACCAGCCTTCAGAACAAACAGTGCGAATGACTGCATTGACATGATGTCTTGACACTTGCAGCTGCACTTCAAAAGAATTGTAGTGGCTTGGGTTGTCACAAGGACGCTCCACTCAAGTTTGTCAGGGACGCCTTCTAGACATTATGGCCTTTGTTGGAATCAAAAGATTTGTGCATGGATCTGATGGGAGTTCATGAATTTTATAGGAAAAACTAGCATGTGTAGAGTAACTCCTCCTTTGCCAAAGAGGAAATTGGAGTTGGATTCCTGTGCTGTATGTGGGCTGTGGCATTACTGAAAAGTATTTCTTCTAGAATGTTTTTAGATTCTGTTCCCCCAGCAGCATCCTATTCAGACATGGTTAACATGAGGCCAGTAAGTTCAGGGATGGATTATCCTTGGATTTAGCAGATCATAAAAGTTATTTTTCACGAGAATAGTGTGGTGTCCAATAAAGGAGTTTGGTCTGATGAGAACAACAATGGGTCTGAGAGGCAAAAACTCTCAGCCAAATGAAGTCATGAGAATTTGATTAAGTAAAATTGACTTTCATTGTCTGAGTACATGTTCTTAACAGAATATCCATTACACATTGAAGAAGCCTGATAAACAAGCTGGGCTGAGCCAATTTGCAAATCTCAGGTGGAGCTAAAGGAGCAATAAAGACAGACAGCACCACTCCACTCCAGCCCAAAGTCAACTTCTCATCCTCAGTTAATGCTTGCATAGTGACTGGAAGATATGAAGTATAAGCACTTGCCTGGTCCTGCTCTTTTCTCCTTACTCTGACATTAGTGCTACTCACTATAATGCTTCTGTTCTCAGGGATGTGTAATGTGCAATGTGGTCTATCCCCTCCACTTAAGCTCAGTTCTATTTGGTCATGGAAACTCAGGGCTTTTTTACTCACGGCTAATATACTTATGAAATATTTAAGCCAATTAAGAGCTCTGTCTTTGGAGAAATCCTTACCATGCACCGGCTGTGTGACTTGGGCGAGCCCAAGGCTGTCTTGAGAATCTGTTCTCCTCACTTGCTTGGCCCTTCACCTGATAACTGTCTTCTCATTGTCACTGGATGGGATTTTTTTGGCCCTCTAGCTATCGTTCTGCAGCTTAGAGAATTCAGTGGGGAGCCCCTCACATTGGCCCCTGGGGCTCACCTTTCTCTGGCCTCAGTTCCCTGATACTGCCATGGAAACCCATGTGGTGTATGTTCTGGCTCATTCTAGGCCTTTGCTGCACTTTGTCTTTAGTGGGAAATCTTTCTTGTCCCCTCTGTACTCCACCTTTGTGTACTGCTGTGAGCTTTCACCTCGGGGAAATTCCTGGTAGTAAGTCTTTGCTCCTGTCTCTTCCCTGTGTCAACACTTCACCTCAGCCCTTTCATGCAGAGCAGCTACAGCCCCCTCGAACTGCCATAGGAGAGCTGAACCTAGTCAGGGCTTCCACAGGAGGGGTGAGTTTTGTGACAGGAGGATCAGCTGAGCAATATGAAAAGATCAAACACATTTCCCCCTGTATTTAATCTCCTTCTCTTTGAAGTACAGTGGTGAGAACAAACTTACCTGTACTCCATTCCACTTTCTTTCAAAAGATCTTCAACCTCAAGAGACACGTCAGCTTCAACTCGGAAATCAACTTGCATTTTTGGCCTTACAAGTGTGACAGAGTCTGGCTGCCAAAAGTCAACCTGGAAGAAGTCCAAATGAATACATAAATATGGCTGTGATTTTTAGGTGGATGCTTGTGCGATTGTGATGCTGCTTGTGATTAGTATAATGAATTTGCTTGTGAGAAGTATCAACCTAAATTTTACTGGAAATTAATTAAGAAGATTTTATTAGGCCCTCCAATTTATATGGCAGAATTCTGGAGATGGCAGCGACAGTTTCACAAATGCCAATATTCTACAGCATCGGAGGGAATACAGACTTGTGACTAATATAACTGCCATTACAGCTTCTTTCATTGGAGGTTTTTGCCTAGAAGCGTTAGACAGAAAGAGACTCCTGACTCAGTAGCAGAGGGGATGGTACATGAATACTTTACATAAATCACCTGGAAAAGACTGTTGTCTGTATGAGTGCTTTTGAGATTTTGAGGTTCTCAGTTCACTAAAATTGGTATGGGGAACCTGTACCTTCGGAAGATGTTTAGTTCAGGGTGGACAAGAAACAGTGCTATTACTATTTAATGTATTTTTTCTAAAGTCAGCTTCCAAACCTCTGGATTTAGCACCCTGTTAAAGGGCAATTAAAGCAATGCTGGTTCACCAGCCTAATGACTTTTCAGCCTTTCATCTCATGGACATAAAGGAAATTGGAGCTGGTGGGCATATTCAACAACTGTCTGTCTTCAAGTGAGATGACTATTTCAGGGTATACTACTATTAGTCCTGACTGATTGCTTTGCATAACAATAGTAGTTCAGGGTTCTTTCCTTAAAAGAAAGCAAAGAATTCCTTTATAGTACACACTTAAAAGCAAGCATGGTATATTAATTTTCTTAATATTGGCAGCCCCATACCAATAGTATATTCTTCTGCAGAATACAGTTTCGGCATGCTATACTAGCCTGTTGACAATAGTTCTCCACATCTGTACTTCATTAAAAATACCATCCTTTCATCCTACAGATAATGGTGTCTTTTTGACCAACAGCTATTTTACAACATCAAAGCTGAAGAGAAATATTGAAAACACATTTGCTGTCTTTATTGTTTTTTTCTCATGTCATTGTGTCATCATATATCTACATCAAGGTCAGTAAGAAATATGCAGCTTGGTTGGAGAGAAAGGAAGCTTTAAAGGAAAGTTAGAGAAGAAAAGGTGACATGAGAAGCTAGAGGCCAAAGAAGAGTTTGACTTATTTGCAGTATGGATTTTTAGAATTTACATGAGTAAAATGTTTTGCCAATGATGGTAAGAGTTCTGATAGTTGGACTTTCCATGTTTAATCTATTACATTCTTGAAAGCATCTCGCACTGAATACACCATTTCAGATTAACTTGATCTGTAAATAAATTCTGGTGGGCACTTTGGTATTCAGACTGGGTTAACCATGTTTTCTAGGAAGGTATTACAATGTATTTGTACAGCTCTAGCTTTATCACCTTGTCCTGTTTCTTCTGAAGAAACACCCCAATTGGCTTGAATGGAGTCAGGATTAGGTCTTTAATTAGGTAGCATGCTTTTTTTTTTTTAAGATCTATGTTAGTTGAACAAAAGGGGAAATGTCCCTTTCAAAAGCAATATAGCCCCTTCCCCAAATTCTTTACCTGTATGTTGCTGGCAAGGGAATTGATGATTTCCACCTGCTCATCATCCTGCGGAATCACACGAAACACCTTCTGCCTGAAAGGGGAGAAAAAGATTGCATTTGGAACAGGTAGGTCAATCAAAAGACTTTTGCTCATGTAGAAAAAACTGCACAAATATAAAAGTTGATGTCTGAGGTTACCCATCAAAGGCAAGATCCTGCAGGTGAGCAGAAACCGCTGTGGCACCTAGGAGAACCAAGAGTGCCCACATTTTTCTTACAGAAAACACCCCAGGTTTTCAGTTCTTCTGTGCTGCTTTTATAACCTGTTTTGTCCTGCTTTCTATCAGTTATACACCAGAACAACCTGCTGATCAACTGATAGGTTATTCCCTTGGACTTGTTTTATTTGCATACTATTTATAATGTGTGTTTTCCTCCACACCTGTGAAAACAGCTGAAAGTCTCAAGGGGGGCTGGTTAAAGAATCTTTCTACTTCAGCTGCATAAACTCTTGGTATGAGAAAATGAATTTAATTTACTTGTGAATTTTGATTTTTTCCCCAGTCTTTCGGTTGCTGGATTACAAACTTTATAATACTTTATTGTTACTTCATGTAAGGGTAGACATTTATCAGATGTTGCAGTGTGACTGGTCTCAATCAGAGGGCATTTTCCTTCTTCCTGAATAATCTGGGGCTGACTGACAGAGGAAGAGGAAATACAGTTAGAATGTACCAATTATATTATTTTCCCCCCTACAGAGAAGTACTGAATTTGTTCTTTGCTCAGTCACTTTACTGAAGCTTATGAGTAAGTTCAGTCAGATGTTTGCAGAGCTGAGGGTGTCAAAACTTCCAGTTGCAGTGGAGTTGTACATATACCCCACATAATATATTCACTGATTATTGCATAATCTCTAATTTAATCATTTAAGGATCTATGCATTATATGTAGGCCAAGAAGATCAAATGAAATGTAGTCATACAAAAGCATTTTTACCCTTACCTTTTATGTTGTGCCTGAACTGTCTGAAAAACAATAGTGTGTTTGCTTCACTGCGCTTGCATCTGTTTGGTTTCCATTAATGGGTACTTGGCGTTAAATGTAACATTAATTGTGTGTTGATGCTGTGTCCTGAGGTGACTGATGTTTTCGACAGAAAGCCTCTAAATGAATCACTATAAATATATAATGAATGGAATTTATGAGCTCATTTCTGTCTCTTCTTGTCCCTAAGTGACCAGACAAATTAAAGAGATTTAGAAACAGATAATCTTGAAGATGTTCTTTGACCCCGTCTGCTATTTTGCAGAAATCTACATATATGCGTGTCATATAATATGTGAAAATTTATTAGAAAATGAGTATGTATTCATCTCAGATTAAAAGACTTAGCTACAAAGTTTCAAAGTGCAGAAATATTAATTGTCAATGTCCATTTTAAGAATGAATGTGGCATCAGACTCTGCACCTAATTTTGTATGAGGTTCTCTGCACTCACCTCAGTAAAGCTGCAGCAACCTTATGGACGAATACCTAAAAATGTATTTTTAAGATCAGTGTACCAACAATGCAGCAGTTTATGCTTAACAACATGACAAATGATGAATATGTTCTGAAAAGAAGACTCCAAAACTGCTTTGTGCCTATTTATCCAAAACTGTCTTTGCCGAATCATAGGGTTTGAACCTACTTTGTAATCAATAATCTAATTTGTGGCACTGCAGGCTCTTGCCTAGCAATAATCTTACTTAGACTCAAGTCTCCTAAGAAGGATGACAGCAGGAGTTATTCTGACAGAGTGCCAAAACAATACTGCAAAATCTTCAGAAGTTTTAATTTTTTGATGATGAGATCTACAGTATCAGATAAAATAGTCTGATCCCATGAACACAGTTAGGACAATAACGTGGAGATGATCAAGCCCAGATTTTGCAACGAATAAATGATCACTAGAAGTAATCAAACAAATTGCAGATGTCATCTTTCCCTGTTGAGCACTGAGAAGCATATTCGAAATAGAAGACTGCCAGATTTCAATCTTGAGTTTACTTTTAAGAAATTCTTCGGTTTTTCATGCAGTTAGAGATGATAGAGGTTTTTTGTTGTATGGGGTTTTTTTTCTCCAAACAATCACTGACGCAGCATTACAGCCATCAGCTCCTAAGCTGCCAAGCATTACTGAATTCTATGGTTTCTAATGGCAGTCTTTGCTGTTACCATCCCAGACTAGGTCAGGACAAAACAATGACCTGGAATCCTACTTAAGTGATTGATTTTGTATCTCAGGATTGATGGCTGTTTGTTAGATTAGCTCATAAACTAGCTCTAAATCTTGTGGTGGTTTTTTTTTTAACTGTATAATATAAATGTTTAACATAACTATGATAAAGGGGAAGAATAACGATAAATAAAAGAGCAAATTAAATTTGGTTATGCCATCTGATTGTGTGTCTGATTACAAGCCAACAGCACATCAGTTGACCATGACTGAGTAAACCTTGGCCTTTACTACTTAGTACTAGCCTCTGCACCAAATGTTACCTGTGTCTTTGAAAAGATTCTGAGGGAAGCTTTAATTTTTTAAATCAAGAAAGTAACAAAACCAGCTTAATCTCAAAAGGAGAGAGAGTGTAGTAATTTCTTTCAGGACATACATTTTTTCTTATACTTAAGGGGAGCAAAGCTGAGAAATGGTGTCAGCTATTGCAATTTTTTTACTGTTGTTTACATTTTTGATGATTAAAAATAAAGTCTTCTGTGGTGTTGTCACTCACAAAGAGTTTTCCCTGTGTTTAGTGGCATGAGCTGTAAAATGTTTAATGCTAATAATTGCTATAATAAATGCTATATTCCAGCTGATACTAATTTTGTATCAATTTCTTATTTCGGCTTTAGGAATAGAAACACTCTGGTACTCCACTTTGAAAAGCTTATGACAGCTAATTGCAGAATGATAAAAGGAAAAAATACACATCAGTGTTAGCATTTCAGAAGCATCCTTTATCCTATGAACCTTTTCATCCCATTTGTTATCATACTAAGTGAAGAAGTCTGAGGATAAATAATGTCGCTTTTTCTACAAGTCTCAGTAGATACAGATTTCCTGAATCAGGCAGTCTGTAGAGCTATATTTTTAAAAGTCTACTATCATTTAGTCACAAAATATTGTCAGTTCTTTTAATCCTTGATTGACAAATTTATCTTACTACTATTGTTTCTTACTTGCTATATTCCAACAGGTCAGTGACAAAATCCTCAATGTTCTAACACTGCCTATGTGTGTAACATAGCAGAAACCTAACATGTGCCACACCAGCCACATGTGCTTGAATTATGGGGACCCTCTTATCATCATTTATTTGTTAAGGTAATATGTGCTCAGCTAAGTTTTAAAGAGTCATACTATTGAATATACTCTGAAGACCTTTGAGAGTACATCGAAGAGGCCAGGATGGGCAGAATCTGCTACCTAGCATGTGCTCCAAGCTTTGTTGGTACTTTCTCTGGATTTGCGTATTAATATTGCTAATTCATCAAAGGCTTTTTCAACTTTAGTGCCCTGGGACATGCTTGTATCCTACTGTTTTGATATCTATGTGTAGGTATCGTCTTTTTATTAATTTATTTTTTCACATTTGCAGATGCTATTTAATGTATGAACAGGAACTGGATAAGGAGAAGAAAGAGTGGGAGTGGTGAGATCTAGGATATGGAGCAAAAAAATGTAGCTCTCTTGACTTTGGGATGTGTTTCTACTTCTGCTGTTGACTTATCAGGTGAGATAGAGCAAAACCTTTAAGTGTTCTTTTGTAGGGTTGGTGGATATTTGCCCAGCTATCTCCTGTGAAATAGGTATTATATTTTTACTACTGACCTCTAGTAGTCAGGATTAAGACAATGTGTTGTAGCTTCATTGTATGATCAATGTGCCGTACCATATACATTTAGGTTCTTATTTGCTTGAAAAAAGTGTGAAATACCTTTATTCACTGCTGCTATTTTAGTGTATTGTCAGTGTCAAAATTCCCAGAAACCAAGCACCAATGGTCTGTTTAGTGCCAGACAGAAAAAAGGATATTTAATGGAGCAATGAGAAGGGCTGACCTCACACCTTAATGCATTTGTCCTTGGGATGGGCTTTTCGTCTTGTACAAGAGTCTGGCAGGTTCTCATACTCAAGCCTATTCCCTGACATCTGTAAGGCTGGCAGGGTCATGGCAGGACTCAGCGACAGCTGAAAGATACAAAAAAGCATAAGGCACTTAACCTTACTGTGTTTAAGTCACTAAGATCAGCATGTGGGATGTAGTGAGATCACACCTGCAGTGAAAAGTTTATAATCTAAAAAAGTACAGGAGTAACTAGACACATGGTACTCTTACTGATAGAAGCTAGTTGAAAGGCTTGACTCATCTTCTTGCAGGATCTGATGGGTGTAGGAGTTTCTCTTCTGGTGTTGATCAGCACAACATTTACACCTATAGAGTGGCTCCAGCAATGCCAGAACCAGATGCTGCTAGGGCAGTGCTAGAATTAGTCTGTAACAAGATACAGGAGGATCTGCCCAGTGTTGAGGCCTCTCCGGGGTATCTAATATGGGTCGTTAGCACATTGTCTTTCTCAGTATTCTCTGAGTTGCCATTCTGGGCTCTGCAGGGGCTGAAGGTAAATCAGGTTGTCAGTGTGCAATCATCTGCCTCCAGTTTTAACAGAAAGATTTAGACAATGGAGATTTAGAATCTCCATTTCATCCAGCTAAATATGATCCAGATAGTGATGCTGTATTGGATTTAACACAGCACAGCATGGATGGGAGTAAAGACATGATAGGTAACAGGAGAGCCCAGGATGCATAAAAAAAACTCAGCAAGAAAGGCTCAAGGAAGAGAATGGATTGAGCAGCTTCATTCCACACTTAGGCCTAACTGAAATGTCTTTTTAGAGTTTGCTGGGTAATTTACTGTTCTGTTTTGCATTTTTATATGTGTTAGCCTTCATGGATGATGTAAATCATGAACATGCTTCTTCTCCTGTATAGATTGTTTTTCATCTGTGTGTAGACTTGATAAAGTTTGAAGCTTAGTGCTTGAATACTTACCTTCAACTCTGAATGGTTTTGAAATCTGGTGCCTTTTACTGAGAGGCAGGTTTTGTCAACTGCTGTTATACCTGGGCAAAGGTCAGGGAGTTCTGCTGTTTCAGAAAAAAAGGACCATTTAGAAATGAACGAACTTTCTCAGTTCGCATTTACTGAAGTAACCCAAATTCACAAGCTTCGAAAGAAAGTACAACTCCACTATGATCAAGTAGAACTTCAAGTAATTCTCTGGCTTCCTCCCCAACAAAACATATACATTAAAACATCATTAAAATTAGTTGCCTTCTTACTTTCTACCAGAGTTTGAAGTTAGATTTCATATGTCATATTGTAAAACAGAAAAAACAAACAAAAAAAATCATGTGAAAAACACCAACCCAAAAAGTCCAAATAGATTAAGTAAATAGGATATTCTGACATCAATTTGTCCATGTAACAATACGTTCCTTTTCAAAAGACTCATAGTACTGAGTTGATCAGAAGTATTCATAAAACTCTTCCCAAAGCAATTAATTTGACTAATAATCTATACTTGGCAGTATTATTAAAACACACTAATTGCAAAAACCATAGCGAGAGCTCACTCATTATAAGAGTATGGGGTAGCAAATTAAGCTGAATGAACTAATCTTGGCACTCTTTGTTCCTCTGTGAACATGGAAGTTAGCAAAGTTCAAACTGTGAGAGAGCCTGTCTGATTTAAGCAAGTGTATTAGTTGTATTTCCCTGTGAGACATGACAGGGAAAACATAACAAGAAATCAAATTCAGGCTACTGAAATGTGTGGAACCAAATACAACTGAGGTATAGATTTTTGTCTAGGTGAAAAGTTGCTTTTAGTCATAGAAGGAAGTCCATGACTAAAGATAAAACTGGACTTCTCAATAAATGAATAATTTACTATTTTTCAGTAAACAGTAGGCTTCATGGAACAAATTAAAACATACCACGTGCAAACAGTTTCATTGTGTAGCCATAGTCTATCCTCACTTTAATGAATTTATCTGGAAATTAGTTCAGTTGGACACATCTCTGCTAAACTTGTATGAAAAGGACCTTGACAAAGCAAAAGAGCAAGCTGCTGAACATAAACAACAGCATTCTTGGGAAATGTTTTTGTCTGTACACATGGAAATGTTTAGGCAGCAGAGATAAGATAGCTGCTTTAAATTCAGTGTCCAGATTCTGCTGTATTACACCCATGCGAGTCTGGATCTTTTAGTTAAATTGTTTTGCTTTTTTGCTTGGGGGAGTGTGATCGAAACAATATTATCTTTACCAACTTGATTGGAAACAGTTTGTAAAACTCTAGTCTGTAATACAGGTATTTCCAATGCTGGGACCACGCAGGTCCAGTTTCAGACAGCGGGTTTTTGCTACTAATTTATCTCTTCTTACTTATATTTCTTGGCACTTCTCACCTTCCAACCCTAAAGTCGGATCTGCTGGGAAGCAGTGAAGGAGGAGTAGACAGAGCCCATGCTTTGATCCCCTGCCTCCTGAAACATCACAGCTACCTGAAATCCTTACGTTTTCTGTGAATTATTTAAAACATTTTTTCAAAAAAATTTTTATGTGGAAATGTTGCTGTAGTGCTTCGTGGTCGTGGTTGAGAAGGTATTCCAAGGCCCTATGCTGTATTCTGCAGCCAGTGTGTCACACCCATGATGTTCTGTGACTAAGGACTCCAGCCCCGCAACGCAGCAGCTCAACTGCTGGTTTAGTGCAAGGATCTGGTTCAAGAGCCTGGCCAGATAGAAAAATAAAGATCATATTAAAATATACAAAAATACAGAATATAAAATCTTTTTTTATACATAAATACTATTTTTTTCTATAAAAATGCATTAATATTCCTACCTTGAGACATTTCATAGGGAAAGATGAAGTTCCTTCCCTGCTGTCATTAGGTGGTTTTTACTACTACGTAACAGAGTGCTCGTAGAAGTGTTGGGGAATTTTTTCCTCTTTTGCTGCCAATGATTTTCCTACCTAAACCTCCTGGTTTGTTTATTATGTTACTCACATTTGACTTTGCTTTCTCACTAGAAGTCTTACAACAGACAACATAAAGTTTAGGACCTTGCTTGTTTCTCATTCATATGTACTTTTTAATTAGATATTTTTTTCCTTTATACTGCCTTTATCCCAGCCTGTTTTGTGAATTAGGTAAATTGCTGGAAATTCTCACGTTTGAAGAAACTGGTAATCATTATTCACTCCAAGAAAATAAAACCAGGTTATGATGTTCAATACCTCCCCCTCACTGAATAACAGGCTTCTGGTGCTTGAATGGAGAGGTTTTGTCAGGGCTAAATAACAGAAATAAAATCCAGTAAGGTAGTCAGTCATGTCCCAGTACACATGAGACACAGAAACTTTCCCGTTTCCCTCTGGCCATTTTAAGGTCTTTAGGTTGATGCTTCAGCATGTGCTAGTGGAAATCCCTGTTCTTCATGAGCGGTCCATGTGGAGCAAGCCAATGGGGTGTACTTTATATGAGAGAGACGGACCATTCTTATGGTTAGTGGGGATGAAAAGTATCCTTGAGAGGTTTATGCAGCCTTCCAAATTATGCTGAATATAGAGTTATTTAAAATTAAAGGAGAGGTCTGTTTTTATTATTGCTACTTGTTTTACTGGCAGTTAACATTTGATTTAAACTTGGAAGTGCAAAGTTGAATTCTTTAGAGATTTGTCATACTTTTATTAAATAAGACATGAAAATAATATATTAATGTAACATAATATTTGTATTTTAATTTTTAAAATTACTTTTTTTTCTTTGTGTTTAAGATTTACAGTTCTTGTGATATATAGGCAAGGGTTGTTATATACTCAGTGACAGTGTAATTTCTAGGTGGGGGGGTTGACTAACAGTGCTGCTGAAAGAGTACCAAGGCCCAAGGGAAAAAATATCTGCTTCTCCTTATCCTACTGCTGTTCTCTGATTTCCATTTTGAATGAAAAATATGATAAGGATTTATTGGTCCTGCAGTGCGGAACTTCACGGTGTTTTATAGAGGAGTGGATTTATGGACTTTCTAAGACTTTTTACAGATGGAAAGCCCTCAGATGTCTTCAGGGTGAGCTGGTCATATTTCTATCCTGGTGGTGTTTATAGGAGTCTGTTGGGATGGAAACATTTCCAAACCCATATAAACCCTCTGCACTAATAAATGGAGCATGGAGCAGCATTGCCTAATATTTCAGGCTCTTGAACTCATGAGGCCTTGTGGCACAGGGCAAAGCAATGCAGATTTGCCGGCTCAAGTCTTGCTGCAGATTCATGGGAACGGTTAACATGCCTGCTGAAACCGATACACTACAGGTTGTTGTAATATCCTCTGCCTTTCCATTGTGTGGTCTGGCAGAAGTGAGACAACTACTCTGACCTAGAGCTTTCCCACCAGTAAAATGAGGGTATCATCTGAGCTAAAAAAATGCTGTTTGTGAAACCCAACGTTTTATGTAGGATTTTGCATCAAGGTATCAGCATGTTCATGGAAAAACAATGGTTCAAACTGGTGGCAAAGCAGCTGAGCCAACATGCTGAACAGAAAAGTCAGAAACAGTCTTTAAAAACTGAAGCTGCTGAGTTCTAGCTGGATTTTCTTTATCCCCTGTCTGATCAGATGTAAAACAGAGATAAGAAATTATGAAGGCATGATAAGTGGGAAGCCAGGATGAGACTAAGAGGTGATAAGGAGACTGACATTAGAAAAGTCTCATCTCTACTGCACTATCATCAGAATTTCCATTTATTAGTGGATGCAGTTCTGTCTAAAAAAAATGTGGTTTTCATTAGTAAATGTTTTATATTTGCATGCTCAGAAACCCTGCAAGGTGTGTGTGTTCACATTTACTTACTGTATGTCTAAGTATTTTTAAAATAAGTACTACCTTAAGCAGAGAAAACAGAGTAAAAGCAGGAAAAAAATGCAATTTACAGACCCCCAGGATCTCCAATGTACACAAAAATCTGGTCTGTTTTCCTTGATATTGCAGACTAATGAATGCATCGAAATCAGGAGCTGTGTAACGCAGTTTGACAGGGGAACAGGATCTTTGTGCTCAAAAGCAGGTTTGCTCCTTGCTTTCTTAGGATCACACTCTGTTATCCTGTTTGCAAACATATAAAGTGCCACCTTAGGTCAGTTTAGCCTGAAGCTCCCACTACTCCTGTTGGAAAAACTGTTCCTGATCATCACTCTTCTGATGGTTGGAAACTGCTTTTAATTTATAACCTTAATTTGTTCATGATAAACTGATACTCAATTACTCACATGTCAGTGTTATCTCAGCTTAAAAGAGCTTCATTTTCCTTTCTGTGATGTGTTTATGAGGAATAATCCTCTCTCTTAGACGTTATGTTAGACTAAACAAACCAAAGCATTTGCTGGATTAAACAAGCCTTGGGGTTTGGCAGGGTATTTTTCTAAGACAGGACTCCATTCCTCACTGTCTTGCTCTGTGCTGCTCAACTTTTGCTTCTAACTTGGCTAACCAAACTCGTATTTCAGAGCAGGAACCACTAGAGACTTTGCTTAATAGCATCAGTGCTTTCCTAACTCCTGACAGCACTTCCTGTCACGCATGGTCGGATTGCAGTGGCGTTCCCATGGTGGAAGTGCATCAGAAGCTTATCGTCAGCTTGGTTTTGACCACAACTGAAACAAGTTTGTTTCTGCAAAGCAACACCATCTTGATCAGCTGGCAGAGAACATGCAGAACTGAGTGTTTTAGTTAACCTTTTCTCTCGTTAACTGATGCTTTGCATAGCTTATTTCTTCAAAATGCCACTGGTCTCTTTATAAATTTCATTTAAAAATCCCGTGGACACACAGAGGAAATTTCCTCTTAATGTTTGGTTTAGGCTTGAGAATTTAAATGCAAAACCACCAAAACGTTCAAAGTTATTGGTACCAAGTAAGAGCAATGGGCAATCAAAAATAGTTAAAACTGCAGTCTTTCTAAACGATATATTTCACTGAATTCTGATGAAATGGTGGGTGGGAGTGGATCACTTAGTTACAAGGAAGATTCATCACGTTTAACAGGGAAATTGTTTGGAAGAAAATCCATTTCTTTTGAACCATTTTGTAGCACTTATTCTTTGAAACTCATTCTTGTCCCTTCATAGCTGCGCAAGAAAGGAAACACCTGCTTGCTTATTCCTACCAGGTAACCAGATCCTGATTTAGTCATTGTGCTCTGCGGCAGATGCACAGGAATGTGTGGTGGAGCTGTTCACTTAAATGGCTGCTTTACTACTGCTTCTTCTCTGGTTCCAAAGAACCACAGAAAATATTGGGAAGATTGGAAGTCGGAAGGCATCCCAGACCTACTAACAGCAGCAAAATGAAAACTGGAGACCTTGAATGATAATAAAACAACTGAGTTGGTAAAAATTCAACTGATGGAGCTCTCATGTGGAACATATTGTGTCTACAGTGTTACAGGTCATTTCCTTTGCATTTCTCTATAAACATGTTTTTCAAATCGGCTTCAAGTTAGTCCAGCTGCTTCAAGCACAGTATATTGAAAGCATATTAATATGACAGATAACTAGCAGCTGTTGTTGGAAAATTGACAAAACAGAGGGGTAGATGTTGCTTCGGAGGATGAACTTGTGCTTTCAGGCACAGCATCTTCCTCGATATTTAGCTTCTCTATGAGTCTTCCGTGGCAAAGCCTGGGCCAGTAACACTGAGAGGCCACATTCTTTCCAGATATAGCTCTGGCAAACGTAGCTACGCCTCATAAGAAATAGATATGCTGATGAACTCATTGTTCAAGGCACTGAATGACAGAGAAAACATGTTCTGGATCTATCTGCAGTTGCTCTCTCTGTTAAAGAAGATACTGTCATCTGCTAACCCTGCCCCTGATTTATTCCTAGTATTGCTTTATTGAAGATTCGGTGATAGTGTATGTAGCAATACATAAGTTCCTGGTGAAACTGTGTTCCAGAGGTGATCTAATCCATTTAACCATCTCCTACCTCTTTTTAATTGAGATTGGTTTTGCTTTTTTTTTTTTCCCCAAATACAGTGTGGTTGAAGCACAGAAAAGCTACACATTTCATGACTACAAAAAAAAAAAAACCCAACAAACTATTTTCCTTTCAAACTGTGGGCTTTTATTGTTTCTTGTCTGTAACACTGGATTCTTGGCCTCAGAATGAGAGAAAAACACCACAGTCCATTTAACTGGCAACATTAAGTTCTTATTTTGTATTTTAATTTATCAAGACAAATACTGCTTCAAGTTTATTGCTGTTAGGACCCTACAAGTTTCACACAATTCACATTGCCTGTAGCTGTCAAATAACATACAGCTTTCTTAATAATAGAGAATAAATATACATGCACATTATTCTACTTCACTGCTTCAAAGTTTAAAATGCAGCTTTAAATGGGATTTCAAAAAACAGTTATTGAGAAGAGTAATTATGAAAGTAGTAATTTTCTCACTGATGTTATTTTTCTATAATTGAGAGTTAGGTGGTAAGAACATTATGTGTCTTTACATTTTTTGCCCACATGTAATCTACAAGGACTTTTGATTTATACCATTTTTCTTCTATAATTCACTCTGCCCTGAGGAACTGCAGTCAGGCAGAAGGCTACAAGACTGGAAGAATGCAGACAAACTACAGAAGCATATATAAGCAACCTGACAAGCACAAAGCATTAAAAAAAATAAATAAAAATCTGCATTTCAAATAGACTTGCACCAGGAGTTCTTAAGCTTGTTTGTGGGCTAGGCCACATGGTTAGAGAAAGACTGCCTTGTGTAGTCTGTTTCTGCCCATTCAGAAATTGTGCTGACCTTCATTCCTTTCATAATTTTCTAGCATTGCAGCAGCAATTACTTACATGGAAAAAGGGTTTAATGTATGTTGTACTTCTTTTAATGCAGTTTAGCATCTGGAAACTTGGAGGAAACAGTCTGCTTCCCAGGGACCACATTTTGAGAAGTGCTGACTTAGGCCACAATCCCGTGCAGTCGCAAGGCTGCAACTGTACAGAGCTCTTTGCAGATCATTACGGGGGGCTATATAATGTTACGAGTTTATTTTTCAAAGTTGCTTTAATACTATTTCTGGTACTTGTTTACTTTTTTCCCCATTTGTCCCACATTGCACATTAATAAAATAGCTGTTTAAGTTTATGCCCATTTAGTAAAAATGTAATGAGGTTGCTATGAAGTAGCCTAGTACTGAGAAAAAAGAAAAAAAGTGTTTGTTTAAAAAGAAATATTGAAGTTCTCTAAATAAAAGAAGTGAAACATTTAATTTACTTTTTTTTTGGTCTTAGCTCCTCTGAAGTTTTGTATCATTCAGGTATTGAAAATAAGTCACTGTCACTCATGCCTCTTTCAGAATGTACGAGTAACAGCATAAAGCAGAGTCTCTCCTGCCATCTTTGAACTCTATATCCTGCTATCAGAGTTTGCAAGCTGTTTGGTGGGAGAGACTGCAAATTCTGAGAGTCAAACATAGTTCAAGAGTATCTGTCTTAATGACTTCCTGTGAAACAACACCTATTAGAGGAATACTATCCCAAGCAACAAGAAGCCAAATAATGTTTCAGATTGTGCCAAAGCTCTGCCAAGGTCTTTTCTAATTGTTCCAGGCTTATCACAGGCTGTATTTGTCTGCTATAATTAATGTCAGTATCATGAACTGCGACCTTAGCACAAGGCCAACACTATTTCTATTGAACGGCAAGGAGTTTGCCTGCTGTTAGGAACTGCAGCAAGGGTTGAGAAATCTGAAGTTGATGTCTAATAAGTGAATTATTCCATCAATTTGCCCCGTGCCTCAGAAGTGGCCTTTAAACTGATAGAAAGTTTCTCACAAGTTAGCTAGTCCATCACTTTGACCCAAAGCTGGATAACCTGTGTCAGTCCTGATAGCTGTCCAAACTACTGCCTGTTCTTAAAATTTTCCCTCACAGGTGTTTCAAAAAGAAAAAATATAATTTTGAAAAAAAGCTGTTTATGAATGGCTAAAATTGGTTGAACTTTGAAACATGGAAGCCAGGTCTGGTTTCTAGTCTAAAGGGCCAAGAAAAAAATGGCAAAGGAGTGTAGCTACAAGTTCAGGCCTGAAAATCTCCTGTTTGACCTGTCTGCTAAGGAATTTTATCACTAGGCCAAAGCCAGACTGTGCTGTGCATCTCTTCCCTGTCTGGTTTTTTTTAATGCTTGTCATGTGGACTGTCTAGGTTTGGGAGTAAACCTTTGGTTTATCTTAAATCACCTTAAATCTCCAACTAAACTCAGACTTGCCCCCAGGTGAGACTGAGTCTTAAAAAGCAGCTAGATGGTAAAACATGACTGAAACTATTTTGGCAATCCCAACCAAAGCACTCTGTCATGAATTCTTAAGTGTGATTTATGTAGGATGTAACACTGGCATTAGCTAAGTTGTGTGGAAAACCTTTATATCCTGGTCTCTGCTACAGCCAGCTCTTGGCTCCAGAGACTTCTACCAGACTAATTTGAAACCTCTCAGATTTTTTTTCTTTCAGGATTGGGCCTGGCAAGAGGCCCCAGGGTCAGGCACAGCCTAGGACAGCCAGGCAGGGCTCTGGAGATGGGGACAGACTAGTTTGGGATAGGACTGGAGACCAGTGTCCCTCAGTGTCACTGGGGCTAGGACAGACAGGTGCAGGCTGGGCTGAAGTGGGGTCCCGGGGTGGAGCCAAGAGGTCCCAGGTGGAGCTCATCAGGGTCGTTGAGGCCCGGAAGTGCCCTCAGGGCCCTGTGGCTGTTCTCCCAGGAGTCACGCTGCAGCCTGGGGTAGAGCCCTCAGGAGCTGGGCAGGAGGGCACAGAACTCCAGCTGTCTCTCCTCTGTGGTGGGGTACTCTTGTTTGGACTGGAGAACCTTGTGAACCCGGTGCTGGATGGAAAAGAAGCTCTTTGTGCTGTGGAGAGAGACAGACTGGTGTAACTGCCTTCAGCTGGGGGCTTGCACTAGGCCGCAGGACTACCGCCCCAGCCTTCCCAGCTGCCCGACAGCGAGAGGACAGTGCTGCTTTCTGGGGTAAGCTGATGGTGTGGTGGGCTTTGACATGACAGAATTACAAAGACCTCCTTGCCCTTTGTGCTGCCTGATAAATGAACAGTCTCATTTCGTGTTGTATTGGTCGGTGTCCTGATCACAGCACAAACGTGGTATCTGTGAGCTGCGTCCGATGCAGGGAATGTGAGCTCTGCCAGCAGGGAAGTTACACAGTGACTGGGCTTGCCTGTGCATCTGTAAGAATTTATATTGCGAGGATTATGCTTGTTGGGCTGGGAAAGAACGTATGTGGCCAAATCCTGATCTCAGTTGCACGTGTGCAGCTCCCAAGGCAGTAGGGCTGCATCCTGCCTCAGCACATGGCCTTATGAGGTCTTGCATGATTGCAGATAATGTGGATGGCACACTGGAGAGCGAGAGAACAACTGTTCCTTCTTTAGCTGAGCTCTCTGCACTGCAGCATCTGTTTTGCTTCATCTTAAAAAAAAAACAAAACAAAAAACAAAACACAAATGTTTTTCACTAGGGAGCTGATAAATAATAGTGCTTACATTTTTTAAAAAGTTTCAGGGGGGATAACTGTAATTCTTCTGGTGTATAAAGTCCTCATGTTTGGATTTGAGCATTAATTCACAGATTGTCTCTTATTGTTTTGTTCCCAGCTCGGGAAATCCTATGGGGTATTCTCCCTCAGGAAATCACATGGGGCGATGTCTTAGTTTGATTTATTTTTATTTGTGTATTTAACTTTGCACAGAATTTTCTTTCACAGCAGCATGTTTGGGTTTTTTTAATGGAGACTTGTGTTTCTTGGAAAATTCGGCAAACTGGGGAGTATTTAACAATTTGACAATGAAATTTTAAATGAAATTTGTTGTGACTTTGTGGATGCACTCGATACTGGGTTGATGGGTGCGATGTAGTAAACTAAGTAGCTATTTTATAGGGCTGTGGTCAAAAGATTATATTACGTTTTTTCAGTCTTAAAACAGCTGCCTCAGAGGAAATGTATAAACAGAAGCTGGGTTAGCCCGAGTCTAGTCTTAATACTTCTCTAATACTTTGTGTTTCTGTAGTACTTCCTGTCCTTGCTTCAAAATACACATTTCATGTGATGGATAAAAAATTCTTGTAGAGAAGTAGTTTTAGCCCTTTTGTCTCTCCTATTCTGGAGGTGATAGAAAAGGCTTAAAAATTATCTATCAAAACCCGTATTTAAACTGTAGTGGGGACTATGTAAAGAGAAGTCTTCAAAGGCTCATGTTATGACTTCAGAGTTATGACTGGGTAGGTCCTGAGGTAAGCTCAGATACTTTAGTAATAAGGAATTATCTTTTTTCATATATGTAGCTCAAATGTATACTCTCTTGTTTCTGAGTTTCTTAAGTAAATGTCAGCTTATTGTGTTGTTGTTTATCCAGCAATATAAATATACAAATGGATACACTTGTCTACAAAACATTTCATTTTAAGACTAGATGTAACAAGGAGGCTAACAACAAAGTAGGGGAAACAGGGTATGTGTGAAGATGACAGAGAAGGCACAGAGCGCTCTGCTCTGCTGGGGCTCTCTCCCTGTCAACTTCATACAACTCATTGCTCTCACTTAAAAGAATGGAACAGGAAAACATGCTTCTTCTAGAAACTGGTGGCATAAGCACAGGAAGATGGTCACTCCTTCTCCTGGACAGAGAAAGTGGCCTGCAATAGTTGTCTGTTTGAAAAATGTACCTGCCTGGTTGGTTGGGATGGAGGCTGCTGCATCCTTGCTTTATGGTTGCATGCTGACAGTGGGCTCTGAAGTGGTGTTTGCAGTAAGCTGTTTGTCTAAAGTTGTGAGCAATTTTTTGAAATGGTAGGGTTAGGATTGGAGCTTCTGAGGTTTGCTGAAATAAGGTGATTGAATCAAAGCCAAGATTCTAGTAACATCAGAGAATACAGAGGGCTTTGTGTGGGGAACAAAAATAATTAAAAAAAAAAAAAGTTACACCTAGATAAAGAGAAAAGCAGATGAATTGGAAGAGGCATGTGAAGTGGAGATCAAAACCAGACCATGAGATCTGTGCTTTTTCCAAATGAGAAAACATCTGTAATAAATGCACTTCTTCCACACACATGCATACCCTCTGCCCCCCAAAACCCCTAAACAAACAAATAATAACCCTCCTACCCCGCCCCATGTCACTGATGCTTTCTCAGTATTGCTTTTCTGCATTAAGCAGTTAAAGCAGTATTGCAGTCTAGTTGCTGCGTGAATATCTTGTGGTTTTTGAATAGATTGGTGACTGGAAAAGGACATGATCCATGTGATGATAGGTCTGAAACATGGTCCTTGCTATGAAGACTGTAAAAGTTCTCTGTTCTGTGGAACCCTTGTTGTATGACCTTTAAAGTGAAAAACCTTCTAAATTCCATGACTGAGTAGAAGTAATTTGTAGCTACTCTGAGAAAGGTGTATGTTTGTTTACGTCATGGTACAAATGTTGAAGTGCCTGAAAGACTGTGTTGTTTCGACTTTATTACAACAGTGATTTTTCTTTTTACAACTTTTATCTTTCTTTCAATATTTCTGACTGACTTTATTAGAATTGTTTCTCAACTGTCTTTTTCTCCAATAATTCCTTCACTAGAATTGGACTCTGTATTTTCCATTGTGTAGAGCATAATATCAGTACTAGGTACATAAATGCATATTATTACTTTCTGGGTGACAAGAACTTATTACAATTATAAATTATTGCGTAAGTCTCCTATTCTACAGTGAAATGCTGGTGCTAATCTGTGTGTTCAGTTTTGGATAGTTCAAAAAGGATTTGATGTTTCCTTTCCTAAAATAAATAAACCCAGCTATGAACTGTCAGAAAATAACAGTAGTTCTTAAGGGCTAATCATTACCAGCCTTTGTCATGGGGTTGTAATTGTTTCATGAATTCTGCTTCAATCAGGGAAAAATATGCTTAAGTGCCAATAAAAGTTTTTATGCTGCTATGATTTCCTCCTGCCTCATCTTCCTCCTCCCAATTTATGGTTTTATTCCACTGTCTCTGTTCCCTAGCAACGCTGTACATGCTTTTAATGCAAATGTCTTCAAACTCTGACAGTGAGGCAGAATAACATCAGGTTGATTCCCTGATTAATATATGCCACAAAGAAGTGCTGTGCACTACAAAACCCAAAGGTGATGGCTGGGAAGCTGCCTCATAGCATAAGGAAATAAAGTATTTAATTTTTTCATATTTTCTAGATTGTCTTGTCTCTATTTAAAACAACCTTTCCAAGCAGATGGATCGAATGCTTGGTTCTGTCATTTTGACTTGATGGATTCTGTGCTGAGCCGCCCAGCTGATTGCACAGTGCGTGTGCCGTGATGGTGCAGGTAGTTTTCTTGCGACTGCATGCTATATTTTCATCCCTATACAAGAAGAGATACAATGATTGTTCAGATGCTCTTTTTGCTCCATTTCTAAAATTAATGGTAGCACAGTAGACTTTTTAGAACTGTTATCTTTTCATTCGAGCCAATAGTACAAGTCCAGCTGACATCAGTGTGAACAGGATTCAACCAGTGTTCGTGCTCGTTTGATAAATTACTTTTGCACGCCACAGTACCGCTCCCCATATGCTTAAAGCTCCTCGGTATTGTGCCTTGCAGGTGATTGCATATTTGTGTGTTTTTTTCCATAATCTTAAAAATGCAAAGTCTCATTTAACAGGCTAGCAATTATAATCCTGACCACACAGCAATACCGTTTTAGTTGGAGATAAGCCAGATCTCAGTACCGCATTACAGAAATCATAGGAGCGGTGTTTAGACTGCAGTGTCTGCTCACAGGAACAGCTGTGACAGGGTTATGGCCAGTGTTTGCAGAACTGCTTTGACTTCTCTAAATGAATGGCAGTTCTTGGTATTACCAAGTGGAATTGGAAAGTCGAAATGCGAATATCAAAGGCTTTAAAGTATACGTAAATGCACGTTTGCAACTTTGATTCCTGCAATGCCTGAAGATTCATACTTTTCAAACAGCCTGAAGTAATACTGAGTCTCCAGACAACTTCTGCCTTTTAGAAAAGCTCTTAGTTTGAAATCTACCCTTTTTCAATGTAACTAAAGTAATAGTGTGTAATGCCCCTCTAGGAATCACATCTGCCTTCAAATTTTTTTCCCTCTGTTTAAAAAATATTTTATCTCCTGTTACTTAGATGCTCTCTGAAGCAGAAACAAACACTGAAATGACTGCCAGCAAAATCCTGTCAAATGTGCAGTCAGCAGAATGAACAGTAGACCAGAAATCTAGTTATGATTTAAATGTTATTTTTAAATTTAAATTCAAAACTTGTGTATAAGAATGTTTGTTTTCAAATTTGGCAGTGACCTCCTGAGAGAATTGCACTGTGCTTTTGGGAAATCAAACTTTTCCCAAATTTAAAGTGTACAGAGAAAGTCTTATGTTCCTTTGTTTTCACAGGAAACACACATTTACAGCGTGGGATTAACACAGTTACAGAACACATCCTTAGTGCTACCCATGTGGTTTTCTCCCCTGTTATAGTGAATTTAACAGCTATGCATTAAATACTCTCCGTGGGTTAGGACAAGAACACATAGTAGAAAAAACAGAAGTTAAATGTAGACATAGTAAATTAAATACAAGGCTATGCCAAACAGACAGAAGTCATAGTGTATTGTAGTGCTTATTTGCAGCGCACTGGAGTGCAGCAGTGGTACGTAAATGATATGTGCTGGATGGCAGTCAGTATTATATATGAGCAGTAAATGCAATACCACAGGCACTGCAGGTATCTTGTTGCAGGGGAAATAAGGGATGTCCCATCTACAGTATTTTTTTTTCAGGATGTCATTGCCTCCATGGCTATATTGGGCCAGAGGAGTAAACTTTATTTTCAGTAAGTGAACTGCATTCCATGAATGTTTTGCTGAGCACACTAATATTCTCTGCAAGTTTGAATGTCAGGGCTGATGATCTTGTTAGAAGTTATGGAGCTTTGCGGTGTTGATCAGCTTCTCCTGTGACACGGGCAGATCATCAGTCAAATGATATCCCAGGAAAGATAAAGGCATGTTGTGTCACGGAATAACCTTGTCAAAATATTTGAATTGGCAGAAAATGCAGCCTTTAAACAGCTCCAAGATAAGCAGTAAAGTGTAAGGAAAACTTTATCTTGCATGTAAAGTTTGCAGTCTTTTTTTGGGCTGGAGGTGAGAGGTCAAAATTGCAATATGCATTTAGATTTTTTTTTTTTAATGTACTGTATACTTTTCTAGTGTCCTGACAGTATTGTGATTCAGTTCCACATTTAAATCCAGTGCATACCTGTGGGTCACAGTAATGAGTGTTGATGATTTGGCACTGATCTGTCAAGCTCTTGAAACATATTTGATACGCACATTAGCAGTGAGTCCCACAAGAAAACTGGTTAGATGCTTAAAGAGACCATAGGTAAAAGACCTGTAGGAGCATATCTCATGGTAGAATATTATCTAGACTTGAGCAGTAAGTACAATGTATTTTTCCAATAAACATTTAAAGTTTTCTTTAATTAACAAGATACCAAGCCACAAACTGAGCCACCTTGTTGATCAAAACAAAATTATGTGCAACTTCAGAATTTCTGGGGTATGAGCTGTACAGATAATGTAAATTATCATTTAGAATCCAGCATTCTCATCAGACTGTGCCTTGTTCTGCTATCTAAGTTGGGAGTTAAAGCTAAAAACACAGTTCTTTGTAGGGTTGAGAAATAAAACTTGGAAGAAACAATCTAACCATATAGTGTGAAGATTAAGTTAAGCCAACATCTATTTTGGATTGTTTAATATTTTCATTATTTCAAAATACGATCAGTCTGATGCGGATGTTTCTGTGAAAAATACTTGGGTTTTTTGCACAGTTATGTTAGACAAACCTGTCTAAAATATGATAAATTTACTGGAACAGAGCAGTGCATATCTATTACCTACTGTCTACTCTCACGTAAAAAATTACAGATGACGGTATAGAGAGCTATCACAGACAAGCAGAGAAATTCAAGAATTCCAGGAATATAGTTTTGCTGGATTTAACATGTGTACACTGCAGTGTATGGTCAGTCTAGTATATAATGTAAGGTATGCCTTTCTGCATGCTTCTTCACATTTCTGTCTCGGGTATTTCTATCCCAAAACCCAGGTTTGGCATTAACAAATCTCTAGTATGTGAAATTACATCTCGTGTACATTTATTATGACCTGTCTTTGAAAGGTTCTGCAAATAATACACATGCACTCACGTTACAGGTGCTCTTATACAGAAAGAGGGCTTTGGGTCTGCAAATTTTGTCACGTTTGGAGGTTTTTTTACAGTGCAAAGCTGAATACTTATAAAAGTTTAAAGCTACTTAAATGAATAGAAGTTTGTGAAAACAAACTTAATCTTCTAATCTTTCATAGTTGTTCAGCAAAATTAAATATACATATATAGTATATTTTTATGAAATGATTTTATTTTTGTTTGATTTTTGGTTTGGGTTGAGGTTTATTTCGTGTCTGTGTATGTCGTGTGATAAACTAAGTATGAGGAGGAGTTCAGGCTAGGTAGGCAAAGCTCATGTAAGACTATATGCAGCACACTGGCTTCCTTTCCTGGGCATATAACTATCTGACAGGTTTCTAATGCATTTTAACTTTTTTTTCTGAAAGAAAAGTCAGTGCTGGCAGATCAGCTGCTAGTATCTTATACATGTCCATTGACTAAAACATTTCTGGTTATTCATTCAATTTCACAAAAATGCCTGAGTTTACATTTGCTTGAGAATATTAGTTGGAAATGCTTGAAGGGTACATGTGGGGTTCCTCACTCATAACCTAAAACCTTTTCACTATTTTTGTTTGTACTTTTTGCTTTCTCATTTTCAATGAGAGAGAAGCTTTATGGCTCACTTTGGTTTAAAATATATATTTTTTAAATTATTTAATGGCAAGGTGAAATATTGTCACAATTTTGTATTAGTTCAGCAACAGTCTTTGCTTTCCACCCTATTCTAACAACTTTTCACATTCTGATTTGGCTGTAAAGCTCCAAGGGATTGTATGTCCCTCTGTATGTATACTTCCTCCTGCACCCCAGGACCTGTGCTTGATAGTAGCCTCACAGTACTGTCAATATCTAAACCTGAGGATTAATTAAAATACATAGAAAATATGTAAGATATTTAGTACATAAGCTGTAAGAATGTCATAGACTGAGCCTTTAACCGCTTCTCGCTTTTTTCCAGTGTGTGACACTATAAAGCAGAGTATGAAGTGGGGTTTACTGGGGATAAGCAAGATGAAATTCGATTTATTTTCATACAAATTGAAAATGGCAGTATGTGATCCATTCTACCGTTTTTTGGACAAAAATAAGAAAAAGCACCAATCCCTCTTATTATGCTGGAACCTGATCCTGTTTGCAGAGAAGCTACTATACAATGCGGCACTGCATAGAAACACCAAAGCTTACTCTAAATAAGTGGATAAATTTACATTGAATACTGGGCTACAGGTAGCCTGAGTGTGGCTTTCCAGGGCCATTACTCATAATGTAATGTGATCCTGTATTTGACAGAATATTCTGGGTAAATCTGTCCCTAAAATTTAATTTAGCTTTTAAAAAGTTAAGCCTAAATTCTGCTTTAAATAACCTGCATATAGGAAAATTAGCAATTTGTTAAGTATCCTATCCAAGGAAACTTCACTAGCTTAGCCAGTCCTGGGAAACACAAGTGAATCACTGAACTTCTGTTCTACATGTGCTTTCAGAGCTTGCTGGGTATCCTTTCCACTGTGAATGGCAGACATAGCCTGTTCATCTCAAGAGTTAGACTTTGGATTAAAAGGAATGAGGAATGGTGGTATTAAATGTTACAGCATTAAAGAGAAATACTTTGGTAATGATGACATTGCCGAAGATATGTGCTATAAACTGATAACGTACTATTTACAGTAATACAGAAGCATATCTCTCTGCTTTGGGTGAATTAATACAGCAGTGGAGATGGCTTTCACAGACATCCATTGCTCACATGTATGTTTTCAGTAATACTTCAGACAATTAAAGTTCTTATTTCAATAGAAATAGTTTTCTATTGTTTACTACTATTTATATAAAGAACACTAACACCCGTCACTTCACAAATTACAGCTGCACAAAAATATTTAAAAGAAAATATCTGGTTCTAGTTACTTAATTTATCATTTACTTTTAAACTGCCGGCCATGGTACTAGTCCCCACAAAAGATCGCACGATGCTGTTCTCAGATGTGATCTGTGCCTCTTTCTTGAGTGCCTAGCTGCTGCTTCGGCAGAACTCACCAGTGACAATGAGCTTGACAGCTCTGCCATTAACATTGAGAATTTGTTAGTTCGGCCTTGGTAGTGAGGTCACTGTTGAAATGGACTGAGTGATTGATAGAACAGCCTCATCTCTTTGCGTATGCTGGTGGGATGCTGGTCTGGCTCGGCCTGTAATGTGATGCAGAAGAGCAAAGCTGAACACCCTGACCTTGTGAGCAGGGTAAGAATGGTTCTGTATGCTCCAAACTGAGCAGGATGTTATTAAGAAACTTAAAATAAAAGAACCTAAGAATAAATCTTTCAGCTAAGTAGTAAAATCTTCCAGAAAGTTTTGAGAGGATCTTTTAAGTCCATTGCAAAAATAAAATTTAGTAGTTACATTTAACACTCAATATTTCCAAAATCAGCAAGTCCCTGCTTTAGGCCTGCTTTCACCCACTTCAGTGTACTTTAGAAGGAAGTCTGTAAGATAAATCATTGCTGAAGCCATGCAAGCAAAACTAAACCAATCCTGGGAATCCTACTGTATTCCTGCACTCCATCACGCTGCTGCTGTGCACACCCCATGCACAGGTCTCCACTACAGTATTTTCAGCAAGTAGATGGGCAGGAGAACGTAAGGCTCAGCAACATCGTGTTTCTCAGCACCTGCACTGGTTGCAGCTAGGTGCATGATGGAAGTGGTTTGGTCGTGCTGAGGGAAATGGGGACCCTTCAGTTGGCTGCCAGCCTGGAGCTTTGTGGTGGATGCATCAAACTGCAGGATGTGGCTGTACACAGTAACTCGGTGCTCTCTGCTGCTGCCCAGTTAGAGTTGCTGGAGAGTTTTATTTCTGGATACTTTTCGGTATATATTGATTGTTTGTTTGTTACAGAAACACTGAAGTAGGATCCACTGTATTTGGCAGCTGATGACTGTTTTCCTGCCCCTTAGTAGAAAAAAAAAAAAAATCCCAGCATTTTTTAACAGCAGCTTTGCCCTTCGCTTTTTTTGCCTATCAATTCAAGGACAGTTTTGCCTTTGCAGCACACCAGCTGCAATGCCCTCTTGCTTTTCCTGCAGCAGCCCAGCCAAACGTGTATGCTTGTGCTTTTTCCCATGGCGCAGGTAGGCACAGGTGGCACAAGCAGCTAGGCTACAGAGTCTCTTAAAAATGAAGGATCTGGCATGAAATGATCAGAATCACTAACCAGTGGCTTCTATTTTCTGCTGTAATACAGTCATTTATATCATTCATGATCACTACCAATTCTGCTTCTTTTTCTTCTCGCTGATAATTGAGTCCTTTCAGCTAAACACTTAGTTATCACTTGTGCAAATGTTTTGATTTTTATTTTTGTACACGCGTATCTATCTTCTCTTTGGGATGGCTCTTGTAGTAATGCAATCAACGTTTTGCAAATGAGCTATCTGTTGGGGTCGCTGGGGACACTGGATGTCAGTGGCCAAAGGGATCAGCAGGCAATGAGGAAGTGCTTGTTTAGCCTGTCAAGAAGTTGTCTGTCTGGGAGGCAGTTATGTTTGTATCACATTTCTGCAGGAGTTTTGCCCCAGGGGGATCTCCAGATCCATCAGGAGGCACGGAAATACTGCCTTCTCTTCCAACACCTTTTGATATGAACCCCGGAGTTGTGGCTGCCTCCAGCAGGCTGCAGGCACAGCCTGTCGGACAATGCCTGGGAAGCTCCCGGTGCTGCTCGGCATGGGCCCATGTGCCCATGCACGGAACACTGTACAGGTAAAGGGCGAGCTCTGACAGCCCTTGTCAGCCTACTGAGTGCTGAGGCACTGGCCCTGACCTGGATGGTATTTATGATGCCTGGAACTACTGCCATATTCATTTTTAAGGAATCGCTGTCCTGCATGTAAGGATAGATAGAAGCTGAATATAAATTGTTATATATTACAGGAGTAATTTAACTGCCTTTAAATGACAGACTCGGGTTTGAAATTTTGAGACACTAGCTTGCAATTAAGTTAACTTAAACCTTGAATGAAAGAGCGTTTTTTTAACACACAGCTTTATAAGTTTCAGTGAATCCTCACAGTACCTTGTGACATATATAAGCAGAGATTGTTCCCATTTTGGTAGAAACTGTCCCAGTTTTGCAGGTAAAAGAACAAAGGCAAAACTGAAGAAACTTGCCTTAATGTAAATGAATGAAAGGGCAGGAAGAGGCACAAAATTCCCAGACCTAGTTCAAGTCCCATTTTTTTCTTTAGTATTAAACTACAGAATAACTTTTTCGTTGTGTTTTGATTTAAAAAAAATTCCTAAAGCAGAAAATAATTTAAAATATTTGTGTATATGCAACAGGCTGATAACAAGAAAATATAGGTAATCCAGTCACTTGCCACCTGAGACAAAGCCACATTAGATGTATAATCTTGAAGATTTTAAATAATGCAAATTCTTAAGCGTCATGTAATTTTCTACATGATATATGTAAAGTTTTGGAATTTTTCTTAAGTTGTGTTAGGTCACAGCCATGTATCATCTTCAAAGACAAGAGAGTCCATGAATACTTTTTGACATAAGAATAAATATTTTCTGTAGCTCATTATTTGGGGTAAAAAGGATGTATGAGGATATCCATAGTTGCAAATTCCTACAGTGCTTATTGCCTTTCCCCTCTCCTTTGTAGGGATTTGGAGCCAGACTTTATTTCTGATTTATGCTAGTACAAATTTGAATTCGTTTAATATGCATAATAAAAGGTCCTACAGAGAGCAAATATGCTAGTAAAAATGTTTTGTATAAATGGAGAATAATTTCATAAAAGCCAAGAGTCAAGTTTGGTCTCGGATGTATTGTGATGTGACTAAAAGCATTATTAGTTAAACTGTAATATAAGCATTGTCACATTTTTACTTATCAGAAAGTGAGTTTATGAGAAGTCCAGGAATTGGAAAAATTGTGTGGATTTGATTAGTTGGCAATTTCTCTCATTGAGTGCATTGGTTATTATACGAAAATAGTTTGAAGTTTTCTCATCAGCTCTGTCCCAGAACTCATGTCTTCAAATACAGAATTATACTTTTAGTCACACAGACTATGGAGTCAACCCAGTCCATGAGTAATGCTCTTCAAAGTCTGTGTGGCGTATCATGAGGAAAGGTTGAGTGAGCCCCATTTTTTGTGTGTGTATGTATATATACACTTAAAAAAACCAAACCAAAACAAAAAACACTACTAAAAAATACCCACTGGAATATAAATGTACAGTTATGAAGCAAAGTTTGAAATCTATGAGTAGGAATATAAATCTAAAAACTTCTTCTATATTTAATAAATAAACCTGCATTTTATTACATCTATTATTATGAAATAATTGCCGCTTTCAAAATAAAAAATAGTAGCATAAATCAGAATGAGACCAATTTCAAGGACCTTAAATTTTTCATTCAGGTTTAAAATTGGGCCTCTCTATATAGCATATATTTGAAAACATATTATAAATATGATGATATGACATTTACATCATTAAAAAAACCCAGCAAAACAAGCAGTGTGTCTCCACCAGCTTGAACAAAGTTTGGAATAGCTCATGTATGTGCAAAACAGGTCCTTCTTAATTCATGTAACTCATACAAGCTTTTCCTTTAAAAAGATCTCTTAAGTTAGGACTTTTCTCCACCCTTCTCTTGTAGTTCTGAGGAAACGGCAGGATGCTGACAGAAGCTCTGACATGCCTGTCCACCTTTTATGTTGCTTTCAGTAAAGAAAAAGAAAACCAAGCAGTCCTTTTCACACTGTAAAATAAAATGCCACTGCTAAATCTTTACAGTATAATTTCACTGAGGTGATCTAATGTTTCTGTAATGAGCAGTAAGCTGTGATGTTCAGGACTGCAGATGAGTTGTTATTCTTGCTGCTTCGTTCACAAGGCTGTTCACAAAAAGTGTATTGCAGAATGCGTCACTCGGTGTCGAAAGACCCAACAGTCCTTTTAGTGGGCAGGCGTATGTTTTCTGGTGGGCGATATGACAGGGAGCTCATTTTTGTTGTTAGGCTTGGATGTGTGCTGACATTTGGTGGAATGTATTTTATGAGCTGAAGAAAGTATTTTTTAAAGTTTTTTCCAAAAAAAACATAAAAAAAAGGATTCAAGCAGTTGTTAAAGTAAGCGATGCAAATGGTGAAGGGCATAGCCGTATCCACAATATCAGTGATTTTGCAGTCTGTTATTACGTGTAATTGAATTAATACATCCAGAAAAGTGAACACTTGATGAGGAATCCAGGAAAAGAAGAAAAAAAATACTATTGCAACAATCATCTTGAAAATATCATCATTTCTGGTCTTATTTTTTTGAATTTGATATGCCTTCTTCAGGGTCTTCCAAATTAAAGTGTAGCTTGTTAATATGATCAGAAAAGGAATTAAGAAGCCCAGCAAATTTTTGGATAAACCTAACCCGACCCGGAGTGTTGTGTTATTGTTGTCATACCGAAAACCGCAGACTGTCATGTTCAAGTTCTCAGCAAAGAATATATTACGGTGAATGATGACGGGCAAACTGGCCACACCAGCAAGAAGCCAGATGGCAATGCAAGTTATTCTGGCAACAAACATGGTACGTCGAATTCGGGACTTCACTGGATGCACTATGGCCAGGTACCGGTCAATACTAAGGCATGTGAGGAGGAACACGCTGGCGTACAGGTTGAAACTTATCCCTGCTGATGCTAACTTACACAAACAGTTGCCAAAAGGCCACTGGTACTCCATGGCTGTGTAGGCTGCCCAGAGTGGTAGAGTTATTAAGAAACACAAGTCAGCCAGTGCCAGGTTTAGAAGAAAGATGCTGGCTACTGTTTTTAGTTTCATGTAGCAGTAAATGACAATAACGACCAGGCTGTTCCCGAATATGCCTATGATGAAGATGATGCTGTAAACAGTTGGAACCATAATGTAGATGTAACCGTGCCTTCCTGAAACTGGACAGTCAACATGGATTCTTTTAACCGTTTCTTCGGTAGAGTAATTTGGGACCATCTTGATCTCTTCAGCTGTAACCTAGTTTCAGGGAGAAAATACGAAGTTCACACCTGAGAACAGAAAAGAGGAAGAAAACATTAGTCATGACAGGGATTTAATTTTTTTTAAGGTTTCAGTTAAATGTAATTGAAAAATAAGCTAGATTCAAGTGTTTCCTCAACCAATTTCTATTATAATATAGACTTCATTTGCAGAAAACAGAGGTAAGAATTTTAGGAGCTGGCTGTGTATTGTTAGACTCAGTAACATAACTGAAAACTTGTAAAAAACCCCAAACTTCTTTGGATTAACAAAGTTCCAATTTAAAATCAGACTGGTTAGAGAACATATGTCATAAAAATAATAATAGAGACTCAAAATAGCAGATTAGTGTAAGTCCAGGAGAGTCTTTACGTTATATTTTTCCATAAACAGGTGACATATCAAATGAGCAGTTATTCAGGTGTCACAGAACCTACACTTAAGCACTCTGAACACCATTTCATTGTGCAAATAAAAGGTGTAATGCATTAGGAAAATAAGTGAACTCAGATTAGGTACTCATTTTGACCTCTGGTGTGAATCACTAGAATATTTTTGTCTATACATTAAGCTTCATTCTTGGAGACAATTTTTACATCACGGAGAAAGATGAAGACACTGACACAACCTGGTGTTCTGTTGTACCATAAATACCTTAAATATTCACAGGTTACCTAGCTCCCGATATGGCTTGGAACTATGGGTTTTTTACTACTAGTGAGGAAAAATTCTGTTAAAATCCAGGTGTGCTGATTTGGTGCACATTAATAACTGTATTAATGTGCACCAAAGAAACTTCTTCTACACCCCCGTTGCGGGAAAGGTGCAAGGAGGAAGCAGAATTCACATTACCTTTTCAGCTACTGACAAAAGTTATGTATCCAAGAGTTGATGCTGTAGTCTTAGTGTATGAAAAATATTCCTGGACCATATTAAGTGTAGGGAAAGGGTATGAAATCTTTACAGGGCACCTATTTGTTTTGCCAGGGTTTGTGTGTTCTGCAAGAATGATTTCCTTATTAACAACTTAAGATTTTAGGAAGCAGGTAATACTCTGTAAATGACTCTGATACTAAATCTTTTCCAGAGTCTACAAATAGACACTCTTTCCCCAAAAATAGGGAAGAATTTTAAAAACTAACATGAAAAATAGATACTTATTAATGCAGAGCAGTGTTTATTGCTGTGTGCAGAATCCTGACAACTGTCAGCCAAACCCAGCTTGTGCTGCCTCAAACACAGATTAAGTGAATTATAATGGCGTAAAAAACCCCAGCAAACCAACACACAAAACCTTTCTAAATGTAAGCCATTTCCATATAGATAAACATAAACATCCTAAGGCACTGGGCAGTACAGATACATTCAGAAAGAAAAGATATCTGTCATTATAGAAATATGGGCTATGTCATTGTGGAGGTGGTTGCTCATTATTTGCGTTGTTCAGCACAGGCTTTCCTGTTCAGTGCAGAATGCCACTCTGTTAAGTGACATGCTCTTGTTGGGAGACAAACCAAACCTTATTCCAAATGGATTTTCTGTTTAACAAGGAAGTGAGGCACAGATATATCTCAGCAAAGCCAACACAGGTAGTCTGAAGAGAACCAAGAACTGAACCCAGAATATGGGTTGCAGGCAGTATCTTGTGATCAAAGTCCCCATTTGGCTCTGAATTTATTAGCTTTTAAAAGACTCTGTCTTAGCTCATGTTCTATTATATGTTTGCATTAATAAACTGATAAATTTTCATAAAGCTAGCAGGGTAATTTCAAGATTTAGGTTCATGATAATTCCATCAAGTTTGGAATAGCTACTTAAATACAACTAATGAACACTTTGTCAAGATGTGCAATGCAACACCTCCCAGTTTCTCCATTCTGTGAATGTCTTGTTGTGTCAGTCGGAACACATGCCTCAAAATCACGTCAGCTAATTTTGCTGTGGTTAAGAAGTTATGAAGTCAAGCAAATTCAGCTGATGCAAAGAAATGCACCATTCTGATCACCTGTGGCATTGTAATACATCCTGAGCAAAACTTCCTGCTTTCAAACTGTGCCAAATCTAGAATACATGGTGTTTGGCTCTGTGGAAGGTCATGCTATCCAGAGGACAGGGAGAACCACAATAAAAAGATTTCAAGATAAATCCTCTTATCTCATCCCTTGGTTGGGTAAGTGCCCAAGGGGATTTGACAATAACTGATAAGTTCTGCAACATCAAGGTCTGGTAATGTTTGTCCCGTTCCAGCTATATGCTGGTGTTGTGTGGTCTGTTCATTATCACAACCTTTACTCACATACCCACGGAGATTACAGCCCAGAACTTAGCAGAAATAAACTGTAGTGAAATCTTTACTAAAAAAATGACGACTGCAAGTTAGACTTGTAGTAAACTAACTCAGGGCCCAGTTAAGGCTGAACAAGAGCTTTCTTTGTGACCGGGTTAACCAGTCCATGGTACTATTTGGTAAGTGCATCCTGCTCTGTGTATAGTAACTGGCAGATTCAGTGGCTAAGACAAATGTAGGTGATAGTGAATCCCTCTTTGATGGGATTGTGTCTGTGCATGTTGAGACACCTTTCTCATGGTCACTTTATCCACCACTTCGGTGCAATGCGCTTCGGTGTGTAATTTCCAATTCCTCTTTTGTACCCATAGAGTGCCCTGTACTTTTTCAAGCCAGTAGAAGCTTCAGTTGATGTAATTAATAGCACATGTACTTACAAGAAAGTCTAATGATTATATTACGTTTTCAAAAATGTGTTAAACAGAAAAAAAATTGAGTTAGGAAACTTGTGTCTTGTTCTGTAAGGTACTGAATTCCCTGAGCTTATTTTGGAGTGCTCGAGAAGTAAAAAAGTCAGAACAATTCCCTTGAAGAATAAGGAAATTGGTTGAGAAAAATTATGATACTTCAATTTACCTGTGTAAGACTGTAACCCTTCTGGAATGAAAGGTTTTGGTGTAACACTGAAGCTGGTGAAATTGTGCAAAGGATGTGGCTTTGGTATGTTATCTGTTTTAAATTATACTAAGGAATTGGAATCCATCAGTAAAGAAATCTGTCACTGTTTTCAGTAAATGAAAAGGAAGCAGAAATATATAATGTGGTTTCTCTGGGGTAAACAGATAAGGTTTTGCCATATGTATATCTGAAAACAGTTTGCGTGTTGCTGTGAACCTTGTAGAGCCTTACATCTGAAGCACAGTGAGGAAGGCACTAACTGCAAGCTGAATTTTTTAATTTCCTGAAAATGTTAAAGTTTCAGAGCTAGCCTCAGGTAGATCTGCTACCTCAAGGCCATCTGTAACTTTAGAGCACTAGGAAAAGCTTTAAACAGGAGAGGAAAGTCATTTGTTCTGGAAAGTATGGGCCCACAGCAGCGCTGAGTGGTGAGACAGGGCAGCTGTGGTGGTTAGAACTCCTTACAGGCAATGATTTCTTTTCTCTACCACTGTAATTTTGCTGTTATTCTCATTTCCCACAGTTCACCTGTTTGTCCCAGAATCACAGTTATATAGAAGTATCTGCTTTGCAAAAATATATATGAGAAGTATAGCAGATTGTTCAAAAACATTACAGAAATAGATGGCTAGTACAGCTTTATGCTGCCAGAATTCACCACAGCAGGTTAAACCACTGGCCAGTTAAATGCAAGTATTGAAATTGTGCACATTGATAATTCCATTTAAACATCTCAAATGACCTGTGTTAACATAATGATAATTGGATCATTTTAAGACTGATACACAAGGAGCTTTTTCTAAGAGGATTGAATTGATGTGACTGAATGGCGTGGCAACATCAGTCTCAAAGCAAATTATCTGGTGAGCAGCAAACCCCTGTTGTATGTTACTGTCCTGTTTGACCTTTCTTAATTACAGTGATTATAACAAGTCACTGATAATGAAATGCTTCAGACTGCTCTACCAACTATTATTTACCACTCCATTCATTGCTTCTGTTGGGTGAACATGCATCCTAATTAAGCTGCCTGTGGAAACAACAAGAAATGCTAAGCCTATGCAAGGTAAACTGCTCTTTGCCTACTGAAAGATAAGACAGCACTGACTGTGGCTTTCTGTGAGAACTTCATCAGCTATAAATAGGTAAGCAGGTGTCATGAGTCACATTTTAAACAAAAATGTGGTTTTGATATTTGCTTTGACAAAGACTAAATAAACTCAGGCTGACCAACCCTCCCACAGTGTAGCCGCCTCACCATTAGGTAATGTGAATTTGATGAGGTATTTTCCTCCTGATGGGAAGTAGTTTATTTGCTTTTCTTACAAATGAGAAGGTATTTCCATGTTTAAGATGGTGCATTCTATTTTTATATAAAATTATTGCATGGTGAGAAGAGAGGCTGAAAAATGTTTGGAACAGTATGTTCAATATATTAACTATGTTTCATTCTGGTGTTATAAGCTTTTTCTCTTTATCTTGAGTTTAGTCCTCCCATTTATTAATTTCTTCTTTTTCTAATTGCTGAGCAACTAATGACACTTTCCATGTGCTTTATTGCATGGCCTTTCTTTTTCCTGTCCAGCAGAACAACACCCTTATCCTCATTGCCTTAATGAATATAATTTCTTCTACTTCATATGCCTACTTCAGCCTCTTTCCTGCTTTCCCAGTGTTCCTGACTGTAAAGCCATAAATTTACCTTTCTTCTTATTTCTGCTGCTCCTTCTAATAGTTGGTATCCCCCCATCATGGCTTTCCTAAGTATTTTTAGTCCAGATTGATAGGTGAATTGAGGAGGGTGAGAGAAATGCAAACACTTGGACAAATAAAGGCAGTTCAGTTTATTGTGGCCTTTTACGTGCATAGGCCTCCTGTCATCACTGACGCTATCTTCTGCAGAGGTCAGCGTCTGACTTCATGGTAAATGACAATAAATCAAAATGTTACTGAAATGGAACTGCAATAGGCAGTACAGGACTGAAACACTGCGTACATCGGTTCGTGAGCACCCCAAACAGAAAGCAAGCTTCAACAGAGTTATATTGGCAACTGTCAAGCTGGTGGTTGCTTTTGCAGTTTTGGGTCAGGAGGTGCTCTTACATCAGCACAAACAGAATTTTCAGGACCTTGTACTGGCCTGTGCACTTTCACTTAACAGCTGTCCTCCTGTTCAGTCTCTTATAAAGTGACTGCCAGTCGGTTGAAATTACTGTTAATTTTGTGGTGTCTGCTTTTTTTATTTTAAAGTATTTATCTTTTTAATTCACTAACCTCTATGTGGTTGCTTTGTGCCTTCCCCTTGCAAGAGCTGGTCTGCTTCATTTGTGCTGGCTCGATATAGCTGGAAAATAAACTGCCTGTGATCTCTCTAGGCTCTGGTTCTTCTGTTACATCAAAACTCTAAATTGCTTATTACTTACTTTGTGCTAGCAGAGGAACAGTTATTGCTACCTTGTAAATGCAAACTGTTTATGTACTCTGACCTCTGAAAGAACTTCTCTGTATTTGGTTCCTCCAGCATACTTCAAAAGACTCTGTCCTTCCACATGATGGATTCATAGTTTACTCTGAAAAGAATGAGCATCTCTCTTCTGTTTGTTTTCACAGACCACTCTTGTTAATTTTCCCTTCACTACTCAAGTATCTTTCAACAGTACTTAGTTTCAGTCATAAAATTTATGTGAGAAAAGGACAGGTGAAAGGATGCTTTCCTCTGGGAAAAATCAGTGCTGGTGGAATGCCTGAACTCTGCAATTGGGGAGGTGTGTGTTTTTGAGTAAGCGAGGGGGAAATGTAACGGGTAAGGAAAAAAACACCATTATGCATAGGGACTTTTAAATTGCTTTGAACTCATAATATATATTTCGACCACTAGAGGTCTGTATTTCCTATTTTAAAATAAGAATTGCTTTGAAATGTGATGGCACTTGAATATAAAATATCCCCTTCCTTCAACATTATTTAAGATACAAACACAAGGCGTTGTGTTGCATCATGCACACCCATTGCTGAATTCCTCTATTTACGTACAGTATAATGTACCAGAGTGAACTATTTTATTTTAGCTTCTACTAGCTTATATCTAATTTCTTCATAGTAGTATATTCCTGGTTTTGCTGTCAGTCCGCTTCTTGCCTTTGTAAGCCATTAAACAAGATCATTTTTTTTTTTTGAAGATATATGCAGCTTAATTTGGCTCAAAAACTTTTAGAAGAGTATTTTTAAAAGGAGACTAAAAGTACAGTTTCTTTAAATATGCAGATAGAAAAATAGTGACACCTACTCATTAGACTAAAAAATTTATTTTAAAACTAACTCGGCATGTTTTAACCACACAACTCTTTTTTCCAAATATCAGCCAGGGAGTATTCTTGAAAGTAATTCTAGACAATTCTAGGCTAACTTGGCCATGTATTTTCCTTTCTGCAGGGAGAAATTTGTATTGTTGAAAATGTCACTTCAGAACTGTGTTTTATACTTTTGAAGGCATTTAAGGGATTTTTGGAAACTGTAAGACAACATGAACCTGTTTCTTATCCAAGTGGTGATTTTTTTAATTTTTTTTTAACTGCAAGTGCTGTATATATTTAATGAATTGTACACAATTTCACAATTTGAAAATGTAAGCATCTTTATCATCTTTTAGCCTCTCCCTAACTCTTTTGCTAATACACCTGGGTTTGCCATGACCCCTTTGGACACTGTCAGTGCATGATGATGTTACAGTTTCAAATTATTTATTTACCTAAATAGTTCTTTAATGCTAGTAAGGCCAAAAAGATTTCAATCCAGATAAAGAAGAAAGGTCGTTAGTGTTATGGTGGCATTTCTGTTACTGAAACTAGTATCTGAGCAAAGGAGAACAAAAAAAAAAATATATTAACTAATTGTCTTGTGCCAGATAAGTAGAAATAATCAGTATCTTTTCCTATATTTATGTCAGAGGGGTTAAACAGTGGCAGTGTATCTCTATGCACTTAAGGGATGTTTGGGTACAAGTATATGAGGCTTATATCTCACAGCTGTTAAAAATAGGAGCATAGAGAAGACAGAAGTGATATCCAGAGATAGAAAGCTAGCAAGTAGTTGGATAGATTTTTTAAAACACAAAATAAAGAAACACTCAAGGACTTTGTGTTAGAAATAGATGTGGCAAAAATTGGCATAAGTGAAAGGTCATCTCTAAACACTAATTTATGGGGCTGTGGAGGGATGGATAAAATCTTCCAAGTGCTTTTTTTTAGGACATTAAATGCTGAATGATACAACATTGTAATATGTGACAAATTTTCTGCATGCTCTTTTAAACGGCATACAGTGTAATGTCACAGTTATTATTCTAGCAGCTGCAGCAGCACTGAAAGATTGGACAATTTTTTGCATATACTGTTATAGTACTTGTGGAGTCCAGAAATGCTGGAAACATTTCTTCATGCTACTTAGCTTTTTGGCCAAAGTTAACTCTCCTAATTCCCTCCGCATGTATGGTTTGTTTTCTGCACACACACACACACACACCCTGCCCCGAAGTTGGGAAATCCTGATGTACATATTTCTATAAAATTTTATTCACAGATGTCATTTCCAAGGAAGGATTGCTCAACTTCACGAGAGTTTCTCAACCTCAGTAGAACTTAGTGGTTTAGTGAACACTAGCTTGGCAATGATTAAGGGTTTTTTTATACAAATGTTTAACTGACTGATTTACAGAATACTTATTATGATTACCTGAAAGTCTTTCAGTTGAGAGTATGTTTCAGTATTTTAGTTTATAGGTTTCATTTTTTGGATCCTCTAGGTTTAGGTTTAAATGTAAAGATTGTTTTCTGGGAGCTTTTCCACTATACACATGTAATTTTTTTTCTCTCCTGTTAAGAGGAGGAGAAACAATCATGGGTTCAATAAATGTAGATCTGGACTCCAAAACATTGAAACACTTAACTGTTCTCAACATGGATTTATCTAATCTCTTGGGGAAGACGAGTGAGGTGGTGGTTTTAGAGATCACTGGTTCTGGCTTGACAGTGTACCCAATAATCCACCTATCTCAGATTTTCCACATAATTTTCTGATCTTTCCTTCATGTGTGTATCATTAGATCAATCTCTGTTTTCTTTCATTGACTGAGGCTGCATGAATGTGTTGCAAAGTGTCTGGTGTTTAATATGTCTTAGGTATTGTATATCCTTTAGAGATGTGAATATGAACTTATCTGCACAGCAATAAATTAAAACTGAAAAGATATAATCAAATAAATAAAGTAAAAATTATTTCTATCTCAATACTTCTAGTTCAGTACTTCTGAAACTAAACATCAAAAGGTTAAGCTTCAGAAAAGGTGATGTCTGAAAGGTAAATCTCCATGTGATATCCCCTTGTCCCAGTCACCTCAGTTGCTCTGTCTTGACAGGAATGAAGATAATTTTTTCCTTATGTAGTTTATTAAACCTATAGCTGAATTAGTTTTTAAATATGACAAAGGAATTGTTATGCTAATAACAGGAGACAGTTACTCCTCTTCTTTATACCACAGGGTAAAGAATTGCCTCTTTTCCTGAAAGAGGCTGAAGACACTTAGACATATTAAGACTTTGAAATGAGGGCATTAATTACGGTCATCAATCCAGCACGGATTTTTGCACCTCTGTTCCAGCCATTAACTTTACCAAAAAAGGAGATTGGCACCCTCCTAGGAGATAAAAATGGTCGATAATCAGCAGGCTAACTTGAAGTCTGCTTATCAGGGACATGTCATCTCCTCATATTGGTAACAATGCCATTTACTGTGCATTAGATGCCAGGAAAGAAAAAGTAAATCTATTTCAGATCAAGGCAGGACTAGGGTTTTCAGCATTTATATGAAAGATTTTTGAAGGGCAACACAGTGTAAAGTACTGTCTTATTATGACTCTACAGTTTACTGCACATTCGTAACTTCAGATTTGATGCCTGGTTATGTAGTATCTTTAGGGTATTTGGAAGTACCCAAAAGAGTCAATAGTTATCAAGAATTAAGCCATCAAGTCCCAGAACGAATAAAAGTGAGATTAGTTTGAGCTGTGAAAGGTTACATGCTGCACGGTTACTTTCTCTGAGTGATAGTAAACAAATGGATTAACACATTTCCTTTATTACAGCTGGAATTGCCTATATAAAACATAGTGTGCCCCGTGTGATCATTTTTAATAAAAGACAGAAATCAAATTCAGGTTTGTTAAGTGCAAGTGAAATAATCTGATGAATTTTAAGTTTCTATCCTGATAGCTTAGTTCCATGGAATAACAAGTTTTGAAGTATTCTATTTTTGAATTACATGGCAGCGCAAATCCTACACAAATGTAGCTTCTGGATACCTAACCACACACCTAAAATTTCTATTGGCACCGTTATCTTCATAGGGAATGAACCATACGCTTCTACTGTGAACTCCTCCAACCTGAGGAGTAAGGGAATTTGCATTAATTCTGGGCTTGACCCAGATCTGTATTTTAGCCTTATAGAGACACAAGAGATGTCTTGTGTCAAAGATTAACAAGAAAAAACAACCACTACCACCACCAAAACCATCAACAAAAAAACCCAACAAACCAACCACAAAACAGAACACACTGAAATGAATAGCGCTGGTAAAGGCTCTTATCATACCTTCTTCTAACAAAACAGAGAGCAGATACAACATGTGAGGTCTCTTACCTACGTTCAGATGATAAATAGAATTGCAATTTGACTTACTGGATATTTCATATGTGTATTCATTTGTCTTTTAAGGTTATGTGGTCTTCTTCACTGAAGCTTATGGGTGCCTCCATAAGTATATGAAAACAGCAATAACAACAAGTCTTCTTCCATCACAGCTTGTAGGAGAAATACTGTGTGATATGATTCTGATTTCAAGCATGCAGAGCTTTATAACGGGTTACAAGACATTTTCCATGCTGTTTTGAGTATTGTTGGTCTCTGGTCATTCTTATTTCTTGCTGGGGTGTATGTCTTTGACAGTAAAACTAAGAACTCTTTCAGTGCTGTATACGCAATCTTCTCAGTATTAGTCAATGGTTCACTTGTCCAGTATAAGGTAAAGATCACCTGGAGAGTGGCCTTTTTGGGGGGATAAAGGCCACTTCCACAAATTGCTCTGAATGCAATACACAGCCTTTTTCTTCTGCTGTTCAAGGAAGAGAGAATGTTCTGAGCAGAACAGAGAGACACCTAGGCAATTGGATTGTTAAAAACCAGCAAAGCAACAATATCTGAATTTATGAAGACACTGGTTTCAGCTCAGGGTGCAACTTGGAGGTCCCAATTGTGCCAAGAATTGCTGAAGCCAGAACCGGCTCTGACAGGAAGAAACATAAAGATCCTTTATGGAACTGAGGATCTCTAGCTTTTTATGTCCATTTTGAAATTCAAAATTTTTGAAAAGGTGTCAATATGATTATCAACTTGAGATCATCTCCAGTACTCAAGAGAAGGCAAGTTTTCTGGATTTCTCTTCTTATTGGCATGATCTCATTCTGTGATTAAACCAGCTGACTTGTCTGCACTTCAGCCACTTGCTCTTTCTTTAGTTTCACTGAGGCATCAAGAAACACGCCATATAGCAATAGTGGAACTAGTATTTGATGGAACACTGTTCCCACTGAGAGCTTTTTCTCTATACAACTTCTTGAAAAAAAGACGTGTGGAGTCTACAAAGATCCTGTAGCAGAAATGATGCATTTTTAAGTTATCTAAAACACCTGAAAGGATTATGCTTTAGAGCGCAGCTCTGAAGTGTGCAAAAGGCACAGACTATGGTAAGAAGGAAGTTGCTTTTGCTAACTTAGAAAAGCACATAGTTACTGTGTAGACTTTACAACGCTCCTGAAACTCAGCCAAACTTTCAAAAACCTACTGCCACTGGAGAGAAGGATGCAATTCCTGAGGTCACTACAGACCAGGTCAAGCAAATGCTGGAAATCTCTCATGTAGATTATTGCTCTTTTGGTATGGTGTGAATAGTGACTTTCCAAAGCAGCATGACATTAAGGGCACGGCATCTTCTGTATTGCTCAACAGAAACATTTGGGATGAATAAAGGATAGAAGGCTGGGCTTTGCTAAGGAGTCCACAGAAAAAGGTTTTAATGAATCGGATGCACCAGTATTGGTAGTGAAGGAAGAGTTAGCCTTTCTTTTGTTAAAATTCACAGTGAAAAGTCACAGCATATGGAAATTTATTTTACACAGCAGAAAGGAGTGAGAGATTAGTAACCTCAGGAGTGCTACATAAATCTTTCTTTTGGGAGGTGAATGAAATATTCCCCCCTTCAGAGGGTATTTGCAATTTGGGATTTATCACTGGATGATCACAGTTATGGTGTAAACAATGTTTTGGGTCCTTGAGAGTGACAGCTACTCACACAGATTATGGCTTGTAGAACTGAGCCCCAAAATATTAGTGTCTTGTGGGGATTCCTTGCTCACAAACTGTTCTTTTGTTACTGACTCCAGGTGTATTGGCTCTTCCTCGCAGTTGAGATGAGCCAATGACAATGGTAAATGGTTATATTTTTAGTTTAGTTTACAGTTACAATAAACCTCATGTTGAATCTTTTTGACTTCATGCTGAAAAAGTGTTTGTCTTACTGGAGAAGCAAAAGCAAATGTATTGTGAATTTCTGTGCAAGGAAGTGGATGTTAGATTTCAACACCTTCGCTCAGAGGAAGCTTTGTCTTCTGTGTCTCATAATTCAGTAACACATAACAGGATTTGCTTCACTGTGTCTGATTGAGACTCTTGATTACTTTTCTTTTATATAATTAATTTAGATATCCTTACAGTGGGAAAATATCACACAAGGCCAATATGCCTCAGAAAAGACTTGTCTTCCTTAAACGAGAATGTTAGGAACAGCCTGGAGGGAAAAGTTAAAAGATTAAAAGCAAAGGATCAGCATGGAAGCTTCCTAATGAATACCTCATTAGGGTCAGAAAAAGGGATCCAGCGGCAGAAAGGAAAGAAAACAGTATGAGTAACTGGTAAAGTACAAGAGTTTATTCAGACAAAAAAAATCTTTTAAAATGGTAATGCAGCTAAGCCCAAGAAAAGCTAGTATCCTTGTAACTGTTACTAAGTACAACATGGGAAACAGAGACCCAATTGTGCTTTCACTTGCACAAAACTCCTGTTAAGGGCAGATTGTTATGAGGACTATAAGAAAATTTGAGTAGCCAAGTATAAAGAAAAGCAATGCATCTGTGATTTTTTGTATAAAAGTTGAACTAGTAAGGTGCTAAGGGGTTAATTAAAGAGAATGAAAGGTCAAATATAGACACCTTAATCCATGTCAGTGTGGAAGGTATTATTACCCGTGGAAAAAAAAGTTACTGTGATCCTTAGTGCTTTGACTGGAAGGCAGCACACTTAACAGAATGATACCAAAATAGATGTTCTGCCAAATCTGTGCAGCTTGTTTCCTGTTTTTGTTTTTTTCTTTTTTTCCAAAGTAAAATTTATTGCTCTATTTTGAAAACAAAATTCATTAGTGAACTCTCTTTACTGTCTCGGCTCTGAGATGTTCTTTGTGAGTACCGAGGACCAGCAACAGAGGTAGCAAAACAAAGGCGGCTCTTATAGCCAGAGTGCGAGCTAAGCGATGATGCTGTGGATCAGTGCATCCTCAATAAAGTGCAGCCTTGCTTCTCAAGCAAACATAACTGCACAGATGCTCAGAAATGGTAGCAGTGTGCCCTCCAAAAGGTGCCATGTGAGCTTTACTGTAGGGCTAGGAAAATTAGCAATTGAGCTAAGAAAATGCTTGGATGTGTGGCTGTCCTGTACTGACAGGACTTTTTCTGATGGTATGTTTAAGGACATGGAAGCAGCATCATGAAGTGTATTTAAAGGCAAAACATTTTTGAACCCTTTTCCTTTGTAGTGCTTTTTATGAAGCTCATGGGTGAAGAAATATGTTCATCTGAAATAAAGCCTGTTTTAAGAAAAACTGTAATTCTCTTATGGTCAGCTGCTAACAACAAAGCCAAGAGGAAAACAATAAAACCAGACATCTAACAGCAGAGCTAGAATCCCACTTTGGAAACAGGTGTTGATTCCTGCCCCATGCTTTCCATTTCTGATTGTTGTACATTAAGGAAAGAATGCGAGGAGGGAGGGAAACCTGAGCAACAGCCAGAAATTGAGTGCTGGCAGACTAACTCAGGCTCAATGTACCTCGTGGGGGGGAAGGAAAGTTGTATAAACTTGTAGGCTTGGGTAACAAGAATGAGGAGAGAAAGGAGAAAAGATGAAAACCAATAGGAGTTTACAAAGAAAAAGATGAAAAGACAACATACATCCTATAAACTCGGATTGGGCAGGGCAGGCACGGTTCCTCAGTGAACAAGTTCAGGCTGCATCTTGGTACACAATGTACTGCCTGCTTCAAGGAAAGGGTCTGGCAAGGCTGCAGTGGTGCTAAAGAAGGGTTAAATGGAGGGTATAACTGTCAACAGATCAATTTTTAGGAAAGACAACTAGTGTATTTTTCTTCCTTGTGTAAGCCCCCCAACAAATAAGTACAGCTGTTCAGTGGTTTTCTAGAATGTTTTACTATCTGCACGGGTCCGTCTGAGCTAGAAATGCTGAGGCACAGTACTCTCATTCAAGTGCATCCTTCTCAATTTTCGGAATACTGAGGGGTCACAGGAATGCTGTTTTATTTTCTATTTCTGTTCCTATACTTCATCTACTGATTATTAAATTTCACTACCCAACGATCTATCAGTAACTGACAAACTCGTATGACCTAGAAGTAAAGAAAGGAGTAGGTGAATTAGCTGAAATTAGGCATTTGGTTAAATCATTCTTTGCTCTGGCTGTAACTCTAGCTTTCTCCTCAAACTGTGAAATACTGACTAAATATTGAACTTGCCCAAATACAGTACCAGTTTCTTTAGATATTGCCAGTTACCTTTTTTCTGTAGCCTGCTTTCTGTGTTGTCTTCAATCATGCCACTCAGTGATGCATTGCCAATCTGATCTCACTTGCCTGCTGTGAGGTCGTCTTCAGTTATTACTCATTTTCTGTGCCTATAAGAGAAATTCTACTCAACTACAGTAAAAGAAGATAAACACCACAAATAGTAACCGAGCATTCTAGCTAGTGTTGTTATATAGTGGTTACCTGGACAGTTTTGCTATCAAACAAAACCCAAATGGAATGAAAATTGTAAAAGACACCTGACAGTCCAAAATGTGTAGTTCTTTCAGATGATGGTGCAACAGAGAATACTAACAGCATGCCATTTGGAGCATGATATTTTCCTGCCCTTAGTTGCAACTCACTTGAAAGCTCGAAGTAATTTTAGTATAATCCATCATTTATCTGAAGATAAGGCCATAAATTATTAGACCAGCCACTGTATTTCATCCGTGCTTTGTCTCAGACAATCACAGCTGTTAGGCCTTACAGGCAGGATAACTTCCTTTCACTTGTTTCTTTCAGCTGAGGTAAAAATCCCAACTATAAGTATCATAACTCCTCTTGTTTGTCAGATTTGTTAAATTCCCTAAAATGTTCAAAAATGGCACTGATTCTTCTAGAGTACATGCGTCAAATTATCATTTGGCAAAGGGTAAGTTTTTAGAAGATGGTATAGAGCATGGTATGAGTGCTCCAAGCACAATGACTGTCCATTGGTGAAATGATCTTAAGAGGCAAGTTTGATGGCAAGGAAACTAAAAATAGTATTGTGGATAGCAGAAGCTTGCTGGTTTGCTTTTCACTGCAGGGTTTGTAGAAGGAGGGGACAGAAAATGACACTATGATTAGTAACTTTCCGTGCAATAGCAGCTTTGTGTAAGAAAACAGCTCTGCTGGAGCCTTCCTTTCTGATCTTCAGGCTGCAGCGTTTGGGCCTCATATGTGAGGTTTATCGAGTTTTAAACTCTAAAAGTAAATTATGTTGTCACCCACTCGAAACTCTCCAATGTATTTGAACTCACCTTGTTTATACATGCCAAAATTTTAACATTGTTTAAAACCTTAATTCCAGAACTGCTTTCTTATTCACCTCGAAAATAGTATCACGTTTCTAGAATGGAGCCTGTGTGCATCATATCTTGATAAGTAGCTGGGGTTCAATTCTAGCAATAGCAACCTGTTTATTCCTGTTAGCGTGGTGAAAATAAACCCTACAGTAGTGAAAAGAAAAAAAGTCTTCCCTCCACTTTCCCCTCTCTTCGTAAATGATTTATATTTTCCATTTTGTCTTCAGGGTTCCACAAGATTTCTAAAACTTTCTTTGTGAAGCTCTGCAATTTTTGTCTTACATAGGTTCTCAGATCTGATTCTAATAATGCAGAGGCTGTCTTCTTAAAAATACCATACTGTCCCTTAGGACGAACTGTCCAAATATCAGAACTGCTATCCAAGAATACTGTAAAATTGTTAATATTTGAGAGGAACATGTTGCAGAACACAACATCCACATCAGCACACTTCTGATGGAATTGTTGAACAACTGAGGGCATGAGGCACAGATACCAGCAGTAAGCTAGGTAAGGCTTAAAAACTGCAACATTACCCAAAGGCTAGACATTTAGTAAAATATGCACTAGAACCTACAATACAGGTAGACTGCTATGGGCCTGTAGTGGCCAAGCTATACCCTGACCTAGTCCTCGCAGCTGTAAACTTTTAAGTCCTACTAGGCTTGCAACTCTGAAAGTATTCTGAGGTCATACTTCTCTTTCTGGAGAGAGATGATGGTTTAAAATAAATGGACGTAAGAATTTGCAAGTGGTGTGATGTGCTACTCTTTAACTAGCATTGCAATCTAGATTAATAGGTTGGTATTCATTTCACTTCCTTTTTTCTTCTTTGCTCTATCATTTTTTGGGATAGGTGTGATCCTATTCCCTGTCAAATAAGTAGTCTCTTTCACTCAACCTGTGCTGTTTCACTTACCTGCCCAAGCCCCCTTCATTATATCTAAGGAAACGACTGTAGTGTTTCTGTTTAAACTTTGAGACATCTCTTCAGGTTAGCAGCTTGGATGCCAGAGGAGATATGCTGCTGGGTTGCCTGTGTTCTTGTCACAAATAGGTGAGGGATTTTTATTTTGGTTTGCTGCCTGTCCCCCTTTCCCTTGACTTAGCCATTTGGCCACTTTCCTTGGCACATCTAATACGCTGCCCATGTAGATCTATTCGTATGCTGATGAATCTTGATAACTCATTTCCCCAGCACAGCTTTAGGTATAACATACCCAAATCAAATTTTAGTCTATTTTTCCTCTTATTAAGGTCTCTCCTGGAAGATAACCATTAAATTCAACTAAAAAAGCACAAGATTAACCTTGTAATGTGATTCAGACATAGTATTTGATTAAAATAATGCATAAATAACCATGTTCTCTAGTCAAGACCTAGTGTGACCTGTTACAAACTCACCAAGGCAGAAAAGGAGACTTGAAGTGTGGGGAACACAGATACACACCAACCACTCAAACAATTAGATGCTTCTCACAGTGTGATTAGATGCCCTAAAATTTGGGCAGTAATAGCCACAGGAGAGATTATGAAGACTCCTGGTGACACTTAGTAACTTCTTGACCTCAAGAGGGTCCAGAGAAGAAGGAGAGGTAGTGGGCAAATGGGAGTAATTTGTGACTGCTTAAAACAGTCTCCAATAATATTATACTTTTGCATAAACAAGAGTTTAACTACAGCAGCAAAATAAGAGTTTGTAGTTTATGTAACTTTAAATTACTATATCAATTACTGGAGCTGTAGGCAATGCCAGAGAAAAGGACTACCTAAATGTATTCCTTTGTTGACTAACACAGAGGATAAAATTACCACAGTGCAGAAAATTTAGGAGAGCAGGAAAATGCAGTGAGTGCCCGTTACCTGAAATAAATTTTTAAGGGCAATTAACTCTGACACATATCTCCATGTCTGCAAACACAGCCTATACCTTTCAACAGAATTATTCTGGAAAGTGTAAATAAATCAGCATGTTTACATTCTGCATCTACCTCTGGTTTTATAGTACTTCAAATAGCAAAAAGAAATGAGAGAGATTTTCAGATATTTAATACAATTAAAGATAATATTATTCAGTGGGTAATACAAATCAGGCATCATCTTGTTCTAAGCAGACTGTAAAAAGCAGGTTGTGAAGTTGGTGAAAGACAGCACTGCCCTCACTTCTGCAGTGCTGTGGATACTGGCGTTTCGGGCTGGTATTTACTGTCTTTTAAACCAGTTACCTGAGTTGCAGTTTGCACTTCCTGTCCAACCCAAGCAAAGTACTGTTTCCAGGCAGCAAGGCAGGGTACCTCACACCATCGGAAATGGGCCCACTTCTGCTCTCATCTGATGTAAGAATTAAGTCTATCTACTGCCTTGATAAAAGTAAGCTGTAGAGAGGAAAGGAGTCCAGAAATACTGTGTTCCCACTGTAAAGGCATATAGTTAGAATTCTTAATACATGAATTTGTAGGTACTTCATATTTTTGAAAGATGCTGCAATTTAAAAGATTATGGTGGCAACAAGCAAAATGGACTGCCATAGTCAGGAGAGTGAAACATTTGTCTGATACTAAAACAGAGTTAACAGAGCCTTTCTACATCACCATGGTAATTACCTGCTTCAAGCCATACTCAGTCCTCCTACTCGGGCAAAAATCTGATCATATTAGTGGTGTGGGTTCATGCAAGGAAAGAAAAGACGCTCCTCCCCTGGCCACAACAAAAATCCCCTTTTCCCCCCTTATCCCTTTCTGGGGTTTGTAATTTCACTGATCCCTTTACTAGTCTGTCCCATGCTATGCAACACAAAACAATCAAAGCAAGTATTTATGGAAATGATGGAAATTTACAGACAGTGAACTGTAGCTTGCGCCGGACAGAATCCTGCTGTCGCTTATTGCCATTATTAATTCCAGTGGATTTGCAGAAATACAGAAATGGCCAAGAACTGAATCATGCAAACTTACTGCTTGGACAGACTGTAATATGATTGATTTATCTAGTTACCAATATGCCCGTTGACCTGATCAGAAGATTATATGGCTTGTGCGCTTGTAAGTAACTGGCAGCTTTAAGCGTTTCTGTGCATGGAGAGTGGGAGGATGGTAAATATGTTACAGGATTTCACCTGCAACTCTAGTCCAGTCTAAGTTTAGAAGCTGATGCCCTGAGGGAAAAAAAGCTGGCTGGGGAGGGGAGCGGGGTCGGGGAGGGGGGGGGGGGGGGGGGGGGGAACACAACACATTTTAACTATTATTAACAAAAATTTAATCTCTGGTTGCAGATCTTTTTCCCCCCACCCCCTTGTAGAAAAGGGCTACATCTGGTTATGGAGAGTGTATGCTACACAATTTTGATGAAACTAATTGCTGGCTGGTAGAAGTTGTATTGCCTGTTAGACTGAAAACCAGAAGTGTTTGAACAAGTCTCAGAAATCATCAGCATTGCCTTTAGTGATTTTTGATTAATTTATATTATGAGCTTAGCAGAGTAATAAAAATTTCAAGTGCTCATCTGATCTTGGTGAGGGCTGGCTCTTGCAGGCTGTTGGGAAGAGCCTTGCTGGTGAGGAGGTGTTACTGCTCCAAGCGCTGTGCTTTCTGTCAAAAGGTGCCTTTGCTTTATCTTCCAGCTGCAAAGACACGAGAGCTCTCACACAGGGCACGGCTGTGAGTCTGCGGGACAGTTAGCTGTATCCAAAAGAAATGTGTGCTGTGGGCTTAGCGAGCGGCCCTCGAAGGGCAAACCGGAGCACAGGGCTTATGTCCCTGCGTTTTGTCCAGGGCTGAGCCTCCCTCTGCCAAGGTCAGCTAACAAAGTACCGGGGCAGCAGGCGGCTGTATCAGCAGCCGCAGCTCCTTTCCGCCGGGGCCATCCTCGAGGTGTAGGTGAGAAGCTGCCCGACGGCCGGCTGCCGGCCGGGCTCCAGCTGCAGAGCCCGTGGCGGGCGAGCAGGGGCTGCCCCGTGCCCGCGGAAGCGGGGGCGGCCGGAGGAACGCGCCTTACCTGGCTCCGCGGAGGGCCGGCCTCGGGGCGGTCGGCTCAGCCCCGACGGCGCTCGCACCGCACCATGCCGGACCGGGCTATGCGCGCTCTCCCTCCCCGCCGCAGCGCGCCTGCCGCTCCGCGGCCCCTCGGTTTATAGCGAGGGGCGTTGCAGCACAGCCCCGGCTCGCCCGCTGCCTCTCCCCACCCATCTCCCGGGACAGACCCCTCTGACGCGTCTCCCTCCCTCCCACTCCCGCCGCTTTCCTCCACACCCCGCCCCGCCCGCTGGCACGGCCGTGGCGGGTGCGGAGGCGGCCGGTCCGCATCGCCCCGCCGGCAGGGAGGGGCGACCCGAGGCGGGGTGAGGGACAGGAACGGTGCCTGCCGGCCTGGGCATCACAGGCTGAGCTAGCGCGGGAGGACTCGGCTTTACTTCGGAGGGGGAGACGGCTGGCACAGCGCAGGCTGCGTGGGTAGTGCGAGAGATGGGCGTGGGACGCGTGCTCCTTCTCTTGGCCCTCAGCTTGCTGAATTAGGAGGTTGTAAGTGGCGTACAGGTATTTCCAGTTTCTCTAGGAATCCCCCAAGCCGCCTGTGAGCACAACCGAAATGTTCACATCATCACTAGTGAAGTCGCAATATATGTACAATAACCGTAATAAATCTGTCAAACTTTATTCTCTGGGAGTAGAGGGTAGAAGGAAACGGGTGTGTTAAACCCCCTTTGCATATGTGTTCTAGGAGATACGCTCTTCATGTACCACATTGGCTGTCACAAAAAACTGACTGTGTACAGGATTGCCTTTACCTGTTTTTCCCTTTTCTTGGTCTGGTAATCAGGTCAGTGAGCAACTTTTCAGGTAGGATTTCTGAGAATATCATGCTCATCAAGAATAGGATTTCAGAAGTTCAGTTTTATTTTAGGGTTATCTGACCATTCTTATGGACAGAGCTAATGCTTCCAAAGGAAACTGCACAATTGCAGTTTGTTTTCTAATGTTTTTATACAGCTAGTGTGTTTTTGAATGCCCTCTTGTAAGGGTTCACAGTGTAACTTTATTGTGGCTAAGAGGATCTCCTTAGAGATAGTGACGGCAGCAGATCAAGAGGAAACGCTTGGGTTCTGCAATAACAACAACTTTAGCTGGAATAATAATTGCTTTTCAACACCTGCACAAGTATAATCAGCAAGGTCTTCTCTGGCTATAATTTGTTTTTGAAAGTCCATTAGCCAAATCAGGGGTTCAGCTAGAACTGACGCATATCACATGAACTTAATTGTTCCAGGCTGTGTCTGATGGGTCACTAGTGCATTACAGAGGCACAAATTCACCTTTGACAATCTTTTGCCCTGATCTTTTATGTCATGTAAAAAAAAATCATCTGCATTTTCATCAGAACAGCAGTCAGGATCGAAGCCGTCTGTATTGGCAGCGTGCTGCCCGCCTGCCACTTGGGGAGTTCGTAAACGGCTTCTGTGCTGAGATATCTTCTAATGATGAACTATGTGCATGTTCACGGTTTTATCATGACAGGGATTGGAAGTCACTTGCCAGAAAGTACTGTGCAGGCCCCTACAGTCCCTGAAGCTGGCTACAGCAGTGTGATCTTTTATTCCCATCTATGTTGGTGGTTGTATTACATGGTGCTCTTGACATATGGGACACATTTATTCTATCCAAACAATTCTTTATACATGTGTGACTGATTACAAAACTCTACTGAGTATCAATGTACTTGGCAGATATTGCACAATGCTGCCTTAGTCTGTTCTATGGTAAAATCTGCTGGATACAGCTGATGGGGAGGAGACCTCCATTAGGTGATGCTTGCAGTGATTTGTCCTCTAGTGGTCTTTCAGTTCTCCTAGAGCAGAGCTGGCGGAACTGAAGTCCCAATGCCAACATTGTGCGCTGGTTACTTAGAGTCACAAAATGCCTCTGGATGTGTGAATCACTGCCTGGGATCAGTTGTTCCCTTTATTACCTTCCATCGTCCCTTGTCTTCAGGAAAGGGATGGTGAAGTAGATGATAACTATACTTTTAACTAGAATAAAATGAAAAAATAAACTTTCTTTTTAAATTGGATTCTTTTTCTAAAGATGAGTGTAAAATTGAATTTGGATCTGCATCTCTCTGAGTTCAGTCCATCTCTGGTGGATGTGCACAAGAGAGAAGATGTAATTTCATGTCATTTTGGGAAAATCTCCTCATTACTAGCAGTTTTGTGTCAGGAATCCCAGTAACAGAATTGTAACGTGATGAGCACTAAAACATGCACTTGCTATAGAAATGTGATTTACAGGAACATCTAGTGAATAATAGACATGATGACTAGAATTCTGTTTTCACTGAACTGCTATAAATAAAGAGGCTTCTTCCCACCAGAATTAAGGTGTCTATAGTGCTGAAAGAGCTTCAGGGAGCAGGTTTCATTCTACTGCTTGTGTTAGAGCAAACAACTGTCATTAAGAAGGCAGCTGGACTGGGCAATTTTTTTGCAATAAAATCAAATAGGTAGCTCTTCTAATAGCAGTGTTTATTAAAATCACTAGCACTAAATTGAGAATAAATTGTTTAAAACAAATCTTCATTGGGACCTCAAAATAATGTTGCCTTTAAAACCCTCTGATTTTTAGTAAGTAATGCATTTGGAATGTTTCACGTGTGAACCTTTCAGTTATTTTTTTTCACATTTTCAAGATTTTTTTTTTCTGCAAGAATGAGAAGTGGAATATTATTTTCTTTATTGAAAGCTGATGTTCCAGGCATAGATCTCCATGCCTCTGGGCTTCAAGAGTCAGGCTTGAGGAAAGCACCAGAGATGGTGAGATTTTTGGCATGGTGCTTCTATTCATTGTATTCTTTGATGTGTATTTCTGATGCATTTACCCACTGTTGCTTCTGTCAGGAAACAGACTGGACTTTTGCATATAGAATATAGCTGTGCATTTGCTTAGAAGAAAATGAGTGATTCACAGGTAGGTCTTTGTCTGTACTGGAAACCTGTACGTGTCCCAGTAGCAAGATGGGAGTATGCTGATGATTTGCCTGAAGATAAGAAAACTTACAAATGCTTTTTTTTTAGGAACACTTCTTGTCAAAAGACTCTCCTTCTGCCATAATGAGTATTTCAGTCACATCCTGTTTACATAACTAAACCTTTTCTGGGAAAAGGGACCAGGAATTGATCCCAAGTCAATGCATCTATTATTTAGAGTTTTTCGTTCTCTTTTGTCGATGAACTGGGGTTTCAGTGCATGTTCATTTCCTTCAGGTCTACTTCAGTTGAACGTTACTGGAAAATGTTAAGAAAAGAAAATTTTGAAGAAAAAGTAAACATTGTAATTGTTGGTGTCCTCCTCTTGATCCCAGACCTGTCCAGCTGAAGGAATAATGTTGGTAGCTTGTCCTGTAGGAATAGGAATGTGTGTCACTGCTCTCATCCACTCTCTACATGAAATCATTGGAGAACATAAGGTTTTGCTAAGGCTAGAAGACTCTGCTAAGAGTAATAGGCATTTGTGTATGTGAGAGAAGGGGAGAGTGGGAGAGGGAGAAATGTGTTTTGGGACAAGCAAGGGAGGTCGTTTGCAGACATCTGAGCATCCGTAGTGCTAATATTCACAAGGTCTGCCTCTCCAGCACTATGGAAATTGACATTATTATTTTGTTCTGATGAGGTCCTTGAATAATTAAGATAGTTAATCTCTTTCCAGGAAGCTATATGCTTTCACTTCTAGTTTTCCTCAGCTTGTATGCTTGAATTGTATCCCTTATAATCATCATAGCATACAGCAAAAGGAGAGGCTGGAAAATATGAAGATTCTAAGGAAGCCAACATTTCAACTCTCAGCATTTTCTCAACACTTTAAAGTGTAACTGGTTTTATTTTGATAGATAAGTAGTAGATTTGTTTTTGTTTGACTTCTGCTGTCAATTTAGGAAGCTGAACTGCATGACAAGGGCGTGACATCCTCATTTTCCCAAGTTTATAAAATAAGGCAGATATGTAGTTATTTTTATATCTAGATTAGGTTTTGCTAGATCATTAGTTTAACAACAATGGCAACTGCTTTGGAGTTTTGAACAGTCAAATTCAGCGGCAGATATAACGTGTAATGGGCTTGGAGTGCAGGGATTGCTGTGCAGGTGGCCAGCAGGAGCAGGCTGGGTACCTCCTGGCTCTGGATTGCAGTGAGACTGCACTGCGCCTGTGGGTGCACAGTGAGCGCAATGTATCCAGCCCTGCACAAGCAGCTGCAGTTACTCATAGGGAAGTACTATTAGCTGGGTTTTTTTATCTGCATGGTATGTATCCTTAATTTTCTTTGCCATCCTTGTTTGTCTTGCTCATGTCAAAATCTGGTGTCTGTTTAAATGAATCAAGAGCACTATTGATAAGGAACCTTTTATTCTGCTCATGCTGCCTTTCACCTGACTGATGCAGGAAGGGAGAGCCAAGAAGAGCCATCTTTTGAGTGCTTCTAAGACATGTCAGGCTGGAGTAAAAGTGCACCATTTGTGAGGAGGCAAGTGTTTGGGGTCCTTTATCAAACATGATGCTATGCTTTTGGAAATCAGCCTTTTCATCTCAGACTTTACAGGCTTTACTTTTTAACAGTGTTTCATTACAGACACATATAATTTAGCTTGGTTTTGCCTTTAAAATCTGGCCTGCTAATGCTCACCCGTTCTGCCTCATTGTGGCTGTGTTCTTTCTGGGAACTGGCAGCAGAACGTTATATTTTAAATGTGTTTTCTAAAATGATTCCTGCCATTAAATACACAGATCATGCCATTCAAATAATATTTTTACAAAATTCAGCACAAGACAGTGAACACTGAATGTGATCACGATCCAAAAGTCTGTGAAGCTTGGCTCCCATTTCTGCAACTAACTTTTGCATCTGTTCCCGATTCAGCTCTGATCTCCACACAGTGCCATGCTAGTGGCATCATTTATACAAAGGCAGAATTTGAGCCAAGAAAGTATTCCTGTAAAAGGAATTATGTTTACATTCCTTAGAGCTGGAAGCAGTGATGATGGTGGCCTATGTTTGGAGAGGCTGTGTGATTTATTCTCAATATGTGTGATGCTACGTGTGAACTGAATTGAGTACTGTTAGTGGGGGAACACCTTGTAGCCCTTCATTTACCCTTCCTTTGAGTAAATGTATCTCATTTGAAGCAAACTTTATGTAAAAATTATGTTCAGGGTAGAACTGAGTTAAAATTTAAAAGAAGCATATTTAATACTGAAATAGAGAAATCGAAGTTGTAAAATTTGTGACTACTCTGCTTCTTTTATTGTGCAGTAGAACAGGATGGTTTGGGCACCTTCTGTTGAGATGTTAATGATTTAAGGCTCTTAGTTCTGATGACCAATATCCCATTTAATTTTCAGCTGATCATAAAATTATCTGTTTCTGGAAAAGGCTGTGGTTATGGTAAAGCAAGCTGTTTTTTGCATTGCTTAATCATCCCTGAAAAATGGGTTTGGACTAATGTGTAATTAGTAATTTTTAAAATGTCTTTTCTCAAACAACAAAGAAGACTTCCCATTGTGGTAAACTTAAATACAGTATGTATTCATAAAAACACATTTATACTTTGGAACAAGAGGAGAAACAGAAACTGGTGTTTGAGCTGGCCTCTACTTGTTGAACCTAATCATTATGATTAAAATTTAATGGGGAGTGTGCAGTGTTATCAGTGACAATTACTGTGTGAAAAGCTCTTTTCTCCAACGTAACTGTGGAAAGACTTAGCAGCCAGTTTTTACTTCTGGAAGTCTGTAAATTTGGCAAGAATTACAGCTATAAGTCCCTCTTATTTACCATGTTCTTTGAGCTAAACAGAAGCACAAAGAGATGGATTTTCCTCTTTGTGCAGATTGCTTGGAGAAAACACTATTTTCTAGTTAGAAGGGGGATTTTCTGTTTCTGATAAAGACATATAACTATCAGGAGAGGAAAAGATGGTATTTTTAACACAGATATTAAGCAGCCTCTTTTGATTCTCTGCACAAAACCATCATTTTTATTCCTCCTCATCAGAGCAGTTAAGAATAATTATTGTAGTTGTTCCAGGCACATATTGGTCATCAACCTAACTGTGCCCAATTCCTGTGGGATGAAAACGGACAGGGCAGAAGTACTATTATTGTCATCTCACAAGGGAAATAGGCCACTTAATCACTTAGTAACTTGCTGGAGGTCCTCAGGAAGCTTATGGCAGAGTGAAAATTCAAACCCCCTACTGTCTCATGCCCAGAGCAATGCTATCTGCAAATCACTGTGGTCTGAGAATCAGCACTTTCTAATCAAGTTGTTATAAATAAGAGCAAACATTTTATAAAGCAAGATAAAAAGCAGCTAAATTCCACTACTTATGAGCTTGATAATGTTAAAACCAGGTGTGAGTTTCCAAGTATGGAGTGGTAACTCTTCCTCACCAATCTGTCCCTTCAATCAAAATCTAATCAGAGTACCCAGTGGGCTACTGAAAAGGTGTGTATGAGCTACAGAATCAAAGACCTTGACTCTTCATTGCCTTCTGTCCCTACTTGCACCTATATGGACTAGGTATAATGTCTTGGCAGCACAAAAATGGAGGCAACAAATACCCAATGCAAGCATGTGTAAATGGCTAGAAAATGGGAGCTACCATTTTGCAGGGATTTTCGAAACTTCAAAAAGTGTGTTTGTCCTGAACTGGAGGAAATAGTTGGCCTCGCTTGTGATGGGAAAAGTTTGTAATAGACTGGCCTAAAATGGTTGGATTGATTTGAAAGGTGATAGTATAACATCTGATATGTGTTGTGGTAAATCTAATGCACAACAGTGTGCTATGTTACTTAGGACAGTATGATAGCTAGGGGATATTTTACATTTAAAAACATATCATTGCTTCAGTGAGGCAACTTACCTGCTCAGAATGATTCTATCATTGTATGAAGAACACTAATGAGAATTTCTCTTATAGTGTTTCAGTGCATGTGAAATAATTGATTTGTTTAAATAACATGTAAAATGTAGCATAAAAATGTGAATTCTAAATAATCTACTTGGATCAGTAATGTCTTCTTTGAAGGTCTCTTATACTTTCCTGATTCCCGTGTATAGCTTAACACGTACCCTTGCTGTATCACCTTCTGCCATACAAAAGCAAACGTCTCCGTATCTTGTATTGGTGTTTACAAATTTATTTTTCCAAAAATTGTGAATGTAGATCAGCTTGCGATTTTCAAACACTCCACCAGTTTGGAGTGTTTGCACTGGTGCTAGACCTTTAGTTTTGGTCCAAGTTTCAAAGCATAAAATCCACCAGAGATTCACAAATATATCCAATCAGCATGCATTTGGAAGTCCCTCCACTGTGGAGCTGGAAGACTACCTGGGTGAACAGTCTGTGGCAGGAGCCTCCAGCTCCTGTGCCTGTCCATGTAGTAGGAGCTCCCCTCTCCTACCTGCAAGAGCTGTGACTGGAGAAAAGGCACTTTTCTCTCTGTGCGTTTTCTCTCTGCTGCTCCATTACCTGTCACAGAGGATGAGGGCCTGGAGAAACCTTGTGGCACTGTATAAAAAAACATGGGGGAGCACTGCTGGGGCAGGGGATGAGGGAATGAGGCTAATTAGTGGGGCTATTTACCCCCTTGAAGCCATTTTCTTTCGCAGTTAATGAATGCCTAGAAGACCTAGTATTTGTGCTAACTGGTTGTTAAGAGTCGGAAGAATTGTGACATCTCTATGTATGATTACATACGATTTAAATGTCTGATTTAGGTGGCTGCTTGCTTTATTTAAAACTTGGCCAGAGCACACTGTTGTCCCTATTTGTTAGTCATTATCTCAGTGCTCTCAGACAGCATGGCCAGGGTGTGCCTTTGACACTCCTGTTTCATAGCTTTCAGATGTTATCTATTTTCACTGCAGGTTTTGGAGTCTGGGATGTTTATCCAGACATTGACTGTTTTTCAAAAAGGTAAAACTAGTTCCTAGGCAACCTTAATGAACGATAAGAACACTTTAGTTTGTTCATAATTTAGATGACTTTAGCCTGTTTACTGTGATGTTTGGTTTGTTGCAATGGGCTGGCTTAGCTTATTAACAGTGAACTATGTAAATATGAGGATGAGAACAACAAACCACCAGAGGATTGCAGCATGGTTATCAGGCTCTTTTTCTTCAGAGTGGTTTTATTGAATAGGTTTATATTAAGTTTTTAACACCAAAGAATAACAGCACAGCATTTAGAATGTTTTGATCTTGACAAATATGAATTACAGAATGTGAATGACAGTTTCCTAAAGCCTCTAATTGTACCTACAGAGAAACATAGAAATGTAAATTTATCTATATATAATTACCTGTATTCTCTGTACACTTACATAAGCATATGTAAAAAAGCACATTGTGTGTTATAACTGTAATTCAAAATTTCTTTCTCCAAAGTACAGATCTGTGTTTTTGATGTGGTTGCCCTTTATAGAAGGAGCTTGGACTACTAGGCTTAGGAGGACAATCCTGGTCATAATGTAGGATGTTCTTAATTTTCTCATCTGAAATGTACATAAAAGGTCAGGATCACTTTGTATTATACTGTCAGCAACCATTAGATATTGAAATCATTTAATGGGTGATATTAACATGTTGAAGTGTTGCTAAAATCAAAATACCTGCACAAAGATATATAAATCCTTCTAGAAATGTTGTGGATGAAATTTACCTACAGGTAATCAGGGAGTGAGGCTGTATTTATGAACACATTTAATCATTCAGGTCAAATTTCAGAAAAGTCTGGGAAATAGAATGTGTTTCTGAAATTCCCAGTTCACATTCAGCCCAGAGGATGTTTTCCTAACCAATTTGCAAGGATTTGGATACCTGTTTTCTGAAGGAAGAGTTGATACTACCTAATAAACCTCTGTTTGGAAGTGCCAGGTACACGTTTTGTTTGTATTTCAATAAACATCAGGATTCCGGATGTTTTTCAAAGACTGTTATTTCTTTTGCAGTATTTGGGGGTTTAGCTTTGGGCACAGGGTTATAACCTAATAATTTTTTCCCTCCCTGCACATTTTTCTATTTTACTTTGCTGAAATCTTGCCAGTGCTTACAATATTTTATCTCCACTCTCTCCAAGATTCACTTTGAGCCTTTCTTGGGAGAATTCTGTTAAAAAAGCTGGTGATTGCAAATACATTTGGATGACAGTGAATGTTTTCTGATCTGCAACTTGTTTTTTATTGTTTGCTTTTGGGGTTTTGGTGGGAGTTTTTTTGTTGTTATTTTTTGATTTTGCCTTTTTGGTTTCTTCTAAGGCATATTTTAGGTGACAAAGGAATGTTAAAAAAAAAACAAAAACCAAACCCAAACCATGCACCAATCTGCTTTAAAAGAAGCTCTTAATTCTGTTTAGGTTAAATGAAAGTGATAGCCTGAGATTTAATAGGCCTCGCTAGTGAAAGTTGTAAGTCAGAATTTAAATGCTGCTGCAGGCAAAACTGAATTTAGTGGAACAAAATTGGCAGAAACAAATAGCAACAGGATTTTATTTAAAAAAGTTATTTTATTAAAAAAAGGGTGAAATTGGTTCAAGAATAAAACATAAATGGAAAATGAACTCATCGGAAAACCAAAACATTTCTAGAAAGAATATCTGCTTGTTCAGACACGCAAATTATATCCGTGTGTGTTCTCAGTGCCTTTAGATGCAAAGGTTACATGAACATGAATACTCTGTGTTCCTTTTTCTTGTGGCAAGACTCTGGGGAAAAAAAAGTGTGAACCACTACCTGATGTATTTCATGCTATTCTGTGTGGTCTGTGAGATGCCTTTAGTTACTGACTGGAGCTCACCAATTTTTTTGTTTGGTTGGTTTTGTCCATTTTATATGCTGGTTTATGGAGAATGTAGGAAGTTGCTGTAGTATTATTTTTTTTTAACGTGCCTCAGCTTACCAGTTTGCTAGCAACTATTTGGATTAGAGATGTATCGTGCTAGAGCTACATGTTAACCCTGTGGGGTGAGTGTGAACAAAGAACCAAGGTAGTTCAATTATCCTATCCAAAAGGCAATTTGAGTGGCATCTTTTGTTTGAAGCTTTTCACAAGCTGCAAAATTGCTTACAAATCCAGAGGAATAAACTAGTTCTACTCACATACAGTGAGAGGACACAGAGATGGCAACAGGATATCAAAAATATTTGAAATGCATAAAAAGCTACAGGAAGGGTTTGGAAAATGATACCTAGAGGGAGTCAACACCATGCACCTGGAGAGGTCAGGCTCACTCTTCCAACCCCATGACTATGTAAGTAGACAAAAAAAAGTTGTCCATGTCATCAGTAGGACTTCTCTGGTGTTTGAATCTGGCTACTGAAACTCCCATCTGGGGGAGACGGATATTCGGATTCTGTCCTTAGTTAGCAGGGACTGGTGCATACATAAGGTATGGGGGAGTCCTGTCACACAGCAGGAAGAGTCCCAGGTGGTGGAATGGCTGGATGAGATAGCTTTCTTTTGAACGTGATAAAACAGTGTGTTCTCAATGCTTAAAATGCAGCAGAGCAAGTTGTTTCACACTATTTTATGGAAGAAAGAATGGAAATGATAGGACCCCAAGGAAGTAGCTGATATAGTTGTGGAAAGATAGGTGAGGGGAATAAGTTGCAATAAGCTCACCAAGGTACATCCACATGTCTTGCTTTAGGAGAAAATAGATGGAAAGGAAAACAAGAGAGGAACATGGTGAGGACCTATTCTGATAGTGAAAATAAGAGGAAGTAGAAATCAGTCATAACTAGGATTCACTAAAGAGAGTAACTGTCAGCTGAAGAAAAATGCAAGGACGTCTTCAGGGTTAAATTCTCCAACTCATAAGGGGCTTGAATGGGCTGAACTCCAGCTGGATGGTGAGGAATTACAGCTGCAAAATTTGGGTGATAGAGAGAAGCAATGATCTAGAGGTCAAGCAACTGAAAAGGAACAGGCTTTATGAGAGGTAAGCATATGAAATGCCAATTCTAGAGTAGGGGGATAAATTAAAAAATGTAGGTGGTTTGTGGAAATGTAAACCTGTATCTGAATTCAAAAAGGTTTGATACTGCTCAGTGTGTGTGGAAAACCACTCCCTCAGCAAGGCATACCATCATTTAAGACTTGGAACTGGTCTTCAGAAAGATAATGAAACTCTGTCCTTAAATACAATATATATGGAAAAAAGCATTCAGATGGTGCATGAGCACTTGGAGAAAAATGGGTGTGGTAATCCAGGTAAGAAATATGTCATGGTCGCTACTGGGGTGCTTTTTTATGAGTAATTGCATTACACTATGTGCTTGAAAACTTGAATTTTAGCTGATTAAGTAGATAAATAGCAGTTGTGTTTCTAAAAGGTAGCCCAAGAAGAAGTGGCAAAAGCTGATTTTCTAGGATAGGTGGAAAATTGATGTGCATTTGAAAGATAGAGGTATCAGGAAAGGACTGATAATTGTTAGAACCCTGAGAATGTATTGGGTAGGTGGTAGAAAAATGCATTTTCTATCAGCCTTTTTAGGCAGTTTGCTGTCTACCTGTGTTGTGTTAACCAGTGACTGAGGTCTTGGGATGTAGGAATGTGGGAAGTACAACTTTCTATCAAGTCCAGACCTTGCTATCAGAGGCAGCTGGCTTGTATGTTCTTTTACACAGACTAATGTATTCCTTTTGTCAGTGCCTGGGAGTTTTGCTGTACTGATGATTTGTGTTGTAAAAGGCGTTATACAGCAGTATATTTCTTCCCTACAGCAGTGTACTACCTCCAGTTTGTATTTAGAGTTTAGAAAGACACTGGCCAGTGTTTTTAGGATTCTACTCTCCATTTCAGTTTAGGAGCTGTATAGAGTCATAATGACTGGTATACTCTGTATGTGCTGAGGTTGGTCACTACCTGTTTGCAATGAAATACAAGCATTGCTGCTATAGCAGTGTCACTATTCCTTCAGCTGCCTATTTTGTTTCCAACAGTTTATCAACAGTTGTGATAAGTCCAGGAGTTGCCTCCTGCTTTCAAGCTTCTCATTTGTCTTAGAGCTTGCTTTTTGATTTGTGGTAGTGGCAGTCATCCACATTCAGGTAGGCGTGAGAGAGTGAATTGCAATATTCAGCTAGGTTGTGGTATGCCTGGATCCCTTATGTAGGCTCCAAAAGGATTCTAAAGTAGACCAAAGTTGATACCCTAATTTGTTTCTAAGTAATTCTGCTCCGTAAAGATTATTGTGAAGTCCTGAACAAGTCAGGGTTTGGTCAGCAGATATTTATCCAAGGCATTTACAATGTGAGGCTTGCCATAAGCCAGATGCTACTGCAATCGGTCCCCTCCTTTTATTCTGGATAAATGTAAACATGCTTGTTTTGCTGACTGAAATGTGCCCAGCAAGTTTATCTTCCTTCTTTTTTCTCACATTAGGAAGTGTCATAATCACCAGTGCTTTGCTTGCTTCCTCTCTGTTTCCCCTCATGTACATGTGCAATGAAATGTGTCTTCTGAAGGTCTTCACAGACTTGTCTTTTTTACTTTAAAAACAAAAAAAGTTTAAAACTTCTGCTAGTTAATAAAAATGCTCTAGTTCAGCTGTACGTAAGATTGTTCACATTGGTTTTGCATCCCTACATTACATGATTATGATAATAGTCCTGAAACTTTACCTTTGTGAGGTTTCCCTTCTTATTTTTGTAGATGAGGACTTGATAGCTGCTGGCTCAAGACAGCCAGGGTGCATAATCTGTCCTTGCCTGGGGCTCAGAGGTTTTACCCAATGTCCACTGACTTGGACAAAAAGGTTTCCTTTCCTTTTGGACCACAGAAATCCGTGTGCCCTGAACCTGAAGGGTGTTTCTGTAGTATGTGTAAACAACAGCACACAGATAGGAATCATGTGAACTCGAGTGGGAAGAGTCATTCACAGTGGGATTAGTTAGTGAGATCTGTGTTATCAGCCATTATTTCAGCGATGGTAAGTGGCAGATTAAATCCCAAGTGGAATTTTCCTTTCTTCTTTCAGGCAGCGCTTGCAGCATGCGTGTCCCCTCTCTAAAGGGGATGTTTCAATGAATACAGGTCACAATTCTTAGCAACAAAACTATCATTCTTTTTGTCAAATTTTATGCCATATAATATTTCTATTAAAAGGGAATACTAGAAAGAAATTGGTAAACTTCCCAGCCCTCCATTCTTCCTAAAGAAATTAATGAGTGATAACTCCCTACTCTTACTGTGTCTGTATCTAAGAGACTGAAGTGCTTTACAGAAGTTAATTGGGCTTTGCAATAGATCTGAAAGTAGGAAAAAATTTTTTATTCACTTCTAAGACGTAGCAAGCTCTGAGTGTAAAATGATAGCTGTTTTAAGGCTAATTGTGATGCCATGAAATAATCTGAGGGGGGAAATTGCATTTATTGTGACGACCAGAATTTTGGTGAATATTAGGGAGAAAAGCAGTAATTAGTTGGAAAAAAAATTGCTTTGAGCCTGGGGTTAACAAACCTGAATTTCAAGAAAGGACCATGAATTTAGTTGTGACTATATGCAGAACTGCCCTTTAAAAATTTTCCTTTTAACAGTAACAATTCTTATATGTTAACAAATTGTTTTATAAATTGATTCAGAGATGTAATTATAAATATGGTATCTGGCACCAGCAACCTAATGTTGCCTTGTAGCACTTTCAAAAGCAAACAATTACCACATTCAGCAACAGGAGCAAGATTAATCTGTGCTGTTCTGACTAAGTCAAATGATTATAAATGTGTTGTTGGCTTAAGGCAAAATCCTTCTTTTCCATCATTGTGCAGTGTACTAGCGGCTCGAAAGGCGCAGGAGCAGAGGGTGTTTTCTGAGGGTGGGGGTTAAATGTTACACATTACACACTTTAATGTTAATCCTAGAAGAAGCATTCAATGCGCCATCTGCTACCACCTCAGCATCTGCTCCCTCTCTTAGCGGCCTCAGCCGAGGTGGTGAGGGTATGACAAGGTGCGTTAGCTCACACGTCCCATGGAGCAGTAAACGTGTAGTACACAGTGAACTACCCCCACTGGGGCCCCAGCTCACTTGTAGCCTGATCTACAGTCTGCCATCAATGGGGTGCGTGTGTTTGGTTTTAATTTCTGTAAGCCATGGGCCAGGTCTCCAGTGTTTAAAATCTATATTAGCTGATTTTTTTCCTTTCATTTTTAGTACATTGAGATAGATTAAAATGTTATGATTATCTTCCCTGCAAATTAAATTTTGTTTCCAAAAGGTCCTAATCCTAGCTGGAAGCTTTCTGGAATAACAATATTGAATGAATGTTGATGGTACTTAAAATCCATGCAATTAATATACTTAAAGACTTAGAATGATAGATATTGTCCATAAAGTCTGAAATTGTGGGAGGATTATATACACTTTAGTCCGTGCTTAACTGCATGTATTTTAATAAGATTTAAAATTTCTGGTTTGTGTTTTTATTTCAAATAACAATAACAAAACAATTGCATACAGAAGGGATTTATAAACTTAAAAAAAAAAACCCACATAAAATTCACAATGTGCACTAATGCTTATTATCCTAATTACAGTGCTCCCTTTTGAGGCGTGCTTTGGTGTAAAATAATTAATTTTGATGCCTGCAGCTTAAGATGTATAACTTGCTTCCGCCAGTTGTCTTATTGTAGAGCCCACAAGGGTGGAAACTGATGCTTATGTATATTTTGTTATTCTAATCAGTCTTTTCATAGCTTTAGAAGCCCTATCTGCCTTTGAGAGATCAGAGCATACAGTGTTATTCAAGGTTAATATGGATGTTCCCAGTTAAAAAGAATGTGAGTTCCCTAAAGCATATAGGAATAAAGAATTGGATTCATTTTGTATCAAGTTGGCTAGCAGATGTTTGTATTTTCAACTGCATAACTCTCTTACTTCTGCAAGTAGGGGTTAGTGTGTTACACTCGGCTGGATTTGCACACTTGCTCTAACATTGGTTTTGAAGTTGATCTTGGAAAGGCATTATTAATTTGAAAAGGGCTTCAAGGCACCCAATGATTGTGACTGATGGGCATAGCAGATGATTGAAAATGCTGGAATATTGGGAACAGCTTTGAGGTAACACAGCCCACCTGGGGTTAATGAGGCCTGTGAGTGCTTCTGCCTGCCTCACCTGGGAAAAGAGCTGTACACAGGAGGTGGAGGCTGAAGTGGGAAGAGCTGATACAGCCCTGTTAGGTAGGTTTCTTTTTCCTAAGGTGGTAATTTATTTGGTTTTAGTGTCTTTTGGCTCATTAGTAAACTGGGAGGTTGTAAGTGTGGCTGGGTGCAGCTCCAATATTGAGCACCTTGCAGCCTGGGCTCTCTGGATGTTGTAGGTGGAGCTAGATCAGGTAGTATCTGATGATGTGCTGAGAACATTGAAATTAAAGCAGCTGGCAGGAATGTTGGTCTTGATTAACTGTTAGGTATTTGTCTTTAAGTCTGCTTCACAGTCCTTGAGAGCTCTAGCCAGGAATCTCTCAATGGTGACCTGTTGTCTCAAGACCTTTAAAACTGCAAAGTTGTCCACTGGGATTAGCCTTGCCTTGGGGAGCTCACGCTTGATTCAGTGGTGGTAAGAGAAATAACAGTGTCTAACACTGGCAGGGAGGGTGGGAAAACAAGGCAGAGAGAAAATGAAAGGTAATGTTACAATGGGTTTGAATGAGACTGTGGTGGGTGTATACATATACTTTTTAAATGCAGTTTCTACCAGAGAACTGTATATTGTTTGTATGCATTTGTATTAGTGAGGAAATAACATTGTGATTTTAAAATTTTTTAAATAATTTAATTTGGCTGATCTGTGAAGATGAGATGCCATCCTCAATTAGCCTTTGTCTGAGAGTGGCTAGAGAAATGAGAGTCTCTTGTTCTCAGAATATGTACTTTTTCTTACACTTCCATACACTGTAAAATTTGGACTGAATAAGATCTGGATAGTAGACTATGTGTATGGGATCACATATATTGTAGCCTTGTTTTGTTTTTTATCCTTTTCATTTTCTTTCAAAATGTTCCTAGAGGATGCAATGCTATTAGAAAACTGCAGTTTCCTTTAACTAGACCAGCAAAATTCTAACTCCATGTGAAATTAATGATGTATGAATGTTCAGATTATTATGAAATGCCTCTCAGGAAGAAAAGGTACAAAAACTAAAGAGTTTAAAGCAAGGTTTTTGTTTCAAACTTTGATGTCAGATTTGTGTACATCTTCTGGGTCCTTGGAGATGTTTGGCTCTTTTGTATGCTTTGGAGGTTAGGAGCCATGTGGTAGGAAGCTGTAGAATAACTAATGTTCTGTTTCAGGAACTCACCTCGCTGATGCCTCCTGGAGTAGGCAGTGTTGATTCTACAGAGTAGTCAACTTTGACTTGAAATGAAGCAATTTTTTATTGTTACACACTTATTTGCAACCATGAAAAGTTGTAAAGTCCAGTTGCTTTGCTTGCATTCTGCAGTAAAATTTGATGGTTTTATCTAAAATTTCTAACTTGTTAGTAGTGCTAGACAACAGTCAGCAATCTGGAAGGCTGACTTTTCAACACTGCTAAATGTTAATAGGAAAATGCTATTTAAATGTAAGTTAAAGCTTGTTTTTCATTGCTTAGTGAAAAATCCGTTTTCTGTTAAGGACATTAGATGAACAATAAGGGACTGAAGTTACTGGGTCTGACTATTCCTCCCAAAATTAAAGCTTCAGATTAGATAATGCAAAAACACCCCTTCAGTAACACTAATAAAGACAAATGTCTTTATTAGTCTAACTTGTCTAACTCCTTCAAGTTCTTCTTTGTTGCTGGCACACAGTTGACTTTGGGTGAGCAGCTTGTTATCTAATGTTGCTCATCAGTGAGGATTGTAAAAACTGAAAACAGAACTGCAGATGCCCATATGGCCATCTCTTCCAAAGCATGTACGCAAATGGCCTGTGAACAAAATCAAGCACAAGGTCTGGCATGTCTCATGTAATTTTTTTGTTACAGCTGTGAAATTAAGTGAATGAAGGTACGGTATGATGCAGGAGAGTGAGAGACAAGGATGACTTTCTGTTTGAATTTACTGGAGCAGTGAAAGTACAACCCCAATAATAATTCACCCTTTTGGTAAAGTGTTTCAAATGTGTGGTGTTAAAGAAAATCTTGTCGAAAGTTGCATTGTGATCAGTTGTTGATGTTTTGGTCAAAATGAACTTCATATCCTAGCTTAATATCACCAAAATGCTCATCTGTTTTACTTAATGCTTTGAATGAGATATATTTGAGGCAGGTTAGAATAAAGTCTTGCCATGTCTTGTTTTGTATGTGAAAAAATTCTCAAATGAGGCAAAGTCTATGTCGTGAAACCTGATTTAGGATCCTGCTGACCATGCCAATTTGTCACAAATGGGTTATTTAGATTTCTTAAAGGATCACTGTCTAATGTGTTAGCAAATGTGGTTTTAATATGATGTTGTACAAGTGTGATTTAATGAAGTTCAATGGCAAGGTTCACTCTATTAAATACTGCATGGAAAAAGCATACACAGGAAAACTTGAGTTATAATGATTCATAGAGACACCACGGGCAAAAAGGGTAAGGAAGGCCCTCGCATTGAGTCACAAGTTTCAGACTGCACCCCCTGGCTTTCTAACTTCCTTTTCACAGAGGAATCTAGGTGCGGCTGGATCAAGACTTAGTCCCAAACTTGGGCAATGGTTTATGTCTGGTCAAGGGGTCAAGCACACTCGTCACAGTGCATATCTGTTTATTTTAAAATAAGTGATAAAACTCCTCACTAGCTTTTTTCTGACCTCCTGCATATTTTCAACTTGCTAATTAAAATGGGTAAAGGACACACGCACATCTGGTTTGAATTGTGGTGTTTATTGCATAATAAGTAGCAGATTCATCTTATTCACAATTGTTTTGTCAAAACAGTTATGATAATTATGTTGCATTATTCTTTTACTGTGTTAATGTGTGCAGTGGTCATAGCAATAGTATTGAAGATGTGCTTGCCATGATGGTCAGTGGCAGCACAAGCAAAGGTTGAGGGAGATTAACAGATTAACTTTGAGAAATACTAGAAAATCCAAAGGGATTAACACTGTTAATCGACCGACACCTTGACTAAAGATTAGAAATGCATGAACAGTATTTCTGTGTTTTGTTCTTCAGCTTCAGAAAATTAATACTCAACTTCAGTAACTGAATGAGTGGTTCTTTACAGTGAATTCTGCCTCCTGCGCAGAATGCGGCTTTGGATGCACTGTAAAACAGAATTATTTCTGTGGAAGGTGGTGTGTCACTGACTTGCTAAATCTTCTGATCCTGAGTCCTGATGGAATGATGCAATCAGTGGTAGGCGAAAGCGCTTCTCACTTATGGGACGAATTTTGGGAAGATGCACCTTTCACAATGTTCTCCTGAAAATCAGTTCCATATGGAATTGCTCAATATTCCATTGTTCTGCAGTCCCTTGCACAGAGAACATCTTGTTAATTTATGAAAGTTATTTTGTGTTAATATGTTAGTCTGCCATGCATGGGTGTTAACTTTGGACACATGCATATGTATTTGTTTAATCCTGTCCTTTTTGTGTCTGCTGTGATGCATCTTAAGTATTCATATCTGATGGCTCATCTTTTCTGATAAAAATTTTGTTGCAAATCAAAGACACAAGTATTTTTACAATACAGGGCTCAGTACATCGTGTTGGCAAGAAGCTACGTCTTGCATTGTAAACTGTGAAAGCTTCACTCCAGGCCACCTGAGTTCTTCCTCCTTGCAGTTGCTTTCAGAGTTTCATTTAAGCTCTCTCTGGCTGTAGTCTATATTGGGTGACTCCTTTGGTTAATCATGTATCTACCCTCATTTGTGTCATTAACATATTTCTTCACACTTGACCACAGTCTTCCTCCTTCAGTAACAGTGCAATCTCATCCTGGACACCCACCTGCCAGCAGACTTTTAGCTTGCCTGGTTTAAAAATAAAAAACAAAGCAAATCCTGACTATTGAGTCCTGGCTTTGCCTGAGCTAACATGGCCAAGACAGCCTTACATGCTTTTGGAGTTCAAGATGGAATTTCCCATTCAGCTTGGTGTCGAGATGGCTGCAGGGAAACATTCAGCCTTGTTTTCTGACAGAGCTGTGTACTATAGGTGGAAGCAGACCTCTGTTCCCACTTTAGATGTCTCTTTGGCTTTGTCCCTCAGCTTTACTCAAGGAATTACATTCTTGTATCCAAGAATCATGTAAACATACATTAATGAAAACTTACCTCATTTCCATTCCTCCTCTTGTGATGCTTTTGTGCTGGTTTTCCATCTGCTTCCTAATACTTCTATTAGCATGGTGAAATATTGTGGTATCTGTAGATCATAGAGTCACAGAATGGTTTGGGTTGGAAGGGACCTTAAAGATCATCTAGTTCCAAACCCCCTGCCATGGCGGGGGTGGGGGGAGGGGAATGAGCACTGTGTGGTGTTTACTGTTCTATATGGAGAAGATGCTGTTCTGAAACACATTTGATTTCCTTTGCCCGTGCTTGCATTTAGGAATTAGCTTTCAGAAAATCTGTGTTATGCGAGGTTCTAGCAGAATAACAAGTGCCTTCCTGAATCTTGTTACATCCTGTGAGCTAAATAATCTTTTGGCTGTTTTTTATTAGCCTATGCACGTTTTGCTGCATTGACTAAAGGACAGTTGCCCTGAAGTATAGAAGGTCTGAATGTGACAGTTAATGCATATATAAGTAGTGTTGATGAATACTAATTTTACTAGATATTAGCTTTTAAATGGTTAAAATATGGCACTTGGCTCCAAAGTGAATCAGGTTATATTCTGGGAAAATTGTTTATAAGATTATGTCTGCTTTAGAAAAAAAGAGTTTTAAGAAAAGCCTCATAAAACAATTAGCCTTTTAGCATTTTCTGAATCTGTCCTTCCCGTGCACACCCTCAAGAGCATGTACTGGAGCGAGCTCACTTCTGTTGTCGCTAATATCTGTTCCTCTCTTAAGAATCATTTAGTCCCTCTGAAAGACAGTGCCTCACTGGCAGATTATTGTCATTTTTCCCAGCTTTTGGAGAAATTGCTAGTGGGAATAAAGCAGAAGAATCCTAGCTAAAGAATAGGATGTCCAAATTTTCAAAGGATGATTCTTGTCAACTCTTCTGATTTTTATGACAAGTCACAAATAACTGAATGCTATCCAGATTTATGGTATCCCAAATTTCCTTTAATCAGACCAAAAAGATGTTAACAGCCATCATGACATGTCCTGAAACCTGCTCTTGGAAAGTAGAAAGAGAGAGGACTGCAATTCTAAGAAAAAAAAGAATTACTTTTGTCTGCCATTTAGCATTGCTAATTAAATGAAAAATTGTTATTGTTTTCCCCATGTCTTACGTAGGTTCTCTTACTATAGAAGAGTGCATTACATTCCCATTGTTAGAATAACACTGGGTTTCAACTGGTTGTTGATATGAGTGAGGACTATGGGACTGGTCTGTGTGTAGTCAAATACTGACTTTGCAGGAAATTCAGTGTGTGTGTATGGCTAGTAACAATCTCTTGGCAATGCTGGCCTTTCAGAAACTGCCAGGTCACTTATCTGGTGATAAATATGCATCACTCTGCATCTGCTTTTTTGCTTCCTGTGCTTGCAACAGGAAGTAATGCCTAATGAGTTTACAAATACCCTCCCTTAAGTTACACAGGACAAACAGCATTTTCTGTTCCTAACCCAAACCCAATTAATATTGATGCTTTTCTTCAAGCTATGTAGTATTGTAAATTAAAGAATAGGTGATGATATAGAGTTGTAATCAACAGCTCTCTACTTGACAAGTCATGTAGCTCCCCAGTGATTTTGTTAAGTCATGTGAATCAGATGCGTTATGGTGAGTCTTGCATTTCACGCTCCCTTTCTGTCACCTTGTGAGGAGAGAAACCATTCATCAAAGAAGGACTCGGTGGTACCTGAGGTTTGGGAGTCCTTGAGGAAAAAGCACTGTCCCTTCACTGAGCAGTCCCAGTGATGCTGCACACACAGAGAAGGTCCATGTGAGTGACAGCTCATAGCTGACCTGAGCAAGGCTGCATGTCCCCTCTCGTGTAACAGGATGCACCCTTCCTGTGTGATGGACTGGGCGGCTGGGCCTGTCCTGTCGCCTGAGGGGTTGGTTCCCGCACAGCAGAGGTCTGCCTGGAGGAAAGTATGGTTCCTCCCAGGTGAGCTTGGCTATTTCTGTGGATGAATAGGCCTTTATAGTGTTTGTAAATTTTCATGACCTAGGTTCTTTTCAGAAAAAGCTCACCAGAGAGAACGGATAATAGGAACCATCAAAAAAGCTTTCTTGAGACTTGCTGCCCTTCTATGTTGGAGGTTTCTTCTGAGCTTTCTGGCAGTAGGTTTCACATGGATGTCTTGTTCTCTCATGCTCTACTAGAAGCTCTTGGTGGTTTCTCTGGGGTAGTCATCCCAGCTTTGTTGCATTGCCTTATTCCCTTTCAGCGATGACAACAGCTTCTAGCTGATAAAAGAAAAATGCTCTATTTCAAATTTTTTATTTATTTCCTCACTGAAAAAGAATTAAATATATCATGGCTCTAAAGGAGACCAGCCTCAGACCTACATTTTAGTACCTAACAACAGCAATGAATAATATATCATATCATTACATCAGCTCTAACCGTGTTACTCTGGTAGTGATATAACAAATCAATAATGCTTTCCCATCTGGGCAGGGAAATCACTGTTGCTTGTAGGAATGCCTCCTCCCTGGTTTTCTGTAACCCAAAATGATGCATCTTGTGCAGCAAGATGTCTGTCCTGAGGCTCCCGGGAACTATGACGCATCTTTTGTGCTCTTCTAGATGTGAGTCTTGTTACCTCTGAGGGCAGTATGTTGTCATTACTGTCACATACACACATTGTGCTGCCAAACAGCTGTTAGGAACATGAGAGCCATGTTCTGCTACATTTATTTCACACTTCACACATTTGTTCTCACCTCCTAAGTACTGCATGGTGCTGTCTCTAATCATATTTTTATTTGTGGGGAAAGGAGATTTGCACAGCAACTCAGAGTGAATGATTTACATTAGTAATAAAATAACTTGGTATATTTGAGAAGGCTGACAAACTGGCTTTATGCTATACTAACAGACTAAAGCCTCAGTTAATAACAATTCATATGTCATGACAATCTGTGGGGGGAAAAAAGCTGTTAATGCAAAAGTTTAGGTGCATTTTTTATATATACTTTTTTGAACACATAAAAAAAATCCTTCTTGTTTTATGCACCTTCCCCATGTATACAAACATTTGTTTCTAATGCAACATGACAGCTACTGTTTGTATAAACAGCTGCTATTTATATAAGCAAAATTACAAATAAAAAAACCCCTCATAAATATTATTTGGAAGGGCATGTTTGCTTTCAGTTGCAAAGCATCATAAATACCAGTGACTGGAGTCCATTCTGCCACGTGCTGTGCTAGAATCTGTCTGATTTATTTAATGAATTGCTAAATAATTCAATTTTGAAATACAGGAGACACTACCAGTAACATTTCAGAAAGTTAAAGATTTTAAATATATTGTAATACAGTAGTATTCAATATTCTGCAAAATAGGTCCCAGACAACAAAACCCAATGGTAATTGGACATTATTTAGGGGTATAACTCTGGACATTTTTATTGTGTAATCTGTCTTTGTGTGAGCAGCTCCATTGGTAAATAAGGACTTAAATGAAGTTAACACCCATAAAATTGCTGATTGCTTTGAAGTTGAACAAAATTAATTCAATTCCAGTATAGCAAAGGAGGAGATTATGTTTTGGTTCTTTTTTTATTACAAATGAATCAAAGAGCAGCTTCCTATTAATCAGGTGTAAAGGAAAGTACTAGAGAGAGACCAAGAGGTCCAAAATAGATTGAAGTACCTTTATTTTAAAATACTTTGAAAAATCTCTCGAGGCAGTGCAGGCAATGCATTGTGGAGGGAACATGCCTGCATTATCATGGAATTGGAGCTGGCAGTTAAAACCCAGGAAAGAGGTCTTTGAGCTATCATTTACAGTTCCCTGAAATCATTGTATCAGTGTGTAGTGATCAAAATGTCAACAAAGTGCTGGGCATCATCAGGAAGGTGATTGAGAGGGAGACAGAGTCTGTTCCCTATATCTGTTAGGATGCTAAAGGGAATAGACAGAGATGTGTCCTCTGGCATTCCTAAGCAAGGTAAGCTGTAGATACTGGGCAAGGCAGAGGGACTGCAGAGAGCATCTTTATGTGCTCTTCCCAATGGTTTCTCTTAGCGCTGCTGTGTGGAGTATGTTTGCATAGTAAAATGTATGCACAGGGGTCTGGTCCAATTCCCCATGTATCAATTTAAATCTTACTTTTTTTTTGTATGGACAAATTGGAACAGGCCATCGGCTATCAGGTAGAATAATTTTGGAACCAGTTTATCCATATCTAAGGATAAGGGTTCATGCAAACAAACCAAGGTTAATATGTCACCTCTTAGTGTATTTCCCACAGTAAGCTGGAAACATATCCTTAACAGGAGATGCCTTTTATATTTATGAAAAATGGTTAACCACTTTTTTGTATCGTTATTAACATTCCCCTTGGATAAAATCCAGTGATGAACAACTTCCTGATGGAAGAGGTCATGGCTTTTCCCACTCCCCTAAGTATTAAATGTTAGTAACATGTTTGAGAGTAGTGATGCAGATAAAGATCTAGAGCCATGGGCCAGTGGCATTAAAGGAATAATGTAAGCTGTCTGCCGAGACTGCTTTTAAAAGAGGTATGAAGCATATTTATTATTATGAACAGGTCAAGAAATTAAAATTCTTTGAATTTTTTGCTGTACTGTAGGTACCGTAAGTGCGGTACAGCTGCTACCCATGCATGGGAACAAGTGAAATACTGTGGTTGTGCTGTGTAGCTGTGCAGAATAGTGGCGTATCAGACACAAGATGTTAAGGGTGAAAGAAAACCTTTAGGCATGCAATCTTTCTTGTTATTTGAAAGTTGTAGAAGTTTAGTGAATTTACAGAACTTATGAATGGCCCATGCTAATGGGGGTACTTCGGTCCTTCCCAGCTAACGGTGGGACAGAATCCATACTGTGGTTGGCCATGCCCTGCTGCTGGTGTCTGTGCACAAAAGACAACCTTATGCATATCTTGCATTAAAAGCACCACTAAATAGTTAATCCTCTTCAAATTATAGACTGTTATATTATTTATTTGAGCTGCAGCATGGCTGGATGTTTTAATTAGGATAAGGAACTCCTCTATTGTGCTTGTATAGTAAAGCAAAGTACATGCACACTGCAGGGCCCACCCAAGGAGTGTATTTTTTTTCCTGCATTATTAGTGGAAACACTGTCATTGTTTAATTAAGAGTTTAAATTAAAACATTTCTTCTGTTTGTAAATGAAATCTATGATTCTTATTGAAGCCTTTGAAAAGAAAAGAGAAAACATTGTAAAGTTGAAGTGATGTTTTTTCTTTGACAATCAAACTTGTGTGGTCGTTTCCCTTTGGCGTCAGAGCTAAACTGTTATGAGATTTAAGTTTAAATGTGTGAAAAAAGAAGAAATGAATGGATGTATCAGGACTTTTGCTATTTGTCTCTGGGGCAGGAGAAAAATAGCTTTCAAGGAAGGTATCTGGATCGATTATTAAATTCAGTAAGGGAGATGAGATTTTATTTCAGAAAGTGTCTAAATTAGATTCAGGAGCTAATATTTCAAGGCTTTCTTTTCTACTCTACAGCACAAGAAAGCTGGTGTTTCCAGGGAAAACCATTTAGCTCCTGAATCTTTATATGGGGTAAATAATTTTTATGTGATTAATACCAAATGTTGCATTTAGGAGAAATAATCATGTGTCTTATTGATTCATAATAATAGGTACATTTGAAACATTGAAACCTTTTTTAAACAAATATCCCCAGGCTAAAGTGGGGCCAGAGAGCTGTGTGAAGAGCACTAGCTTGGGAGTTACGTCACTGACTTCAATAGGATCAAGAGTTTGGTCTCATTGACAGTACGTACTAAATGAATTATTACAGAGCTGAAGCTGTATGTTGTTCTTGAGTGTTTAGCAGTACAGATCAAGAGCTGAATGTCTGCTTCCTGTTGCCTTTCTTTTTTTTGATGGTTGCAATGTTGTTGCCTTTTGGTGTGCTGCTCTTTTTCATAATGGTTGCCTATCTGAAACTGAAAAATCTTGCAGGATTTTAGTCAGATTGTATATTGAATTTTGAGAAGTCTTCTTCATAATGTTGGGTTTTTTTTAAAAAAGGAAGATATATTTTAGTGAACTTCTGTACTAGGTGCCCTGTGAAGCCAAGAGCATGTTGGGCTTTCTGCATGGAAAATGGCTTTTGTTACTTTTTGCATATGCCATTTTGTGGCAAAAAGAAAAACACACTTTCTCCCTTATTAATTCCTAATGAGGAGAGTAGGGAGGCCATGGGTATTGCAGCTTATCAGTCAGTGGTACAAGTGGTGGGATTTCTGTGTAGACCTGCATATTCCAAGTCTTTTCTCTTTGAATTTTGTTCTCTCTCTTGTGATCCATGAACTGGTTTTCTCCTACTTATGGATACATGATAAAAATTTGTTAGTTGGATTGGGTGGGGAAAAAAATTGTGATGACTTCAATTCACCACATTCAATTAAATTTCAAGCTGTTGCTAGAAAACATGTTGTTGAAAGCATGTCTCCAACCACTTTCTGTTCTTTTACCTGGTTTTATAAAGCCAGCCTAATAAATGTCAGTAAGCAGAGAGGGCGGTTTAGGTGTTTAGCTTCACTTCTGCTCTAGCATAATGTGTGGTTTAAAGTTTCCCCTCTTTCTGGAAGTATACTGACTAATAAAATTTCTCAGATGTTACCCACCTAAATCTGTTTGTGGAGGTTTTCCTTTTAGTGTCATATCTATAAAATAATCTGAGCGGTGTCCATGGAAGTGTGGTAGGACCTCATGAGATAGCAGAAAAATAATTGTTCAGCACATGATTTTTTTTTTTTTTTTTTTTTTTTTTAGTTTATTCCTGCCTTTTCCCCCAGTCTTCCATTTAAGAGGAGCCTGGTTTGCAAACTGATTTAGTAATGCATGATAACCCTAAAAAGGTCTTCAAGGTGGAGTTCTTGTGGAGTAGTGTCACATGGTTGTAGCCTTGGTGTGTCCAGCCAGCTCCCTTACTGAGCATGGAGTAGGAGGAGGTTTAACACTGAATTGCTGAGGGCATCTACAAATGCTTCTTCCAGAATTTTTTTGAAGTTATTTTGACTAGGATCCATTGTCTGTGAAATAACATCTAATTTTTATAGTGGAGTTGGAATACTTGGAGGGAGGCAAAATAAACATTTAAAAAAAATATATTTTTAGAAAGGCGACCAATAGAAACAGCATAGCAAGAGAATACCTGACAAGTTTTTTGCATTGCAAGTTTAGCTTAACATTGTTAAATATACTGAAGAATGTAAAGGGGACTGAAAGATTTCATTCTTCCTACATTGTTGACCTCTTTCCAATTCCATTGACCCGGACAACTTTGAAATAATGTGTTTTCCTTCTTGAGCCAAGACATCTCTTATTTAGAAAAGGCGTTCTTGGTGAGCTATGTCCTCTGAATAAGTGTAAGCAGTATTTCTTATAATAAGTTAATGGTGGCTTTGTGTGATCCATGGTATTTTTTTTTAAGATAAAGTTTTTTCTTTCTTTTTTTTTTTCTTTTCCCCTCCAGGCAATTTCTATGGATTTTATGTCATTTAGGTCATCTGTTTTCATGGAAAAGGGATTCCCCCCTAGGAATATCCCAGGAAAATAATTAGAACAGTCTTGAACCATAGGATGATAGACCCAACTTGAACTTTTAGCTCAGAATAAGAGTGAGGTGCAAATCTTCTCTCAGCTGTGTGGTAACAGCTGATTTAGTACTTGCAAAAAGGCATTGTTAGCTTCTAAAGGCCTCATATCTAAACCCAGATCTATGTGTTAATGCAGTGAAATGTTGGTGAATGAGTAAATGAACTGTTTTGACATACATATGTTTAGACATATATACATATATATGTATATGTTTAGAAAAATAGAGACTTACCAGACCAAGTGCTGCTTTTTTTTTTTTTTTTCCCCCTTTTTCTCCTTAAAGGTTAGAGTGAAATGGTAAGCATCAATTCATAGGGGGGAAAATATGTGATATGGAAAAATAGCAGCATTGCCAGCAGTCTTGTTGGTTCCTGGCAACACAAGCATACCTGCCTGCCACCCTTCATATTTCTATGTAGACATTGAGCTCTATATACATACCTGGTCAATTTTCTACTATAGAGTTCATGAAGTTATTCTTGGGACACTTGGTAATGCAATACCCATTTTCAAGGTTGTAAGAGGCCTCGATGCATTGAGTAAATACTTTAAAGGAAAAGAAATTATGTTTACCACCACTCATCCTGCTCTTTATAAATATGAACAATAAAAAAAAAAGTCTACAATGCCTGTTATTTCTCCTTTGTGGAGTCTCTTCTGCATGTAAGTGGTTTCTGAGTAATAAAAGTAATGAAGCTTGACTTCCTTATGTTATCACATATGGTACCACATTTCTCCTGCCTATGGAGCGGAGGGCACACCAGACCTGTGCAAACGAAGACTGACCTGCCAGTGTTCTCTCAAGCTGCTCCCCTTGACTGCTTGGAAAGTCCATTGAAAGCCCTGACTCTTGGCTTCTGCATATGAAATAAATGCCTTTAGGCGCAGCATGATGCTCCTGGGCATTTGCTTTAGAACAGACTTGTCCAAGACCTACAATTCTTTGTCACATTTTGTTGAAGTTGGGCAGTGTATTCTAAAGTTAGGTACTGACATGATCATGTAAGAATTGCTTCCTTGGAAGGCTGCTCGGAAGGGTGGGGTTTTTTCTATCTTTGGCTGCCAAGCTCCTCTTTGTGGCAGCCTTGACACCCTTTCTGGTCTGCCTGTCTTCATTATAGCATCCTTCTCACTTTCTGGTTTCCAGTTCATGGTTGTGTGAAGTGAAACTGGCTCCATGTTTCACTTTGGCTGCCTTTGTAGGTGTGGCAAGGAGCATGGTAGGGCAAGCAAAAGGACCAAACAACTCTTGGTGTAATGCTGCTGTAATGCAGCCTTATATTATTAACAGAGAATTTTAGCGGCCTGATAGCTGAAGTCTAATGGCTAGTTCTAGTGGCTTGTTACATGAACATTAATTTTTTGCCTTTTGACTGTCCCATCTACAAACAGAACCTGGTCACAATTTACCTTCTTTTCAAAATGCTTTGCAACCATGAAATAGGTGTGGAGGTGTTACAGGGTATCTGGTCGCTCTCCAAGTGAGAACAATTGTAGAGTGGCAGAAATAACTTATGGTGAATCCAGTATAGCTTTGGGAATTCTGTATTTTCAACCCTATATCTCTGTATTTTTACACTTTCCTAATAGTTTTATGTTTGTCTATTGCATTGTTTATCCTGGTTTTATTTAAATAACAATCCTCATCTGCACCTTGTTGTGTTATATTTTTATAGCACACCTGACTGTGAAATAACTCCTACAGAGTTCTGATATACCCCTTGATGAGCTGAGGATTTTGTCTTAATAATTTTACTTGCTGCCCTTCATATATTTGTGTTTTACTGGGAAGTTTGAACAGACAAAGTGTAGCTTGTTGTTCCCTATGTAATGACAGTGAATTTTAGAGAAACTGAGATAGAGCAAGAGACAGTGCCAGAAACAAAAGTAGAATATGGATTATCCAATTTCCAGTCCTTTGCCTACTAAGCGTCTTGATAATCATACCATCCGTAGAACTGGTAGAGCTGAGATGAAAACAGGCCATAATATTCAATGGCACCTCATTTCTCAGTTACAACACAAGCTAGAAAACTCAAGCAAAAAATTTTTTCCTGCTAGTCAGATTTATATTAATTAAAAGAATAAAAATTTAGAAAAAAATGAGCACACTCATGCTTAATTTGTAGATTAAAAAATAGTAAACTCTGAATCTGCTCCATTTTTACACTTTTATTTTTCTATTAATGGAACCTCTTTGTTTTGACAGTGCCTTTTTTCCTTCCCAGGAGGTTCCCTTTAACATGGGAAAACTGAAAAAACCCTTGAAATTAAATACATGATAATTTCAAAGGAGTCTTGTCAAGACAGTCAAAATAAATGAGGATTTACAATTTAGATTTATTATACAGTTGTGGAGGGGGAAACAGTCTGTGTTATCTGGTTTAAACATAAACACAGCAAGCACTTATAAATACAAGAGATATAAGCTGTTCTCAGTATGCTAAATATTGTGGTTTAGCGCATATCCCCAGCATAACAGGCAATCATATAGAAAAGTCAAAGCACGTTGTAAAAATATGTTACAATCTCTAACGAATGGATCTATCTCTTCACTGTTGATTCTTCAGGGATGGTCCCAGGCTCAGACTGATTCTCCGCTCATTTGGCTAGTATTAGTATTTCCTCTATGCAATTAGAGTAAGAAAAAAGTACTAACAAAGCAAATACCAGACTAACATGTAGTAAGTATGGCTCAGGCAAACAGAAATATTTTTCATTGTCAACTCCAAAGCCCTAGTTAAAATTCAAAATGCTTTGGATCTGGTCTTAGTGTGAAAACCTTGAGGTTCCAAAGTGGAGTGCATCTTCCATAAAACAAATCTTCATATGGGAACACCAAGACTTGGGTAATTAAATAAAAAACAAAACCAAGTTGCAACTCAAAGCTGTATAGAGGAGCTGCAATGTAGGTAAAAAGAAATAAGAATTTACAAGTGCAGGTTTTTTGCTAGCTCCTATGGAAACAGCCTCAGTACCAGCTTATTTCAAAGTAGGTAAAATGTTTTTCTTTATAAAAGCTTCATCTGGTAGCAGCTTGTCAAGACAAATACAGCAGAATCAAATGGAAATTAAGATAGGGATCAGAATAAGACACTTAGAAAAAATAAGACAAATTAAAAAAACTTCACCTAGCTAGAGACAAAATTGGTATCTCAATAATTAAGAATAACTGAAATTAAGGATAGTGCAGGTCTGTTCATGCTTGGATCCACAGTTGAATATTTTTTGAGGGGGAAAACCACTGTTGTTCCTTTGTGTCTGTGGAGGCCATGTGACATCTGAATACTTGGTTGTCATGCATTCAGTATTAAAAGTTTATAGCCTGCTGGGAGCTATAAATTCTACATTGAAGAAAGTTCCTGTATGTGATAAAATTGTCCCAACATCCTCACTTTTAATGTCGATGTTTTCTTTTTATTTAAGATCATTCTCTTGTGTCTCTTATTCTCTTGACATTTTTATTTGCATTTCATATTTCCAACCTCTAGTGCATGCAGACAACACAAGTTCCTGCACAGTGCTGGAGACCTACTTTAAGCATACTCATTGTTGCAGAAGAAATTAAATTTTTTTTCTTTAAATACAGTTATCCAGAAGTGGAATCAGAAATATGGTGTTGCCAATATTTCTAGGTTTTCATCTGAAAAACTTGAAAGCTGGGAAGATGTCTCACTATGCTATTGCTTTGATTAAAGTCATTACATGACATATGCTTTACATATAGTCGAGTGAATAGAGCTTTGGAAGAGGGCTGGGATACTTCATTTTGTTTCTAGATCTGCTACTGACCTGCTGTGAAATGTGGGTAAATAATTTTTTCTTGTGTTTATTTCTCTAGCTGCAGAAATAACATTGCGATAATTTTTGCGTAAAAGAAACATTCTAGATCAGACAGCAGAATTCTCATTCCTGTTAGTGGTAAAGTATCATCAATTCATCTTACATAATTCTTTCTATAAAAATATTGGGTGGTGCTGGAGCAATGTCAGTTCTATTAATTACGATGTGCATGTTTGGATACTAAAATATAAAGGTTGTAAACAGACATACACAGACCATTAACTCCTGTTCTGCCTTCCAATGGTGAGAATGGGGGCAACAAGGGTGTTTACTCATTCTGCTCAGGACTGAGTAAAATAACAGACAGTTGACTTCAGAGTCAGAAGCTGACCACAGCAATCTGTGGTGTTCTGCCAAATCCACTCCAAACTGTTGTGAATGAAATCAGGTTTTCATTTCAGTTGTACTCTTGAAAGTAGCTGGGAACATTACAGTGGCCAAGTGGTAAACTCTGGATAAAGTAAATCAGACAGCTTCGAGTTGCTCCAATTTCTGTTTAGTAAGCACTAATGATATAAGGCAGCCCACGGTTGAGCTCTTGAATTATCTTATGCAGCACAATTTTTTTTTCTTTCAGATGTTGTTAATAGTAGACATTTTCTTGTTTATTTATCTCTTGTACAGTTTACGTAGTTCATTTGTAAATGCAGATGTATAATTGTGGGCACTGCACTAATGAACTTCATATTTAAGCTATTTTAGAAGTTGAGGATATCAGTGTATTTGGAAATATGATATAAAAGTTATGCCTTTGTATAAATATGGCTTGGTGAAGTGCAATGCCTTGTCGTTGATGTTGGATAAAATATTATTTCCCACTTTTGTTCTATGGCAAGTGGCCCCTAAAATTATTCACATGAACCTGTATCTCCTTAAGGTACTCTGGAAACAGTTCAAGAAATTAATCAGCATGCTACTTGTGCCATTAGGTGGTGCTTTCCAGCTTCTCTGGCATGAGGAGAAAAGAAAAGGAGCACTTAGCTTTGTGCAGGACGTGCTTTCGCAGGGTTGTGGTGGGTGCAGTAATGAAGGCCAGCTGTGTCTGTTACAGGATATGACCGAGGGGTTGTGAGAGAAAGAGGTGGATGAGGCTGAGATTTGGCGCTTGATGAATTTGATGGGGGAAGTCACGTGCCGTGTGTGTGCTGTAAGTCTAGAAAATGATTCTGAGCCAAGGAAGTTTATGAGGCTGATGCTGGTTTGTATTAGCTGAAAATCTGTCAGTTACATGCTGGCTTTGGATGCACACTGATGTCTTTAGGTTTCCTGTTTTGCTGCTGGCTGCCTGTTTTGCTGTGCTGCCATATTTGTGTAGAATGAGATTAAGCTCTTCTCCACAAAGCATTCAGACCTCTGGTTACATGGAAGGCTTTTACAAGGCTTTTTACCTATTCTGTGAATGGGTAGGAGTATACTGGGGACCCAGTTCTGGAATTGATTTTACACTGACCAGCTCTTGGCTCCTAGGATGCTCTCTGTTCACAAGGAAAATGAATAAACGGTTGAAATTGAGCCTGTCAGGGCAATAGGGTGGTGGCTATTATTTGGCTAGGACTCTTTGGCTTTGAGATCCTTGCTAAGGTGGTGTTCTTCTGCACAGTAGAGCTTCCAAGACACCTACTTGGAAACTATTTTCTTGATTGCTGCATCTAGGATACGCAAATAATTTATGGCCTGTGCAAACTGCTGAGCCCCTTCAGCCCTCTGCCTACATCAAGTAATGGAGTAGGGGGCCAAAGTCTTCTCTCACGATTCTCTTACCTTTTTTATTAGTGACAGGGAGAAATTGCTGTCAGAGCAAGTATGTTTGTGTGCTTCAGTTACAGCTGTGGTCCAATATGGCAGGTCTCATTTTATATAATAATGTTGCCTTTTTGTATATGTCTCTCATCATTGCCAGTCTGATTGGAATTAGTTTACAGTAATGGTAGCTACAATTTCCTGTTAACTGATTCCTTGTTTTGCGTTTCATCTCTTGAATAATTGTGTTTTTATCAAGTTCCAGCTTTTGATATAGCTAATGGTCCCATTACCCAGATAATCCTGGGTTTAGAGAAAGCTTGCGGTGGTAAAATCCCACATTATTATAATGGCCAATGGCCACATCTAACATATATTCTAATACAGTATTGTAAGTTTATTTCGCTACAGAAGTTTGTGCTTTTGTATCTTTATTTTCTTTATTGTTTCTTGGAAAACTAATTCACTGGTGTTTATTCTAATGACTCTTTTGTGCTATTGATGCAATTTTTCTTTTCATGCCAAGTTCTGACTTATTTGGTTACTACTACAGAATAAAACTATCTTATTTTTAAACCAAAGTTTAAATAAGATTGGTATTCATTTGTCCTGGGTTATTTTTAATCTAATTCCCAACTTCCTATTTCTGGGGATCACTTCTTGAACTGGTTTTCTGGTATTTGTGGCTGGGGATCCGAAGGACTGTACAAGAAATCATTTAAGTTATGGTGGTTTCTTATTTATTAAGTTCTTAAACTCTTTTGTTATATTTTTGCACCAATGTTTATATTAAAATAGTACCGAAATGGTTTATCCAAGATTGAAATCCTTTTCTGCAAGGTTCTGTAAACATGTAGGAAGACAAATGTACTGTGGGATTCCTCAGAAATACACCACATTGAAGGATTTGAGTCTACAGAGACCAAAGAACAGGAGAAATAGTGTTACTCCAGTATTATATATGAGGAAATGAAACATCGAAAGAATAAGTGATGAGTGCAAGAATACACAACAGGCCAAAGAATCTCATTTATATATCTTCATCATGAGTTGTTAGCATTGTATTATTTATTGGGTTTGCTAAATTTTAATTCAATTTTACTCTTGGTGAAAGGCTGCTGAGGTGTACAATATTCTAGAAAGATGTATAACAGTAACTCAGCAACAGCTTGCCAGACTTTATGAAAATAGTGAAACAGTGGTGTTTGGAATTGTGGAAAGCTATTAATAACAAAAGAAAACATAAAAAATCATTTTAAAAGGTCTTTGAAAGAGAAGGTGGGGAACATGAGCTTTAATTTGTAAGGGAAGACAGTGAATATGCTTCCTAGTGATGGGATAGTTGAAGTACTTTTGGAAGAAAGATCTGAGAAAGCAGTGAAGCCCAGTCATTTCTGAGCAGGAATGGTTTCTCAAGCAAACGCTATGTAGAAGAAGCAGCAGCTGAGAATTTTTCAGTGGTTCATAGTCTCTGTTGCTCATGTGTTTTCTAGAAATGCTGTGCCGAGCCTTATTTCTATGTATAAATCTGTTCACATATATTTACACTGTGACTCCTGAAGGGTTAATCTTTAACAAGAGAGGTGTATCTGTATTACTAATTTGAGAAGAGGCAGCTCTGATGGGGGTTGGCAATAGAAGTTGTCAATTTGGTTCCTGCCAGCTGTGAGGATGTGATGGCCTAAACATGAATTAGTAAACTGTTTCTAGAGCTCCAAATATTCATGGATAGAGCCTAGATTCTGACCAGGCTCTTAATGCTTACAAAGGATCGAATTTTTAGTGTCTGGATCCCTGAAAATCAGCCTGTGAAGTGTATGAAAGCTGGGAATTTCTATGGGGGATTAATATAGCGAAAAGTACTTTTACTCTCTGAGCATGGGAAACTGAGTTTAGTAATCGATGGAACAGTTGAGATTTCTTGAGTCTGTTTCTTCTGCAAGAACCTTCTGAGGTTTTCCTGTAATACTGCTAAACCCAGAAACTTTGTATGTTTCCAAAACCTTATTTTCTTCGTACAATGTTTTGAAGCTGAAAATACATGAAAGAACTCACACAGAATTTGATGCTGGATATCTCTTGCTTTCAGTTTCCATACTTACTGCAGGGAGGGTATCTTGGGTATCAGGGAGGGTACAGCATTTGATGTAAAAATACTTGGTATCAGAGGGGAGAGAGGCTAAAGAATTCCCAATCAATGTGGCTAGTATTGTATATGCACTTAGGAAGTGTTGTTGCTCACCACGTGTGTTAGTTTTATGCTACAGGTGTGTGGAAACATTTTCATGCATTCAGGCGAGACTGGGATAAATCTTGCTGAGTTTTAAACTTGCAGTGTGTGATTATTGGAAAAGATGCCAAAGGAATGGTGAAGGAGTAAATGACTAGTGAACCTGTGGACCAAAGTACTAGTCTCAAAAATTATACTTTAAAAAATGGTTTTGAGTTAGAATATGCAAGAAATAACTAAGAAACAAAGTTTATTCAGGGAAAAGTAAACCTGTGGGGAATGTTGATGGGGTGGCTTGCTTTGGCGTTCTCTTGAGTTTGGGGTTTTCTTGGGAGGGGAAGGGTGTTCTTTGAAAGAAGGTTGAGTTAAATATGTGCAGACTGCTACTTCACAGGAGCTAAATGTTTGTAGAAATGTTTGGTTTTTTCCAAAAGAAATCCAGAGACTAATTTTGTATTTCTATTCTTCATTTTGAAATTAACATTGCTAAAAGTTTTAGTGTATAACCAGCAGTTTATAGAGCTGACCATAGCAGAGATTCATAAAGAACCCTTTTCAGACATACTGACATCTAAAGGAGGTACTTCTAAGAAGGAATGAATTTGAAATACAACATGATTTTGTTTTAGATAAGGGCTTGTCAAGGAAGATTTTGTTGACTCCATATTGTAGAAGTTTCTCACTGGAGCTTTTTGTGTTTCTGCTCAACTTGATGGTTATTTTAAATATTCTTACAAGCTCTGTTTCCATAGTTAAGTCTGCTCTTTTCCTTCAAAGTCTTATTTTTTGCATGAGGGAAAACAGAAAATTCATCTCTCAAGAGTTAATAGTTTCAATACAGGAGTTTACAGAGAAATTTTAAATACTTTTATGTTTTACTATTCTCCAGAGTCTTTGCAATTTAAATCTAGCACTGGGAAATTATTAGGGACCAGTAGAAATAATGGCAACTTATTAGTTATGATGGTAAGTGGCAGAAAATGTACACAACACACAAGGAACTGTTTAAAACATGTCAACAATTAATAGCTAAGAGAAAAAGATTGTCTGGATGGAAATTACCTCTTACTTCCTTGAGGACTGGCTTGGAGAGAATTACTTTTGTTCTGTGTTTTTTATTAATAAAACTTTGGCATAAACAATGGAATTACAATAATGAAATTCATCGATGACAAAAATTTAGGAGGGACCATAAAGACAGTTATTTTGTATAGGAAAGAATTGGACAGCCTTGGAGACCTCAATAAAACAAACCCCAGGGCTGGGCACCTGTCAATCTAAGCATCTCTTCCAGAGGGTCACAGCTGGAAGTAGTGACAGAGGAAGAGTGTCTGGGTGCATTTGTTGCACAGTGATTCCTACACAGGAATGGTATTGAGCCATCAGTGTGACATGACCATAGAAAAATGAAATGTGTATCCAATGAAGTGCTCCCAAAGGATGAATACTGATACTCATGTTCAGGCACTCAAGACATCTCTCTGGGTATGCTGTGAGCAATCCTAATCATTCGTGGTCAAAAGATGTGGATTCAAACTGAAATGTTCAGCCAGGATCATTGCAGAAATGGAGAACTCCCTGTACAAGAGGAGATGAAAAAACATGACTCATTCAGTATCAAAAAAGAAAAACCTAAGAGGCTATTCTGGCTGTTTATATCAGGAAGGAGAAGAGCTCTTTTGTACTTAACCTAATATTGTCCAAATGGTACAAAATAGCTCTGCATAAATTTACAACTAGTTATATTTAAAAAACAAAAATAAATAGTTTCCAGTTACAACAACATGAAGGTTTTGGAATTGCCTGGTTGCTTCAGTACTTTTTTGATTTGTTTTGAAAACAGAAGGAGGAATTGAAATGTTTGTTATATGTAATTCCTTTCCCTTCAGATAATGCATGCCAGAAAGTTGTATTTTTGAGTCAAGAAGAGAGTAATTAATTTCTAGGTCTAATCCCAGATTCACAGTAGTCAGTAGGTCAATGCTTTTGAAGCAGCGGTTGCTTTGAACACTTTTTGTAGGTCAAGGCTGAAGAATCCAGATTGGTGACCCAAGACAACACATCTATCTGATCTTTATCAGTGCAGTATAAAAGATTTTGGGGAGGAAAAAATTATTTATTTATCCATAGTGAAACAAACATTTGAAATTATTCAAGCACATGTTTCATCCTGATGGATATGATTGCAGTTTTTGATCTCGAAGTTCCTCACCTCAACTGTTTCACTCCTTTTATGCGAACACTAGACCAATTGCATATTCTCTGACCCAGCTGCCTCTCTGGACTCTGATGCTATTTGGAAACCCTGTATTACTGTGATTATGATTTTCTTTTTAGGCTTCAGTAGTATATGTGGAGAAATTAATGACTTAGTTCAGTATGATTTGACAAAAACAATTACCCCTTCAAAACATGGTGGTTGTGGTCAGCTCTCCTGGTATTTTTGGCATGTTACTTTCCAGGTTTGAATGACTGCACGGGCTGGGATCTGGGACAGAAAGGAAAATAAAATGCTAATTCAGATTTGAAAACAGGGTGTTTTCTGCATTTTACTTTCCATGAATTCACTGCTGACCAACATTCACTAGTTTGTGAAATTCAAACCACTTTCAAAAACCAGAGAGGGAATGTACAGTGCCCTGTGAATCATGTTACACACGTCATTCACAGGGTCTTTATGCAGGCCTCCTGTATAGAATAATTTTCTGTAAGAAAAGAATGTGACATGGAATGTATACATAGAATTTCAAAATGAGTTTTTAATCACAAAACTGATCATCAGACTACAGAACACATTCTGAGGATTGTTTAATTTTTCCTTTGACACGTTAAGATCTCTTTCAGGTCTATTTTTAGTCAAGAGTCAGAGCTGGTCCTGCTTCGCTCTTCTAGGCAGCCTATATATTTCAAACCTGAGTCTTGGAGTTTGACACTGTTGTATCCAGCTCAGAGGCATGCTGATTTTCCCGTCCCAGGTTCCCCCATGAAAAAAACAACCCCTCCAAACTGTGTAGCTGTAATGGTGGTATGTGTTTTAAATCCTTGGGAATCTCACTGTAGGGATGATGCTTGTGCCTTTTAGTTGAATGGGAGTCTTGATGACTTTGGATTGGAGCTGTAAAGTTAAAGATGTCATCACGTGAATAACTGTATTTATTATATGTCATTAAGGTATTTAATTTGATGGTTTTATTTTTCCTGTGATCACTTCCCTTTTAATAGCAGACAGAAAAGACAGCAGGCTTCTCTTTGTCAAGCGAGGATTTCTAAGTTTGATGCTTGGCATTGCATAGAGTAAAAAATTTAATTAAACTTACAGGTAAGACAATGCTCAGTTCTGCTGTCTGTGCTGTGGGCAGTAGCACCTGGCTAGTAAAAAGAGCAATGGTAGCAACTTAAATAACTGTAGCTGTCAAGGTGTTATTCTAGTGCAGATCAGAAGTGTCTTTACTGATATTAAATGGATTTTATGACCATTAAAACCTGCCCAGGAAGTTCAGCCTCAAACCCAAGAACATTATGTTCTGTTTCTGGTACCACAGTGCTGGTCCCTACACGGATCAGTGGTGCATTACAAACTATATTCTGTTTCTTAGATTTCATATATGACCCTTGATAGGTTTTTCAGTTTCCTCATCTTTGGCATTACTTTGAGCCCAAATTTCTATGTAATTTGATCAGAATTAATCTTTAACATATGTGCCATTCTTCCTTTCCCATAGTTAAAATAACAGATGTAAGCCCTGTTTCTTTTCTATGCAGCTTTATTTTACTGTATTGCTGGAAACTACAAATGTCATGAAGATTTAATTTTTATAGTAATGGATATGGGGACAGAATAATTATGTCTTAATTACCATTTACAATTAAGTTGATCTTTTTGAAATTAGAAAACAATATATAGTTGTTTGCTGTGAGTATCAACATATGAACAGAGCATGCTGTAAACTGATTACATGTAACTTTCATTTCCCTAAAGAAGGCATGAAAAGCAGAAAAAATCTTCTCTTTTGTTGTCTGAAAAAATAGTTCTGTCTGTTTGCCATCCTATTACTTCCTCTTAGATGCATCCTCTCTTTGGATTGTACACTAATGGGACAGCAGAGTTGACTCTGCCCATTTCATATCCATTTCCACCCACTCCATGCTCAGTTGAGTGTACAGAAAAGAAAGTGGATTACTAGACAGAATTTCATGGCTTGTATCTCCATGGGGGTTGTTTTTCATAGTACCTCAATAGTGCCAAATTAATGCTATGTGCCTAAGAAGTGAGATAAATGACAACAGTAGGCAGATACTTCTCAACATAAAACACCTGTAGGAGAAAAAAGTTTATTTAAAATCAAGGAGGGTCTTTTTATCAATGTACCTTTTGTACTTGTTAAGACATACTTTTGTCTCACAATTTAGTAGTGTATATGTTATTGACTCTCAAGGGTTAATCACTTTTAGTATAATATACTTGTTCTGCTAAGACTGGATCTCCAGCTGCTCTGAATTATCACAGCCCCCTTGCTTTTAAGTTCTTCCTACTTCAATGAAATATCGAGCATTTCCCTGTTCCTATCTTATCTTTTTTTTTTTTTTTTGTGGCTTCACCTTTAGCGGGATAAAAGTCTGTATTGCAATAAGGATTAAATTCCTTTATCTTTTCTTTGTAAATATACAGTATAGCAAGTTGTAATGTCACTGTGAGTGGAGCATTTCTGGCTTGGATTTGCCCTTTATCTCGTTATAATGATGCCAGAGGTCCAACGTAAATATCCTTCTGTTCTGTCCAGCAAGCCAGACTTTAATTTAGTGTAATCAGAAAATAATAACTTCTGTAAAACAGCCTGTCAGGGAGAAATAATAGGGCTGTTAGGCATTTGGCAAAACTCCATTGCATACTGCTGAGATACAGTATTCCAGTTTTGCAGGACGTTTGTCAAGCCACTTTGTTGCTGTAATGTGTTGGGAAGACCTTCCTATCATCAGAAAGCACCTGACAGAAGACTGTGAACATCCAGCTCCTCACAATTTAATGAGCAAACCTGGAGCAGTAATCCCATCAGGAAAGGCATGATTACCATATTTGCAACCGGTGCTGTACTTGCTGTTTTCATATGGTCCTCGTTTTTCCCTGCTGAGAAATTATTTTTCATGGAACTAGGTTTAAAACATATCTGGATATTTCAGTTATTTTTTGTATGTAAACAGTATAATATATTTCTGAGCAGGTTTTTATTTGCAGTACTTGAAGAAGCACCAAAAAAGGCTTTAAAGTGGTTGTTGGAAGAAGGTATGGAACTTCTTTTATCCATGCTGTAGTGATTGGCAGCACTTCAATTTGTTACAGTCAGTGCTTTTAGCACACCCAATATATGGACATGGGTAACTTTTCACATGTGGAACCCCATGTGTTGAGAAACATGTTACTGCCTCCTGTGCACTCCTGAACACAGTTCTGCAAGAGTCATAAACGATGGGAAAATAAGTCTTCTATTGAAAAAGTTGAGTAGAGGAAAGAAAACTGAAGGAGGGAGGGGAGTATAAGTGCAAATAAAAGCCAATCATTTAGTTACACTAAAGAGGTAAATTAATGAAAAAACAAAAGGGATTTTTTTAAAAGTTAGTTCAAAACCTGTTTTTAAGTGAAAAACTGATTAAATTCCAAGATTTCCCAAACAGACCAAGCTTTGAAATTTGGGGAGAAAAGAAAAAAGGCACATTAATTTTTTGTATTAGGAAGAAGATATTCCTCATAATATGTTAAGGGTAATGTGAATAAAAAGATCTGTGGTATCGGCCATGTTTTGTTGCTTTTATTTTTTTTTTTAATTGCTTGAAAGTACATCCCAGAATAGATGCATAAGTGCTGTCATGAAACATGTGAACCCTGATAGATGCTAAGTTGTCTTGTGCAGAGTCCAGGCACAGTAATTCCTGGAATGGTGGGAGCCCTTTAGATAGCAAATAGCTGGGAAGATAACACTGACTGTCAGCTGTCATTCTCACCAAGAATTTTGTTTACCAAATTGACTCTGTATTGGATCATTATCTGGAGTAAGTCTGATTACAATTGCTACACCTGCTCATGAAATTAGTATTTTACATGAGGTGTAGAAAATTGGAAAAAACCCATCACTATCACAGATTTGTAAAATAAGTCAAGATTTTGATTCAGTTTTAGAATTGGGATAGTTTGTACCTCAGCTGTGTACTCTAGTGATGTTGAAGGTCTGTCACATGGAGTGGGATCATGGAAGTGTTCCTTTTTCTGCTCATGGCAGAAGAGCAAGAAAAATTGCCTCTATCCATCTCTTTCATCCGGTGCTGAGAACAGCACAGTGTGAGCTATAACCTTAGAGTACTGAACTTCCTCTTTGTCTAACTTGCTCCTTGTCTGCTTGCTTAAAGGACTCTGATATTGGTTGCAGAAATGTGAACTGTTTGTACTTGGTGCTGTTAATTTGGATATTGGCACTGACAGATTTTCAGAGTTTGATCAAAGAACTGTAATTGCTCTTATGTCGGATGTTATGTTTCAGAGCTCTGGGTGGTTTGTTATGAAGAAAATTGAACCCCTGTGTTCTTGAATAGCAGTTTTGGGAGTTGCCTGCAGTAGGGCTTAACAAAAGTTTTGAGGACTGTAACAGATGCGAAAGAAAAGTGATCGGTGTACGAACACATATGCAGAGATAAAAATCCAAGTCTTGCAATTCCTCTTCAGAAAAGCAAGCTGGAGCACAGGATGACTCCCACAGTGCTTGCAGCATCTTTTACTGCATGGAATTACATGCATCTCTTTCTTGTTATCGTTGGCTTGCTTGGCTTTAGGACGATCAAATTAACAATGCTACCACCCCCACTGAAGTCTCTTTTCTTTACTAAAAGTTAAGTAATTGGCTTTGTGATATTGTAAGAGCAGTTGTTTCCACACGGTCTACTTTCTCATCTGGCTCTGGTGTGTCTCTGTATAGTATGAGATTGATCTGTATGTGATGCTGCTGTAGAGACACTTATTAGTGAAGTTAGTCCTCAGTGATAAGGGCAGTGTTAATCCAGGGACTGTTTCTGTTTGATCAAGACAGAAAATTTAACTCTGAGGAAAATGTGAAAGATATTGAAAAGCTTGGCAGGGCTATTGCAGCTGTGTTGGTTTTCTAGAGCCTCAGCTTGTCCTTAATATTAAGACCATCTGAATGAATTTTCTATCTATAAATTGTTTCATTAGAAGGGTGTTTTTCTGTTTGTGTGTAGTTTGCAGTAAAACTGAAAATTCAGGATTTTCCTTGTAGTACTTACAGAAGTCATTCAACTGAAGAAGATAGAGACTGTTGACTTTGCCAATTGGATAAAGTAATGCATGTTCCAGTTTACATATATATGAAGTGTTTTCAGTTATTTTTCAGAGCTTTTCATTGAAGAGTTCATGATTATTTGAATTATTGCTGGAACTTTTCAACTTAGTTATTAGAATTTCCTTACCTGCATATGGGCTATTTTAAATAAAAAAGGAAAAAAAAGGCATGTGGGAAAAAAAGGTGTAAAACATCCATTGTGATTTACTTAGATTAATAGTGTTGTCCTACATAGTCACCTTATAAAGGTGACTGCCATAGTTTTTCATCTCATTATACTGCTGAATTTTAAAAACACACCAGCTGTGGAGTAACATATACTATGTCTTAGTTTTAACATGATTCATAATTTTAAAACAACATACATGAATGCAATGCAATCTACTCAGTTTCAGATGCACTATTTATTAGTTTATCAATCTGTAGATCATAATGGTCTGTAAACATAACCTGCTGTATCATTTTTGATCCTTCATAAATGTTCAGTCTTTAGAAATAAACCAGACCTTGCTGGAACTGTTGCATGCAGAAAAAAACTAAGTATATTTATATTTTACTTGCTTAAATGTATCTAGTTTTCTTTTGGTTTGATTTCCACACCCCATCAGAGTTTCTTGGTTCCTGATTATAATCCTAATATCCCTCATCATAGTGTTTTAAAGTTTTACTTCACACGGTAGCAAAAGAGAAACACTTTTCCAGGACCATACTGCTGTTTCCTTTGTATCTTGCTATCCATATCTTGCTCTTGTATTTGGTATCCTTTATAATTTTTGCTTCTTGATAAGCCCTTTCTTGCCTTTGTTTTTTCCTCATGGTTGAAGTCTGGTTAATTCATTCCTGGTGTGAATTTTTGTCCATGTCCATGATGTACTGGATCAGTATTGAAGCAGGAGTAATGATGGGCTTTGCTGGTTTCTGTCCTTAAGGCACTCTTGCATGGGCTGGGTTTGGTCTCGGAGTGCAGGTCACATTTTCTCCATAAGGATGAGGCAGCTTCTGCAACGTGGAGCTTTCTCCCTTTTGGCAAACCTCACGTATACATATGTAACCCAGCAATGTCAGATCCCAGAGGCTTTGAGAACAGTTTAGATGTTCTACAGAAACGTGGGCAAGTGGTGAAATCACTGCCACTTTTTCCTTTGTCTGTTCTGCTTAATATTGCAACCTCTGGTTATGTGTCTTCCTGTATTTCTTTAGCTCCTGTCACTTTATACAGATAATGTCATCCTTGGTCATGATTGTGTCAGCATGGAGAGTTCTGGTTTTCTTTTGTTTTGGTTTTAACTACTGAATGAAATCACCCAACATCAAGGAGATGTTTGTTAATTGGTAAACAATCAAACAAAAAACACAAACCCTAATTCTCTAAGTAGCTACACCTGGAGTTTTAAAAATATCATTTGTTATTTATTCTGTCCTGAGCAGACTTCACTTTAGAACTCTGGTGTCTTTATCAAGAGGTTAAATATTTATTTGTGTTGTCCAGCCAAAGATGCTCTCCAGTTTCTATTTTTATCCTTGAAAGATTGGAAACCTTAGTATGAGCTGCTCCAGACCTTGTACATTTACGGCTGCTTTTCAGCTGAAGTGTGATATGCCATAGCTTTGTGTGACAGGACATTAGTCCGTGTGTGTGTTAAAACAGGTGAGAACATAAGATGATGGGAAAGGAGCAACCTTGGGTGAGGCTCTTTGAAGTGTGGGGCTCTGCTGGGAGATGCACAGGTTTTGCAGTTTGGTCACTGCCTCTCCTGTGAAACAACTCCTGGGAAGTTGTGTTGTGAGGTGGGGAAATGCTGCAGTTCTCTGCCGCCTGCTTGTGGCAGGTGGGTATGAGGTGGTGAGTATTTGAGCAAGAATACTGGATGTTCTGAGGCTATAAGTATCTTGGATTTGATATATGCAAAAGTCTACCTGTTCTTCATAAAGACCAGCTTTTTGGCTGTCCTGCAGTTCCATGTGAATGGACAGCTTCCAGGGGGAATAACTGGTCAGTGTGCAAGACAGAGCAGAATACGTCTACAGGGACTGGTCAGATAACATCTGTTGGCAGCACTTGCAGGTGGAGATGGTTTCTTTCAGTGTTGACTATGAATCTGAGAGCGTGTGAGGAAAAATTTATTATATTGAGGAAGGGGGAGATGAAGAATACTTTGCTATGCTGCACATAATGGTGGCAGCTTCCCTTTTAACAGAGAATTGAGACTTTCTGAAATAAGCACACAAATCATAAGCCCACCTTTTGAAGAACACAAACCAGCCCAAGGATCTCATGATCTTTTGTATAATCCGTGCAAGTTTTGGGGCAAAATTGATTTCTTCACCAGGTGAAAAATCTCCTTTATCCACTCTCAATAAAACCTATGGAAGAGATGGCAAGGTTCAACTGTATTTTTTAGGGTATTATAGTGATAGTTTTAGGTTTTTTCCTGGTGATAGTGTAGGAGATGACACAACTTTTCCCATTTTCCTGTCTTATTCAAAGGATTTGGGATTGAACCATGTAATTAGTGTTGAACTACATAATTTCTTAGGAGTGATGAAACTAAAATCAAGATACAACTATGGCACCAATAAATGTTTGCCACAGGTATTTTTATTTTGCTACTTGATTGACTAATTCTGTTCTGAAAAACACTAAGATGCCTCGGTAAAAGAAAACATCTTTGTTTTGAGCACTAATGTAGGAGTGGATGAGATTTTGCTCAAATAGTTCATGGGGTTTTTCAAAGATAATTTGTGAAACTCACAATGAAAAATTGGCTAGATTAATCTCAAAGGACTTGATTATAAGATTTCTATTTCACACCAGGAATTATTAGAAATGAAATGCTATGAGAAGTATGCGTATTCAGTCCTATATAAGTGTGCTAGCTGCAAGTCAAAGGTTTGTGTACGGAATTTACCCCTTTGAGGAGGGATTAATACGGTGGTTTTGTATTCTTTGGTCTATAAAATTGCACTTTTATTTTTTCTTAAACCAAGGACAGGGGAGGGGGCTGTCTTTGTTCACATACCCATGATCACACCCACTTCTTTCTGGCCTGCACATAATCCTCTCCCTCCCTCCCTCAGTTCTGGCTCTAAAGCGTGCTCATGGAGCCAAGATCCATATTTCACATGGAAATCAGAACACCATGTGGACCTGATCTTTATCTACCCTTGCCCCATTTCTCAATCAAAAGTTTTAAAGTGTGTGAAAGTGATGTTTCTGAAACTGGGTTCCTCCTTGCCCTGTGTCCCTTTATGTGAAATTAACATTACTACGAAATTGTCTGTCTGAGCAATATGTGTTTTGACCATAAGCTTTTTTGTGATTTTTGTGCATGTCATTGTATTCAAAGATCAGTGTTTAGGGATATGTATATCTAGTGAAAGATAAAAGATGTATAAGGATTGCAAGGAGTGTGGATGAGATCTTAACAACAGATCATTGTGTATGCAAATTGCTGACAAGGGATTAAGTGTTCTTGCTGACTTGAGGGTCAACAGGGGAAAAAAATATGAGAAATCTTCTTTAACTGTTTGACGCAAACACTTTGAAATGATTTGTCCAATTTCCTTCTTAAAACTGCACGATGGAATGTCTAAGGACATTTTTTCTTTTGTGGTTTGGTTCATCTACAGTGTCAGGAATTAAGCATGATGGTAGAAAATTATGTATAGTTACCAATGATGGCATGTTAGCCTGGTGCTAATCTGATTCACAGGTGTAGCTGATTGATGTAGAAATCTGTTGTGCCACTTAAGAAAGTAACAGTAAAGGAAAAAAGTTGGCATTCCCTTTCTTCCTTTAGACTTACAAATCAGAACTCTTCTAAAGAGTTATTACATGCATGTTTATAGTGTCTGGTAAATGTAATGCAACTTAGGAAGCTTTTTGTGCACTTCCTATTGTGACAGAATGAAGTTCAGCTTAACATCTGCATCTGATAGGCAAGTTTTATTAAATATGCTTCTCGTTTATCAGTACCAAAGATGCACCTGTGTACAGGGGCATCTTCAACTTCTTAAATACTACCTTTTCTTACTCCTGTTCACTGAAAAAATATGGATGTGTTGAGTGTATCTTAGAATTATTGTATCCAGTAACTGAAATGAAAAACTTTGTGTATGAAGTAGATGATGCTATATTATAGCAGTTCTTTGCTGGACCCATGCACATACACACTGCCAGAACAGCCCCACCACACCCATAATATTCCATAGAAAAAGAAAGGACTTTCTTAGCCATTTGTTATTATGTTCTTTTAGGCTTTCACAACAGCCAGATGGCTGAGCTTTGTAGAAGATAAATCATTCTGCAGATGTGAACTCCCCAAATAAATAAGCAAATGAATGATTAATTTAAAAATATTTGTTGTGAAGGGCTTACATTCTTAATATATATGCCACCATTTAAATTTTTGTATGTCTGTGTGTATATATATGTATCTCGCTGCTCCATTTTAGCTGCTCCATTTTAGCTGCTTATGCATCATTCAGTCTGGTTTTGCTCCATACTTTTGAATAGCAAGCATAGGTTTCTCTTCTGAAAATTTTTTGGTGTGAAAAGATTTTAATCTGTAGAATACCTGAAAAATAAAAAGATAAAACTTGTTTATACAATATTATCAGTGGGGTGAAGGGAGGTGTCTGGACTATTATACATACGTATTCTATCAAAATGAAAGTAATAAAGTTACTATATTGGAGTCCTTCAAAAAAACTTATTATTTGAGTTTTAGATAATCTTGTAGATGGCAATAATGATCCTCTATTAAAAATAGATTTTTTTAAACCATTAATTTTAATCCTAATTTAAAAAAAAAAAAACCACAAACAAAAAAACCAAACCAAAAAAAAAAAAACCAACAACCCCACCCAAGTGCAAATGACATAAACTGTATATCGGCTTGTAAAACTATTGCGGACAATTTTACTATCTGTGAATTATCGCCTTGCTTGGTAGCATGATTAACACTTCTAACTTCAGACTAATTAAAATGCCAATCAACTCTGAAAAGAAGCAAAATAGCATCTTCATTTGATTTGCCAGTGTGAAAGCTAAATGATGTGTCAGACACCCTGGCTTTGCACAACTGGAGTGTGCAGCCTCCTCACAACTTCACACAGACACTCATAGTTGGAGGATGGTGCATCTCTGATGGGTTGTTGTGTGCCGAGCTGCATATTGCACTAAAAATAGACTGGGGGCTAGGGGAGATCTACAGGGGTCTGTACTGTCTCAGAAGGCTTTAACTCTGTGTTTTGTGCATGAAGCTGTATGCTATCACTTGGCAGAGTAAAATATTGCCAGTATTTTCACACTGGGCCCAAACCGTAGAGATTTGTAAATACTGGGGAGAAGTAGTCATGGATGAAATGAACTTTTGTGGTGTGAATATAAGGTTTGATTTACTTCAGACAGAAAAAAATAGACATAAGATTGCTGAATTGAGTTTTTCTTAAAACAGTTCCTGATATTTTTTCTTTTTTTTTTCTGAAACATTATTTGTCAAGCAGTTTGTTTTTATTGAGGATTTTTATAAGGTCATATATTATGATACTATCTATTCATTCCTGTTTTCACTGATCATATAAATGAATGAGTGCTGGCTTCTCTGATTGAAGCCACATTGACTTCAACGGGAGCAGTGCTGGGCCCCAGTTATTAACAGAGGTTTTTAAAGACAGACACTGGGATGCTGGGCAGATTTTACAGCTGTTGAGAGATGCACTGTTATTTATTATTCTTAGCTTCTGACCATTGCTAAAGCTGAATGTTGTCCACAGTTGTCTGTTGTTTATCTTTTGAGTTGTGATGTCTGCTATGCCTCTAGGGTACCTGGCAATGGCTAGTAGATTTATGGGACTTTATGTCAATGTCCTGTTCTGCTGTTGAGGACCATTTTGAGATTACATGTCTGCACATATTAGGTATTTATTCTGTAGCATGATATACCCATAGTCTTCCAAAAAGTAATTAATAAAACAAAGAGGGATTTTGTTCTTGAACAAGTCTGTTGTTGTTTAAAAGTGTCTTACATCTTATAGCACTGTTATAATTTAGATCAATATATTAGGTTACCATTTTTATTTTCATTCCTTCCTTTAGCTCTAGATCCAACTTCATCACATACAGTAACATTTTAATGTAACTGATAGCATAATTAATTTTTAATACCTCTGTATTAAATATATATATATATATTACCAGAGACTGAAATAAATAGCATTTGCTGTGGTAAATGTTTTCTCTTTGTACTATTTCTATGGCTGGGGTGACACTATTCCATTTAATGGTAACAAAGTATTGTGGTTTCTTAGTATTATGGTGCAAACAGGAACTTCTTGGATGAACAAGAACACAGACTCTACAGAGTCTAGAATTGCCCTTTTCCTGGTAGTGACACATAGCCCTGAACTGTTCCTTCTGAAGTTTGCTTTCTACACAGATCTGAATGAGCATCTTTCAAATGGGAACTTGACACAGGAAAAATAGTGAACTATATTGCATAATGTTTTCTTAATTGGATGACTTGGCAGAAGATCTGCCTTCTGAAACAAGGATATCAATCAGTTAACATGATTCATCCACACACTCTCCTTCACAGGTGTCAAGGAGACATTCAGTGTCCTAATCTTTGTATACAAGTCACTGTAATTGACTGTTATTAATCTTATAACTTGTTTTCTCCTGCTTGCTTTTTCTTTTGAAATAATACTTATGACTTGAAAAACAAAATTTAAAAATTCCTATGCCTATCCGTCTCACATTTTCAACTGTCAGCATAGTGCTACAGTATTAGAACTAGGTTGCCTGTGTAAAATTTGACTAATTTATGACATTATTATTTGATCCACTTAATTTCATAAGTGCATCAGAGTGGCCATATAGAATCAGTTCACTGTCTGTCTAGTACTGATGTGCTGCCTCTGTGATCAAGAGGGGAGGCTTTGTAAAAGAAAACAAGAATATGGATAGTGTATGGCGACTGCCAGCTTCTGGCTGTCTGGTTTTGAAGCTTCATAATTTGACTGCTTTTCATCTGAGAAAAACATTAACAAAATACCACTTTAATAAAAAATGACTGTATGTAATCAGATATAAGCATTCATGAACAATCTGTATTTTTATTAATTTCATTCATTCACAGAAAAGTGAGGTAGAAATTTTTACAGGATTCACTGTATCAGTTGAGCACATTTGACATTTAAATACCCCTTCTGGGGCCTATTGACGTTAAATAATCTTTGTTTCAAAATTTATGTGGTTGTCATTGACTTTCTGGGAAGACTGCATCTCTGTGCCAAAGTTGTAATACAGACTTATCCAATACTTAAATAAATAATGGGAAATGAAAATAGTAACACAGGAAAAATTAAGGATCTTATTTCATTCTGAATTTCAAGAACAGGATTTTTTTAAGGATTCTGTGTTTAATATTAACAAGATTAAAGCTTTGAGTGTTTGTCATGTGGAAGCATGTTTCATTATTTTTATTTGGCTTTTCAAATGTATTAATTTGCCTCTGTGAGCAAGTGGAATGAAGTAAATATTTTTATTTGTAATTATTAATTTAGGTTTCTTTCTTTTTTTTTATTATAAAGTACACTCAGACATGTTGGGGATTACTGGTCTCTGCTGTGCTAGAAACATGGAGAGCTCTGTGTTATTTGGATGTAGGTGAAATGGTTATTTAATTGCACCGTGATAATAGATGGTTACTGTAGCTTGCAGCTATAAACAACAGAACTGGATTTTGCAATGCTGTAGACATTTGTATTCAGTTTAACTGAAGTTTTCATGTGATAAAAGAATAAACATCCTGTGTTAAATTTGGTGAGAAGGCAGAGTGAATTGTGGATCAATACTTTTCTACAGAAGGGTTTAGCTGCCGCAGTCAGTAATTAAGCCCTTGATTATTGCAGTAAACTACGTGGAAGATGGTGTGTTAGGCAGGGCACGAGTGGTTGTGTAGTCATGACTCTCTTTTGGTGCAAATACAAAATTACTTATGAGAAGTGTGATTAGAATAGTTAACAAACACTAGAACACTGCATCTGTTTCTGAGGTCAATATTGTCAAAAGATTTGAAGAACTGCACAATATCTACACAAGATCTAGAAAGAAAGATCTTGTGGACTGGAGAAATGTTCTTGTGGTGCAGGGCATCAGAGCTGATCCCAGTTTCATAAAGGACACAAATTTTAAGTGCTGAGTTTTTCATAGAAAGATAAAAGAAACATTACAAGAGTCTAAATCACATGGAGAAATTCAGAACAACACTTGGAAGCTGGTTCTTGAAAGATTCAACTGAGGATAAAGGAAGAGCTTTCTGTTAAAAGAGCTAAGAGAATGCTGTAGTCTTCATAGAAAGCAAAAGCAGGAAGGATGGTAGACTCTCGCTTGATGTCTTCAGACAGGATACATTGCTTTGAGAGAGACACCAACAATGACCACAACTGTAGCAGGATACTAGGGTAAGACATAATTACCCATAGGTAATTTCTATGGTATCCAAGGCATAGAGAAGCAGAGAATCAGGCCTAGTGATTGTGGTAACTACTGTAAATTTGTATTAGCTTGAATTAAATGAAGACATATCACATTTAATTGAAGAATCAGTCCTTCACTCTCTAAGCATCTATATTCTTAAAACAGTTTAAACCAAATAGTGTATTTTTTTGAGTATTAATTAGCACAGTATAAACAATAGCTGGCAGAGTAGTCTACTGGGAAAAGAGGCAATATTTTTCAATTCTTTAAACAGTCCAGTGAAAAGAATTCTGTTTCTGTAAGGAGTGCTTGTAGTAAATCATTACAAGCAATAAACAGCTTTTTCTCTAAGTAGTTGACTAGTGAAGTATTACTCTGAGGGAAACTTTAAAGGGCTCTAAGCTCTTACATCTGCATCTGAATACGGATGTAGAGCTAAGGGAAGCACAGTGTCAGAGAGAGCCTCTGGGGGCTGCATTGCCTGAGATTGATGGGAATTTGTTACTGCGTGTTACTAAGAATACGCAGTTAGTGGCTAGTAGGAAGTATCTCCCTCGGGAGGCAGATAAATTCTACTGCCTGTGGATCACAGCTTTTTCCTCAGCATTTGGTTTGAGTAGATGTAAGAGATACATATACATGTCCTGGCAATTAGGTAGAAGAGTGGGCTATTTGGAAGGGGACAGTGTTTTCAGCCTTAATAAATGGAAAACCTCTATCTGTAAGATGACACCAAACACAAGAGAACCTTCAGCAAGGCATTTCTCTGATGTTCTTGCACAGGTGTGCAGCATCATTGCTCTTTTGTTGCAGAAAAAATGCAAGTCTGTATGATGAAATTAAGACATTTGCTTTCACACACACAAGTTTAGTAATGTTTTTTCTGTCAGGTGACATAACAGGTAGAAACAGTGAGATGCTGTTTCACCCCTTATTAAAAAGAGACTCCAATCTTAGCTGATCATAGGTGGAAATGGGGTGAATTTGTGCTTGTTAAGGTTACTAAGATAAAAACAAGCAAGAAGACAATCATTAATTTTTAAAGATGAACTATACAAGGGAGAGAAAGGAAAAAAGGAAGAGAGAAAACATTGAAAGTACTTTAGACCCTAGTGAATTGGACTGTGACCTTTATGTAAACATGAGTATGGTCTGTGAAGAGAATCTTGAGTAAAGTATTTCTTTCCCTTTTAAGTTATTTCAGTTTATCTACAAGACTATGCAGTGCTTTAAAACCTTAGTGTGTCTAAGAAATGCTGAGGAGCTCAGACTTCAGGCTGAAAAATGCTGAGGAGCTCAGACTTCAGGCTGAAAAGAGGCCAAATTTGGGGCAGTATGAGTAATACTGGAACCTGTGGCAGCAATGCACAGCATCTTTTATTTGCTTGAGCACCCTTGTGAAAACAGTGAATTACCAGGGTAGAAGCAAAATCCTTCAGCAGAAGTTGCCAAGTCTAATGTCTGGTTTATGCTAACGAGGGGAAAAGTATTCATGCCTGCAGCAAAATCAAGTGTTGTAGGAAGCATAAAAACCTCCAAGGTGCTTTCATCTCCTATAAGGACAAACAGAGGGAAAGAGGGGGAACCATCAAGGGGTTCTGTATGCTCACAGGAGGAAAAAGGTTTTGGTACTAGCACCCTATTTCTTTTTCCTCATGTTACTTCTCTTGGTGTGGGGTTGTTTTGATGATGACTAAAGATGCAGAGTATCAAGCTGAATCTGAATTATTGGTTATGTGATAGAAACTTTGCAATCTACCTTGAACCCTTGATTGAAAGGTGTACTTCCCTGGAGTTAAATGGTTAGCAGTTCCTGTTGCTTGACTCACTGTCCCTTATTTCAGCTATTATAATCACCCACAACATGAAATGGCTTCACATGTAATAACTGTAACAACAAGAGGAGACAGAAAACATAAGACTTAAATTGTGAATGTTTAAAAAAAAAAAAGCTTCAGGAGGCCTCCTGAGCTATTATAGCTGGAATGTGCCTGTAGCAGAATTGCAATGAAACACATCATTTCTATAAATAGATGTTTAATTGTAATTTTCGGTATAGACTCCTTGTCACAATACATTTACGCTGGGATTATTGTTAGTCTGAAGTTGTCATGAAGTCTTTATTTTCTTGTTTGTAACATTCTGGTCATTTCCCATTTAGTTGTCACTCTAGTAACAACAGTGTGGTGTGTAGTGGTATGGTGGTTTGTGTTTTTTTGTTTGTTTGGTTTTAGTGTTCAGGTATACTGTTTTAACTTCAACTCCAATGTTGACAGATTGTAAAGATTTTGTTTTGGCATATTGCAATGTCTGTTTTGACAGACAATTCCTTTTGGAGAGACTCGAATCCAGCATTGAGGAGCGCATGAGTTTGATCTTAGCCGTTTACTTTAAGGGACTCTGTAACCTGCACTCTTTCTGAAGATCAGGGATTTAGTTTCCAAAAGGCCTGTATAAGTAAGAGAAGACCTTAAGCTAAATCATTAAATTATTTCAAAGCCAAATCCCCATTAACAGGGTTTCTTTTTATTTGCTTTTACAGTTAGCTCTTTGCTCTTGGTAAATGAATGTGTACATTTTTGTAAGCAGGCTTTCAGAACTGTTTTATGTAGCATTATTCCTGCTGTCTAACAATAATTATTCGTGGCCCTCTATCACAAGTACATTGTTGAGTAAAAGTGGTCCAAAATGTTCCTTCTCTTTAAAGGACAGTGTTTGTGTAGTCTTAAGTTGGTTTAGGTTTGTATTCATCAGAGCTCCATGAAGTATTGAGAATTCATGTTTTCCTAAGGCCAGTCCACAAGCCTGCTACTTCTGCCAAAATCTCTTTCACAGGTAAATAGTTACGAGCTCGAGACATGAATGGTAATCACAAATGGATAGTAAGAACCAGTTCAGCATTTGCATTAATTTCAATTCCTTTCCAAAATTTAGAGAGGTAGAGGGAAATAAAAAAATAAAAATGGATGAAAAATGTTAACTTTATTACATATGTTTTTCACAGGGAGTACAAAATGTGATAAGGTAAACTTTCTGAAATTAAACTCTTGTCATGATGCATTCTGCCCTTGAACAGTTTATCATAAGCAAAACCATCTACTAATCAATGCGAAAAGCAGCAGTCGTGCCATGAAAAAACTTAGGATATGATTTAAACTACATGGTTCGAAAATGCTTTGATATGAATTTGGTATTTCACTTGGAGTCTCTCTTAGGAGTAATTTAGTTAAGTACTTTAGCAGTGAGATTAAATGTCTGCACTAAATGAGGTAAAAAGTAAATTTCTTGGATGTGGAAGGAAAATTACTGGATTACTTCAACTTCCATGTGCAATGATTTTATGAAAGGAATCTGGACTTTAGCTTTGAAACTCTGAAGAAAAAAATACACCTGGGGTACGGAACAGGTAATTAATGGTTGCCTGTAACACTGAGCCTGTGCAATCTGTGTAATTAGAGTGAATCAGGCAGAAACACTATTATCAGCTGTTAAATGCTATTGTACTACTTGGTTTCTTTTTTTTCCACTTGAGGTGAGAACATGACACCTTAATTGAATAGATCTTTAAAGCATATACAAGTGTGTCTTCCTCTTACGGAATTGTAGTGAACAGTTTTCAAGTAGCTGACACCATTCTCCAGTGACAGAAAAGTACTGACCATGCTGCTCAATGTATGAATCAACATGAGATCATTACAGGTTAAGGTCACTTTTGGTCAGTATCCTTGTGATACCATCAATGGCCAGACTTTTTCTCTGGTTTGTTAGTAGCTCTTAGTATTATTGAACATCAAATAATAATCCTGGTGTTATGGATGTGTTGGTGGGGAGAAATGGTGTCTGTCTGCAGTTGTCAATCCTTCTTCACAGGCAGCCTTTAGAGGATGCTGGTGGCCTGTGTATATTAAATGAGGGCTACGTCACACACAGTCTCCTTTTTTGCATCCTGATCAGTCTGTAAGGCAGCAAGGGTGAGGGATGGAGGGAGCAGGGGGTTGGACTGCAATATTGCAAATGATATTGTAGACATGTGCCACAAAATCCTTGTTTTGAACACATGGCATGTACTACATCAAGGGGCTTAAATTTGATCCACAGAAGATGAAGAGGTTAGTATACTAGGTTACTATACTGTATCCATGATATCTCATTAGAAATAAATAATTGTAATTTTCTACCTTCAGTCTGAAAATATTTTCCCTCTTTACGCTACTTGTACCAGTAATAACTTGCATTATAATGTAATACTTATTGTCTTTGTCATCAAAGGGCAGCAAAGCTGGTGAGGGGTCTAGATAGAGAACAAGTCCTGTGAGGAGTGGCTGGGGTCTTTCAGGCTGGAGGAGGCTTGTGAATCTTGGTCTCTTCTCCCAAGTGACAGGTGATAGGACAAGAGAAATGGCCTCAAGTTGTGCCAGGGGAGGCTTAGATTGGATATTAGGAAATATTTTTTTTTTTTACTGAAATGGTTATTCCGGCACTGGAATGGGCTGTCTGGGGCAGTGGTTGAGTCACCATCCCTGGAGGTATTGAAGAGATGTGTGGATGAGGTGCTTTGGGACCTGGTTTAGGGGTGGTATTAGCAGTGCTGGGTTAACAGTTGGAGTTGATGATCTTAAATATCTCTTCCAACATATTCTGTGATCATTTACATTTACCCACATTTATCAAAATAGACTCCAAACTGGCAGCATGTTTTCTGTTTTCAAACTCATTTTTAGTGAAAGACCATATGAAAATTTGCAGTCACTGTGTTGTAATGTGATGACTTCTATGCTTGAGGATATTTACTCTATTTTATTCTAGTCTAGTGCTGGGTTTTCCCACAGCAGCAAAATCCTTGTATGTCTAAATTATAACATCTACTGACTTTCAGGATTTTCTTGTTTGCAGTGGGCAATTGCTATGACATCAGCATTGAGCAGGATGGTAAAATGTGAGCATATGCCTCTGGGATACTCTGACCTATTGGGTCAGAGTTGAAGACTAGCTCTGGTTAGGAGCTCTTTTCTCCTCTGTAGCAACCTTAAAAATCTAACCTGCTTATATAAATGTTTAATATGCAGAGAAAGAGTCATAATAAAATGCACTCAGGAGAGAGTAGGCTTCAGAGTGCTAGAGAGTTTTTCGCCTTCCTTAAGGAAGTTGGAGAAGAGATACATTCAGGTGTCACCTGTCAAAAAAGGCAAACACACAAAGAGCTGTTTGTTGGGTTTGGATGTGGTGGGGGGTTTTTTGTTTGGTAGTGTGGATTTTTTTAACTGATTATGTAAAACCAGATGACAAAAATTAATTGAAATTGAAGTAGGTCAGTACACTAATTGTCAAAAGGAAAGATAACCACTGTAGGGACTTTCCAACACCTGTCTAGTTAGAAATAATCTTTGTAAGCTGGTGCTGGAAATCCAGGAAAGGCCAGAGGAAAAACTGAAAACATCTGGATTATGAGTATTCATTGGTCTGTCCAGGTCATGGGTACTATCCTCCAAATCTGTGATGCTATCTTCCACCATTGCAGAAAGGCTAAATTTAAGTTGATAAACTAAATTGTTTAAAGCACAAGGGGTTTTTAGCACCAAATTAAGATGAATTAATACATCCACTGTTATCTTCTTTCCATGGGTTGTGGGAAAAAGTATCTAGCAGCAGCTCTCAATTATCAGTATTACATGGCAAAATCCTCTGAAATTAGAGGAAACCATATGTTGCTTGTGCTGTGTGACGATAAGGTGGAAAATTTGGAGGAATAGGAATATGCCATCCTATTTCTGGAGATCCCTCAAGACCCCTCACTATGGCTTGATTTTTTTCAGAGAGAACACTGCATGCTTCTGCATTACAGTACTTCAGAGTAGCCTTCCCTTCTCTGAAGAGCTGCAAGGCCTTAAGGGAGGGAAGCAGCAGTTTTTCTTTAAAATACTGCCAGTAGAAAAATGTTGTTGGTAGCCCTTCAGAGGACATTAAGGTATTGATTTTCTTTTCTTAGAAGCAAAAGCTACTAAAGGGCCTACAGGAAAATAATTTTTTTTTTAAATTTTTTTCTTTTGCTTCTCTGCCTATTTCTAGAATGCATATGAGTCTGTCGTGTAATGATGAACTACCAGCAATTAGCAATTATTCACTGTTACAGTGCGAGGACTACTGAGTGCTAGGTAACGTCCCATTGTGAACGCTGGCTACCGTCTGTAACCAAGAGGAGCTTCCTAACACAGCCTTACACCTAATTGTGAGATTACATACTATAAAGTGTTAGGAAGGGCAGAGAGAATGTGGCATAAGAGAGTTATAATGATATTTTGTTGCTTCCTTCCAGTCTGGATGTGCTCAGACACATTTTTTCCAACTCATTCTTACTACCAAGTTACTATTAACCAAATTAACTGTGGGTGGTGGATTGCAGCATACAGGTCATGAGTTTTCCTTACTGCTTTGCTTAGAGGAGGCTGATTCTGAACTCTTCATGGCCATTCTTCAAGCCCCACTAAGGTGAATGTATAGGGGAAGGTGAATTCACTTTATGCGGGAGCTCACGCCAGGTTGTCACCATCTTTTTGAAATTCCCTTCTCAATCCGATTTGCTAGTGATGAATGTGTATGTAGGTTTGGGCTCAGTGAGTGCATAATCTCTGTAGTCTGGCAGAATGATTACTTAGCCCTCTTGCTCATGTAGTGACTTGCTTTCTTCTGCTACTTACTCTTGCAGAAAAATCTTGCATGAGACATTAATTACTGTCTTTAGCACAAAGTCCTCCTGGTTTTGGAAGCCTTTTTTTTTTTTTAACTGTGAGAAGAGTGGAAAAAAAAAATACTAAAAGCATTAGCAAAAATGTTGTGCATGGAGATTGAGTTCAATAACCTTGTTTTTCATAATTTTGGTTGAGTTTTCAGTGATTGTGCATAAAAACAACCACAGTGGAAGTGAGTTTGCTCTGTGTTCTGAGGTTTTCTTCTGAATATGGAAAGCTTCTATTTTTATTAGTTCTGTGAAAGAAACTATAGAAACCATATTTTTTTACATTTGAAACATGCAAAGAGATCATTGCTTATTTAATATTATCTTTCTGGGGACATAACAGATCATTAGGAAGTAGTAGGGTATTTTGGGAGTTTGTTTTCTCTCTGCTAACGCTGGCTTACAAAACAAGCTTGTAAATATTTTGATCTGTTTTGAGAAATCTGTGTGTTTGTGGTTTTTTGTTCTAACAAAAAAAAACCCCAAACAGACCTCCCAAAAAACTCAAACCAATCTTGTAAATACTATTTGAATGCGATAGGGGTGGTTTGGTGGGTTGTTTTTTGGTTTGGAGGGTTGGGGTTTTTTTTTTTTTTTACATTTCAGGGAGGTAGCCAAAGAAGCATGACAGTAGGTCTGGGTTTTTTCCTGTCTGTATAATTCTTTGCAAGCTGTACTGTTTAATGAGATTTAAGCAGAACTTCCCTCAGAATTAATGGGGTAGTCTACTTAAAATCAATGTCACAGTATAGTCCTATGTATTTGCATACCTTAATTATATAATTGCATTGTGCATCTTAATTATTACATGATTACATGCCTTAAATATGTAATTACAACTACTTATGCTAACGGCATGACCAAAAGCATGAAATGAGAGTGCATAGTTACAGTATATACAGTAGTTGAACAAGGGTGGTTGAGCTTTTTGTGTACTACATACAACTTTAAAATAAGTAATAAATTCCACAATTTGCATTATGTTCTCTCCAAAGAGTATTACCAGGAAGCTGGTAACAATAAAGCCAACAAATGCTTCTCTGTTGTTTATTTGGGACACACATGTGTCTTGACTTCTATACTGCATACCCTACTACACCATAAGACGATACCTGCCATAAGACAATGACCCCAAAGAATGACCCCCCAAAAATACATCTTTCATGATCATCATCTGTAGTATAAATTTTTTAACCTGTTTCATGAAACTTTTGGATCTGTTGGGCATATATTCTGGTGCTGAAAGTCAGGGTTGCAAGGATAATATGGAATGACAGTAACGTCAACTCAGAATGAGTCATCTGCTTTAAGCAGAGCTGAAATGCATTGTGCCGATCAGATAAAGTCAGCATTTCCTACCGTATATTTTAAGTAGTGCTAAGTTTAAAAAAACTCTCTTAAACCCATCTTTCATTGCATGGCCACACCAAAATAACATGGCTTAGCTGCCTGGGTTATTCAGAGATGCTGGAAGTTATGCCTGAAATTCTTTCAAGCAGCTAGTGACTGTACATGTTACTGCAAATTACCATGATGAATTAACAGACCACCTGGGGGAGGAGAGGAGAAGGAATTCCACTTGAAAACCCTTTACTTTCCAGAAGCTGTTTGTCACCCTGGGTTTTGTTTCAGGCAAGTTTTCGTTTGTAAGAACTCACTGTAACTTTGTACTTCATCCTCTGTCTTCCTCACTTCACATTGTGATACTGGTGCATTCAGAGGGAATGTATGCTCTGCTGGCGGGGTTCTCCCACCACGGAGCAAGCTGAAATTGGGGAAGGGTTTGTCTGTGATTTTTGTAGAGGAAACACTGTCTTAAAGTTCACCCTTGCTTACCTGTCTGATGTATTGCAAGATGGCTGGCTGTTTCTTCAGTTTAGCTTTCCAAGTATTTTAAGATGAAGGCACAGATGATATTCTACTACTATAGTGTCTGGAAGAAAAAGAGGTGTAGGAAATCTTTTTTTTTTTTTTTTTGTGGACTTGTCAACTTAGCTGTTACTGGCAATTTTCTTGGGAGTTTTTATAAAAAGTTTGGTTGTTTCTTTTTAAGAGGTTTTCTCCAAATATGGAATGTCTCTTCTGGAATACAAATTTTTGTTATCTTGAGCACCTTGATTTTTTTTATGTGCCTCAATTTTTCATGTGCACAGAGATATGATGTGCCTTTCTGTCATGCAGAAGTGTTGTAAGGACACTGGAGATTGCATGGCCTCAGTAGGAGCTGTGTGAATACCTTTTATAGGTAGGGATGAAATAGGGGAGATTGCTAAGGGAGAAACAAGTGTTCCTTCTCTTTCTTCACACAATCGGAGGCGGCTGCTGTTCCTGTATGAAGCAGTAATAGGTTGTTGTATTCTCTCCTCAGGCAGCTGCCACCAGACTTGCCTCCTGCTGTTGACCAAGAGAGACACTCACAGCAGGGACAGGCCTTCCCAGGGAGAAAGGGACAGGTCTGGAGCCCCCAGATGGCAAAAATCAGTTTAATGAAAAAAGACCAAGATTGGTCATTTATTCACCAGAGCCATCGCTTTGCTGCAAAGAAAAGGTCAGCAGGAAAATGGTGCCTGCTGTGCTTTAGATCTGAAACGTTCCTTCATTTCTCAGCCCTGTGTGAGTAGATCTATTTGTGTCTGCTGTCTTCTGATCGTGCAAATTGTATGTTAAGAGTTCTGTAACACATATCCTGTTTTTATTCAAAACCAAAATAACTGAGTAGCAAACAGAACCACTCCAAATCCCACATCTTCAGAATGCATCAGTGATGTGATTTAGATATCAGAACAATGTGAGGTTAGATACCAAAATGATTACAGAATCGATTGTGCCGTATTCAATGAGATGATTGCTTAACTTCAAATAGAGCTGCAGGTTAAAGGATCTTTGGGTTGAAAATTCTTAATTTATTTTTCTCTTTGTTGGCCTGGAAACAGTTATTTGCAGAGATTTTGTGCCCAAGGTAAGAGCTGTTTCTTACAGCATCTATTGTAATTCACTGGTGAACTTGGGGAATGGTAAGCATGGGATTTCTTGAAGACCTGAGCAAACTTCAGACACTATTTGTGTTTACTCTGCCATTTTTTCAGAGGCAGGAGAAGACAACCAGGGAGCAGGAATGTCAAAAACATCATAGGGAATTAAAATGCTTAATTCCTTGAGTTTGCTGAATTTTTAATTTGGGAAATTTTGCCTTTTCCATTTGGAAAAGTGATTTTCATCAAGTATCATAGTAAGTCCTGGGAAAACTACATGTAAAAGCTTTGTGAACTTCGAACACGTTGATGGTGAAACACACGGAGCTACTGCAAGCACCACCTGTCTTGTTACCACACAGGTACATTTCAGGAGGTTTTTTTATAAGACCCAAAGTCACATTTCATGTTTGATAATGTCCACCAAGTTTCTCCTGGAACTCATCACATGCATGAATCTAATATACTAATATGCCTTTGCTTTTTGCCCCTTTTTTTTTTTTTTTTTTTTGGCAGGATAGTAGGGGAGGAAAGGAAGGAAGAAGCTTTGTCTACAAAAGACTTCCCGTTGCTATTATTAAAACTGTGCTTATTTTGAGTTGGGAAATGTAAGGCCATATTGGCCTTTTTTCCATTTAGAGAAACTCAGGTTGTCTAATGACACCCAAACTTTAAAAGAAAACTGCTCCATGTGGATTAAGAGCCACATATGAGAGTCTTTGGATATTTTGGAAATTTTTGCAACAAAGCCAGGGGCTTGCAAAGGGATGTCAGGATTAAAAAGGAAGCTGTTCTATAACTTACGGGCTCTTCACATTCCACAGGTTCAATAATACACTTCACACTTTCCGGAGCTTGTTCTACCTCGTTCCTATTCTGTGTTCTAAAAACACTTGCATGTGAGAATATCAGATTACAATTTAATGACAAACATACGTAGAAGCTTTTTTACTCCTTATGTGGTATTTGTGTAAATATTTCCATGGTGATATTTTAATCCTATTTGTCTGTTGTTATTATTTCTGTCATTCTTATGTTTACAAATAACCATTAAACACCTTGTGGGGAATATGCTATAGTCTTCTGGCATAGGATTCCTTGTCCTGCAGGTTCCCAAGATGGTTTACATACTTGATTCATAAAAAAACCCACATAGGTGTCTTAGGCTTGTAATAGAATCTCTGCTTCATTTACATTGTAGCTTTGTAGGAGATCACAGGGTCTTTTCCCATCCTCAGTGAAGTTGGTTCGTGACTAAGATTACAAAATGTGAAACAATTCTATTAAGAAGTTGGGAGATATGAAAATAAGAGCAATGAAAGCAAAAAAACAAGACTGGCAAAATGTTCTTGCCACATGGTAAGCTTTGTAGGAGGTATCTGTGTGGATTAAGACACTTCTAATTGCTTGACACTGGAAAACTCCATCTCAGGTTTAAAAAAAAAAAAAAAGGAAAGAAGATTTGGAATTTTTATAGCATTGAATTTCTCCATTAATTAGGATGTGAGCAATGTGGTCCAGTAGTTAAAGTCAAGGGCTTGGCAATAAGAAGGTCCTGGTGCTCTAATTATGCAGTTTTGATAATTTTCCATTGTCTTTATTTGTTTCTTTTATTCAAATGTGTGCAGTGAATGCTTTAAAATGTGAAAATCAGATTTAAAACTTTAATGTAGAATTATAGATAGCTCAAACCTATATATGGAGAGCTTATGTACATTTTCTCTTTTGTGTTTTTATCCCCATTTTTTTTCCTCACCCGTTTCAATGATAATGCACATAGAGACTCATATTCTCAACCTACTGAACAGAGCTGGTCTCCATCCATACACTGGAAGAAATGTTTGTTGCTCTCATGGCCTGTTGCTGGCAGGGTTCATTTGGAGAACCCTATCTTCCTTGCTCATTCTAGTCGGAGTATCTGCAGCAGTATTCTTAGGAAGGGAAGACTTCGGCGTACTGCCTTGAATTTGAAGACTATGTGCTCTGTACCTACTCCATATCTTGATGTGTTCCCTCAACCCTATGTGTCTGTTCTTTTCCACTGTACTTGGGGATAGGGAGAATATAAGCTCCATACTGTCATGGTTGGCCAGAAGGTAAAAGGGAAGCAACAGTTTAGATGATTATTTTTAAGACCTTCCTCAGAGTCAGAAGTTATGTGTCTTCATGACCTGCTTAGTGGATCATGATAAATGGAGCTGGGATCTCTGTGTATTGCACATGGCCCTCTGGAGTCGTATTGAATACGTAGAGCTGCAGTCCCAAGAACATTGTGCATCTTCTTCTTAGGATAAAGTGTGACGTTTACTGTGCTGTCTTTTTGTTGAGATGAATTGATATTGGTGAGCACAGAACTACACTTACAGTAACTTACACCCTATGGTCTTGAACCTTGGTCACTTCTTGTGAGTGTGAACTTTCCATTCTTTTCCCCAGGCAGAAGTGGGGAAGAGGACTTGTCTTTTTCCTGTTTTGGGAGAACATCCTGTTTGTGAAGACCCTTTCTCATGGAAATTAAAATTGATAATAATTTCTGCTCTGGCTCACAGGGGACAACTTTGCCTGAATTCAGTGACACTTGAGCTTCATTGTTCAGGATGTGCTGATGAACACAGTGGGAGGTGCAAATCAAGGGCAGCCAGAAGAGGTGGAATAGACCAAAGTAATTTAAAAGTGTAAGCACTATGCTTGACATCAATAATTGTGTAAGGACATTAATAATTATTATAATCAAATAATACAGGTCAAGTAATACCTCAGAGAAGTGGTATGTCCACAGATAGTCTGTACAGAGTGCCACAGTTAGCTGGCTCCAAGAACACACAGTACTGTTCCAGTTAATTGAGAGAATAGCTTGATACTTCACAGGTTGGAGCAGCCAGATCATTCTAAAGCAGTGATTATCTTCCCTGCTCCAAAGTGTGTTTAATTTCAAACTTAATTGTATCCACATTTCCGTTTCTAATTAATCCAGATATAGAAATGCTATAGTAACCGAACAGTGTGTTCTTTGAGGAAATAAAACATGGCACAATCCCATGGCACCGGGGTAATCTGATTAAAGAGTTGTTTATGTAACACAGGTCTTTAGAAGTTAACTAATTTCCCATATGCTTACCATTGTGATGCACTTTAGTTTTAAAGAAGAGATGAGAAATATTCATCTTGCTCATTTTATGCTTTGGGGTTTCCACTGTCTCTAGTTTGTCGTGGAATTTATGGAGGTGATTGAAAAGGTAGTCAGCTGCTTGGTAGCAGTGGGCAAGAATCCAATTTTCAGTAGGAAATTTCCACCACTGGTATCTGCACAAGGGATTAGATGCACTGATCTTCTTACAGCTGCCAAGGTGTGCCACGGTAATCTATAGCATATATTTCTGAGAGGGGTTTCTACAGGTGGCAAGTATTTTCAAGAAGGTCAGAATGGCCTGTAAGAGATGAGAGACTAATTTTTCACCTATAATTTTTCATGTACTGAGCTAAAAGGCTGTGAGTGCTCCAAAGCAGTGCAAAGGTTTCCATGTACCTGAACTGCACTGAAAAACAGAGATTTATCAGAGTGCTGTCTCTGACCTCTGTCACTGGTGTGTTGATGCTGCTGCTGCTGCTGTGTGAATATATAACCTTAGAAAATTCAAAACCTGGGAGAAATGCATGGCTGACAAAATAGCTCTGAATATTTCTTTTCATCTAAAAGACAACCTTTTGTAACAAGAAAATTGGATTGCTCCTCCCCACCCTTCTGGACGTGCTGCACATGTGCTGGTTCAAATGGATAGTATTCTGATTGATTATTTGGGGGTTGATTTGGAAGTTCTGGCAATGAAAGCCTACCAGTGCATTCCTAGGAGGGAAAGGGAAAAACCTGTAATGCTGACACTTGTGGTTAGTTATACCAATATGAACAAAACACAGTTGGATCTTTAATATGGTATCAGGCTTGGAGTTGCATTGAGTGTTTAGACTCTTATTGGTGGAAACTGAGTGCACTGAAGAAACCTTGTTCATAAACTTTTTATGAGGGATCCTCCATTTCCACCTGATACAAAGCTCAGAAATAAATCTATGTGGTTTTTAGCAGTCTCAGAGAAAACAGCTTGTGTATCTCCCTTTCAGCTGAAAGCCTTAGTCCTGATGACATCCAGCTGGTGGGCTGGATGAGAGACCTCAGCTAGAGATTGGGTGATGGAATAGAAGATCTGGTGCAGAGCTATGGCAGGAGAATTGATAAATGCCATGAGTGGTTTCATTTCATTTGGTAAAACATCTTCAGGAAAAATAAGTGACTTAGTACTTTTAATTAAATTAGTGACATTGAATTCTGGTCCTTCGCGGGGGGGAAGGAGGGGAATTGCCTATGGAAACTGGTCGGAGCTATTGGAAAGCTTCATCTTTTCCTTTCAACTTATAAACCAGACTTAAGGCTGTTTAATAAGAAGAGAGCACCACCTTGTGTTAGTAAATCACTGCACCTTGTAACACCTTCCTTGGACGTTTTCTCTTACAGTGGAATTGAACTCGGAGAATCAACATACACTTTTTTTTCATGTGCTCTCGTGTGTGTGCTGTAGAAAATCAAGGAAGAAAAAAAGTTGCAAGTGTAGTAAATAAGAGCTGGATACGTGGTCTGAGGGTCAGAACTTACGTCTCAGTGCACGCACTGGCAGAACTCTGGGTTTATTCTGAATTTGGATTCTTCCCTAAAATTCAGGTTCTTTATATGAAATTCGAGTTTGTAGGATTTGATGCTCTAGAAAAGATTTTTTTATTAAATAAAATTCACGTATATGTGCTACCCATTTTGAGAGGCAATGGAATGAATGCACATTCTTAGTATGCAGTAATGAGGATGACTACTGTACTGTGAGACCCTTGTTTGGTGCATACACATATGGAGTAGTAGCTGCCATGGTCTAAGTGTTTTGCCATGTCTTCACCAAATTAGATATTTAAGAAGGTATTTAAAATCTGTCTGTAGTAATCAGGTTATTTACATCTTCAGGTTCACAAATATTCACTTGAAATTTGTTGTAAAATAATCTCTACTGAAGCTTTACTTCATATGTTGTTGATTTATTGTTCAGGTAATATATTCTGGGAGATCCTATTCCATAAATTAGACTGCAGTTAATATATATTATTATTTTGTGCTTATGAAAAGTGAAGCTTCCAAATATTTGATTATATGGATTCCCATAAGGGTGGGACAAATTTCTTACAAATATCTGACTCTAAACTTTAATTAGATTTTAACTGAGGAAACAAAACCAAGGAAATAGAGATTTCTGAAGAAATTAAAGAAGCAAGAGGAGTCTTAATGTATGTGCATTAAAAAGATTCCCCTATGAATGAAACAAATATAGGTAGTGTGAATGAAAATCTCAGAAATCGACTTCTGAGGACTATGCTAGACACATAGATATTTCAGCTCTAACATACTTCTCAAATACTTTTAAAGGGTGGCTAAGTTCCCAAATTATTTATTTGACCTGAGAGATGGAGACATGATACATAACATGGTAGCCAGCAGTGGATACTGTGTGCATGTAGAATCTGGCTCTGTATATAGTTAGGCAACTCTTGCTTTGAGTATTTGCCCTGAACCATATAAACTAACCACAGTGCTTGTCAATCTATATGTGTGTTCCCTGCTGTTCCCAGAATCCCAGCATGTGTTCCCAACATGTGTTCCCAGAATATCCCAGCTGTATACTATCAGTTCTGCTCTGAATTCTTTGTAATACATCAGATAAAGCCTGTTTTCCCACCATGGAGGCACAGTAGATTGATGCTTCTGGTGAAAGGAGAGAGAGATGCTGCAGGTTTGATTGAGAATTCATAGTCAGCGGAAGAGCCTGACTTTGTTATCATGGCTACGTCTTTAAAAGTGTAGGAAATTAAAGTGTCTTGTACAAAACATCTCCTTGGACAAGTGCATTTGAATTTCCTGTGCAAAGGTGTCACAGATGCTTGTTTTTAGAGAAGTAATTGAAGTAGGTAGGTGTTGACTTAGTAAGATTGGTTTAGGTCAAAAACTTGTGAAGAGCCAAGGTGTAAGAAAAAGTTTCCATCCCAATATTTTAGAATATTTTCAGATCAAAATTAATTGTTTTACATTACAAAAAAAAAAAAAAAAAAAAATCTCATTTAGCTTGTGTGCTTTAGTATTAAAGTACACCTAGAACTCTAGGGTTTGCTATTCTTGATAAAGATGATAAAACGCAAGTATAATCTTGGTATAGCAGGGATCCTTCCTTATTTTCAGGAACTGTTTACAGTTATGCATTATAAAAGGAGTAGCATAAAAATCCTACCATGATTATGTAATGTTCGGTTGTTTGTTAGGATACTGAGACAGTATCCTGTTAGTAGGGAAAATAAGAGATGGCTATAAAATCTGATTAGCTTTGAATATTGTAAGAGGCCACAGTATGAATGTGTATAGTAAAAAAAGCTAAACAAAGGTCCACTGCCTTGGACTTAAATTAAAAGAAAATCCAAACCAGAAACCTATCTATCTATCTTTTCATTGAAATCAAGGTGCTTTTTCTCCAAGAAGAAAAAAAGGCTATAATGGTGTCCTATGTCTCCTCAAGTTTGTAATTGGCCGTTCTTTCTAGGATGAAAAATGTAAATAAAGGGTATGGAAGGTAAGTTTTCAAATTAGAGCTCTTTTTTTTTTTTTTTTTTTTTTGGTGGGTGCGGAGGGGAGAGTTTTTCATTAGCTAAACCTGGTTAAAGTTTCCTTTGTAAAAGATTTCTCAGGTCCTGGATGGTCTGAGTCTGAAGGACTGTGTAGCATGGTGGCTGCAGTATTTTGGTGGTAGGTAAGGGGAGAGGGATTAATTTTCAGTATGCAGCAGGAGGGAGCAGCGAGTGCACTGGCTCCAGCCTCCCTGGGGAATACCTCCTCTTAATTTATCTCTTATTGACTCCTGCCCTACTTTGCCCTGGTGGTGTATCTATGTCTTCAAGAAAAAGCACTGTGAAGACCCAGTGTGGAGGTTTGAAGAAAAAAGTGAAATTTAATGGAGGTAAAAAGTCCACTTTCCATGTAACTCTGTTTAGGATGTCTTCTGCTGCTCATTTTTAGGTCCTAAGTAAACTGGGCATGTAAGCAATGGGCAATGCCTTCCTCGTATGGAGCAGTGTCTCTCCTGTTCCTTGCAGAGACATGCAAAACAGTACGGGAAACATGGAGCTTCTTCCCAGTGGTAACTGCTGTCTTTGTACAGTTGTCCCAGCATGTGTTCATGATATAGCACAGCTAGGGAGATATCTGGAATTTCTGGGGTTTATTTCTGATCAAAGCTGTGCACAGAGCTTAGTGAGCAAAGATGAGAAACTACATTGCCTGGTGAACAATAGCGTGCTCGGAAGAGCATCCCCTGGGAAAGCTCATGCTGACAGAGCACTGTGCCTGTGCTGTTCCCCCAGTTTGGCACACTGGCCACATGGAGCTCTGAGGCTGGGATCTCCCTGCTACATTACTCCATGGAGGGAGGAGCTGCTTATGGCATTCCAAGGTCGCATGAGCCAGGGAGAACCCAGCTGCACGCTGCCCGGGCCCTTTTGCCCATGTGGCTCAGCAGGTAGCAAGCTGTTGTGCTCCTCAGTGGCAGGCTAGGGCTGGTCACTTGGCTATGACTGCTGTGTGTGTGTTCTTCCCCTCTTTTTATCCTTTGCTTATTTGTACATTCTTGGGGCAGGAAAGCAGTTCAATTCTGTGTTTCCTCTGCCCTTCACTGGAGTCACTGGTCTTACACTCATCTCTCCTCTCAAAGGTTGAACTAAGGATGACATCCTGCAGCAGGGATTTGGTCCTGAAGGTCATCTTTAATTCCAAGAGTGTTTTTTCCAGCTGGCTCATTCCCAGAAAGATAACCTTCCCTTTTAGCAGTATGTGTTTTCTTACCTGTTTTTGCTTGCGATGCTCATGCTTCGTTGTAACTGCAATTAGTACACCGAGGTTCACAGCGAACTTCTTAGGGAAGAGCAGTAAATCCGCAATTTTGAGGCTATGTCAAACACTGTGTGTAGATATCTTGGTGTTATCTGGTTTAGTTTGTCCTGCTAAACAAGGAGCACTTGACTCTTCCAAATATGATCAGAACTTGCCGCTTGCTTTCAACTGTGCTTTCTTCTTGCTCCTTTGTTTTCTCTGCCTCTACCTTCCAGCCTTGGATACATCTGGTCTTATATTGGTTCCCAGAGAGCAGACCTGTGGTGGACCTTTATTTCTTTCCACCAAGGCCCAATGGATCTAGGTTTTACAACTTAAAGCGCACCCTGGCTTCTGCTTCTGAAAGTTGCTGGACTAAACAGCACTTGCTGTGTTCTATGATGCAGGTGATGAGGATTCATTTTCAGCTTGTCTTCCATAGTCTTTAGAGGAACAAAACCTGTTTGGATGTGGAAAACATGGGTGTTACTCTGCACTGCAACAGCTCAACATACAAGCAGTTTATTAGTGCTATTTACAGCTTCACAGTCCTTCCTGCATTTTAGGCTCTTGTCCTCCTGTACCCAAAACAGCTCAATGACCACTATCTTTCTTACCTTCATCAAAATTTGAGAGATTCTCTGTAATAATATTTCTGTATTTAACCATGTACTTGTGTGAAAGGTGTACATGAATCCTTAAACATATCCTGTTGTTCCTGTTCCCCTTTTTTGGTTCAAATTTTTGTGATAAATGTTCTTTCAGTCACTGCCTTACTTCATGGGTTACACCCATTTTTGTATGATTTCGAGAGACACAAAAAATAATTTGGAAATTCATTACAATGCCAGGGTTTATACATTCTCATTAAGCATTAATTGGTAGTTGATGGCTATTGCTATTTTTAACACCATTAGTTCATAGCAATGTAATTAGTGATACTAAGTACAGGATCCACATTAATAGCATTACTAATTGTAAATCTGGAGATAGAAACACAAGATGACTGGTTAATTTCTAGGCAATATCTCACGATAATTGGGCTATAGGACATTTGTGCTGAAGTAGAAAGGTAAATAATTTAAAATCTTTCCTTGTAGTTTGCACTGTACTTCAATACTAATATAGTCTGTTTCTCACGTTTTAGTGTTGTGAAATACAATGTCATTAGTATCTCACAGCTTCTGCAGTTATTAATTTCAATGCCTCTCAACTCTTAAAACTCTTAAAAAAAAGAAGCAGAAGCAATAAACTAACAACTTTAAGGATGTCTTCCTGAGAAACTTTCTTTTTACAAAACATTGTCATATAGGCATAAATGAGAGGAGAATTAAAATAGGCTTTTAATTATATAATGCTTAGATGGCAGATGTTTACCAATGGTACTATTTTTTTAATAAGACTTATATTAGCCAGCAAAAAATTAGTTCCCACTCTGGGTATTAATGATACAGTGATTGCAATATTTAAATTCCACTGAGCTAGGTTTTAAGCCATTTTTGCTTCAGGAACTACGTGACAGGTCTTTAGATGTAGAAGTTCCTGCGTACAGATGTCCGAAGTGGTTCTCAACACCACTGTACAGGCTTTCATAGAACCTGTGTCCCCAGTGTAACTGAGTACCTCCTAAATATTAAAAGAGAAGTAACAAATCAGCATGATCTTTTCAGCTCCCAGCAAGAAGGAGTTACATGTCTTGATTAGATCCTGAGTTATATAAATAGTATAAGAACTGATATTAGAGAGGGAATGGATGTGTGTGAAAGCGAGGCTGAAAAAATTAATGATGCATCTTTACAGCCTTACTGAGACCTCATTGATTTCCATGGAAACCTTTTCATTGACTTCAGTGGGTCTCTTTAGTCTGACGCTGGAAAGGGTGGTTGGCAGATAGTGAGGTGCACGCTCTGGTCTCAGTTCCATTGTGCTCTCCAGCGTTGCCTGCTGCTCAGCAATGCTTTGCTTGCAGTGGATTTTAACTGCTTCCTGATTGAGAGGGGCTTTAATTTGGAGCCATTTTCTGTGGTTAGGTAATACTGATGTATGCTTCCCAAACCAGAGCATGTAAGGTGGTGCTATTATGGAAAATACAGATCTGCCATAGGTAAACTGAGAAATCAAAAATGCAGAGAGAAGGCTACGATGTCAAGCTCTATGCTAGCAATTTTTTCCCAGAGGTCTATTTGCTCCTTCTGGCAACACAGTGAAAGCCTAGGAGAGCAATATAAAGCCAACCTTCCCTCTCTAGGATTGCTACTTCCCACAATTCCTTCCCCCCAACAAAAAGAATTTGGTTTTTTGTGAATAAGAAAAAAAAAAATAATGTTTCTGGATTTGTTTCATACCTCTCCCGCACTGTCTTGTCTCACCTCCGAGAAGAGGGAAGATGCTTTATTATGGTGATTTAGCAGGAAAATTCTCATTTCTGGGCATTAGAAAAGTTGCTTCTTTTCTCTGAGCAACATAGTTTTCTGGAGAAAAATTTCTGAAAGGACGAATAGTGAAGTAAAGCCCTTCTGTAGGCACAGACAATATAAAATGCTTTGTTAGAGTTCCTGCTGCAGATGTGAACAATATAGGAACTCTGGAAATTAGTTGTTCTTGCTGTTGTTTTTCTTTATCAAACCCTTTATCTTTTTGTTTGTTCCTGTTCTTTTTAGCAGGTGACTGTTGTTGATGGAACATATAAGGAAATATGGAGATAAATCATCTTATTTTCCTGTTGTTTGTTTCTAAAATCCTTGTGTGATAGCATGCTCATGGGAAGAAAGTTCTTTCTTCCCCACTGAAAATGTTCCACGCTTGTATTCTATTTTCCTCTTTCAGACTGCAAACTGTCAGTCTGAACTGTCCATTCTCTGCCAGCTGGGGACTGCTTGTGAGCTGGGAATGTCCTGCTCCCTTGTCCCATTGTAGATGGTGATGGTCATCTATATCCTGTGTGTGACAGTTGAACTCAGCTGAGTGGGAATGTAGACAGACTTCTCAAATGAGACTTGTGGTTCTAACATCTGTAGACAACAACATATGTAACTGATTTAGCATTGTATAATAGTTTTGCATATGTTTACCTTAGGATATCTTTATTTTGCTTTACAGGAATTTTGCTTTACATTGATTTCTGGAATTTTGCTTTACAGGCTGCAATCTAAATGTCTGTTCTTTTTTTTTTGAGGCAGACCTGTTGGGGGATTTTTTTGGATGGTGTAAGAAGGGACAGAATGGAAAGATGTCTTTTTCCCATGATTTAAAAGAAAAAAAAAGAAAAGGCAGTTTGTAAGTAAAAACTACCCAACTTCATCCATTGCCTCAGAGTAAAATTTTTATTAAATTGAACCTCATTTATGAGGAACTTCACTGGCCTGGCAAACAGAGACCTCTGCTTACTTTCTCCCTCCCCTTTTGTTCTTTCCTATGCTTCTGAGGGTGTTGACATTTGTGTTTGCTGCCTCTTTCAGAAGACAAGAGCAGTGAACTGAAAGTGATGAGTTTTAGTGATTTCTTAAAAATCACTATTTGGAAAAACAAAGTCATAGCTTATGAGCTAAATATTTTTCTGAAAGGATAAGGTTAGATTGAACTCTCCCTCCTTCCCTGCCACATCAAGCAGGAAGGTTTGTGCACGTGCTCAGGTTTGCGTGTGAGAGAGTGCGTTCTTGTGCAGCAGGGAGATAGAGTTTCTGCGGAAAACAGGTGATGGTGGAGACATCTGCCTAGGAGGTTCTTAGCCGAGGAAGTTCACCAGGCTTTTCTGGGCTCCAGGGTTTAGTAAATATGGTGGTAACTGGCTATAAACCTCAATGTATGATAGCTCAGGGTGGCTAGAAAGCACATATGCTTTTGTTTAAACTGACCATGGCTCAGTGGAGGTGTTACACACACACACACACGTTCAATCACTATCTATGATTAAGAGTTTTCCTTAATCATAACTTGAATGATTATACTAGCCTTTGTTTCATGGGGGCTAGGGAATAGCTGAAAACTCTTTAAACCAAAGACTAATTGGTACTTGAGATTTTATAAACAAAGAGGGGGAAATAAAAGTGGATACAGATTAATTTGAAGATAACTAAAAATAAAAGCAAACAGGTAGATTCAAACGCATTCTGTGTTGTTGAGACAGGCAAGGAAACTAGGTGATTTGAGGTAGATTAATGTAGAAATTACAATATTTCTGTTTTCATAGGGAATTCTGCAAGTTTCAAATTAATCCTATTTTTAATTTTATTTTGTTGTTTTTGTTTTTTTTTTTTCCTAACCATGATTTTTTGGGTCATTTGACACAATCCGCTCTGAAAGAAATTGAAACCTCTTAGCCTGGTTTTGGCTCCCAAGAAACGGAACCAAAGTTAAGTCGTAGAGTTTGTAGAAGAGTGTCGATATTGGGAGGGGGAAGGAATTCCCAGAGTAGAAGAGTACCAATACTGGGGGGAAAGAAAGGTCACCTGGCAACATCAAAAAGTACTCCTTAACCGAAGGAAAGATTTTCACGGTTAGCAAAGCGGTTTGCTCCGCAGCAGCGGAGCAGAGGTCGGCGGCTGTAGTGGGGCAGCCCGGCGGGGAGCGATTGCTCGGCGGGGAGCCCCCTCCGCAGCGCGCTCCGGTATCGGCTGCGGGCTGGGCGGGCTGTGGACTGACCGGCCGGCCGGCTGCGCACCGCGTCGGGGCGCGCTGGGACCCGCGGCTGGCAGAGCCGAGGCAGCGTGGGGGGACGCGGCAAGCCGAGCCGGCGGGGCGGCTTGTAGGGTCTGTGGCCCTCGGACCGGCGGCTCTGTGACCGCCGGCGGTGAGTGGTGCTGGCGGGGGGTGCTTATCCACACCCCACCCGCCCCGAGCAGGGAGTCCGGCTGCTCCACTCGCCTGCTGCCAGTAGGTGGCTCTGTAAGGCCACAATTCCCGGTTAAGGCAGCACCGATCCTGTGTTGAATTTACACGCGGCGTTTGAATACTGAAACTGCGATTCCTGGGAGAAGGCAGGCAACAGCACGTGCGCTTAACGCTTGTCTGTGCTATCAGAAATGTCTTTGCTACTCAGTTTTTTCCTTTCTCTGGATTTCAGAGTCCCATTGTTTCTTGGTTATGGAGACAGTTATAACAAGGACAAGTGGTTTGCAGCGGGGTTGGCTGTGCTATGGCTTGTGACTGATGGGGACCAGCTTCAGTGCCTTACACGGGCCCTTCCAGCCCTGTTTTCCTATAGGACGGTCACTGTGGTCCTGAAGGTTCCTCTGTCTTTGTGCAGTGGGGAAAGTAGCAAACTCCAGCTGTGGCTCTTCCAGGTAACCCAGACACTGGGTTAAATCACTCGAATTGCCTTAGTCCACTTCAGAAGAAGCTTGAACAATTTAGTCTGGACAAGTGAGGAGATGAAATTAATAACTTTAAACAGCTGAAGTCAAGTGAGCTAAACACTAACCATAGTGACTCCATTGTGAAGTCTCTGGGCAGAGGCTTTCTCTTTTGGTTGCTGGACAGAGTTTCCTGCAGGACCCTGATCCATGGCCAAGCTTCCTAAATACTGTGAAGGAACGAATAGCAATTAACTGACTTGGGGTTATGGTTCTCACTTGTCGCTGTACTAATCTGAGCTTCTTAATTTTATTGTTTCTACATTTCAAGCCGTTCTAGAGAGTTTTCTGGTTTTCATGATGCTTGTGGTCTGACCCTAGTTCAAGTAATTTACTGTGGGTTTTTGAAGTATTCAAACTTTTTGTACAGATCTTCATTACCTGATACCTAGGAAGTCTTTCGGATATTCTGATGATGAATAACAAAATTGTAAAGGCTTTAATTCAGAAAAAGGCTTTACAGTGTATTGTCCTAACAAGCACATACAATTATTTTGTGATCTTTGTGTATTCTATGTACTTGGTTTATGTCCCAAATATTTAATTAGGAATGAGAACACTTTAGCAATATTTCACAATTTTCGCTTTTCCCTTTTTTTTTGTACAGTAACTTCTGTGCTTTAAAACAAAGACAAAAAATTAATCCATATTGAAGCAGAGCTACTTACAACAGAAACCTGAGTTGAAAACTAATCCTCTGAGGAGGTCTGGCTTTTTTCTTTTTTTTTTTAAACCAACACATTAAAAAAACCCAACCAAACAAAAAAAGCCACTTTTTTTTTTTTTTTTTCCCACTAATGGAATATGGTGCTTTCTAAGTCTTACCGTCTTAGATGATGCATGATAGACAATATTATAACAGGAGTAAAACTAAATTTGTGCTTGAAGATAGGTGTGCAGCAGTTATTGCCATCTAGTGTTGCCATAGATTTATGGCATCAAACTCACAGAGAATGGAAACTGTCTTTCAGCTTCCATCCACCCTTCTTTTTGCTTAAGGTGACATTGGTAAAATGCTTATGTTTATTTGGAGCCAAAAAGTTCATTTAAACTCAATATTGCTAACTTTCTCCATGAGAGGCTCATGGTGAAACAGGTTCTTAGACAAAATGTTGTAAGCAGTGTGTATATGTATAAATATTTTAGTTCAAGATAATGTGGCTAAGAACATGGATGAATGGTTAAGCACCAATGATGCTTAATGAATGATGAGTAGATTCTGCGTTTGAGAATTATATCTGAGAATATCTTATACAGAATATAAATATGAAGAATCAGTGCTTATTCAAGTAAATATTCTATGAGTTTAGTGAATTCTCCTAAGAGTTCCCAAGAGGGCTTTGCTGTTAAATCAATTTTGAAAAGTCCAGTGAGACCAATTGCTGAATTTTTTGGTGTATAGAAAACTGTAAATGAGTTAACAAAGTGAACTTTTTCAGTCCCCAGTTTCAGGAAGTATGCTTGTGCACAAATATATAGGTGTTAATTATAACATTTTTGCAAGAGATGCTATTTATATCTCAGTAGCACTCAGCAATCCCCATGAAGACTTGAGCTCCGTAGTGCAGGAGGCTGAGTGTATCGCTAATGAGTCTTGGTGCACATTTGGGCTGTCACCAGTTACTTCTAGTACAGAAGTGGGAAGGAAATTAACACAATCCCCTATTACTGCTGTAGACTGGGACAGAAAGTGATGCAGTGGCTTTTTCTGGGACAAAAGAAGCTTGTGTTTAAACTAGGAAGCCAAACTTACCGCCTGTGTCCAAGCCTAAACCAAATCCAAAAGTCTATGCAGGCCTATCTCACTTGTAATTATTGTGTCAGATCCAAAGCTTTAACTATCATACAATTCTTAATACTGCCTCAAAGACGTTTTAGTGAATTGTATATTCACTGAAAAAATGAATTTGGGGAGTTCTATCATAAAACAGAACAGTGCATGTCATAGTTCGTGTCTTAAATTATTCACAGTTCCTGAATTCTGTCTTTAAACTCTACCCTCTGGTATGCCATCTGTATGGCTTAATTCACAGCTCTACCTAAACAGCTGTTAATGAGACCTGTGATACTACAAGAAGTAAATATAGTTATATTTAACTATTTGCTAAAAATGTCCATAGGGGAAATAGCTTCTGTGGCTACATTAAAGATGTCGTGTACCTCCTTTTTTTCTTATAAATCTCTTCATGGACTATGTCTGGGGTTTCATTCTATTTTATTATCAGTCTGAATTCCCAGAAGAATTTAGTTGGCGTATAGATAGTAGAACAAGGACTCGCTTTGTCTCAGGTTTTAAGTTTTCTTGATGGAATATTACTTTTTCTGTGGTGTCCTTGTACCTTGGCACCTTGTCTGTTCCTTTGCCTCCTATTTTCCTCTTTTCTCTGATAGAATCAGTTTCTCCTGGTAGACTGGTATCGATCCTAGCAGGATACCACTGGGAGTTAGCTCTTTTATTGTGAGCTCTTTGTTTGCTGTTTTTTGATAATTTTTGGAGTCCTAGAATTTCCTGTAGTTAGAAAAGCCTTATACTGTAGTTTGACGAAGTAGCTCTTCCGACTCTGAAACTTGGGGCAGTCTGTGTACATCTCCTTGTTTCAGTTGCATGTGTATGTGACTCCCAGCAATGAATTTCACATTCCAGATTCGTTGGAGTGCCAGACAGAAAAAATGAGATCTGCATAGCATGTTCAACAGTGCGAATGGGATGGATGCCCATCATGTATCCTGTCTACCCTTGCACAAATAGCTCAAAGGTATAAATGCAAGAGCAGCTGGGGTTAGCAACCTCCAAGTGGGCTGTCAGCAGCTGGAGACCTGGTTTCCCTGAAACAATAAGTGAGTATGTGATGATGGGAGACACATCAGCTTTAGTCCATTCCCTAGCCTGGTCAGCCTAGGTAGAGTGTTGTTACAACCCGTACTTCTTTCTCGTCTCTTTTACGATGACTGTAGGCTGGTTTCAGTTTTGTTCATTCTGTCCCATATATCTTGTGCCGGCCTTAACCAACACAAGCTAACACGTGATGATGTGAGTAAGAGAAAACATAATGTAATCTTAGTTTCTGATAGCATTATGACCTGCCAAAGGTGGCTAGTTCTGTGATCCTAAAAAGAAAAAAAAAAATTAGGGCCTGTACTGAAAGTCATCTGGTGAGAATCTAAAATCCTTGTGCTGTGCTGCAGGTTAAGCTCTAACTTTTCTGTGTCTGATAATCGTCTGTTCGGAGTACTAAGAGGTTTTCACCTGGAGCAGGATTACCTGCATTGTTCAGGGCTGAGAAAGGCACTCAGCTTATTTTGATGCATCACAGCTACTTCAGATTTTCTTTCTGGAAGCCTGAATGCAGCAATGTAACAAAAATAGGTTGCACCTTTTTGCCACATCTAATGACATAAACACGTTCCTTGTGCTTTGTGGTATAGGTTGATGAAAATATAGCCTTAAAAATGACAAGCTCTTGACACATCTCCGTTAATGGAAGGCTTGATTTTATAGGCCTCCTGCATAAAGAAAAATCACTTACTCCCTTACAAGTAATGAGTCTGGATTCCCAATACTGCTCTTGAGGCAGGTAATATTAGCTAAACTGAGATGGAAATAAAGCGGTTTATGTCCTTCTTTTCCAAATTGCTACTCAAGCATCCCAAGCCCAGGATCTGTCGTTAGCAACCCTTCTGCAATACTCTCTGTTATCCTAAATTCTGAAGTTCTATAGCCATGATAATACTTTGAAACATTTCTAAGTGTATGGTAGGTGCTGGACTATCTCCATGTTCTCAGACTGCCACAGAGATAAACTTACAGAAGCAGGCAGAGTTGTTTTGGACTGAATTGCTGCTTTAGTGGAAATAAAGAACACACATGTCATGATAGAGAGTATCTAGCACCTGCAAATACAAGTTAATCTATTCTACTCTTAGTCAATTTATAACTATTCCTACTTCCCAAACCTCAGCTTTTTTCACATTGCAACAAAACCAACCAAACAAAAAAGTGCAGCAGAACCACAAGAAATTACATTTTCATAAATTACTGTATTTTCTTTTTCAACAATAAGAAGCATTAGTTCTTGTTTGAGGATTTTTATTACCTCTCAAGAGCTAGTTCTGCAGTGCTCAGCAGTTTCTCTGTTGATTTCAGAAAGAGTGAAGGGTAGTCATGGTGCTTCCAAGTTAATAGAACACTTGAGAGAACAAATGACTTTGGAGGTGAACTTGTGCTTGTCTACTAAACATCATACGCCTGTTTATAACACGTGAAGCACTGTGAGCCTCCCTCTTATTTTTGTAAAATCAGGTATGCAGGCATACAGGTATCTTTTTAAAATAAAAATAGATTTTTAAGCCGTCATTCCTAGATAGTTGCAACCTGTCAAGTGAACAATAAACTGCCAGTTCCCTGTACATTCGCCTGCACACATTTTGCTAATATGTGAATGAATTCCTTCGTGTATACACCAGTGTCTTCTGTTTTCCTGCAGCAAGTACTTTCTTTGATTGATGTACTTGGAAGCGATCCTTATCCTCATTCATTTTAATTGAGAGTAATGAATTTAGAGCTTTTATATGCACAGATTGGCTCTGTTCCATTTCTAACTTTCCTCACCTTTGCTAGGAGCACAGCCTGATCAGGGCTGTGTTGGAAGAGGTTCAGGACTTAGTGCAGCATTCCTGGAGAGGACAGTATCCCATGAGGAGTAGCCATCTGTTTATAGACAGGCTGATATTTCCAAACAGCTAGGATTTTTGTAGGCAGGTTCTCTCTTCACACTGCTACCACCGAGGAATTGCTAATCAGGAAATAAGCTTCTTCTCTGATTTGCACAAGATAGAGAGCAGTGTCCATGACTGTTTCAAGTTGTTTTGAATTCAGTGAGCATGTTTGAAAGCACTGCTGCGTTGACGGCATTTGGGGAAAGCTTTACAGAAGAAATGCTTGCCTTTCTGGTGGTTATGTCCTTTAAGGTGAACACTATTGGCATAGTGTGCTCTCTTATGGATAAAGAAACAGTGAAATTGTCTAAGGTTAAAATGTACTTTTTAAAATGTATTAATTAATTTGTGATCAGCACCAAGGGAATTACTTCTTGGAACAGTTTATCAAATGTGAAGTAATCAGTAAAGTTACAGGCACCTGTCAAAGCAACCTCTGTAGCTGGGATGATTTATCCCAACAGAAGCTTACTTTGTGTCCGAGATGTGCAAAAGTAAGGACATGACTAGTAGTTCCCTCTCCTTTAGTAACTGGGTTTGTCTTGATGCCTGATGTGGAGAGGGTGGTGTGGGGGTGAGGTTAGTTGCAGTGACTGCTGTCTTCCGCAGTGCCATGGACTTACAAGGGATATACACAGTGGCATGGGAGGTGCCATCAGGGCAAATGCCTCTACTTGTTCCTATTTCAACAAGGGGGTTGGTTGGCTTTGGAAGACTAATATGTTTGTCCCCAAAAGAAAAGTAGTGATGTGCATAATCCCAGGTATTTGGGAATGGGTCTTCTGCTGTGCTCTTGCATTGCATCTCTAGTGGAGATCTGGGCTGTGTGCCACAGTTGGCCCTGCATCATGGTGAGACAAGCTTAAGATCCAGCCTTCCCTCTCAGAGCTGGATTAGCGCTGCTATGCTATCATTAGTAACAACTTGTTTTGTCAGTAAAGGTATCAGAGATGACTCAAAAAATACAGAAGAGACAGCTCTCTGGAGTAAGAAGGTATTATTTTTACAGAGTCACTTTTCTGACCATAACAGCACTTAAATGCTGGGTGTGAAGTCCAACAGCTGTGATAAGGCTGAATTGTTTATTCAGTCCTAGAAACACCATTGTCAAACCGTTTATCATTATTCTACAATAATAACATAGACAGTTTTTCCTGAGTCTTCATTAAATACTCCTACTATTATTATTACTGTTATTAAGTTCACATGCAGGAACTTAGTACTTGGGACCACTCACACAGAAAGGTTGCTGGCATTACCTCTTTAAATTCCTAGATTGTGCAAAAGGCAGAAGAGAGTTTGCTTCCATCCTGCAGTATGTTCTGTGCACTGCTGGTTTTCATACTTAAATTCACAGTGAACAGTAGGGTTGATTGTCTCCTTTGCCTCTATGGGGGAAGGGAGTGATGTTTTGTCGCTGAAGCACAATGCCTCCCACGCTTACTCTTGGGTTCCTGCCGCTTAAGCACACACCCCGTGTTCCTGGCTCTGCCTTAAGGTACAATCTATCTCCAAATTAGTAGGGAAAAATACCCTGAAGTTGAGAGAAGTACAATCAAACCTCTTGGAAATTAGTTAAACACTTAGAAGGGTGTATTTAAAAGAAAAGTTTCTGCAATCAACAAAGTACAGCTTTCATCATGTGTTCCTGGTCAGAGACTTCTTTTCCTCTTGATAGCCATTTACCTTTTTCTGAGCAAGCTGTCTCATGTGAATTTCCCTCCTGTAAGTCGGTGTTTATTAACTCTTCAGCTATGCTTTTCTTTGATTTTGTTTACCCTGTCAAAGCTTACTGGCTTTTGTACATAGCTGCCATTCAGCTAGTTCAGGTTTTGCAAATGCATATATGCAATGTTACACGCATTGTACAAATACATTCTTCAAAGAAGATGTCAAAACAAGTTTCAGCTCATTTTCAGCAGTATCTAATTATAGATACATAATTAATGAGTCTGACATTTATCTTAACACAAAAGACCATACTTACAAATGAAAGCATTTCCTACAGCACATGTAATAGCTTGAGCATTAGTCTAAGACAAATGAGAATATAGTTTAGAACATGCTATGTTCTGAGGAAATAGAAGAAATATTTCTTGGAAAATAAAATATAGGCTGTTACTGTGGTTGCTTACAACTGACAAGTGTTACACCTTGATATCTAATATGAATTACTGGTATCCAGTTACTGAAAATGAATGGTAAATCTCCTGTAGGAAGGATAAAGATTTCATTGATGTAAAGCCATCTTTCTCAGAAAACATCTAGGTGTGTGTTTGCAAGTGTTCTAGATGAAAGAGGTGGCATTTTCTTCTTCTTGTTTACTCAGTGCATTTGACATTAGGTATAGACAGTGGCAGTTGTCTTCTTGGTGTTGAATAATATTTATTTATATGTTCCTTTAATATATTTTACATACTCAAAGTAACATATTAATCAATCAGGGGCCTAAGGCAAACTCCTCCATTGCATTTGGAACAGTAGGATTCTTTTAAGTCCTTAAAGTATGTATCTGCTAGCTGATTTTTGCTTTTTTCCCTGGGGCACTAGTCATAAGTGAATGACAGTCAGCCTTTTGCCTTACACAACAGTACCTGGCCTTCAAGAGACAAATAGAGATGGTTTGTGATTTACAACAAGGATGAGTTAATATGTCTATGGAACTTCATATTTTCTATCCTGTTTTGTTTTTTGTTGTTTTTTTTTTTTTTTTTTTAATTATAAGCTGGTAAAGTGACAATAAAGCAATATCTGCTTTTTTTTGTGTTTTATGAAAAAGTAACAGAAAGCTTGGATTTAATAATGTTTCGGTAGGTTTTGTATAGGCTTTGAAACTGATAGTTCAGTGAAGTTGATGGGAGGCAGGGAAAGAAAAAAATTGGTTTTTTTCACTGCTATTGTCTAGTCAGGGACATTTTCCTTGATTGAAAAGGTCTTGTCTTATGAGACAGTGGATATATCTTGACACTTTTCTTTACAGAAATCTTATTGTTTGCTCTCATTCTCTAGTACTACTCAAGGGAGTCATAGGAAAAGCAGCTGGTGAATATTACTTGTCTGACACACCTTTTACAGTGCTAGTGTGAAAGTGCAAGGCTTACTATTTCATACTTGCTTAATATCAATTAGTTTGTTAATTACTTTTCATTCCAAACATAGTAACTAATAAGCATATATCTTCTTGCATGTTGGAATGATAATATACCTTATGGTAAGATTTAGAAACTTCAACTATATAAATTTGTGACTTGCATTTGGAAGTAATGTGTAGCTTGGAGTAATGTACATTTAAATCCAGTTACATAAAACAGTGATATGGGGAGCAGAATTTTGAGGATGGTTTCTTTTGTTCAAGTGGAGGGAAGAACAAGCCAGCATCCAGAAGAAAATGCCTCTGTTCTGCACAACACAACATGCATGGTAACGATGTGTTTACATGAGGTACTACTTGCTGAAGTGAGGCAGAAACTTTTCCAGCTAATATTGTGTCCTCTGTGTGTTACAGGTATTTGGGGCTGAAGTTGTTTAAAAAACATGCAACTCGGTCTGTTATATTGCAGTGACGTGAAAAGCCCGAGTATCCTAGAGGGCCCATTTGTGAACATGTTGAAAACATCCTTGCCCTGAAGGGTTGGCCATCTAAGCAATCATAACAGGCAAAAAGAAGAAAAAACCAAAATGCAGAGGTGAAACAGCTTTCCTGATTCTAAGTGTGGCTTGGCACAATAACCCACCTCCCCTGAACTGTTGTCTAAAGAGAAAGGTCTAGATGTCTCTTCACCATGACTTCCTCTCTGTAGCTCAGGTTTTACTGTGCTGTTTCTTCAGCTGCTCCTACAAACAGAGCCCAGAACAAGACCTGCAGCATGAAGAAATGTACATGTGGTGGTCTGGAGGGGGTCTGCAAAAGGAAACCAAACAAAAATCTTTACCTTGGACAGTCTCTCAGGCTGACACTCTGAGTCATCAGTAAAATAACAGGCACAAATGCTGTTCCCTTCCTCACCACCTCTGCAAGTTCTTCAGGCTTGGTATCAAGCTTTTTGGTGTTTTCCCTGTAATTTTTCCATAGTACAACACCTCATAGACCCCCACTCCTAAATTTTCATTAAAAACTACAATAAAGAAACAAATTTTGTCCATATATTTTTAGATGTAGACATTATGGTATGGTTTGGTTTGTTTACATGAGCTCTTCCTACAAGCTGGCATTTTAGATTTTGCTTAGTCCTCATCTATCGTTCTTTTCAATTGTAGGTGGCTCTTTCTATCGTTTTGATTTTGGATGAAGGCTTAGTTAAATGCCTATTTAAGAACTGATGAGTAATTTAAAGGATTTAGGGGAACATTCCGTGCTATTATATGCAAATACATGCCATGCATGGCTCCCTGTGTCATTAACCTGGCAGTCATTTCATGCATGACTCCCCATCTTATTAAGCTAGCAGTATGGAATATTTGATTTACTAAACTGGTATGAACTACTTAGTGTGCTAATATAGGAATATAACTTTTAACTTTCCCTGTAATAACTATCTTTGAACAGATTCAGAAGAACAATAACATTATTTTGACAGCTGTGCTCAATTTCTAAGGTCTATTTTAGTAAGCCTCGCAGAACTGGCGGAGAAGTACCTGTGATTTGAATAAACCTTACAAAGACTGAAAATGTAAGCCACCAGATTAATTAGAGCCCTTCAGAATTCTGCAGGCATTGGAAGCCCAGGTCTGCGGTGTACACCCAAGTGTTCAGTGTGCAGAGTAGGAGTTACCTACAGGCATGTGCAGTTCTAAATCTAAAATCTTCTCCAACATTTTGGAAACTTTGCTTATATCCAAGCTCTTCCCACTTCCTAGGCTTTTGTTACCATAGCAGCATTTACTGGCCATGGGTTTTACGGGGAGTGGTGGGGGAAGGAATGTCTATTTGTTGACTTGGTTCAATGCCAAATGGAGTAGGAATTATATATGCAGGATGTTGGATTCTTCCTTTAGTGTCCATTTCAGCTGGAATCTAATGTCATCCAGATAATTGCAAGCCACTCTGTCATCATTCAGCCAGCTGCATAGAACAAGACAAAGAGAAATTTAGGATCAAAAGGAAGGAATAGCAATTTAAAAGGCTTTTAAATGTTGTTTTCTCTCTTTCTCAATCAGTAATACTTAAAAGCCTTTAATTTACCCCACCCCTTATCCCCCTTCAGAGACATACACATACAATCACATTTGTATGACTTGGAGTGCTGCTGGCTTGAATGGTAATATGTGAACACTGAGCTGCCCAAGAAAATGTCACAAGCAAGAAATGAGGTCAGATAATGACATCCAAAACCAGAGCAGAGGGAATCATTCAGCATCCTCTGGTAGTTTGATTGCAGCTGAGTGTGAATCAGCTCCACTTTTATACCTCCTTTATGTTGAAAGTTCCCTAGTACAGTATATGTGCTTTAGATTTGGAGCAGGCATCTGAATCGCAAATGCAGCATAACACCATACATATAGTATGGGTCGTCAGAGACTTATTTACCTAGAACGATGGTGATTTCAGAGGGCTGTGTAAGTCTCCTCTGAAATGTGCCTGTGCTCTGTGGTACTTTTAGCTTTGGCATAAGCTGTGAATATGCATTCAAGTGGGAGCTGTGTGGAAAGGGAGCACGTTATGTGGGGAGGAAGAAGGGTATGAAAATACTGGTAGGACCAACTGGGGAAGCATGTGTACACAGCTGTATCGGGCAGAGCGAGCTGCAGCGAGTGTGCATGCGTGTCAGGGGGATGCACAGATGACTTTGTTTAGCAGACCATGGTTATAGAAAGTAAAGACTGGGTAACGTGTCCTGTTCAGCTTGTTCAGTACCATGATCAGTGAGAGGCTGAAAAACCAGCTTCTGGACAGGCTGAGATGTGGAAGCATTAGCAAAACACACTTGGTGTGATGTGGCCAAGAGGTCAAGGGCGGATTGAGGAGTCGTTCAAGGCCCTTCCATTTGAACTTCGGAGAAACACAATTTCCTGCCAAAATTTGAGACTTTTTAAGTACCTTGTGTAACACAGATCCATCGAAGGAGAGTCAGTAGTCCTAAATTTAATAAATCTCTGCACAGTTTAGAATAAGATTGTTTAATCTTACTGACTTCTGGACAAGTTCCATCTGCCTAGCTCCTCCCCCACTACACTCATCAGTCTTTTCTTTCTGTATTAAAAGTTCTTTCTTGTTTCTATAGACACCTGCCTTCCCTCCCTCCATCTTGAGGGCAAAACTGATTTGTGGTTTGCTTTAAAGTGTTTCTTTTTGTTTGCTGTGGTAGTGGGTTATCTCTTGTTGAAAGTACTCTTTTCATCCAAGCTGGACTCTGCTTACCTTACTGATCTGTTCTGGTCTGTTCTGTTTTCATTTGGATGGCTAGTTCTCTGGTTTGTGAATGCTTTTCACTTTTTGTGCAGTAGAGAGGCATTTCTGGGAGCCAATGCTAACTAGTGAATTGGAAACGTGAGATGGAATGACCTCTGCAAGTTACTTCTGTGAGCAGTTGAGATAAGGAAAAAGGATTGTTTTGTTTTTCTGGACAGCCACGAGCCTCAACTTCATAATTTGGCAGTCACTCTCTTCCTCATACGGGGAACCTTTAATTCATGTTATACTTTAGCAAATACTGGAGGTTGCTTCTTGTTTGTTGGCCACACACAGAGAGGTGGGCAGTCAGAATGTGTGAGGTTTTGTTAGCTGTTTGTGATCAAGCTAACCCTGTTAATTCCATGGAAGAGAGGTTGTCTAAGTGTTTCTGAATCATTCAAGCTCACAGAGAAGCAAATTAAGGGCCCTGAGTACCACAAGATTATTATTTATGTCTTTGTTGAAGTCAAGCTCTACACCCAGAGGTTGATCATTCAAGAAACTTCACACTGACTGTAAACTAGGAAAAAAAACATGTTTATTTGACTTACCTGTGTATAGAATTAAACGCCTGCCAAGTGTTGTCAATAGTTATCAAGGCAAGGTCAATCACAGTAAATGTCTTCTGTTCATGTATCTGACCAAATAAAATGGTACAGCAGTACCATTGCAGGAGAATTCCTGTGTGAAGAATAGTCCAGTATCTCAGTTGATAGCCTGCTACTTTTTTTGCTGCGGGTAGACTGATGTTTGAAGAGCGAAGTAGCCAAAGGTGAATAGTGTCCCTGACTAGAGGCAACTACTCAGGGTAGGAAAGCAATAGTCAGTGAGGCAGTATATGATGGAATGATTGTAGGCGAACAAAATAACATTAAACAGGCAATGTGAACCTGAGCGTCGAAAGCTTTAATGGCAAGCAATATAAATGCTTCTAACCTGGATCGTAACCATAACAACTGCAGTTTTACAGTCAGATTTTGTTGTTAGAATTTTTTTTCCTGTTCCTGTGTGAATAGCCCACCCAAACATGAAGCATTTACTGGTCACTGTATTAACTAAGCATGAAACAGAGCAGATTCAGTCAAAAACCTTTTGATGGTGGGGCTGCTAATTCATCTGAGTAGTCCATGCAAATAATTCAATTTGAGAAACTTTTTTCTGGAAACACAAAGTTTCAACCTGGTTTCCTGCTGGTTCTCACCCATGCAGTTCGCTGGAAGCATGCCAGCTACAAAGTGAGATGCAAAGGATGTGAAGGTGGTTTGGCTGTTCTGCCAGGTGGGCTAGCCTGGGTCTGGGGCTCCCAGACTTTCAGGCTACTGCCTGTGATCCAGTGCAGGTGGACTGCCAAAGGTGCGACAACCCACCAAGCAGCCTGGGCTGAAGCTGCAGTCGTCTTCTCTTTTGGAAAGTATTTCAGAATTGATGAGCAGAATAAATTCCTCTCAGAAACAGCAAAGTTCTCTTTGAATGCTTTTTCCTTTCCTGCTTTAAAAGTGGATGAGACAAGGGCAGGAAAGCAACCTGAAGGGCAGAGAAGGAAGCATTGCATCTTTCAACTAATGTACGTTTCCTGTACCTATTGCCAAAATAAAGTTGGAAAAATATTTTTGAACAGAGCTGTGATGCTCACTCTCCTTGTACAGAATCTTAGGCCCAGAAGCCAAAGGAAGTGAAGACAAAGCTGAAGGGTTTTTGAACATGAGGAAATTGCACAGGTTTACTTACATGTGTGCTTTTAAATCAGATTAGTTAATCCAGAGGAGGAATTATGATGAACGTACTTTTATAGATCTAAGCTGTAATTTTGCAAACTCAAAACAAAGGGACTGGAATGGCAAGCCATACAGTTGGAAACATGGAAATGTCTTCCTGGGAAGCCTCCCACTGGTTCAACGATTAGTCAGTATGCAGTGGCCAGCCATCACTATCAGCAAGCAGCTGTCACACCCTTTGGCTGAACTGGTGCTGTTTCTGGCTGTACAGTGCAGCACACAGCTTGCTGTTTTATTCACTGCTTGCATTTGCTAGGTTTTGTGGATTGAATTATTCATACGGTAGCAATTGTCAAATGATCTAGGCCAGAGAAATTCCTTTCCTTGCAGGACCAACCTGATGTGGCAGCGTGCTGTTATGTACCACACCAGAATTAGCAGCTGCTGCTTTTTAGAGAGGCAATGCTTCACTGATGTACCACTAGAAAGGCTGCTGCCAAGAGATGACTCTGAATGTTTCAGAGGCAGCTGTTTGCCTGGAGAAGGTGGTGACATTGGTTTGCATGAACCAAAGTTGATAACAAACAGAACCACACCAAATGAATGAGGAAATGAGGACTGTCTTAATTGTGCGTTTTGCAGCAAATTATCCCTGTAATGGTACTTTCATATTTTCCTTTTTTCTGTTTACCATAGGCTACTGCACTAAGATTATGGCCATGTGCGTGTGGATTCCGCTAGTTGAGTCACAGATGTGTCTGGGCATAATTGCAATTTCCTCATGCAGCAAAATGCAGTTGTTTCGAGCTTGCTCTTCAGCTCACTTTAGTGGTTGCCCTTTCAAATAATCAGAGAAGCTCTGAATGTGGGAAGGCAAGTCATGTTGCAAAGGAAGTTCTGCCTACAGTGCACAGCAAAATAATGCATGTTTACCAATGCTTTCCACTTATCACTGGAGACATGAAAACATCAATTCGAAACATCCAGTCCCTCTAAGTTCTCCAGAGCTGCTGCTGCTGCTTTTCTCTTCCTCCTCCTTCCCTCCCTACCTCCACGTATTTTCTCAGAAGAAAAATTTCTGAAACTAAGGCCAAGTGAAAAATAGATTTTGCTTTGAAACCAGAGAACTATGCTTTATGCATTCAAAGGACATATTCAGACTTTGGGACTTGGTCATATTAAAAATTGAAGTCAAGCTCCCATTCATTGCAGGAAGAGTTAGCCCCTTGGCTGTTGGAGTTTTACAGGCTGTAGAAATATTTTAGACCCCATAAGCTCTTTCTAACCTGATTCATCCAGGAGGAAGCATATGGGAGAATCCCAGAGTAGAGCTGGAATTTGCATTTGGGATCAAACATAAAAGGAATTGTCATCTAAATTGCAATATATGTAATTTATCATCATTCCTGTAGAAGGAAACTCTCTTATACTAGATGGACTCTTTAATGTAGCAGAAAAAGGTATAATGAAACTGTGTTGCTAGGAACTGAAGGCAGATGTAATTGGTTTATACAGTGAGAGTAGTTAATCACTGGAACCAAAGGAGGTTAAGATTCTCTATTGCTCGTAATCAGGATGGAATCTCTTTCTATACCTCAACCACAAGTAAGGTGCTTGAGATAGAAATCACTGTGTTACATCTATAGCCTGTGCTAATGCTGGAAACCTTAAACAACATGGTTCCTACTGAACTAGGAATCCATGAATAATTGCTGTTAATGTTTGCCCTTTTTCTGAACTAGTGGCAGGGATGTTGGAACTAGATGGTCTTTAAGGTGTCCCTTCCAACCGAAACCATTCTATGAGTCTATGATTTATGAGGCACTATTTGCACTCAATGTAATTTAAAACAAACATTAATGGTTTAGATGCTGTTGCATTGCATTCCTTATGATCAGAAGAAACTATAATCAGCAGTTCTGCTTCTCCCCTAATTTTAATAATAAATAGTAAAACCTAGCAATTCCATTTAGAATAGCTCTAAGTGGCACTACAGACCAGTGAAGCATTGTTTGCCTTTCAGATTATGAACTTGTAGAGGGTTTCTTGATTATCCCTTTTCTTGGTAATATCACATAATTAACTTAACAACATTCTGAGTTTTAATAAAGACTTGTGTATTGCTGAATTATACAAACAAGTTTCATTTTTCCAGGTCCGCATGTAGGAGAAGTGTTAGCAAAAATAAATATTCTAATCACTTTTGTCAAAACAAATTGCTAACAATGTCTTTACTATTCTGCATGTGAGAGCTACTTGTAGCATTCATTAATCTAACAGTTTATGATTTTGATTTCCAGATGGAATGATTAGCATTTCTAAGCTTTTTATATTCAAACTGCAAAGATAAGCCTTTTTCAGGGTCACTGGAGGCAAATAATTTGTCTAATACTTTGCTCAGTTAAACATGATGGTTCCTAAGTAACTCATTTAACATATTATTTCTGATGCCTTTATTTTGAATATTATTTAAAAACTTTGTCATATGAAACAGTGGAGTTAATTGATGTTATCCAAAGTATCTACAAAGATCACTTCTACAGTTTTAATATTTTCTTTTTTTTTCCCTACCTCTCTTCCTGATTGAGTACCATGTCTCACAATTCTGCAAAACTATGTAACATCTGAAAGGACTATATTGCATTTTTAAAATAGATGTAAACCAACTGTTCTTTGAAAAGTGCCACCGAAATCTCTTTGAACAGCACTGCATATACACGATAGTGATTGGATTTCCTCAAGTAACTTCTGAAGTGGTATCGTTGGAAAAAAATGGTATTTTTCTAGGTTCTGTGTGTGAATGGAGCACTGACATATTGTGACAGATTGTGAAGTGTGGGTGGAGCTAACGGTATGCTTTTATATTCAAATGGCAGGTATTAAATGGGTGTTGGGGGCATCTCCCGGCATAACTTGTAGGGCTTAGCTTTGTTCTGTTTGGCCCGATTCTTGTATGTATTTTCCTTTGGAAATTTATCATTTCCTTACCAGAGGAAATGGTGATATCTCTGTGAGGTACCTTGCTCTGTAAAAGTCCATTTCTCCTACAAGTCATATCAATTCTTCAGTGTGAAAACTTGCAGCACTGGTCAGTGTCTAACAGTTGAAAGTACGTCAGACTCAGATTTGATAACATCCAGAGACTTGTCATTTTGGTAACCTGAACAGCACTTCTCGATATTGGTTGTGGCCAGTAGCCTGAGGATTGATGACAAACCAGCCCGTGCAAAATGCCGAGTGATGTTGCTGCGGCAGTGTGAATGCAAACCTTTCCCCTTTCAGGAGTCAGCAATAAAGTTAGTCGCAAAGTTGCAGCAAGTGGTGAAGTTCACAACTGGATTGCTACAGCAATACTCTCTTGAAAGGAATATGGATTTTTATTTTCCCTGTGCAAATTTAGCTGTGAAATTTCTGCAACCTTGTAGATGCCCCGTAGTTTCCAAAGGAGGGATGCTGACTTGATGACTCAGAGAAGGACTGATAGGAAGGAGAGCCTGCTGCTGCTGCTCAAGGTTTTATATAAAATTTTGAGCAGCTGTGTGCCTTTCTTTTCCTATCTTTTTTAAATGCATCTAATTTCCATTTTTACAGAAAGCTTCTCAGAATGTATTAAGTTCATGTCAGAAAAGTGCTTTCAGACTTTCCTAGGTGGTTGATAAATATGTGATAATACCTGAAAACTTTGGAATGTGAACTGAGTAATGCTCCCAAGTACATAATATAAAGAAGAAATATAACAGGAAAATGAGTTGATGAATTAAGGAACAGGTTGCTCCTCATTATGTGTTAGTGGACTTAGGATGTTTTGTCAGCATTGTATTTTTGTATCATAGAAGAGAATCAGATCCCAGATATTCAGAATTTCTAAATTCTACATAAAAGGAATAGTCAAATAGGCTACCAAAATAGTGAAATGAATCTGTGGAGGATTCTTTTTTTTTTTTTTAAAGTGTTCAAAAGGGCATGGAAAGAATCATTGTTTTGCTCAAATGGGCAAAATTCTGTATCAATGTTATCACCATAAATCCAGTGTAACATTATTGATTAAAGTGGGGTCTGTGCACGATAATCACACAAAGCTCAGAATCCATCCCAGCATGCTGTAGGCTTACATTTGCAAAAGTATCCCACAGGCACTTGTAACTGATCAGTTCATATTTTGCTTCGCACAAATTTTATTACTTAATTTTTCTGTGTTTTCCTTTCCTCTTTATTGACTTTAATTAAATTTTCCTTAGGGTTTGCCTGCCTGCAAACTTTGACTTCTAAAACAAGTAATCCTGTTTACTCATCACATTATTCTAGCTCCACTTTTGGGCTGAAGTGTTTGTTTTCTTAAATTCTGCTGAAACTATTGCTATTCAGCATTATGATGATACAAAGGACTGTTGCTGTGAAAAAAAGAGCGGTTTATGTGGCTAGTTTGAAGAACTACATGCAAGATTTTACAGCTATAAAAACAGTGTCTTTAGAGGGGAAATTCTGTAGATGGCCTGAAAGCTAACACTGTCTCCTCTCATGATTCACCTGAAAATTTTTAAGTTTTCAAAGCATGAAGGTTTTGATAACTGTGGGTCACTTGCATTGGAGGTTGCATAAAAGAATACAAAATATTCGAAATACTAACACTAGAACAGCTAATGGAACTACTCATGATAAGTTGATTTTGTTTATAAGGTTCTGTGCATTAAGTTCCAGGCATCATTTCCTTTTTTATTTTTTTGCCAAGTGATATTGAAATGATGGTGAATTTTTAGGAAACCTGGTGAAGGATTTACTAGCTCAAATATTTTCCATTCGATGCAGGAAATTTTAGAAACCTCTTAGAGGTTTCTAAGCTTAGGGATTTTTTTCCCTTTCTTGTGGGACCCTAAAAAAAAGACAAATGGTGAAAAGTCAAATGAAATAAATAGAAAAACTGTTAATGTTATTAACTTTTCAGAAAGAACACTAATGGGAATAGAGCCTATGAAGAACTATCTCTGAATTCTCACTTTCTGTAAAATTAGCATTCTAAATTAAAAACGATGAAGAGCACACCCTTCTGGCACAACAGATGAGCTTTAAAGACAAAACATTTGTTTGTGTTTCTGTGAGTGTATCTTCAAAATTATTCTTCAAAGTCTTAAAAAGAATGAATTTTTTCCTGAGGAAAAATGTTGATAACTGAATTTTAAAATAAAAGTGAAATTTATTCATTATTAAGACCAGAGGGAAAATATTGTTTTCCCAGTTCATAGATATATATGTTCACATATCTGATTCAGTTGTCTGGCACTAACACAAGCAAACTCATTAAGTTAGGGGACAGGAAAGTAAAAATACATCTTTAATAAATGCAGTTATTAATTTTGTGGAATTCAAATGAGTAGGAGAATTAAATACAAAGGTTGATACCTCTGTGTATACAGTTGTAGCTAATTTGCAGAATAAAGTTCTGAAAATTAGTTTTCTGATGAATGAGGAGTTGTTTTATGATATAATGGCAGTTTCTTTGAGTTCTTGGCCATTATTTGTGTAAGAAAAAGAAGTCTGCTTTTTTAAGTCTTTATTTAAAAAACCATACATTCATAATATTAGAGTTGTGGAGTTCAGGTCTTGAGTTCTAGAAAAATATTATCATGTTTCCAGTCTTTAAATTTATTTTATATTCTGTTCTGGATCTGAAAGTTTAGGTCTGTACTTATAAAATTTTTGCCCTGATATCAATACCTGTCATAAATTTAAATGCATTAATGAACTACAGCTGGTCAGAAATCACTTGGTTAAACTTGATCATCAAGTTGATGTTTTCATCAGGAGTATTCCTAATAAATGTAGAAAGAAGTGATGGACATGAGGATGAAAACTGGCAGTGATGTGAGCATCTCTTCAAGTGACAGGACACTTTTACTCTTGGAAGTTATTTCTGTGTAAGAGAAGACCAGTAGGAATTACTCATAACAGCAAAAGGAAGCATGTGTGTAAATGTGTGCAAAATCAGAACTATAATGATGCAAGCTCAGAAAGTTATGGTAGGAATGGGAGACCTATCTTTCTGAACAGGCTGACTTTGGCCAGAAGCTTCAATTCAGCTGGCATTCATATAGTTTTACTAGAGAATAAGTTAATTTCCACCATCACTTTCTGCTATGCATATTTCCTTTTTGGGGTTATTTCTAACCGTTATCATGTAAACTCGGATTTTTCCTTCTGCTCTGCTTTAGTCTTGGAAATTGTTAGTTTCAAACAGAGAACTTGAGCAAGCTGCTGCCCTAGGAAGTGTCCCAGGTACCTGTCCATGTGCATGAAACTGCCTTAAAGGAGTGAGGTACTGTGAGATGGAGATGTAATTATGTGAGAGATCCAGGCAAGTAACCAAGTTTCTAGAGTAATTTACTTTCTGTAGTAAGGTGTTTAGTAGTTATTGAAAGTTACAGTCATGGGAACAACCATTCTGTGTAATATTCAAAATATGGGAGCTGGCAGATTACAGTGAACTTTTTTTAGATTTATGAGTAGAGTTTTCTGAACTGAGGTGATGGCAGTGAACAAATAACCTCTGTTCATGTGAACTATGTTCTTCTGTAGACACTGTGGAACACAGGCATTTGTACAAAGTTTCATAGACAAATATTCCTCAGCATAATTCCTTTCACATACAGTGTCAAGTAACTCCATTGCGTGTGACAGAACTTCTACTCACTTATTATTATTTTGTCAAATGGATCACATGGTAAATGTTTCCTTGAGCTTGAATCTAGATGGTGTATTTTAATTTCTGGTGTTAAAGATGTGTGTGGGGAGTATGCAATATCAGATTAAAAAAATCAAGATTGAGAATTGCCTTCAACAGGAAATCCTATTGAAACCACTCACTGTTTTGTGATTGTCATGGTCAGACTCACAGAAAGAAACAGGAATAAAGTAACAGCTTGTTTAATGCTGGCCTGCATCATTTTTAGGGCTTTCTTGAGATCTCTTGTCAGCTCACGTTAACCAGAAGTCATTGTTTCCATTGGAAACATTGACAACTAGAAGTGTTTGGTTGCACTGGGCCTTGTTACTTATGTTTTGTTACCATGTGATAATACTGTAATAGGTCATTACTGTTCTTGTTATAGAGAAAAGGATTTAGTTAGGTGATGCATAGTGGCTGTTTCTGTTGACAATGTTTGCACCTTGAAGCTGCAATGCCTCATCACATCATTAAAGTATGGTTCTAGGAGGAGGCAACCATATTTACTGGAAATGATGGGGATGGAATGACATCTGTGTGTTTGTGGGTCTGTCTTTAATATGTTAAAGGCAACATGAAAAATGGGCAGTTGCTGGCTCCACTAGTGGTACTGGGGGGAACTCCGTCCAACACAGACCCCACTGGTTTTGTGGAGGGTATGAATTTTCATTACTGTTGCTGCAGTATTTGCAAAAACATGGGAAGTGACAACAGTGACTTGAGTTTTCTTAATCACTATCTCAGCATTTAGCAATGCTTAAACACGTGGTTAATCTCTCTCTGGTTTAAAATGATAGTTTAACGAAATCTCTCATAGCAGTGTCTGAATGAAACTACACACCATAAAAACTCTTTAGAAAAGAGATTTTTAATGGAAACACTGCTGCAAGATTTATTATAGTGGTTCTGAAATTGCACTGTTATAATAAGGGTTAAGGCTCAATTGTTCACTCTCTGGCAGCAATAACTTTCTCATTGGAATCTGAAAATAAACCTCTATGAATAAAATGACACCAAAGACTTAAGTTGTTTTCTTGAGACAGCTAGCCTTTTTTGTACAGAAGCTATTCTGAGGTCTTGTACTGTAGTTCTGCTGAAAAATTACACTGGCTTGCCAAATATCTTAATGACTTTTGTCTCAGCAGTTGGTAATGGTGAAATGTTATTCTAGTAACCATAATGTCTCTCATAAAACAATTGCATACAATATGTACTGTACTTCTATTTTAGTGAGCACTTCCATCGGGCTTGTACTGCCAGTAGCCATTTAACATTTCATAGCAAACTGCTTACCAGTCCTTCAAGTGTAATATTGCAGAAACAGTGAAGAAATGCGTGATTAAAAGCATTCACTGAGAGTGGACCATTTAGTACTACCCTATCTTGCAAGATAAACCAGCCTTCACATGTGTAGGCGCTCATCATATAAATGACAGTTCTATGTGGTCATTTAATTTTACGATCTCAATTCTCGCATATATTGCTAACATAAATATAGCGTTCTCCTGCAGGGAGGTCTGCTGGGTGTTATAAAATCAGTAAGACCTCAATGGGTTCAAATGGACATCTTTTATAATTATTGCTATAAAATTTCTTGACAATGCATTTTGTTGTCCAATGGGTAAAGAAAATTATTTTCTGAAAGAATGGGTTTTGACAAAGAGAGCAACAGAGCTTAGGCATTTGTTCCTGTGTTCAAGCATATTTAAATTACCTCCGTTACTCTTACCTTTTGGACAGAAGCCAATATCCTGGAATAACTTTTTGCAATGAGACTCCAGTCGGTGCGTGGCTGTATTTTCAGTTGTTTTCTGGTGTGGCTAGGCAATGCAGGATATCTAGGGGGAAAAGATTAATTTGCTATTTAATGCAATTAAATTCTATTTGCCAAGCAATTCTTTTTACGTGCCCTTGAAGAGGCTGGGGAATCTGAAAGAGGATTAGGGCAATAAATGTATTCCCAGAAGTGTTTTTGAGGGAAAAAACACACTCGTCCATGCTGAAATTCAGGACAGTGCTATTGACTGCAAACCATCAAGAGGGGACCTTGTTCTATCTTTCTTAGATTTCTCAAAAATGTTTCTCTTTGACCTGTTTCTGGAAAGGGATTTCTATCCCATTTATTCACATTTCTGTAATAAAAAGGATACTGTGTTTCTTTTAGAAGGCTGAATAGCAGTTTCTCTTCCTGTGCTTGAGAAACTGCTCTGGACCATTGGCTGTGCCTGCAGAGTGGGTGCGTGGTACGGCAGCGCAGCCGTGCAGCTCTGCGTGCTGGCCCTGCAAACCAATGGCAGACTGCAGAGAATACAGTCTGTGTGCTGCCCGTCAGGGCTAAGTTAGGAGCCCTGGTGCTGGTGTCTCTTTGAAGGTGGAGACACTGAGAAGTGAGTCAGCTGTTTAGTGTCTCAATTTAGTTAGTATTTGATTCAATTTTATGTAAAACCTCTGTGGCGATTGTTTTGGATTGGTAGTGAATTTTGCATCCATCAAAATAGAACAACATCTGTACCTGTATGGGTAGACCGTACCAGCATCTCTCTCCTATTACTTTCCACACTGAGCTTCTACATTTTTTTTAAACATACATTGTATGTTATGGGAAGAGAGGCAGTTTTGTTGTAGGTTGGTGATACTTCATGGATTTAATTGAAATTACAGTGATTGATGCTAGCTTATGATCTCAGTCCTCTTGTCTGTCTTGGAATGGGCAGGGAAAGTCTACAGTACATAGGGGTTCTGTCTTGCTCCCTTTGATTTTGTTTTACAATATCTGTCTCTCACATAACAACAATTTCTTAAAGCTATGCATGCATTCTTATGTTATTTGATGCCCAGTGTCAGTAACAGTGGGATTCTGATCTCTAAACAGTCTTGTAAGTGCTGCAGTTTCACATGTATAGTAACAACAGAAATTTAAAGCTAAATGTGTATTGGAGCAGGAAGTGCAATAGCAATATGCATTTACCCCAGGAGTTAATTGGATGGTTACCACATAATTATAGTAATGAAGTTGTAGGTTTGCAGTTGATAAATAACTACATAGTAACCTTTGATAAGATTTAGGTAGCAAGTAAGTTAACTTGTTGCCACTACTGTGTTCATTAGAAAAAGGTCTAGGCAAAGGCAAAGCAAACAGTATATTTATTAATGTATCTGTTCTTTGGATGTTGGCAGCTCATATTTTTGTAATTTTTTTCCTATGCAGTTCTAAAAGCATTGTATTAAGTGTTTTTCTTAGCTAAAATGGGAGCCAAATGTCTTCAAATACATTTACCTTTGAAGTAATTAAAATAAAGTGTTTGCTGACCATAGCAAATAAGCAAACATGCTCTGCATGAAAATGAGCAATGATAAGGAAAAAATTGTTATGCAAGAAAACAGTAGAGGAAGGGGAAAAAAAAAAAGAGATTGTAGTTGCTGTTTCTTAACTGGAACCTTAGCAAACCTAATCAATTATTCTGAGCCATCTCACACATAAATATGTGTTAGCTTGATATAGCTTGGAGATATTTGTTAAGAAGATTGTCAGGAGGGTCAAAGCCATCTTCTTCCATCCATGTTCCAGGAAGAAATAATTTATAGGAATTCCAGGCATTTTGGGAAGCTTCTCATTGTATAAAAGGGTTTTCATGTGTCTCACAAATATTACTAGTTTTCTCATGTTCTTGCTTGGGAGGGTGGGCAAATGTGTAATTCCTAAACAGACAAAAAATAAAAATAATTAGGTAAAGAATAGGGAGCTAGAGTTAGCTGAGAAAGTATAAATAGTTTGACTGAGATCTAAATAATTTCTTTATTTCAAATGATAAATGTACTTCTGCTCTTTTTATCTGTATACACTGCAGGTATACAGATAAAAACTTTCCAAATGTTTAATGGTGAGATTAGAACACCTAGGTTCAATCTTCAAACTACACAAATTGATTTTGTTGTAAGGCAACCACTCAGTTTGTGCTTTGTGGGCAAAGATAGTTCACTATATGCAACACCCAGGACAGGAGTTGTCAAGCCCAGTTTGTTGATGTAACCTCAGCCGTGCAAGCAGCAGCTTCTAGTGTTGTGCTTATCTGCTGTATGTGTTCAGCTCTTCCAGACTGTGTTTGCTTACCTTTTCTGCTGTGCCCTAAGGAGCTGTATGTCCTCTTGGTACCTGTCCCCCAATGTGAGATTTCCTGGTCTAAGCTGACAAAGATATTTGGCCACTCTAAATATAGCTTGGTAAAGCACTTGTGTCCAGTTGTAATATTTGTGAATATTTGCACAAGTATTCACCGTGCATCCTACCTTTACAAGACCTCTTGAACTAAATTATGTATGCTGAATGTTTATAGAAGTTAATATAGTTAAGCAAATAATATTTGTTATTATTGCAATACAGAGTTTGTCCAGCATTTGTCTGTGACAAAAATACTTGTAAGTGTAAAACGAAGTTAACAAACTGTCTTGGTTTAGCCACAGTAATCAACCAAGTGCCACACCACCACTTGCTCACCCCCTACACCAGTAGGATGGAGGAGAGAATTAGAAGGAAAAGGATAAAGAAAATTTGTGGGTTGAGCACTTTAATAATTGGAAGTAAGTGAAATAGAATAATTATACTCATAATAGTAATTATTTGTAATGAAAATACTATTACTAATAACAGTAATATATAATAAAACAAAAAAAAAAAAAAGGAAAAAATGAAGGAAACCAAAATGTTACAACTACATACCACTGGCTGACCGATGCTCAACCAATTCCCAAGTGGTGATTTCCCCTCAGTGCTCCCAACCCATATACTGAGCATGACGTTTGACGGCAGGAAATATCCCTTTGGTCCGTTTGGATCATCTCTCTGGGCTGTGTCCCCTCCCAGCTTCTTGAAGAAGACTGTGGGAACACAGATGTAGTATCATAAACTGATAAAGTCCTTGAGTTGGTATAAGCATTCCTTAGCAACAACTAAAAACATCCCAAAATCCAAAATGTAGCCTCATACTAGCTACTGTGAAGAAAATAAACTCTGTCCCAGCCAAAACCAGCACACTAACATCCAAAAGAGTGGGTCAGTTTTCAGATCATGTGTGGTGCTTAATGTTTTCTGTTTTATAAAAAAAAAGATGTTTATGCCAATGCTTGTATGAACGACCTTAATTTAAATCATGCAAAACCACACAACTGATTTTCCATATACAGGAAACAGGAACAGACTGTCCATATTCTGGAAACATTTTGATATTCAGTGAAAATTCCTGAAGTATATTGGCTGATCTGCATTGCCAGTGTTAAACTACACTTAATATATACTAAATACTCCTGTTTGTTGGCTTAATGCTGGCTTTGGTGTTATTTCACGGTAAAGAATCTCCTTTTAGTGTAGCAGCTGCTCCCAGATCTTCAACTTGTCAGCACTCACCACTTCTCTGTCTCTGCAATTTATTCCAGTTGCTGCAGTGCATATGTATGGCAGCTCCCATGGTCAGCAGTGTGGAAAGAAAATAGGATCGGACAGTCCATAGGGCAGTACAACATCAGCTTTTAGTTGTGTGTGGTTCTGGGAGTTTCTGGAGTTTGTTACAGTGCGGGGGGTGGGGGTGGGTTGGAAGGCCTAATGATTCTTTAGATTTAGAAGATGCACATTGAGGACCATCATGGAAACTCTCTGAAGTCAGTAGACAGACTCCAGTGGATTTTGATGGGCTCAGATTGGTCCCACAGGGCATTATAATGGTTTGCTGCATACACACTGCTTTCCAAATGACTTGCCTTTTGGGTCTTCAGGGACATAAAATATTCCCAAAATCTTGAAACATCCCAGCAGAAGAAAATTAACCATTTCTGTTTACACTTCAGTGACCTTATTTTGATTTTAATGCATTTTCTTTAAAAAATTTTGTAATAATAAAGAGGCAGGCATTCTTCCACAATGTCATAAACATTAAAGGTATAAATCCATAATGCAATGACAACCATTTTCATGCAAACTTTTATATGTAAGGAAAATTAACTACCTTTATGCTGAGCATATCTTCAGGTCTAAGTTAAACCCACAGAAAAAAGCGAAACCAAAATAGGTCCATAGAGGTTCCACAGGACTCCTGTATATGTTTGTGCTGAATGCAACGTCTCTTATTTGTATCATGTATCTTATGCGTGTCTAAGCTTATATGAAAGAGTCCAGACCTGAGTCTCAGACTTCTGCAGTACAACTGGGAGTAATTGTACTGAAGTCAATGGCCCATATCTTGCCACCAGTTCTTAAAAAGAACTTACAGTGGATTTCAATGAAGACTTTTGCTTAAAAGTCAACAGCACAGCATGATTCAGGGAAAATTACAAGGCTGCAAGCAAAAATGTTAGTTTATTTTTTCCTTTTCTTTTCAGAACACCTTGTGTTTGGTTCTATAAAATCAGATTATTACAACTGGTTCAGATCAGTATGGCATCAGAATTGACTCTTAGTGGTTGCAGTAACGTGCCTTAGCTTCACTGACAGTAAAGTTAAATAACTTTTAATTAACACAGATTGAGATCATGTGAGGGATATATCCTTGTGTTTCTTTCCAAAAAACTTCCTTACTTTTTGTCAGAATGGAGATAAGCCATATTGCTGCCAGGACAATCTTCATGTTCACTACGAATTATAACTGTTTTTATCCCTATCCTCACAGAAGCAGCAGCTACTTTACGGTGTACAGCTTGCCAAGTTCTAATTGAACTCCATTCACCAGCACTGCTACCTGTGTGCATGAATAGTAAGCAGAAGTGTTTTTGAGGAGGTCAGTGTTTCAAAGGAGATGATGAGTACCTGGGCTGTGAGATAGCACTGGGGGGAATGCTTTGTCTAATGTGCCGGGGAAGTGAAGTAGTTATGAAAAAGCCAGTGTAACTAAAGAAAACTGAGAAGAAGAAGAAGAAAAAAATTAATTCTTTTTTACTTAATTTTAAGGCTGTATATGAAATGATTGTCAGAAGCTTTCTATAAACCCCAGGGTATGTGTCACCACTTATGATAAGAGATGGAGGCAGAATTGGACGTGATACAGTGATGCGCTGAACATTGTTGTGCACGCATGTGAATGTGATTGTGTTCTGCTGGCATATATTATTTTAACCATGTGGAAAACAACGGAGTTGCTTAGGTGGAAAGCTAGTGTAAGTGACATCATAAGCAAGGACAGGAGTTTGAGAATTTCTCTCATGTTTTCTTGGTATGTCTCAGCTGCATGTCCTACTTGTGACTGGTAGCAACTAGGACAGAATGACAGCTGCTCTTGAGCTCTGTTTTCTCCATTGTCTTTCAATATGGAGCAAAATGTGATTTCCTTAGTGTGTGAGATAAAAACAGACCACAGGGTTTCTTTCTCTTACTAGGAAAATTGCATAAAGGCCACAAGAATGCTGGGAAAGGACACTATACGCATGCAAGGATGCCAACTGATGAGGTGGGGTGCAGTGTGTATCGTAAGAAACAGGTGGTCACTGGCCAGTTCTGGCTACATAAAAGTAGTACTCATTTGTAACGTGTGGGAAATGTTATTTTCTCATTCTTTTTAGACTGTAGACCTAATCCTCATTTTGCTAATTTAATAGAACATGTTCTTGGGTGACCGTGTAAGCAGTTTCCTGTCCTCACACTACAAAGAAAAGTTGTAATCTAGCTGCAAATGCTCACTGAGGAGGAGTCCTGTGGTAGGAGAACTCTCTGCTGGCTATTATTAAGCTAAATGTGGGTCTACACTTCTGGGTACGCTCCTACAGCTCTGCAGAGATGATGTAACAATGATGCCAGAAGAAAGAACCTTGCTTACGACACTGCACATATCATCTGTCAAAATGGGGCCAACCAAGGATGTTATATTCCAGAAGCAAAGTGCGTGGGCACGTGAGGGTACTGTAATTTGTGTCCCAGCTGCCCTACTGCAGCTTCCAGTGTTATACTCTTCTGCTGTGGTTCAAGTGAGGTAGCCTGAATCTGTAAGCTGCCTTGGATAAACCATGTTGTAAGTAAGAGGGTGTCCCAGCTTTTTCCCACGATATACATGTGAAAAATGTTCTCACTCTCCCATTTTGGTATTTCTTTGTTTCCCTCTTGCTCAGTTGGGCTGTTATTTGATAACACAACTGTCCTAAATTCACCTCATGGAACTGTTTAAAGGTGAGCCACTTCAAATACTGGACAGAGGAGGAATGCATGTTTTATAATGACAGATAGCTATATAGTCAGATCATCAGTTAAAGCTATTGATGGAATAAAGTGAGATCTTAGCATTTCTGTTTCAGTCAAATGTGTTTTAGACTGTTGCACTATTCATTTCTGAATTTTCTATAGATGTAAATGAGCACTTCATAAATAAATCTGTAACGCACATTTCCAACTCTAAGTCTGATCCTCAAGGCTTCGGTAAGCACATTAAACTGTACAGTAAAGTGCATTTCACTGGAAATAAGGTGAAGATACATAAGGGGTCCAGGATAAATGTGAGTAATAGGGCTCTGTGTGTCCAATGGGCTTTAAAGCCACTCAGAATTACATGAGGTCAGATGTCTCAAAGATATTTTTTCATGCCTGTCATATAAGAGATAAATGTTATTTCTAAAAAAAAAAAAACAAACCCCAACTTAAAAAATGGTGGAAATGCTTTTCTAATTATTATTTTGGCTTCATTTTTTCTGAACTTTGGAGTGCCAGTATGAGTTTACATTTCAACAATGCTTCGCTGCCCTTGCTTATAGCAGGCCATGATCTATCTGTTCAAATCCAGTCCAGAGCTGAGCGTTTCTGTTAGCCTTGGAAGACAGGGCTGATTACATTAGGCGCTGCCCCTCAGGTATGTGGTTGATGAAATGAAACTACATTGGAACCCAACAACTTGGGGTGCAGATGGAGCAAGCATATGCCTTTCAAGAGACATAATTTCAAAACAACATGTGAAACCTTCAGCCCCTTTACAGTCTGTACACAATGGATGTTGTCACAGGGAGGTCCACTGGCACTTAGGCTGCTCTGATTCAGTAAAGCATCTCTGCCCTCATGTGGAGGCACTCTTACTCCTCCAAACTGTCATCACATTCTTGTCCTGAACATTATTTATGTTCTCTCTTCATAGGTTTGAGTCAGTAATAGGAACAGAGAGAGAGAGAGCCATCTTGTGGAAATTGGTTTAATATCTTCCAGTTGTAGTTGCCAGGCACTTCAGGAGCTCTTAAGTCTGTAGACCTTATTTTTGCAAGCGAATGTCCTACAATATTTATAGAGATGTGTCAGCTTCTGCACAAAGGCATGTTAAGTGGGCAGGGAATAATACTGCTCCAATATTTGGCTGCTGGCACTTGATACGTGTGAACAGCGTGTTCTTTCGCCCCATCTTGAACTACATAATCAGCAGTTTCTTCTCTTCTTTCCATATTGCTGCTGTGCACAATTTAGATATTAAATATATGCCTTGATTTGCTTTGTAACAGACTGCAAATGAAGCTTCACTGCCTCATCTTGGAAATGTGCGGTGGAAGTAGAGTTGAAAATAATATTTTTCCTTTCATCATTACTGCTTTCAGTTGAATAAATGCACAATTCTTCCAGACTACAACGAACATTAAAAAGCTGTTCTCTTCTACAGGTTCCTGCCAGAGATGTGCAAAATGCTTGTAATGAAGCTGCAAACCACGTGAAAATGAAGCGACAAGACCTTCTGTGTAGCAGAGAGGGGCTCCCGCTTCAAGCAGATGAAAAAGAGCAGAGATATGTTTCTGGTAAGAGCAGATGATGTGGGTCTAGGAAGGTCTGAGCTCTTGAAAAAGGGAAACAAAATGGTACCTAATGTTTTAGCTTCCCATCCTGAGTTAAGGAGATAAGCTGTACTTTTCAACTGCTGCATGAGGCAAGGAAGAGCAGTGCCAGGTTATTGAAATGCCTTGTGAAAGCAGAGTGGACAGGCCAAACATATACAAGTTGGCCTATTGCATGTTATTCTGGTCAGTCCCCCACCTAAACATTTATGCAGTAATTAGCACAAGACTATCTAGTACCTTAAACTGCTGTAGCCAACAGGTACTCTGAGTGTACTAAAATTCCTGTTAATCAGAGATGTCATTCCCTTCCATTGTGCTTGTTTCTGTTGCCAATGGAAAACTTACCCTTGATTTAGCTGAATTTTTCAAGACATTAGGGGTTTTTTTCTGCCTAATTTTGCAAAGGATTCATGAGCCTGTGAATTAGGAGAGATCAAATTTCAATTCAGTCTAATATGATCTTTTGATAGATCAATAATAAATACATATTTAGAGAAAAATTTACATCCAGAATCACAGCATACCTTTAACTTTGATGCAGAAGTGAACATAGTGCTTGGGGTTCTGTTCTGCTTGGTTTTTACCCATCAGCAGTCTCTGTTGTATTTGCAATACTTGATTCAAGTTCAGTTTTATATGGAAAGTGTATATCTGTGATGTGCCACATTCAAGGTTTGGGAAACTAGACTGGATTGCATGAAATGCTTATAAGAATCACAACTCGATTAGTAAGAATATGTGCTTGTGAAGTGCAGGATCTGAAATAATCAACTCAATAATTGTTGCATAGAGCTGGCAAATCTGTAACAATGTGATAATGTTGATTTAAAAATTAAATCAGCCATAACACTGGCAGACTTCTACTCTTCTATCTCAAAACACAGATTGGCCATTCTGCTGAAAGAAATTTCTCTACCAATGATGTAATGTTTTTCCTCTCTTTGCAAATCCAAACTTAAAGAAAACACATCACATGGAAAGGAGGGTTAAGTATTTACCAGTATATGAGAATTGATGTCTTAGCCCTGAGTGGCCTTGCTCCATCAGTAGCCCTGTTCTAGGAAACAGCATCCCCTTCCCCTGGCTGGGCTACTGATCTGTACAAGTTGCCCAGCAATGCTAAAGGACCCCCTCTGTGTCTTGGGTAGGCCACAGATCTCCAGGTGACAACTGCTGTAACTGAAAATACCCCAACTCTACTATTTGTTTTACTATGGGCAATGACTCTTTCAGAATAGTGGAAAACAAAGGGTAATGCTGTATTGCACTCTGGCTTTTTCTGATCTTTCATTAGAAGCTCAAAGTGTATGTGTTAACCTGCAAATGTCATTACCTATTTCTCATGAATATTTCAGATTCAGAAATTTACAGGCTATTGTTCTCATGAGCAAAACATGTTGTTTCTGGATACCTCAGTGATGAGTTATACAGAAAGCCTCAGTAAGATGAAATAAATCTATTCTGAGTGTGAAGTACTGTGTAGCCTGCTTTTGCTTTATTTTGTTTTTTACTTGAATAGTCAGAGATGCAAACTGATGTAACATTTGATTTAAGTTTGGTTGCCTGTGCGACATACAGATGCCATAATGTTTCCTTTGTTTTTGTCAGATGTCAAGGCACCTGAACTGCTGGTAAATGTTCATGTCTTAAAGATAACGGTTTTATTGTGGTGTGTATTTTCAGTTGACACACTAGTAGGTGATCCCAGCAGAACTACAGCAAAGATGAGGGCAAAAGGGGTCTCTGCCTCACTTGTACACAGCAATGATACAGCAGTTCAGAGCAAATGCGATCTGTCTCCTTCCCTTTTTCCATCTTAAAAAGGGGCTGCAAGTCCATGATGCTGTGGTGAGCCAGTAGCTGTGGCTGAGGGGACCCCGGGAGGTTGAAAGTGTTCGGCAGGGTGCCCACTGCCTGGAGGCTGAGGATGGGGGACTGGTGCTGGGTGGGCCTGGGGAAAGGAACTGGATGGTTACTGCTCTGCTCTGAATATAAGTCCAACAAATTGGCAGTGCTAAGTTTTGTCACCCAGAGAAGGCACTCAGGTACTGTTCAGTGGTATCATGCAGTTCACAAATGTAAAACTGCTTTCAGTGAACATGAAGAAAGTAAGAATGAGTCATGATGAGCACTCTGCATTATTCTGATGTGTTGTATTGTGGGTTTCTTCAAACCTTGTGCATTGCTGCCTGAGTGAATGCAGCTTTATGTCAAGGGAGGCTGCAAAATGGTCTGTAAAGTTAGAAAAAGGAAAAGGAAAGTGCTGGCGCAGGTAAGATGGCTTTGGATGCACAGCTTTAAATTGTCACAGTAACAGTCCGGAGTAGGATGGTTTACTTTTTTTCAGGGCTCACTTGATGGCCAGGGAGATTTGCTATTCTTCTGTCCTGAGTAAAGAGAAGGGGATTTTAGAGAGATGTGGTAAGGAGGCAAAGAAAGAGACAAAGTAGAGCATGGGCCCTGGGAAGACATAGGGCGCCAAGAAATTGCGGGCTGAGGACTTGCTGTTTATCTCAACCTGAGCTTTCGAGCATTGGAGGAACAGATTGTGCTTAGGTAGGAGAATATCTGTATTGAACTGTCCTTTGGCTTTCTACTATGGTACTGATGCTTTCCATCCCTGGGTGAAAGAATAGCAAATGCTTTCTTTTGTTTGTGAATTGGTTTAAATGGTTGCTGTCATGATGCAGCGGAGGATAAATTCTATGGGAAGCCCATCCTCAATTACTTGTCTAGGGAATAGCTAACCATGGCTGGTATGCACAGATGTGCCATCTAGGTGCTGACATGGGAGCTGGTGAGTTGTCAGATTTCATTCTGGGAGAGGTAAAACCCTAAGGCCTTGCCAATGCCACACCATAAACATCAGATCCTGAGAAAGGGCTGCAGAGCAGAGCCATCTGGCCCGGTAATGGTGGTATGGGCTGTACTGGGAGAATAGGGAGGGCAAATGCTCAGCTTTCAATAATGCAGAACACACTGTTGGAGGGAATGCCTTTCAGTAATGTAAAATAAATTATAATAATCCAGCATTTTCTTTTCTGTAGCATTTCAGTTGAATATTAAAAACAGTAAATTATATTGAGCATAATATTCAAAGGTCTTTTTGAATCTCTATTTCTAAGTGATACTTGGGAATGATACATACCCTGTGCATTGAATATTGTTATGTTGTAAGATTATCCGAGTAGTTTATATCCTGAAAAAATACTGGGGATTCAGCTTATGGCCTGTGTGCCATTTTGTAATTAGTGTTTGTCAGCTTTCTGTAACACCTATAATAATGGTGGTGCCTTCACCTACCAACAACATCAGCAAATAAGTCAATTTAATTTTTTATGCACCTGTCAAACTGGCACATTGTAACCAGAGAATTTGATAACCATAGAACAAACTATTATTTTTATAATGCTCTTATTCCATAAAGGGTGCTGTAATTTTCCCAAGTTAATTAGGGAAACAGATCATAAAAGCTTAAGGATGTTTGCATCACTTTAAGTTCTCATACGCTATTGGTTCACTGTCACAGCTTGATATCCTGACTGTGGCAGAAGTGAATGGAAAAATACCATTGTCTTCTTAAGGCCAAGATTTCCAAATGGAAGCCTAGCATAGAAATAATTGCAGACAAATCCAGGAGTTTTTCTGCATCTGTTAGTCATATAGGATCATGTGTATCATTCAGAATGCCTTGGTCTCATGCTCTGAGTTATAAACTGCTACCTCGGAGCTCCCAGTGCTCACATGCAGCTGCTTTTTCTAAGGACATTTCTAGTTCCTCTTATGGATGTGCTCAACAGAGATTGCTGAACCAAGGCAGAGGTGATGTCAGTGCTGCAGCCACATTCAGGGCTTTTCTAGCACCCTCAGGATCCTCTACTGTGAAACCGAAGGGAGCCTCGAGCCCCCTGTCTCTTCAGATACTCTCAAGTCACTCCTAAAGTGTGTAAGAGAAAGAATTTCTCCATATGGTAGGTGTTTTTCAAACATTTTCAGAGGGGTAGGTTAGAAGAAATGCTCACATCTCACCACATCTCTTCTGCCTGTGCCTGCAGAATGTTATCTGCTTGCTGTTGCATTGCCAATATAACGTACAAGGCTGCTAGAGACAGGGTAGGCTGGCTCTGTACATATGTTTCAACCTAATAGTTTGCTGAGCCATGCTGCATCTCTTTTGCATATGACTGAGGGAATTGTTTTACAATAAAGTAAAACAATTTATTTAATTCCCTTGTTCCTCACTATGTTCCTCTGCAGAAATCCAACGATACTGCCTAATGACATGCTAAGGGGAAACAGTATGTAGGAATGATTTGTGCAAACGCTGCTGTGCATTTTTCCAGGCCACCCCATCCTGTGAGTGAGGAAAAGATGTTGCCTAGAGTAGGCAATTGCAAGTGTTACAGGATAGAGGTTTCTTTGGGCCAAAATGAGTGTGCACTGCAGTTTTCTGACAGTCTAACAACATCCTTCACCCTATCAGTAATGTCCTCTATAAAAAGCTTTGTGTACAAGCCAAGAGGAGATCAGCACTATCTTGCACTAATGACAGGGGTTTTACAGTTTTAGGTAAGTTCTGTCAGCATGCAAACTGGAAAATCCTAAAATGAGTTACCAATATTTAAGATGTACTACAGGTGCATGGATAGGCTTCTCTGTATTTGCACACACACCTATCAATTATCCATATGATTCTCAAAGTCATATAGCCAGGAGCAACAATACATGTTTGAAACTGGGCCAGTTTCAAATGTTCAGTACATTGGTGATACTGGACAAGTGACTGTTACTTATGTAGTTGAATAAGTAGATTTAACACATCTCCAGATTCTTAACTCTTCCACTTTTAACACTTAAAATCTTGAGCCTGGACCGCAAATGTTACTTCCAATATACCAATAACTAACCTGACTACTAACCTTGTTATAACCGTTGAAAGAAAAGTACATTGACTGGTATCTTTCTTCTGAAAGGATGGTATATAGTGGTGTAGCTGTTAAATGGTTGAAGAATAGCTGCCTACCACTGGAAAAATGCAAGTTAGGCAAGCTTCAGACCTTTGGTGTACACTAATTATGATATGAATTGTGTGAATTTCATTTGTACTCATGTATTTATATATATCTCATTAATTTGTTACAAAGAGGGAAAAAATCATTACTGTAGAGTCAAATTGCCTGTAAATGACTTAAGGAATATGTTAATGATCCTGCTCCAAATGAATAATTATAAAGCAGGTGCACTTGAGATGTGATCATTTAACTGACAGCAAGCAGCTTCTAATGTCTTGAATATCCATGATAATGGTGATGTCATAGCAGCCAGTTAAAATCATCGCTCACATCCTCCATTTAATACACAGGAGAACTGTGGGTATAATTCCCATATAGAGCGATTGCCCCGCTTATTTAAGGAATGGTTAATTTATAAACAAATCAAGAAGTCACTCTGCATTGGCTTTAATGCAATATGTTTCCAGTAAAATGTCATGCTATTGTCTCAAGTAGAAAATAAACATTGACAGCAGAAGGCATTACTGCATCAAATTGACATTGCAGTTTAAATGAACTTGGCTCAAAATGTCCCAGTTTAATATTGATGTGTATTGTGTTTCACCTGCTTTGCTACTAACATCCAGCTAAACTCCATTTGTTGTTTTAAAGGTGCCTGTAGTTTAGTTCCCTCCAAAGTTGGTGCCTCTGAGAGTAAGGGATGTATGCTCTGCCATGCCCCAAATAGCCCCTGCCTACAGATGAGTTGTCTCATTAAGGAAAGATTTGAACTCTTTAAAAGCCAGTCTTCTTTTGGGCTTATGTCCCACTTAATTTTACATAACTGTGCAACACATTAAGCTTTTCAGTTTTCTTTGTGGTCAAGATCAGATTTTGAGTGCCTACCCTTACAAAATTTAAATACTTTGCCTCGAATGTGCATGAGTTCACAGAAGGCAGGAGCATGCTGCCTAGGGGTTATCTCCATGATAATAGCAATGAAACTAGAGCAGGAGCTAAATATAGAACAGTTTTTCTGCATCTATTTCATGTGTTGTCATGTAATTACAAATAGATGAAGAATTAAGTCTCTAAGCTGCAATGAGGTTTATGAGGAAAAGCTACAGAATTCCTAATGTAAAAGGGCTTGCTTCCAGTTAAGGTTAGCACTGTATACCTTGAGAAGAACACTACCACCTTATTTAGAATAATAGTACTTTATTGATGCAGGTTATTTTAGCAGCAAGAGTGTGTACTAAGAGGGGAGAACTCTTTTGAAGATATTGGTTCCAAAGCATAATAAAACAGGTGCATCTTAATAGGTCTACCAGGAATGTTTTAGCTGTTAGCATCTTTTAAATGCTTCTGCTGAGAAACCCTGTTTTCATAACAAGGTTGGTGAGTATTAAACCTGTGATAGTTCTTTCTGGGATTACTATAATTTACAAAAACAATAAAAACCTGCTAAAAACATTTATGTATTTATAAATGTTGTAATCCAGGGGTCCCACTGATATTTGTGGTGAAGGATATGCCTAAGGGCACATAACCCTGCTTGTACATTGCCAGGACTGCAATCTGGTTTATGACAAAACAGATTCATTTATCTCCAAATAAATAAATTACTTTTGTGAACATTTAGAAACATTTGCATAATTAGGCTGTAAGATCTTAGCAGTCTTTTTCATAATAATTAAACTAATCTAATCTTGGACAGGGTAAACAGACTTACTAGGCTGAGAGCAGCCTTCAGGCAAGGAACTTACTACATTCTACAGGAACTGTAAGGCTGATGATGTTTGTTAATTATGCAGAGCTTTTACTCCCCAGTAATAGCAGCGTTTGTATTGCCTGAAGCTTAGATAGCTACTCCCAGGAACATAAAATTAGGCTCTGGGTTTTTTTTTGTCATTCTTTAAAAAAAAAAAAAAAAGACAACAAAACAAAGAAGATACTTCAAAATGATTATACGCTTTCAATAAGGAGGCATTAACCTTACGATGTTGGAGCCTAGATCCAACATATAATTGGCTCACTCTTCAGTCATGTGGTCTTGATTATCTTTAAATCTGGAGTTTTTCATGCCATATAGGGATACAGAGTTGTAAGGCCGGGTTATAGAACAGCAAAAGGCACTGCTTCATTTTCTGGGGACTTGAAGAATAAAAGATTGAGAATGTCAAGTTGTACCCAGGACAATCCATGCAGTCAATCAAAATTTGTTACCATAAATCAAAAGATGAAGACCATAAACAGTAACTAGCCAATTCTGAAAAGATTTGCTTTCTTTAAAGAACCTGTTCTCTTTATCTTGTTCAATATTGAGTAATCTATCCATGAAGAATTCAACTCACAAGTAAACTCAAGAAGGGTTTTTCTGTATTTAAACTGGGTATGGCATTAACAAGGGTGGTATTAAAACTCTACAAAATTTTTAAAAATAATTTCTTAATAAAACTGTTTTGTAGACAAGAATTTAATTTATTAATATTATTTTCCTAGAATCCAGGGTATGAAAGGAAATCCTCCTGATGTTTTCCTGCATTTTGTTTCATTTAGAATATTTTTATAATATCAAATTCATGTCATGAGCCCTTAAAAATCGGATTTGTGGTTTATCAATCTTTCTCCTCAGAAATTTGCATACAAATTCACAATGCTTTTCCTCTTCTCAGTAAAGATTTAATTACATCTGGAGAGGAATAAAGATGCTTGACTCCTGCAAAATAGATGGTTAAATCATACGAAAGTGGTATAGCATGAAGGATTAGCACTAATAATCACAGGCTGGATTTCATATACCAAGAAGTAGCTTGCTTTATGAATTTCTCCTGTTAATGTCAAGGGGATTGTTCCCTGAGTAAATGCTGCTAGACAAAGTTCTCAGGATCTAGCTCTTAAAACATGTTGCATCAGGATTTGCTGATGATGAGGTGACTTGTGAATCTGAATAACCATCAATCTTTTGTAAGGCCTTGTGGGCCAGAAGATCTGGAACAGGTGATGCACCTATGGATGTATGTTTGTTTGTTTGTTTTTTACTGAATAAATGAGTAGGTAGATGCAAGAAATTAGAAGGAATTTGTTTTCAGCTTTTGCCTCTTCTAGCTTGTGCAGGTGAACCATCAAAGTGTGGTGTAATGTAAGGTACCAACTACCTTCTGCACAAGGAAATAGAAAAATATCAACTCTCACTGCAGTTTGAACTACCTTATTCTTTCTTACTGTACTGATCATTCCTGGCACTTTATTTCACCACATTTAGTAAGTCCAGCATGACTGCCAGTCTTGCTTATAAGCTAGTGTGTTGTCGCTATTTCAATTAACATTTTGTAGTATTGCCAGTGGCATGAATTCAAGTACCACGTGTTGCTCTTTATTAACTTTTTGGGGGGAATAACACAAGTTCTTTGTATCTATAAAATTAATCAGAAAGAAAAATCCTGTTTTAAAGTGATAAATTGTGTAAATAAATAATGTCTTTTTCTGGTTTCTAGAAAGGTTTCTAAGAAGCCTCCATTGTCAGAGCAAGCTGTAAAACTCTGACCTAGAACAGTTTCATAGAATCACAGAATGGTTTGGGTTGGAAAGGACCTTAAAGATCATCTAGTTCCAACCCACTGCCATGGGCAGGGACACCCTCCACTGGACCAGGTTGCTCAAAGCCTCATCCAGCCTGGCCTTGAAGACAGCCAGGGGTGGGGATGGGTTCCTCCAAAGGCTGCACATAGCATGGAAGGGATTGGTCTGAGTTCCCTGATCACCAAAGCAGCTACTGGTTGTTGTGTGGAGCATATCCCTGCTCAAAGCTGCCCTCCTCTCTTTGCAGTGCAGGACATAGTTAGATACAAGTTATTTGCCAATAATGCAGGAGAGGATGGTCAGGATAGAGTAGCTGCCAAGGCTAATTTAACGTCTGTAGGCTGGACTACCAGATTTACAATGTGAAAACATGGCACTGTTGCTGTTGTACCTCCCACCTTTAGTGCCATTTCCCATGGCATCATTGCTGAGCCCTTGGACCAGTGGTCACCAGAAGAGGCCAGAGGAGTCATCAGGGAACAACTCTAAGCCTGTTGTCCTTGTGACAGCAGGAAATCTAGAAAAAATCATATTGCATATGCTCTTAGCAAGGAACACAGGTTTTATATTATAATATGGAAAAGCTTTATTATGTGTAATATTTAGCATCTCTGGTTATTAATTGCCTTTGATAGCTTACAGCTTGAACAGGAAGCAAATGTTCATGAGATTAGTTTTACTAGGCACATCACTTAAAATTTTAACACCACCGCTTTACACATTACTGTGTAGTGTATTTGACTGTACACTGTGAAATGTAATATGCACTTTCATCTGTATCACTCAGCAGTGGAGGTAAATAATCACCCTCTTTATTTTCCTGCCTTTCTCAAATTGTGAGTCAAATTAAAAGGAGACTATATATGGGATTGGCTTCTATTTTTCTCTGTGAGGACAAAATAAAACCAAGTAAAAATTAAGCTGGTGCTACTCCCTCTGCTAACCAGACCTTCTTGGTGTTCAAGTCAAATTTTCCCTCCCCTTCCCCTTTTCTGAAGAATGAGGAAATGGTACACAATCTGTTACTTTGAGCCACAGCTGATTCTTGGGTGTTGTCTGAGTAGGTGCAATTTGCTGCTGCTGTGCTTTCAGGACAGAATTTAAGATTTGGGACAAATCGGCCCATCAAACACCAAATTAAAAGAATTGGGTTTTTTATAACTATAGGTTTGTGAGAAATACTTATACTTGCATTAAGTCATCTGCAAATTATGGACTAGGCAATAGCTTGTCTTATGGAGATATTCCATATTTTTCAACCCCTGTGCAATGGTTTAAAGTTATTGAATTCACATCTGTAGCTTTTTCTCTTTTCTATCTCTGCCTTGATGTTAGAATGCCAGTTGGGTGAAATCATTTCAAGTCTTGAACCCTGAATAGTTGAAGTACTGAATATTTTTGTTAGTATAACCCTCATTTTCAACACCCACTTGTGACCAAGGTGTTCTAAATTATGTTTACCCTGTGAACTCTTTGAAAATGGTGTTTTAGGAAAACTTGGTATATACAGGTATTGTTCTCTTAAGAGTTTGAGGGGTAACAAATTAAAAAAAATTGCCAGCTTTCTCATTTCCGACACTTCAAAGCATATTTGCTAAAGATATGTTGACTGGATTTCAGTATAATTTTGTGTGCATGATTTATCTTGTCTGGTCCAGAATGTAAACTTGTTAAACATTGTAAATTAATAATTTTTTATGGGGGAAAAATGCTTACTAATTTGCATTATAAACAGCAGCCCGATTCCAAGCAAGTTATGCTCGTTTCAGTAATGTTAGAGACAGGAGTACTAATAATTTATTAGTACAGAGCAGGGGTTTTCAAAAGTGGCTAAATAACAAGAGCATAAGTCAATGGCATAGATGGTCTTAAATTACTTGAATTGTGTTGAAAAGTTGAGGTGGTTTAATTCTCTTATTACTTTTCTGTAGCCTTTATAGAGTATGAGGATTAATCCTTGGTCCCTCTTGCTCTTAAAATCACTGTTATTGAATAGTTTGGGATTTTTTTCTTAGATTGTATTATGCACTGAAAGTTCTCACACTTTCATGTTTGGTCTAAAATAAATTGCAATTACTTCAAGTTAAGAGCTCGGAAGCACTTCAGGGTGAATGGAATCCAAACCTTGGTGACTCCATCAAAAGCAGTCGAATAAAACTGTCAAAAGCAATAACAACCCCCCAAAACCCAGAACTCAGTGGATGCAGATCTAAGTGATTGATTTATGCTCTAGTTTTGCAGTACGCCACGTTTCTTGTGCTGTTATTCGTGTACTAATGCAAAAAGATGCTATCGGTGCTTAGAAATCTTGGGAACAGTGTATTTACCAAAGCTTACAATACTGACCAGAATGACTTGAAGGAAAAAGATTGGATGGGTTGCAGGCAAGGATACCCAAGAAAAGTATGGCTGGAATCATTAGACTAGCAGGTCAAGAAAAATAAGATGCATAGCTTTCACCTGTAGCCATCTGCATGTGGTTTTTACTGGAGGTCACGACTAGTGACAATTTGTATCCTCCACTAGCTAATGAATTCCATATCAATCAGTTTAAAATTGCTGGAAGAAAATCTGCTGTTTAGAAGATGTGGAAGAGCGTAGATGAATTCAGCCACTCCTGGGTGAAGTGAAAAATCTGTTTTTCCAACAGCTCAGTAACTATCTGAAACCAAAAATAATAGTAGCACAAACCTGACTTTTGTGATCCTTGACGCTCTTATCAGGAATAATATTAGTCTAAATATGTCAACTGTGTGCACAGTAGAGAGAGGATTGTTAGGAGCCTGGTCTAAGTGAGAAGGGAAGAAGGGATGTGACATTCCTTAAGGAAATGCTACCAAAGGCACAGTGCAAATTATCCCATTGAGGAGACAAGATAGTAAAATGCAGTAAGAGCCTGAGTTGGCTAAATCAAGAGCTCTTCACATACTTCAAACATAAGAAGGAAGATTGCACAAAGTGAAAACTGTATCAGCTCACTAAGGCCAACTGCAGGCATATAAATCACAGAAGCTATTCAAGAGAAAGAGAAGGCTATTTGAGGGTGAGAGTGGAAGGACCCAAGTGTCATGCCTTTTTTGTCAGATTGCAATATAAAGGTCAGTTGCAATAAGGTGGCTGAATACCAGCCCTAACAGAAAAATGTAAGGAAGAAACAGGTTATATAGTATGTATAAAATTTAGATGTTTTCATGGCAGCTGGGCAGATGAACTTTGCTGTTGATATTTAGTGGGCTGATTTATGAACTGTCAGAGCCTCTAGCAGTTATTTGCAGGAACATGTGAAGGACAGACAAGTTACCTAGAGTCTAAAAAATGCAAATGTAGTGATTATGTATGCAGAGTAGAAAAGGTGAGGAATTTATAGAACACACAGCTTTACTCCAGTTGCTGGAAAGGCACTAAAATATGGAGACATATGCAGAGCACAAGTAGTTAACAATGGTTCACTACCAAAATATATGTTGGGTGAGCATCCAATTGTTTCTGGTTTGGATCTGATATTCTTGCTTTCACTAATAGCATCACTGATGGGCTAGAGAGTAGCTTATTAAATTTGCAGGTGCCACTGAAGAGGACTTCCTAATGGGAAGTTGGATTTACAAATACATGTAATCTGCATGGAGAACACTGGAAAAATAAGAGTTTTACAGAAAATAATGTGGTGGTCATGGTGGACCGCAGGTCAGAAGCAAGTGAACACAGGCAAGGTCTTGCAAAAATTTCAGATGATGCACTAGGGAATAATGCTATATTAAGCACTGGGAAAGTATGAGCGGGACTATTGTTTCCAGTTTTGGACACTCTACTTCAAATAAATTGTGCCAAAACAGAGGTAGTCCAGAGAAGAACGGTGAGTGTTTTTACAGGTTGTGACCTGCAAGGAATGGTTGGAAGAGGAGTAGTTGAGCCTAAATAAACTAATACTGAAATGTGTTTGTATGTGTGTAAGCATTTGGTAATAGGCAGCACATAAAGAAATAGCTGCTATAAAAAGAACATAAATTATTTGTTCTCCTCTTCTGTGAAGAATAGGTCGACTGGGTTTAAACATGTTGCAGGTTAGATACTTTAAAAACTTCCTAATAATGAGGAATGTTAATGTTGTAGTGTGATAATCACTGGAATAAGCTATCAGAGGAAGCTATGGAATACGCAGTGTTAAAGGTCTTTTGGAACTGACAAGTATCTAATACGGGTGTTTTAAGGATGATTGTTGCCTTGGTAGGATACAAGATAGATGACTTTTTGTGTATTTTCTAGCTGTTTGATTCTACTTTACCTCCTATGTGAGTGTCTGAGCAATTGCATGCCAACCTGGACAAGTGGAAGCTGCTCTTGTAGTTCCCTTTTTTCCCTGCTGAGCTCTTACTCTGAGCACATACTTCATGGAAGTATGAACGGTGGAAGTGTTTTTTGGTGCACTGTGCTGATGAATAAATGCCTCTCTCTCTCTTTCCTTGCTTTTCGTTTACAGGGATTGCAGCCCTGTTGTGCATATGTCCCCCAAGTATGAGATCTCAATATTTTGACTGCGTGTATGATCTGTAGGCCATACCCCACTACTTTGGGAGGGCACAGTATAGTCAAATACTGTGCAGTCCTACTTGCCACCCACAGTGACCTCCCAGAACCCTTAGTTTTCCTTTTAGCTCTCTACGGGGTCTTGTGAGTTGTCAGAATGGGCAGTTCAGAAGGCTTCATTGCATGGCATTTTCTTGTTTATGCAATCCTATAGCCAAGATAAACAAATAGAAAATGAATAATGAGTCTACTGCTCAAGGATCAAGGCAGAAACCTATTCTCCAGTAGGGTGTACCTTTGAATGATGAATGTATGACATTTGTCTCCTTACATGAGAACTGTAAAGCATTTGGCTAATAAATCATTCATTAAATACACCCTAAGCTCTTATATGGCTCTAAGGGAGTGTAAGAGAACCATAAGCTTTACTTTTGATAAATAAAAAGACCTTAATTATCTATTAGCCAGCACAGAGTTAATCAAAGGGATTCTGAAACAAAAAAAGGGGCTCAGAAAGAGGGAGAGTTAAGAATCCATCCTAGATAATGCTAATGCTTCTGGAATACATAATAGGGGAGATATTAATTAGTGAATACCTATAGCATGTATCCACCTGACCTTAAAAAAATCTTTACCTGGACTAGGCTTATTTTTTCTCAGCCCTAAGATTTGCAGTAAAGGGAATAAGGCTTTGTCAGTAGGCTGGGCAGACAGATGCAGTCAGAGAGGGAGAGTACTGTAAGCAAGACAGCTGTGTCTTCCAGGAGAGACAGGAATGAGCTGGATCCTTCTTCATTTGGAATAAAGTGGTTATGCTGAGGTAATGAAATATTTAGATAACACTCTTCTGTGCTTTGGACCCATTTTCCTAAATCGTGTATTCTTTGGCAAAGAGCTAAGACTTTTCTTTTGAAAGAACTGTTTGTTGTCTCCACAGATTTGCTGACAAGCTCTGAAGGGATTGAACCATTTGAAGTGCTGAGTCCCCTTTGTTTTCCTCACCAGAATCGGGATCATTCCAGAAAGCAGTTCTGGGAAGAGGTCATGAGTGGATAATCCACTTGATCCCACTCAAGGGAAGGAGACAAACAGGGCTGAGGGTTGAAATTGCTATGTTTAGGAAAGTGGGAAGGCTTCTGAGAAGGACAGCTGACCACAGACTGACAAGCACATTTGAAATGGCTTAGATAGTGGAGTCAATGCAAGGGACATTTGATTCAGAACTTCCAGGGAAGAAATCTGTGGTTTCTTTCACAGGACCATAGTCTACTAAGAGCATGTCATCTGTTAAAATGGTTATCCCAGGCTCTTCAGGAATAAAGAGGCCTCTTGCAGCTTCTAAAGTCTCCAAGAGTGAACTGTAGGTGATCTTGTATTAGTCAGATGCCCCTGCTGTCCACAGAAGTGCGGCTCAAAGTCTAATGCTCCGCACTGATCTATGCCTTTGGAGCACTCAAAAAGTCTGTGAGTTTTGTCCTTCTTTGTACTTGGCTAAAGCAGGTTGATTTTTTTTTCCTTGATACCACATGCTGTTTCTGCCTCAGCACCCCTTTACATCCATCAAAGTAATCTTGAGCTCTACTTCCTTCTGCACTATCTGCATCATCTCCTGTGCGAAGCAGACAGAAGAATCCTTTGTGGCCCCATTACACTCTGGCAAAATTTTACCTGCTTTTCACAGTTGTCCAGTTTGTCACTATAACCACTGGGTAGCAAGGAGCTTCAGGCTAAATGGTGCCATTGCAACAGCCCCATCCCAGGCTTGGTAGTGTTGGTGAACAGGTGTGCACAGTCGTTTCCTTGGTTAAGGCTGGAGTTCACGTGCAGTAGCAACTGTTTAATACAGAGTTTAGCAGATGGAATACAAATTTTAAGAGATAAAACTCCCCTGTGATAATGGAAAAGAAGTGGTAGGATGGGATGCTCTCTAGATGCTGAGGAGTGTTTCAGATAGTGTAAATTACCTTTCATATATCTGTTCATCATTTGTCACTGGCTACAGAGAAAGCCAGTTTACACTAGATGCCTAGAGTAGCTAACATGTAGGAAGCTAAAGTTAGGAGAGACTAATCCCATTATCAGAGAATATTTTACTTGAGATGAAGGTTAGGCCTTCAGAAATCCATGATCTGCACTCTGTAGATCACTCATTAGTTCAAGAGAAACAAAGAATTTTTTCAGAGCCTGGATATGTTGCCTTTATTACTGTTCTCACCTCACGTGCTGTTTGCTATTTTATTGTAGCATCCTGACAGAAAGCTTCCCTTTCGCTGCCCAAAGAATGAATGTGAACATTCCTCAGGTGTATTAATTCTTTAGTAGAATAAATGTCCTTTACAGGAGAACTTAATTCTCCACTTCCTAGTTATTTGCTAGAATTATACATCCTTTCTGAAAATGTTTCATGATCTGTTTTTTAATGAACTGTACATTTTAGGAAAAAAACATTATCTTTCTTATCTCAGCTATAAACTGCAGTTGCAGTTTGGGCATCTTGTCTACCACCTCTACAGCAGTGTGTAGCATCACTGTTCAATTTCTCTACCCTGCTTAACATAAAATTAGTATCTCAGATACTTATTCTTCCCTTTGAATGGATATGCTTTCGTACCACACAGCATGTAGGCGCAAAAATGAACTGTCAAAGTGAAAATCATGGTATTTTTGAGCTGGGGTGTGTTTAGCTCCTTCAGCTTTGATACAGAGCCTCCAGTCACTTATTTGCAGTTCATCCCCTGGTTTCTGCAAAAACGTAGCAAAAATTTCTATTGTCTTCTACACTGTCCTGTGTATTTTATATAATATCAGCAGTTTTAATCTCAGACCGTTTCTGTAAAGGGTGAATATTCAAGGTGTATAGTCTTTCATTCAGTCTCTTAGACTGTTGATGAAAACAACATTCTTTGTATTGCTCATCCCTTGAACAGTGAGCAAGGTACATGCTTGGGGCACTTGGTCTGGGTAGCCTGAAGTGAACAGGCCTCAGACGCAGTGACCACAGCCAGTTTAGAAAATCATATTTCATAAGAAATCAAAGAATGAAGCAGAAGAAGAGGGTTCATTTGTAAAAGAGCCACAGTCTAAAAGGTAACTGCTCTAATAGTTTGCAGGATGTCTAATTATCTAAGTTATGCAAATAAATTCTTTTGATTTCTCCTTGTAGTCCTACCACATTGTTCCTTTGGGATCCACCTGGAGTTAATGTACAGAGAGTAAACAAAACAAAATTGATAAACAGTAATGTCACGTTACTAAGTAATTCAATATATGGACGGTGTGCTGGTCGTCGGGTTGTGAGATTTTGATTTTTCTTGCCTTTTTTTTTTTTTTTTTGAAAGCCTTTGTCCCAGTGGGTAAGACAGATAAATGTTCGCTTTCACTTATCATTATGGGATCTTGGAAGAGTCTCTAATACTGTTCTTATGGGAAAAGCAAAACTATATTCTTGGCTTGACGACAACGCAGTTTCCAAATGTTACCATGGTGATCACCTATGTAACATCACTACCACTTTTCACAACAGCTCAATTTAAGATTCAAGTTGAATATTTCCATGATTATGGGAGGGTAATTATTTCATTACTCAAGGGAAGAAGATTTAGGAGGTAAATAGCTCTTCATTAGTTCTTAAATGATTTCCCTAGTCTTTTTAGGCCACAGAAATGCCAAATATTAAAGTGACAAAAACAAGGGGTCAAATTCTGATCCCCTTATTCATCCTGTCTACCACTAAACCCTCTCTGAGTAGCCAAGAAAATCAGAATATCTCTAACCATTAAATGGTCTTGAAGCTTGGAGACATTTGGTGTGTAGGGCTGTTTTTCAAAGGTGCAACAAAGTTGAAGTCAGGAAAAGTTGCAGGTTGGATCACTGACACCTGATGTAACTTTGAAAAATCCCACGAACAAGGGAAAGGGAAGTGAAGTACCCAAAGTTCTGCCCTGTGACTCTAGAACTTATTCCTACAGATGTCACTTCTATGGCTAGGGCAAGTCAGAGCCCATTATCTGCTTTCCTTATTAAACTTACTTATTTTTCTTCAGAATTTGAGGAACCAGGAACTTTGAATAGAGAGTGATGGTGTGGGGACTACTGCTACCTTGTATCATTGGTAGCAATCTGTTACGTATTTTGTGGAATTTATGTGCATATTATATTCGAACAAAGCCATCTATTTATAGTTAGAGGTGGGTACAAAAAAAACCCCAAATAAATGAAAGGAGGAATTTGACTGGAAATTAAAAGAAAAAAAAGTTCAACTTTTTTGTTTACTGAAAAGGGACTGTATTCTACTAATTAAATCAAAGGTGGAACATCAAATAGGCTTTGCAAATAACTTAATGGCTTATAAACAAATAATTGTAACAGCAAAATAAGCACACATAACAGAAAGAAAATAATTATATTGTAACACTGTTATTAATTTGTCCCTTTATGTTATAGAATATGCTATTCTTAGGAGTCTTTCATTAGAGAAAAAAGCTTGCAGATACCTCCCTTTGAATCATACTGTTAGTTAGGAACTAAGCAGGAAATGATTAATGATTTCTTTTGCCTGCATTTTTATGTTTTCCAGTGAAAATAAATGAGTAGATTTACATAATCACAATAAAACATTTCAAGAACAGTGGTGCAAATTTTTTTAGATTATGTCACCAGGCCGCCAAGGTTTCAGGACACTACTAATATGTCTAGACAAGCAGCTGTTTGTGTTGTTTTGGCTGACTGTCATTGTGTTCTCTCAGGTTTTTTTATGGGCCAGGGTTCAGCAATGATGCAACTCTGTAATCAAGTGATTGGCGATATGAAAGACACAGAAAAATGCTGCAGTGTTATGCTAAATCACGCTGAGGTAGAACGTGGCAGAACATTTTTCTGTTTTGTATGCTATTTCTCAGATCTGCCAAAGTGGAAAGAACTGGAAAATGCTTAATTTGTTTTTCCAGAAAAATCTGATTTATGGAAAGACTTTCTTCAAGACCATACCAGTTTTGTTGATGTTCCTCAGTTGTAGAGTGAAACTGGCCATCATGAGACTCCCACTTTGGCATGCTTGCCTAGAAACCTTGAATTCCTGCCCTACCTTGCTCAAACTAGGGTCTTTCAGGTGAGTGCTTGGATGTCACACAGAGATTTCTCAATGAAAAAATTTCATTCCATATAGTTATGACTTATCTGTTGGCTCAGAGAAACAGGCACATGGCCAACATCTCCCTATTGGACAGTCTAAGTGTGATTCCTGGGTATACAACTATATCATATGCTGTCTTGAGCAGTTGTGCTGGGGTTGGGGATTTGTAAGAGGAAATAGCTTGAAAGGTCCCTAAAAGGTTAGCAGTCAACATGGCCAGCCCTGGCCAAATCTCCACAGAGGTGTGGATCCCCACAGGGTGCTGTTGTCACGTCCTATTTGAGAATCATCTGTGAAGTTCCAAATCCCTTCAGTTCTTGATGGTGTCAGGGATTATTTGGGGCTCTTGACCACTTGGTGTGTGTTCTGAGTGAAAAAGAGTACCTCTAATTGGAACTTCTATAAGCTAGTGTTAGCATCGAGTGACCTATCAGTGTAATCAGCTACTGATATCTTTTACTCTAGTCTTCCATGGAAAATCTCTGAAATATTTAATTAGAACAGGAAAAAAAAAAAAAAATCACGTTCTATGAATTTATTTTGATTTGGCAAAGTCACAACACATTTATACTCAGGATCAGATACCTTCTTGGACAGCGTCACCTTATGAGCTATTTTAAATGCTCACATACATGTTTACTGATTAGCATTCACTGTAAGATGATAATAATAGCAGCAAGATAAAATATACATTACTGTGCAAAAATTCTGTTTGAGATCAGTGCTAAATTAGGAAAGCTTATGGAATATAGATGCATATATACATGCACAGATGAGTGAAAGGCATTAGAACACGATATACCTATGTGTATAAAATAGCATAAAACAATGACCTTTCATAGAATCATTTAAGTTATAAAAGACCCTTAACATCAAGTCCAACCATTAAGTTAACACAAGCAAGTCCCCCAGTAAAACATGTCCCAGAGCACCGCATCTACATGTCTCTTAAATTCCTTCAGGGATAGTGACTCAACTACTGCCCTGGGCAGCCTGTTCCCATGCTTGATAACCCTTTAGTTGAAGAATTTTTCCTAATATCCAAGCCTCTCCTGGTGCAGCTTGAGGATGTTTCCACTTGTCCTATCTTTTGCACAGACAAGTCATGGAGACACCTTTAGAGCTGACTGCCATCACTACCAGCTGTGATTCACTGTTGGTCAGTGTGATAACTTTATTGTATGTTCTCCTAGCAAGGCAACAAGGCTCTACCAGAGAACTGTACGGTAAAACAGAAAAATACAGCTGGAACAGAGATGTAATGCCTGGTAGGATGGGAAATATTTCATTTGGAATGCCTGCTAAACTGAATACTTTCTGTTCTCACTTCTGTGTAAAGTAGAATTTAGGCTGTTTATTCTATTTTTCTTCTGAAGAAGAATGATTTAGTACACAAAGGGTATAAACTGAACTAGCTGTGGTGTCTGAAATTAAAGAAAGAAAATGAGAAAATAGATGTTCTTCAGTTTAAGCTGCCCGCATCTACTTCAACTGACTTGGTTCAGCCAAGCGAACAATTTGGACGCAATTCAACAAATGATTACTCACATGCTTAGTACTCAGTATTTTTAATACACCCACTGAAATAAAGCATGTGGGAGAGAAATTAGAATTCATTTAGCACAGCATTTCTTTTTCAAATTCTTCTTGCTTTGATTTCCTATGTTAAATTTTCAGTTTTGAGATAGTGAAGTCCTGTCTTATCTCCTCATTAGGAAAAAAACCCCACCTTGCATTAATTTCCTAGGGCCTGAAATCCTATGAAAAGTCCTCATACTTCTCTGTAGGTTGAGGTTTCTTCATGAATGGTCATGCAGACTGGCTGATTCCTCCACCACATTTTATAATGTTTTCTTCTCTTCAATAGCTTTTCCCCTTCTTTTTTAAATATAAAATATTTATTGTTCAGTTGCACAGACATTGACACATTCTGTCCATTTTGGAAAGTTTCCTGAATCTTGTAAGATTCATTCACTTAATTCTAGATTAAATATTCTTTATATGCCCTTATATCACTGCAAAATTATTGAAATTGTATCATTTGATTAGAATTTTTTTTAATTTTTCTACTGCACTTTGTGTAATCTGAGTCTACTTGCAACAATTTTACATGATTTCAAGATTTAAAAAGCCACATGTTGTTGAGGCTTTATAATGTGTGATGCCAATACAAGGCAGGGTTTGTGTCTCTCAAAATCTCAGATTTTGTGCAGGTCTCATTTTGCTTCTTTCTGTTTCACTAGCTTCCTTCATGTATAAGTGATATTTAACAGGTCAGTGTTGTGCAAATAGACTCAACAAGGTAGAAGAAACTTTTTCTTATTATTAGTCTGCAGCATATTTTTTCATATCCATCTTTCAATGAGTTAGTAGGAAGTGTTCGGTATAGTTGAAAAACTGTTATGAAGAAGGTGAAGGAGATTTGAACAATTGCTTGTCATGTTTTTTTGAGTAAAAAGCTCACCAAAAGCCAGTGAGTGTGAAGACATAAATGCTTACTCTGGCTTTTGTCTCCAGGAGGAGGGTTGTTTTAGGAGTATTTTGACGTCTTTTGTAAGGTGAAAGAAATACAATATGTGCTGCTTGAGAACCACTGCTAAAACCGCACTTTCTGCCAGTTTACTTTTTTTGTTGAGCTTTATAATTTTCAAAACTAATAGGATAAAAGCACTATTTAAAATATTTAAATGGTCTTCAATTTTAAAGCACATGCTGGTATCCTGGCAATTAGATGAAAATTCTCTTCAATGTTTACAACAGAAGGAAACTCACTCAGAACTGCAATTTTAATAATTAAAAAAACCCCATTAAAACCTTTAAGTAGTAGAATAAAATGGGTTTAAAATCTTTGGGAGAGAAATGGTGAATTTTATCTTTTCTGTAACTTTAGTATTTTTAAAATGTTTTCATATAATCTTTCAATCTCATAAAAAAGCAAGCTTTGATTTTGCAGACAATATAATAGAACTAGAAAATATTTCTACTGTCTCAGAGTTTTTTATAGTATAATATTTGGAAGGGACCTACAATGATCATCTAGTCCAACTGTTTAAAATTTAAATATAAGTGTAAAAAGTGAGTAGCATATTATAAATTAAATAGAAATTTTACAGATTTCCATGGCCTCTTAATTCAGCAGAAAGAGAAGTGTTCAGAATTTTAACTTTAGGACGTACTCCCTAGGCACTGCAAGGCTACATAAACTTGTTTGTTGATAGGAGCACAGTACTAACAAGTAAAACCTAAAAATTAACTTGTCTTTCCTCCCGCCACTTTGTCTGTACTTTCATGTTTGTTGCATCTTGAGTGGTATGTAGACATGTTCTTTTTTTAGGAAGTTACACATCAGACTTCGGTTCTGTTTGTTCATGCAACCCATCTTTATTCTGTTATGCTACTGCTGCTGTGTGGTCTGCTTTGAGACTGAAGGAACACCTCAGGAGTTCTGGTCAGGTAGTGGAAGACATGGGCAGGTCACCAAGAGAAAAACCCCTTCTGCAGCACATCCTTTTTGCCTATCACCAGTTTGCCTACAGGAAACTCACTTTTGTGAATGTCAAAGATAGGAACACCCCTCCTCCCATTTTTCAGGAAAAAATATTCTAGGGTTTTTTCAATTCAATATTTTCCTGGTAAATCAATACTTAGCCCAAGACCATTTGGTTTAGCTGAAAGCCCAGTTTCCTGTTTAAATGATTTTGCGACAAATTTGTGAACAGGCTTCCTGTTGCCACCATGTTAATGACCTGTATATTTTTCTCTAACAAGACTCCTGAGTAATTGTACTTACTACAACAATAAGCATCCTTTTTTTTTCTCCTCAAGAAGGTACACTCCGGTGTGAGTGGAAAGGCCTTTACAGGGCTATCTTCTTTCCAGCTGATGGTCAAACAGGTCAGGGGGGGGACGACACCAACCAAAAAGGAAAATATGAGGATACTAATTTTTTTAGAATATGCCAAATGTTTCATTTGAACATTTTTTAATGAAACTAGCTTTTCAGAGATTCGTTTCCTGTTTAAAAATAGACCTCTATTTGGAGAAAAAGGTTTTAAAATAAGTTATTTGAAAATGAAATGAAGCAATTCACTCTATCTTGATTCAGAGTAATTGCTATTTTGTTTTCTGTAATGTTTGTTTCTTGAAATATTTTTATAGCTCTATTTGGCCCAAGTTACCCATCAAAACAAGAAAAAGCTATTATTTGTCCAATTCTGTTTGCAAATTTCATTTAATTATTTGCAGTAGATGCTTTTTCAATTGCAGGTAGATCTGATTAGAAAGTATTTTTTCAATGCTCTGCTTATTTTATAGAGTTAAGAAGGCATAATTTGAGAAAAAAAAAAAGCACAGCTTTTCTACCTTAGTGCAGCTACATAAGTGTAGGAACTCCAAGGATTACCCCTGCTAACTCTTGTTTTGTGTGGCTTGTTGGCAGGGTATAATGCCAACGAGCCCGTTGGCAGGGTATAATGAATGCAATAATGAGTACAGATGATCTTATGGAACACAAAGAGTTTTGGCTCTTTCTTATATCCTGTAGGTCAGTGAGGCTATAATCAGTTGATTTATTTCTAGTAAATATTATCTGTTGAGATTAACACTTTTGTTATACTGTACTTAGAAAATAAATAATTAAGATGTAAGCTGAAAAGACAGGGGAATTCATTCTGTATGCAATTAATTAGCTTGTTTGCTTAAGTTTATTTCTGATCAAATAGAAGATGCTGAAAGAGTATAAAATAAGGTTCTTAATATACTCTAAGGGCCTGTTTCTGCCCCAGTTGACATTAAAGGCAAGTTCCCGCTGATGTGACTGATGCCCTAATTGCCTGGCTTGACAGTGATGGTTTCGCATTGCTCAGTTCCAATGACTTTGCTCTAGAAAGGCTGTTGGGATGATGTCAGTTTTCTATGCAGTGATCACATGGAAAGCAAATATTTTAAACAGATGATTAAAAAGCTGGAGGAAGAAAATTTCACAGCAAAGGGTTGGTGACTATCAGGCCACCTGGTTACAAGGGAGGACATACAGGAAGACTGGTTGCTCTATGCCCATTTTTGCTGTGGGGGAGGATGCATTTATATTTCCTGGATTTGTTGCTTTAACTTTCCTTTCTGGCAATCGCAGAATTTCACCTAATAATTGTAAAAGAACCATAGTGCCTGGAGATAACTTGTTTTCTTTCCAATCCAGAGCCCACCAGTAACACGCCTTTTAACCTGGTCATTTAATGCCTTGTTTCATTTTTTGTCTTTTTGTTATTAATTTTATTAGGCTTGAATGCAGCCTTTCTGCACTGTGATTCTCCCTTTCTTTTTTCCACATGGCTGCTTGGTTTGCAGAGGATGCCTCCTTACAGATGTGTTCCTTCCCCTGACAAACAATTACCCCTGTTCCCCCCTGCAGGAGGCCATTAGGACATCATCACGGGTTCTGCTAAGTCATCTCACAATCACAGTTTTGTGCAATCACCTCTCATCTGAGTCTATCTAGGCATATGCCATGCGGGGAAACTAGCAGCCACAAAACACAGCACCTCCAGGCATATTATTTGTTATTTTGGTCCAGGAGTGTGACAGATAATGGCGACTATCTGAAGGTCTCATTGGCTGCAATGACTGGCATCATATGCAGAAAAGGCAGAATGGGTGATCACGTCCCTACTTAATAACAACAAAAGGAACAATTTTGTATTTTCACTGCAGTTAAAAGCACTAAAAAGGGAGACTAAAAAGGTAATGTTTGGAGAATTATTCCACTGAATAGAGTCACAAAGCTAAATTTATGTTGCATCTGTTCTTTATTACTTATTGTTTATGAGCTGTGTGTACAAAGAACAAATGTGTCAATAATTCGCTTCATATTTAGCCTAGTTATCGTAATGGAGCTAAGCATTTAACATGATTTTACTAACAAAATACCATAAAACTAGGCATTTGTAAGCTTGAACTGTGCCAATTATTAGGAGTTGCTTACTCCTTAAAACCCAGATGTACCAAGTGCGTCCTCCCGTGCTAAACTGAGAAGGGCAGAGTATTCTGTTAGTGATACACTATTTGAGAAAATGTTCATGCTTTTCCTCTAGCAGTTCACACACTTTGAACTTTTGTTAAAGAAAATCCTTAATTAAGTAGTGTGATTTCAAGGATTGTGTTAGACCTCAAAATAAATGCACCCAAAACTGTGAGTTTTCTTGACAGAATGAAGCGAGGCTGTTTCGTGAAGGTCTTTCACTCTGTGTAAATGTTACAAACTGCTGAATTACTAAAAGGCCCCTTGATATATGATCTCATGTTGCTTAATAGGCCTCCGATTACTTTGGGGAAAAATGGGGTTTATTGTGTTAATCATATGAAAACGAAGTTACTAATCCCTATCTAATTATGAAGGGTTTTTTAACTTGTAATAATATCCTAATTATTTCCTCTTATTGAAACAAGTCCTGTTGTAAATGTAATCCTCAAGAAAGCATATGAAAAGCTATCCAATGAAATATCTTAGCTTTAATTTTTATGTGGGGTTTAAACCATATTGTTGTTGTTGTTTCAAATATTATCAACACTGTTTTGTCACTGAACCTCTAACAAATTCCCCTTCTTGTTCGATAGCTCTCTGAGCAGAACCTTAAGTCAGGTTCCATACAACATGTTTAGTTTATAGTGACATTAAATCAAGTGAGTATAGACTCACCACAATCAGTCCTGAAATAAATCACAGAACAGTGCGAGTTAAGATTATTTGTCTGCTGACAGGCAGATGATTAGATACCATAGTCATTTCTTATGCTCTATCTGCCTCTGAAAGTACTCGGGTTTTGGGTATTTTGTACTGCAAGGTGCAAGAGATAGGAAAGTTGGGGGGAGGGGAAGACTATTGAAAACAGGAATAGAATAAGAAATTATAAGTCATGGTATAGATACCACTGAGCAACATCTTAACCTCGTGCCCAAGTTAAAATGCCTTTATAGGAAATGAGACTGAGAACTAAAAAGTGAACCTTGTGGTCAATGGAAGGGGAAAAAAACCCCATGGTTTTCCTGCAGTGAACTCATCAGGGAGCTCCTCCCTAATTTAGGCTCTAGCCTGCAAAAAGATGTTCCTTTCCCCCCACCCCCTGCCCCCCTCTGTCACTGTTAGAACAAAACAGTACCCAGGCATTAGACAGTATTTATTAGCTTGTAAGGCCAGAGATAATGATCCCATTCAATCAGAACTCATGAATAATTCAGCAGTCCCAACTCCACATAATTTCTGCCTTTACTTTTAAAACCAGTGAAGCACCATTTGCATTGCTTTTTTGAGGGGTGGGGGAATGACAGTAAGCAGAAAAATTAAACAGATACTTCTATACTTTTGGTTCTGTTTCTCAAACGCACTCAGCTCTCTTAGGATGTTACCTCCCTTCCCTTTTGTCCCCTCCCATCTCCCAGAACAAAAACATCATCAGAATAAATATTAATCATGATACTATTGAGAAGATGCTGTACACTAATTATTGTCAAGCATAGTGCTACCCATTTTTACAGAGGATTTTGTAATCACTGCAATTTGTTCAGTATTGTTACCTATACTAACTGCTATGAAGTAATTATACGTTTTTCACTTTTTCTGTTGTTTTAAAAGAACACCCGCACCTTTTCTCAGCTTTCAGGCGAACTTGCAAATAATCTTTTTCCAACATGCAGTTTCTGTGAGATGAAACATTCTCTTCTGTGAAATGCCTTTCCCACTGCTGAGCTGAACAAACCCAGGCCCATGTGGTACCTATGAACCCTATGGAAAAGTGCCATGTTAGATACCTGATTGAATGGGAGGCATAGGATGCATATGAGGTATTCAATGTCTTGGAGCCTTTATTTACTTTACCTGCCCAGCTTAGTTAATATATTACTAATTATGACAGTATTTTGCTTGTATTACATGGCAGATCCCACACTGCTTTAGATACTACTTTGCTGTTTGCTTCTCCAGGTCATGCTGAATAGCTGATAAATATTTCTTCTCTTGGATCTTGCTGATGCTCTATATAGCCACTTTTGCATTTTATGTCTGCTAAACTGTGACAGCAGTGGCATGACTATTACATGGCTTGGTCCCTTTCTGGCTATAGATGGGTTCTACGGTAAGCCTACCAGAGAGAGAAGGTGGTTGTCTGCAGTGGTGCTCACATTGTGCTCCTGAATGGGAGCACTGTGAATAAGTAGCATGCTCCAAACACGAACTACAGCAAATGTCCAGTAGCTTATTAAAATATTATTTACTGTGCTTATTGATGTGAGTCTCCATATAAAAAGGGAGGTTAGAGGTCTCTTATAAACAGATTATATTTTTGTTATAAACATAAACAGCCTTGCTGAACCATGTGCAGGAGGAAGTTGTATTAGAAAGAGCAACAGCAGTCCTGTCAATAGCGCTCTAGAAGGGTACATTTCTCTGACATCTCTAACACCCAGCTAATGCAGATGTCAAGGAAGTCATCACACGCACAGGTTAATGCTGCAGCAGAGTGACTGTATGCACAGCGAATTAACATCTATGGTGCAGTGGGAAATATACAAATTATCTTTCTATTTTTAGATGAGGCATTGGCCTGACTTGCCATACCTGTGATGATATATCCTTAGAAAAGGGAAGAACTTAGCAGAAGAGAGGATTCTCCTAATAAAGTGCTTCAAGAGCTGAAGCTTGAGTTCTAAACATACTGGAGAGTAGGTATCCTTACCATGAGTGTACCTGATGTGTTTCTTTGCCATGTAGAACAGAAAAAGGTGAACTAAATTATGATCCTTTTTCCTTGTGGAGTTGTATCAACATTTGAAGAGGAAGAAGGCGTTCTGTCGACTTTTGAACCAAGGTGTTTAGAGGGCAAAGAAGAAACAGCTCTGCAAGTCATAGTTTAAGAAAAGACTGTCAACAAATCCTGAGGGACTCCAGATACATTTGTTAACTTCCAGTGTCAGTCTGAGTGAGAGTGTTTATGTATTCATGTCAGCCATTAATTAAAGACCACTTGGGGTATTTTAAGATCTTCATCTTGGATTAGTGAAAGTGAGCAAAAGGACAAATTGGGCTTTGTAAACTGCCAGAAATTGGGAGTAGTGAGTGAGAAGGACATTTTGATTCAAATATCATTGATTTTCCTCATAGTTATCCTAGTATGAGAACAGCTAATTTAAGGGAAATCATCAACAAAATACTTTGATCACCTATTAGCAGCTGATGCACAGTGGATGCACTGGGAGTGCATCTTCTAGTCTGGCTTCATCCAAGAGGAATCCAGTTTGTGCAACCCGAGAATGCCCTGCAGTGTGAGGCCAAATATGGTGAACAGGGATTATGAGGAAGCAAAAGGAATTCCGTATTCAAAAGGCTAATGTAGATGTACCCTCTGACACATTCTGTAATGCTGGTAGCTATGTCTAAGTGGTGTAAGGTTTAGGTAGTTGCCATTGAAGTCAACAGGTTTTACTTGTATTGATGTTTCTGAGAAAGCGGATCCGATGTTAGGTTTCAGCAAAAACGAACGTTCTGGCTTAGGTCTGTGTAAACTTACATGTCAACACATGTGGCTCTCATTGCCAAATTGGAGTCTAAATGTGCAGCCACCAGACATAATTCAAACCATAAGAGATAGATCTGTAAAGTAAATAGTCACACATGTTTTGCCCAGAGATGAATTTAAGTAGTTGCCTCACTTGGTGTGGGAAGTGCTTATAGTTTAAAAATTAATCATAATTATAAACAGAATCCAAGTGCTCAATTTTGCTTATTGTGAACTATATGATTTCGCACACCATCAGTAGCATTGCTTGCTACTATGGACTCTGCTTAGTAATGTGTAATGATGTAGACATAGCCTGGCCCAGGGAGCTTATAGTTGAAGTGATAATCCTAAACATAATTATACATATACCTAACTTCACGTCAAGTGGTTCCAATTGAAGTCAGTGGGGCACAGTTGATCGAGCATGCAAGTACTGAACTCCCAGAATGGGACTTCAATCTTCATGCTGCAAAGGTCTGTATACAAAGCTTTTTCCTCTTTATTTGGTAGGGGACAAATGCTATTTTCATTGTAGTGGTTTCTGCAGAACAAGCAGAAGTTTAAGAAGGGATTTAGAGTCTCACTGCTGACCCACATAATGCCAAAAAATCTACCCCACCACCCCATTCCTTCTGTGTCCTTAGATTACTCAGGTTGTCCTGCTGTGTTCATGAGAAATTCTTCCCAACACCAGACTGTGCGCCAGGAGTTACCTGCAGTACTTTTATTTCTAGCCCTCACTGCAGCAGTTGCAATCACTGACACACGTCACAGCTTGCAGAAGTAAAATAACCTCCAGCTTTTTCCCTCTGTTCAGTTGCTTGGCATCAGAGTTCAGCATTTGAAAATGCTGAACTCTTACAGGATGTCTGAGTTAAGCAAAATCATATTGTAAAGTCCATTCAAACTCTACTAATGATGTATTTAAGCCTTTGGAAGTTAAAACCTGATCCTACTTCCTCTGAAGGCAGTGGGAGTCCTACAATTGAGTTCAGTGGGAACAGGATCAGGCCCTAAGTCACTAAATAACATTTTCCATGGTAATAATTAACAACAGCAGTTTTGAAGCTAAAGAAATTCATCATTTTATTTGTAGTGCAAGTTTCCAAAATTGCTGGTGGATTTAGGAAGAGAATCAAACAATTATCTGAAGTATGTTTGAGGATGACAAGCTCTAAAATCAGGACACATCCAGAGCTGCAGGCTGAGTGAGATACTGTAGGATGGATTAAAAACTATAAAATGCTGTAACAGAAAGGTAAGTATTATTGATTGGGGGTGGGCTAGGAAAATAATATGCTAATAAGGTGCATTGCAGAGATCTTAAAACCTGGCAGATGCATTTTTCTAGTGGAATATTTGTAGTGTGAGGGGTTGCAGAAGCTATGTCTGAAAGGAGACCCAAGGGGAAGTTTAGTCGATCTTGGATGCTTTCTAAAAATGTTGTCTTGCCTTGTGGTTAAATAATGAATGCAAATCTCCTTTCATGGATTTAAAGCTCTGATTGCTGACATGGGAAAACCAGAAAGGGTTTTTTTCCCCCCTCTTTTGTAAAATAACACCAAATGACATGCATATCTCTTTGTTCTCGCATATGAATTTATCTTTGTTTTAGGATAAAAGGAGCACCAGATGTGACCGGGACTGCATTAGCAGAAAAGAGCTGTGCAGAGCACTGTGGTTTTCATTTGTTAGGGTTGTTGCAAGCATTTCCCTGAGTGTCTTTCACTGGACAGCAGTATAGCTTTGAGCTTGGGGTTCAAGAAAATCGGAAAATATAATCAAGTCTCTCAGATTTAGGAACTGAGCTGTGCTGTGACATATGCAAAATGCACCCTGGCTATTATTCAATTGAGTTTCATTAACTCTAGTATTCCTTCCATGTGCAAACTTATAACATCACATGAAGTCAATCATATACTGAATAGTTTCATCATGTTCTGTTGCAAATATTTCACACAGTTCTGAAGTAGAACTTCTCGTTTTGATCATATGAGGTACTATACTAACTCATGCGGTATTTTTTCCCATTCCCAGGATGGTGTGTTTGCCTTCCTTGAGTCTGAAGTGAGGGGATGCATCTTTATGAGGTGCTGTTCAATCTCTTCCCTGTATTGTTCCAGTTTTGAATACAATGGGGGACCCCACAGTACGGCCACATAAACAAGAAATGGGGGACCAAGCCCTTTTATGGTTACTGCCATATGCTTTGAGAATGCCTGAGACAATTTTTTTTCATTTTTTAGGAAATTCTTTTTTAGGAAATAACTTATCTCAAGTGATATTGTATTTACTGTGAGGTTACATGCAGTGGCTGCGTAGGCAGTGAGGCTGCAAGTTACCACCCATCAACTGACTGTGAGTAATTGCTTGGTATGTTCCGAAACCTGTAGATAATCGTGAGATAAATTAGGTGACATCCTCAATTGATGAAGATGACCGGTTATTCCCAAGTAACCTTGCTTTCCATCAGAAGAGACGCTGTCTCCCAAAGGAACTTGGAAATGTAATACAATAATACTTTACCTGATTAAACTAAGTAACTGAGTATGAAGTAACTTGAGTTAAAAGAGTCTATTAGCTGCTCTATTATATTTCAGCCCTCATTAGCACAATAATTCATCATACTAGAAAATGTGAATTGTTCTTTATGAATTAGTATAATAATATTCTGCACCTGATAGTTATTAATTCTAGTTCAGTCTGATTTATCGTAACGTTAAACTATTCAGTGGTTGAAGAGACAAATAGAAGTTCGTTTTCATGTTGTTCTGAGATACAGTATGTAGACTATTTCAGGATAATAATTAGATGTTGGATGCTACTATATTTTCTGGGGCAGAGCTAGTGATCGCTTGAAAATTATATTTAAATGACCCAAGTGCTTAGAAACCATGTAGTCTAAATCGTGCCATCCACTGCTGCTGGATGGAGCTCTACAAGAACATCTCTTTCAATGAGAAAGGACACTATTTTTGTGCTGACAGTTTCTGTGTAATAATAGTGTTAGGTTTTGCCAAAGAGCCACAATTGTTGCTAATATGACAGTTTGTTGAATTTTGATGGAGAGTAATTGAAAATGTACATTACTGTGGACTTCGCTGGGTGAGGCAGGGGAGGGTGGAATCAGAGTCAGCTTCTGGCTTTGCTCTTGTTTAAAATGCACATGATGCAGTTTTGATTGTGCAAACAATTTTTTAAACAAGTCTTAGAAAGCAGACATTTACCAGCAGTTAGCAGGAAGATTATGCTGGGGAGATGATACAAAAATGTTTATATTGACTTAAATTGAGATAGATTGCTTTAGCTTGTTCCATGTGCTCTTTCTAATAATACTGAATGTTGGTAATGATTTTCCTCTGAGAAATCCAGAATTCTTTATAAGCATTTAATGAATTTTCTTTTGTAAAACAAAACATGATATATCAGTGTTTGCAAGTACAGTAACACACAATAAAGTCAGTAGTGAGGAGAGTCTATGTTTGCAGATTCTCCTCTACAGCTTCTCTGCTGGGATGCTTTTTCCTTTGGGCTGTGACAGTCAAGGCAGGGTTTGATCTGTAGATACTGTAGTGACAGTTAAAACAACCTGGCATGCTTACTGAGCAGACAACAAAATTAAGTATGAATGTATCAGGTGGTAGCTGAGAACTTTGTTAGTGTGAATGAGAGAAGAGCTTAATTCTTGCTGTCAAAGACTGGAGACGAATTCTCTGTGGAGTCACACCAGGTTTCATATGGATCAACAGCTACTGGTTTCATTGACGTTGCTCATGATGTATATACCAGGAGGCTTGAGAAGGAAAAAAATGTTGTGGTTTCTCGTGTGTGTCCAACATGGAAGACAGAGTTGTCTCATTCTCTGCTGAGCACAGAGGTCCTTAAGGTAGTAGTCCTCTTCCTCCTAGGATAGCTAGTGTCCATATTTTAATTCTCACACCATTTCTGTACAATTTAAATCTCTTTTCTGTGGCCAGATATGTTTTTTGGCTCAGCTTTATGCTTGGGACTGTGAGGGAGCAACAGTTCAGGATCTTATGCTTGCCTTGTGTCAGGTAATTCCTTTATTCCTGTGTTTTGGAGAGGCTGGTCAAAGTCTTTAGGTAAGCATATATGGAAAGTTATGGCCAACTTTAATTCCCTTGCTTTCCTGTGTGAAGCCTTTAAATGAAATTAAATGTGCTACTCTGATAATGTTGCTAATTAGAGAAGACACTCCTTAACTGAATTATTATATGCGATGGAATGAGACATTCAAAAAGGAGACATTTGTAACTAATATTGTGTCAAGTTTGGCCTTTGTATTTTGCAAAATATTCTTCAGGATTTCATTGCTAAGTATCTCCATCTACATATGTAGAGATATCTTGTATTAAGTTTATTCATGGTTCAAATCATAGAATCTTTCATTCATTTAAGAACTTATGTTCCTAAACACAGATACAGATCTTTTTGTTCCCGGCTGAATTTGGAGTAGGGCTTTTTGTTTATGAATATTGCATTGTTTAAAGGGTAATCATTTGTACACACTGATACATATAGATTTTGATTGTATTTTAGATGCTTCTGAGATTAGAGTGTATATCAACATCTCCATAAATGGTCTGAGCTACAGAGCTGTGAAAAGAATGGATTTTCAATTTTCTGAACAAAATGAACCACCCCAAATTATTTTAGGTCAAGTGAAACATTTTTCCTACCTGAAATGGTTTTTTAACATCTTTTTGGTTAATAATTTTGGTAGTTTAAAATGCTTTGTATGAAAAACTCTAATAATGCTTTCAAAAACATTGACACACAGTGTTTCAGAATTGCATGTGTTCAGGATTTAATTTTTTTGACCAGTGCTGCCTGGTGAATAGGTCCAAGTTTGCAGGTAGTTACATCAGTTCTCTAACTGCTTTTCTGGGGGAATAAATTATTTGTCTGAAATTTTTAGCTAGCTATACTCCTGGCAGAAATTCACCTTCATGACCGCTGCCTTTTCTTTCTTCCACTTAGGATCTAGGAGTGAAAGGTGGTTTTTTTCTGTATTTACTGACGGCACATAGGCACCTCTTTAGCTGGTCTAAATCAGCATAGCTCTGGTGGATTTATACCTGCTGAGGAGCTGTCCCTTTCTGTTCATTACTAATTCCTTAAACTCATTCTGGCTTGATTTTCAGTTAGTTCACCTTGACTTATTGTCCTTCATTATTTTAATATTCATTTATGTTTTTGATCACCTGCTGACTCAATCATTTTTGAGCCCTTGTATTTCATTGCAATAACTAATTTCTAACACTAACAATCTTGACTTTTCTAAACATTGTTTACTTTCTTTTTTCTTCTTTTTCCTTTGGTGTCCTTATTAATCTTCTCTCACCAAAATTTTTTTTCTGATGTTACAACTTTTTTCATGATTATTAATTTACATTTTACTTATTTAAACTCATTCCATTTCTTTCCTTTACACAGTGAAAATTGCTGTAGAGTCCATTAAAATCCCTCAGCTAATTCCTGGTGGGTTCTGGCAGTCTGTGCGTGTTCTTGTTGCTAAAGCAGTGTTTCTTGAGGATAAGGAATTCTGATCACCTTTCTTTGTATGGAAAAATAGTTCTGTTTTAGTTGTCTAATTATGTTTTCTCTAATGCTGCTATTCTTACTCCAAGGACAAACTTAACTGCAAAGCTCTGATTTCTGCCAGTGTAGAGGAAAAATGGAGGGTGATACTGTTGGTCAAATTCTGCATCAAAGGTGGCCTCACATGTTGGGTGGATCTTCACTTTACACAGCCAGTGTTTTTCTGTACATTGGTGCTCTGAAGAAGAGAAAATGTTGCTACTTTGAGTGAATGTTTGGCTGTGAATAACTTAGTAACACTGATATTCTTCTAGTTCTGTAAACATTTTGATAAGCTGGTGAAGAATCTGTAAACTTAAGATCAGTATGAAAAATGGCTCCACTTAGGTTTCTCTGTACATACACTGTTTTGTGCATTCTTATTCATCTGATGCACCATGCATGATCAGTTATAAATTAGAGACTAGGTTAATTATTGCAGTACAGATTTCATGTACTGTCCTGAAGGAAGACTTTTAGCAGTAGATCAATATTCTTGATAATTTTAGCCCAATCATTTAATTTTCAGTTATTTCAGTTTATCTGTAGTAAAACAATAGTGGTCTGAAGGAGAAAAATTGAAGTGAAATCTTACATAATACTTCACCTGAGAATTTTTTTGCATATTAACTATGGCACTTATCTTAAACAGCTCAGAAGATCAAACTGTTTTCATTCTGAAGTTATTGATCTAATTTTCCTTTTGCAAGTGCCAATTGTTGAAACTTCAGATGTATCTGCACCTTATAAATGCCTGAGAACACAAAACCCAGCATGCCTAAAATCTGACTTTGGTGCATTTATTGGTTAATATTTCTCTCTCTGAGTCTGTTTTCTCACTCTGGAGCTCTCCACTGTAAAGCTGAATCAAAATCACACATTGCACATTGCTCTGAGACTGAAAGGGTACACTGACAGAGGCTAAGAGAAGTGTGTGCAGGGGTACGAGTCTCCAGCTGTACAAACTAGAGCTACTGCTGGCATTCACCCACTGGAGTGGCGAAACACACTGCTCCCTACAGACAGGTAGAAATATGCTATAGAAAAATCAGCCCCCACCCCCTGCCCAGTATTTTCAGAATGCTTCCTTTTTTGTTTGGAACATTTCTCTTGTGAAACGTTTTAAGATGATGAACCACTGCTTGAAGTGGGAGGGGGAGAAAGTCAGGTATGGTTTTGATCTCAGCAGGAGCCAGTAGTTAGGAGCAGCTGCTTCTGTCAGAAGCACTGTTCTGATTTCGGTGAGAAATGGGGGCTGTGGGGGTCCCAGCTCGTGGTAATAGCTTGTCTTCTTGCATGTTAGCCTTGCCTGGGTTGCAGCAGCCCCTTGAAGCTCACAAAGGGGGGTGGCTGAATGTGCCACTCTTTAAGGTAAGGTCTGTTGTCTGGGGATGATCTGGCCCCAATTAAATCTGAATTCACCTGGGGATGCTGTTGTCCAGCAGTCTGAAACTTGCAGCCACCTCTCAGCTGATGGGTGGGATCTTCTCTTTCCAGCAAGCAGCTCTGGGCTGTGCAGGGCTGAGCAGCCAGCCCAGCCTGCACACTAGGGGATAAGGACTCAGTGCCAGCTCAAGATGTGCAGGGTCTGCAGCAACCAAGATTCCCTCTCCTGGTAATTCCCAAGACAGCCCAGCAGCTGAGGGACATATCTTGGATTTATGGGAGGCACCAGCTCCAGTCAGGCCACTCTGCTGTGCTTTTAGAAACCTAGAGAGAGCAGCAGCTCTCCCCAGGTAACTGCAGGGGCTACAGCTCTCTCTCCCAAGAATTGGCAACTTGCCTGCCTTCCAACCAAGCAGGAGAAGTTGCAGCGTGTGGAGTGCTGTGTACCACATCCCCCTGAGAACAGCAAGGAACTCAAGAAGCGATGATGAAAACATATCTTTCTAATAAGCTGACTACCATTAGCAGTTTTTATTTTCAGAGTCTCTGGTGCTGTATAAAAGCTTGAGTAATATTTAAGCATATTTTAATAATAGTTAAAAAAACCCAAATATTTTAGTGCGTGTGATGGACTAAAATAAAACCTTGAGCGGTAGTAACTGTGCCATGAGAGTGTAGGTCTTTCCCTTTCTTAGTATTGAAAAAAGTGTTTATATTAGGGGGGGGTTGGTAGTAAAATATTTGTTCTCACCAGCCAGAGCAGAAACCTTTCCAGTTAGGACATGCTGCTTTACAGCTGAAATCGCTACAAACCGTTTTCAAACACCTTTGTGACATCTCCGTGAAGTCCAAAGGCTGATTGAAGAGCTGCTTCTTGATCAGGTGAGAGGTTGAGTGTGATTCTTCTAAAATCCTGGTGAAATGCAAATAAATCCATAAATCCAGATTCGCTAGACTTCACGGAAGTAATCTTGTACTGCCAGCCCAGAGAGAGTGATTGTAACTTTAAGCAATGTTTGAAAGGACCAAAATGGGAGCACAGAAGTAATTTTGCTTTGCTGATCCAGTAGCGGGAGAGGCTGTTTTAGGGAAGACAAAGCACCACCAATATCGGAACATCATGAAGGCCAGATAGAGTATCTCTATTTGAGTACCATTTACTCACCTGCAGGAATCCCAATTAACTGGAATTACCACCCCAATTAAGCAGCAGTCCTTGCCATTAAGTATCATTAGGCTTAATTTGGTTCCCTGGGAAATGTCCCGATTAAGCGGATTTCATGATTAAGCACCTGTAATAAACGTTTTAGCTTACATCTAAAATTCTTTTTTATTTCATAGGATCTGATCACTAGCACCCAAATAAGAACTAATATGCCAACTACTACTTTTGTAATTTTGTTTTATTAATTGCCTTGTATATACTAACTTCTCTTGACTTCGCAAAGTTTTGAAAAGGAAATCTCTATATTTTTGCATGTTGATTTTATAACGCAAATATATCCCTGTATATCTCACTGCTCTTGCTCTCTGACAACCTCAATATTTTGTCACTGTTTCTTAAGAGAGCAGCAAACCTTTCACATGAACATCAGTCACATTTTGAGGAAACACCCTGTTTGCTGTACTTTGGAGGAAGTTTGCTCGGCCAGCCTTAAGTTTCTACTTGGTGGAAAAATAGTATTTCATGACCAGAAATAGGAATAGAAAACATCTCCAGTACCAAACTGTTCAAATGATCATGCATCAGGTCTCCTTTCTCTAAAAACAGGTGGTGGCAGATAAGCTGTGTTATAGGAAAAGTCTCTAGCCTGAGTCAGTGGTCTAAATTAGGGTCCACGTTGTAGATGCCAGGAGAATGTAGAGATACCCAGGACAGCTGTAAATAAGGGACCAGATCAATCCAGCCAAAGCAAGGCCAACAATTTTCTGGGGTTAATCTACTCTACAACTCATGAAATAAAGCCCTCTAGAGGGACTGAACAATATAATGAGAAATGGAGTGGGGAATTGTGGGGTTTAGCACTGCAAATATATGAAGAACTAATGCCAGCTGGCGGTAGCATCTCTGATGGGCGTGGGCTGTTGAGACGTGAAGTTTACAGACAGAGAAGGCGACCAAGATCCTTTGCAGCATCAGCTGACATCTCCTGTATAATCATGGTGTCAGATTTGTCTTGAATAGCAGCAAGGACTGTGCATTTGCCAAAGAAACATGGTATCATTGGAAAGTGTCTATTTGTGGAGCCCAGATTTTTTTTTTTTTTTAATATCTCTAATTCACTGACCCTCCACTGAATCCAAGGCTGGGATCCAAGAGATTCTCAGCAGGGATTTTTTTTTGGCCCTGTGGCCAAGAGCAAATTTACAGTGACTTTTACTATAAAGTTGTTAAATGATTGCAAAACCACCTTACATCTCTAAAGAAAGAGCTTAAGTTTACTTTTTTTGCTGAATTTAAATTTACACACCAGATAAAAGAGAATATGTATGGGAAAAATCTATTAAAAATAGTCAAGGGCAGAAGCAAAGAAAAGGAAGTTAAGTTATTTCTCCAGGAGATTAAACTGGAAAGGAATAGAATGGAACTCAGTGAGGGACTCCTTTAATCAGCTCTCTAATGGGAATGTATGACCAAGGAATCCTTTTTTGCATGTATGAAAGATCAAGGGGTTTTAATCACAAAAATAATGGTGGGAACAAACATTAATTTGTAGGATCAGAAGGCACTGAAAAAATGGAAGGGAATACAAGTACTTCATGGGATTATGTACAGAGGGTTTAAACATCTTGAACTTGTGCCACATACACATTCCATTAAGTGGACAAAAAGCAATGAAAAGGTCTTGTCAGGAAGGGAAATACTTCTGTAAACAGCTCTAAATATAAACAAATATGCTTTTGGTCCCCAAAATGCTAAGGAAAACGTACCAAGAAGAGTAGAAGCTGTTTTAAAAGTGTTTTCACGTCTGATGGTGTGCTTTTCTCTCCCCCTTCCCACTCCCTTTCTACCCTCTCTCTCTCCCTTTCTTATTCTGTCTCTCTCTCTCTCTCCCCAGTTTTGCCCCCACACAGGTATTCAGCAGTAGAAATAACATGAGAAATTTTGGCACTTTTCTGTAGATAATCCTGCCATTGCACTGGTCAGAGAAAAAATATTCAGATTTATAAATTGCTTAAAGTAGGTTTTTCTTTTGATGTGCGCATAACTCCCATAAATGTTAATGCTAGGTCTGGGCTTCAAAAGGAGAATATGCCCTTTGCTGTACTGTAGAGTTAAGACAAGAAAATTTAGGAAATGGAAAAACCCATCTAGCTCCTGCTATTTATTTGGTTTTGGACCTGTGAAGAGACAATTAGATCTCTCCCATCTATATCATTTTACCTAGCTTTCCTGTATAATAAAATACAGATGAGTATGTCACTTTATTTCTGTGGGGTTTTTGACCTTGGTTACCTTAATTTCTGTATGTACTTTTCTTTCTCCCAACACCTACATGTGAAACAAAAAGGGTTGATACTTCTTCAACTGAATTGCGTATGTAAGAGCTGTGAGGTGGTTCACTGACCAAAAGGTTACCTGGCCTTTTATATTCCAGACCACTGTGTGCTTGGAGCATGCTGATGTAAAACTTAAAAAGAAATAATCATTGTGTTTGGTAACGGGTCTAGGTAGTATGAGTATGTGCATCAGCTGCCTAGCTGTAAACCTGGAAACGGTCCCATGCCACAGTTCTGGGTTTCAAGAAATCAAGCATGAATGTTGTTTTATTAAACCAAAACCTTTAAGCTGAATAGCGTGTCCTTCCTCTTAGAGCCTGAGTTACCAAAGAATGAAGGGCCAAATGCCATGTCAGCCAGAGCTACAGAAACAGGCTTGCCAGCTGTAGAGCAGTCAACTGCACTTACGTGGAACATAGCCTCAACAGGATGGCCTTTTGGGAGGACCCGGGATAAGGTAAGGGGAGAAGCAGCCTGCTACCTGAGATGCAGTGTTCTGAAGCCAGGACTCTGGAAGAGACTTCTTCATTTTACTCAACAGTAATGTAAGTATTAACGGGATGTGTTGCCAAAGTGCAAGGGATAACATTTTTAGTGACTGTCTGCTTTCTCCTGTTAGGGCCCCTTTGTGAAAAATAGAGCTGTAAGAGGCTAGTAGACCACTGCAATCTGCATGTGACGAGAGGTGTCTTAGTAGAATTTGAGACCAGGGAGCAAAGCACGAGGGGCGTTTCATACAGTGCTATAAGTCATTGTAGTATGGGAGGTGAGGTAGGAATTGGTGAACCAATTTTCAGAGGAAGGAGGAAAATCTCAGCAAATGCAAAAATGTTTTACACATGCAGTCTTGTGTAAAACAATATGGAACAGTATTCCTTGGATGTCATAGTTCAGAATGATAGAAGCATTTTCCATTTGCGTATGTCTCCGGCAAGGGTGCCTGTTTTCTAGACCAGACACAATTCAACAGTTCCGTTTCTAAAAAATTTGGTCTTTCATACCATTTATCCACTGCAACTTCAAGCTATAGAAGTGAATTTTTAACAGTTTCCGAGGTTGCATTTTGGTTTTGACTGCAGATGTGTATAGATGCTTCCTACTAACTGAATTGCTCCAAACTCAATAAAATTCTCAGGATGATAAAAGATGAAGCTTTTGATATAATTTCCTTAGCTGAGGCCTGTGTCTTCTACTGATGTGAGAGGTGTTCTATCTGCATGGGGAAATGCAGAGGTAGGACCTTTAAGTCAGACATTATGCTCTTTTAAAAGCAGTGCTGCAAAGCTGTCAAGACTCACTGTTGAATATTGTAATATTTCTAGTAAAATAACTGATGAGAGACTTCATATGTCCTGAAGAGCTCTATGAAACAGAAAATTCTGCAGATTTCTGCTTCCAGTTATAAAGTCAGGCTGAGTTCTGAGACCTCTCTATGCAGCCCCAAGGAGAATTTGCACATTTGTCATTAATCAATAGTAGGTGAAAAAAATATTTCACTTGTAAACAGGAGGTTTAGTGATCAGAAGGCACATATCCAGTTAGAAATATTTTGCTAAATGTTATGTATTAGACTTTTTACTATTTTATCATTTCTTGTAATATTTGAATAATGGCCTGAGCACAGGATGTTAAAATGCTTGCATGTGTTTTGTCCCCTACTGATGAACTGATCTTGAACAATCATTTTAAAACCTGAACAAGAGGTCCCTTTATTATTATTTTTGTTCTTTCACATGGTCAGAAACCCTTCTGAGGAGAGAGCTGGTATCTGTGGAAAGCATCTGACTTCTAAACAGATTGTGGGTTAAAGGAGTTGCTTGGACAATACAAATAAGTAGTCATTTATTATATGCAAATATAACAGGTTGACATAAAACCCATGACTTCAGTCAACTAGAAAATAATACTATAACTGAGATATGTTTTTGAAGTTGCTGTTTAGCTTCATATAAGGGGAGAAAATCTCCTGTAGCTCAGATGGGCTTATTTGAAACCAAAGCTTTTGATGTTATAATGTGCAGTCTAAATTCATTAATCCCTCTGTTCAAAAAAAAAAAAGTCTCTTAAATGAGTAATAAACATAATAATGAAAATAACTGCCAGGAAGAACATGAGTTACATCACACTTAGTGTTCCAGCTAAAGATGAAAATGAACTTTGGAAACACAGGTTACGCTAAATGAATTTAATTTGTGTTTTGATACAGAATGTTTAAACATGTTGTTATTTCTGGCACCAGGGCTGATAGCTATTAAATGAGAACATCTAAGAACATCAAAGGAACTGGACCTTTTATACTCTTCAGCACCCCCTTGGAGATGTTTATCTGGGCTGTTATCTGGATCCCATACAAGCATCGAACAATGTGCCAGTCTCACCAAGTTACTCTCTTTTCCCAAAAGTTCTGACGCATGCATTTCCTGCACAAATGTTCCATATTTTAGAGTTCACTACAAGTGCACAAATAAAAGTAGTTTGTACTAACAGACTTGACTGTAGATACTTGAAGTTTTTCTTCTATAAAGTATTTGAAATAGAAAAGAAAACTTCCTTCTGTTTGACTCAAACTAAGTTTCCAGATGTCAGGGTCAAAGGTTGGAGATAAAAGTATCAGGTTTTGGCCTACTCTAACTAGACTCCAGGCCAGAATGTGTGAGATCTTCCCTAGAGGGGGTTCCTTTTGTACTGGTTCAGTTTTCTTCTTTAGCCTCTCCCAGTAAGAGGTCCCATTCCATGCTGCTGAATTATGATACTTCATCTCAATCGTTAAGACACTTAAAACCTGTATTTACTGTTTAACACTTGGCTGCAAGTCAAACCTTTTAAATATCTCTTTTCAAAACTTTTCCATTTTGAAGGCTGTTCATTCTTTTCTTCCTGGGGTTTCGGTGACTGAGCGTGGGTCCTCTCGGCTGACATTACAAGATTCCTGCTCCAAATATGCCAACAGTGTGCAGTAAAACAAGAAGGAGGCCTCACAATTTACACAGAGCCTCTGAAGATGTATAAAAGCTAGATATTAAATGGACAAAATATTAGCCCTGCTCTCCCCTTGGCATGTTCACTGGCGTTTTGGTTGGTTTGGTGGTGTTTTCAGCAGCTGAAACTCTTCCACTACCTGACAGAAAAAATCAAATGAACAGAGGATCCTGGAAAGGGCTTGAGTCAGATATTTATTAAAGTAAATATTCGGGTTTAAAACAATAAAATGAAGGCCGCGAGGGCTAATTTTAGGTGTTAGTGTTCAAGTCTAACCCATGTCTGGTCACAGGGCGAATATGTTGGCTAAACCCTGAAAGTCTGCATGTGTGAAGAAAGCACCTTTCTGGTCACAAGGCACTGTGGAGCCAAGAGACCTTGGAGGTGTTCTTCCTGCACTCCCCCTCCATGGGGAAAAAGGTACTGCTTGGTTACGGATAGTGACTTCACTCATTCTCCTCCTCTGTGCTTTGTTAGGCATCTGCATTCCCATGTGGTACACAAATGTACATGTTCCCCATGCCTTCCCCAGCAGTGCTCTCCTGTCTTCTCTCATGGAAGTGTGCCAATTCATCTGCATTTGGTAAAGAAGGCAGAACAGAATTTGCGAGGTGACCAGCACTGTGGCAGTTAGCATCTAGCTTGGAGAGACCTGACTCTTAAAGGAATTAAGAGCTGAGGTGGCTGCAGAGCTGTGCTATTGCTCCCATGACCTCTGTTGAATCCCTCCAGTACACTTAGCAGGAAACAAAAATAGATCCTCCCCAGGTACTAGAGGAGTGACTAATAAAACCACTAAGGATAATTGAACTGACACTTGCAGATGGATACCTAAGGTAAGGAAGTAAGTCACACAGTGTAACCTAGAGCCACTATTTACATTGGAAGAAAGGTTCACCTCCATGTGCCAATTTCTACCTTAGTGCAGGAAAGCATTTCAGGGTATCACAAAAAAGGGAGACAGAAAACATCTTTTAAGTTGCCAGATTTAGTCCCTTGCCAATATTGGGTTTTGCCCATGTGTACTGTGTGATGCTTTGTACTGTCTGGTTTTAAACAATTCAGACAATAGGAACTTGACTAATTCCCTTGGATGGTAATGTTACGAGCAGTTTGAAAGGTTACTTTTTTTTTTTTTTTTTTTTATGAGAGGGCAATTAGGGGAAGTCAGACGCTAGGTATGTTTGGAAGTCCCTAGAGGAATGAGTCAGGAGGAGAGTCTGCAAGTTACAGTGGTGTGGAAAAAAGGCCTCTTTTTGTAAGCTGTCAAGGAGTTCCTTGCACGAGGGCAGTGGCACAGAAAGCCAAACGAACAGTAAAATCAGTGGAGGAAATGGCTGCTGACAGAACAGAAACAGTGAGGGAAGCTTCAGAATTGGCACATCTAGTGTGGGTTCAGGGCAGTAACCACTAACAAGTTGGTGTAGTTGTAGAAATGGGGCTTCCTGTAGATAGGGGACTGTCACAGTGGGACTATGATAAAGATGAGCTCAAAGAGACAAGAAAAGGCCAGACATATAGGAATGAGAAAAATTTCCATAGTAAAATCCTGGGGTCAGGATGTGCTGGAGTCTTGCTGGTAGTAAAGCAGCAGTAGTTGTGGGCTGGGGCAGAGAAGAAAGTCTGGGCTGGATGAGGCGCAGGAAAGGAAGAAGGTAGACAGTTTCACGATGAAAGGCAGAGCAATATTTGGTATACTGTACATGCATTAAGGTTCGTAAACAAGATTATTATAAGTAATTATTTTGATGTTGCTAAAGCAGGGAGAAGACAGTTCTTGTTTGTATTGCTCCACTGCAAATGCACAAATCGTTCCTGTGTGTTCTGTACCTATTAGCATTATGGTACTGTTAATTTTCGTGAAGGAGCCCACATTTTAATAGTTTTTTGCAGCTGCTTTTTTATACTTCTGTACTTTATGTTCAGGCACTTTTTGTTTCAGTTGACTTGTCTGCTGGCTCGTTTGGTTTTGGTTTGAAGTGAACCTGCACTAAATTGTTCACACTCGTTCACCTGTGATCTTGAGTGTATTTTGTTTCTCTTCATTTAGTACTGTTATTCTGACTTATTTTATCCCCTACCCATTCTGAAATCATACAATTTCCTACCGGCTATTTATGCCTGTCAACTACTTATGGGCCAACTCTTTTGGATAAAAAGCTACTTTGACCTTTGCAAGCCCCTGAACTCAGGTCCAGTGGAAGTTTTGTGAAGGAATTCTGTGAGGTCCAACACAAAGCTTCATGGTTCCCTCCTTTTGTCCATCTGGAAACTCAGATAGGAATTAACAAAGTAACCAGAGAGGTCAGAAGTTCAGGAACTAGGACCCAGTCCTTCCTGTATCTCGGCTTAAAGAGCAGTGTGGTGCAACACTGCCACTGTTGTCACCACTGCCTTTTAAACAAATTAAACCATGCTTTATATATTTTTGGTTAATGAGGTCAAAATCAGACATGCTTCCAACAGTATTTTAAAAATTACACTGCAGTTTTTGAAAATGTTAGCTCTTGACCTTTTCTGGGGCCCACTATGACTTAAAATATTTTATAATGCAATATCTGTTTTGTTACTAGGTTTTATAAACCCTGTCTATTTACAAATTTTGCTCTTCTAAGGTCTGTTACTAAACACACCTGCCAGGGGTTATATTCTTCTCATGCGTCATTGTTAGGATGGAGATTTCTAAGCCACAGCCTCTGACAACTACCTGACAATGCAGGGTGAATAGAAGATGTAGGGAAATTCATTTTTAGAGTAAAAAAACTGAATCGTTTGGGAATTGACAATGCAAAAGACAAGCCATATGGCAGGTCAGAGAGAAGATTTAGTTATAAGTATAGAGGGATTTTGCTGGGCAGTTTGACAGGAGCATGCCTGTGAGTAACAGGGCCGCAGGCAGTGAGAGACCAGGACAAAAAGCCAAAGCGTTACCTGCAGAATCACTGCTAGCGTTGCTCTGGGACAGAGCAAAGAGAGTGAGGGAGAAAGCGAGAGTGATTTGAGCTGAGCGCTGTCGAGGGAAAGCTTGGATCTGTGAACAAAGAAACCACTTGCTGTTTGATTCCTGCTCTGCTTGCTCTCTGATTGTGTCAGGGACTGGAGGCGATGTGATTTACTTAACAATCTTGGGTTTGCATTTGGTGTTTTGCACAGTTACATTTCAAAAAATTGTCTTCAAGTGAGGTGTTCTGCTGGTTTTTCTCTAGCTAAGTTTGCATATTGCAGAAAAAACGTGTTATTGTTTTTCCTCTTCTGTCTCTCTCTTTTTGCCTCCACTGCTTCTGATGGAAGTTGCATCTGTAAAACTTTAAAGGAATTGGTATAGGGTCACATCCTGGCATAAAAGCAGACAAAATAACTCAGTAATCAATGTCACTACATTATTAGAGGAGATTAATGATTCATCTCAAGAGGTATACTTATGTGTCTGTATATATATGTTTGCGTTAATAACTATTTTTATTTTCTTTAATATTCCATTAAAAAATTGAAGCATTAAAGTTCCCTGGAGAGCAAAATATTTTTTGACCAAAAGACCTGTAATGGGGTAATGCCCTTTCTCTTCCTTTCTTTCCTCTGTTCCACATTTTTTTATGTAGCTCTAATGTATGGTAAATATAATTGACTATAGTGGATATAAGAGAGTAAATGGATAGTTTAAAAGAAAACCTCGTGTTCGAACATCTCAAATAGAATGAAGGGTAAATACACTCAGCAAAGTCTTTCTGTTTTTATTTTTAAAGCTACAATATTTTTTTTCCTAGTTTGTTTTTAAAAGAAAAGAACAGACTGTTCCACATTTGGAAACCAATAATGAGGTCACCTGAAACAACAAAAAACCCCAAAACAAAACTCCTCTCAACTCTAAGTTCTCTTCTAAAATGTTTCTTTTCACAAACTGGACAAAATCAATTATATTTGAGAGACCATGACCATTCTGATTGTATGTTTTAATAGTCCTGTGATTGACCAGGTGTATTCATTTGATTATATTTGAAGAGAGTCTATCCAGACATCTGAAAGATATTATTTACAGTAATTTGTCATGTATATCTGGATTCTGTCTGTAGTTTTGCTGTTCTACCTTTGGAATAATGAAGTCAAAAAGCTACTTCAAATTTCACGTTTAATAACTTTATCATCTGGTTTTTGGTTGTTTAGCAATTTGCTGTAATTGTGGCAGGACTCTCAAGATGACCAGAAGTTTGTCATTGACAGCAAATACTGTAGATCTACCAGTAGCATTTCCAGAATTTAAAATTTGACAGTGCTGTCAGTGAAGCACAGTAGATACCTACAATATGAATTAATTATCAGAATTGGACTCCATATCTAGAAGAAAGGTTTAAAAGAATTTTCTCAGACTTCCTGCATAATTGTGCCCTAGAATATGGCTTGCTTTCTCTATTAGGAACACTGTTTTTTGTTGATGAGTATGAGCTTAGTGAAGACACCCAAACTTGATTGATAGACTTCTAGTGGGTAGGAAACCCTCTAGTTATTAGGTAAATAAAGCTTTTGTAGCTTCAGCTATTCAGTGACTCATATCAAAAAACTGGTGCTACTTCTGCCTATAAACTTTTCTTCCTAAACTCCCATAAACCCTGGGTAAAATCCTGTCACCTCTTCACTGAAGATCAGTCAAGGTATCCATGGGTTTGAGATGTCACCTTGTGATCCTGACATATATTAATCATCTCTTCAGCTGCTTTAGTCTGTCACTGGGAGCAAATTTTTCAGGCCCTTTTCTCAGAGTTTAACTATTTGCCAACCTCCTTTTAGAATATGGTCACAAAATCTTTGTTAGTCATTAAACGATATGTCTGAAAATGTTGCTGGTATTTGCACATAAAACTTGTCAGTGAATCACACATATTTGTGTTTATACACATGATTTGTAGATGTATATATGGGGCAGGAAGGTAGGGTTGGATGTAAGTGTACGATATATGATGGACAGGAACTCAAAGAACCCAGCAGTAATTCAGCCTCATCCTTGATATGCTGCTGTCACCACCGCGCTGCCCTACGTGTTGTTGGTAAATCATCCCTTAAGTACATGTACAAGTATGCATATTTTAGAAAATCAAATTAATTTAAAAGTCATTATCATAAAAGGTGGAACTAATACAAGAAATACAGTGAAAGTGTATCTGTATCTCTATTTGTATCATAACTGTATTTAAAGGTAAATGGAACTAAGCCATTTCTCTTAATAATTTTCTGCTCAATAGTATAGTGCAAGTATCAATGCATATAAACTCAATGGGTGACTTAAGACTTGTGTAAATGGGTACTTTCCAGTCAGAGCTTTATAATAATTATTTTCATAATTTAGATATTTTCCCCTGACATTTAGTAATTTTAAATGTAGCCTTTAACTGAATTTTTAAATTAGTATGGGTTATACTTTAATTTCATTAATGATCCTGATAGTTTCTGAGTGATCCCATTATATTAATTCTTCTTTAACACTGAGTTATTTACTCTTTATTTCTGTAATTTTCTCTGGATAATATTATTCCTTACTCGTTTGCAGTATCTAACTGATTCTGCTGATACATTAAAGAAGCAAAAAGAAAATTAAATTGCTGCCCATTTCAGGCAAACAAAATGCTCTTACAAATTAGTCTGTAGCTGAAAGAAATGTGGAGCAAAAAGTTGTGAAAACAACAAGCAAAAAAAAAATCCTTTTTATGATGAGTAAAGTCTACAAGCTACACATGAAAACATAATGCTACAGCTACAGTTTTACAGCTCAAAAATGCTGAAGTAAATTAATAATCCATTGGCTTAAATCTTAAATGGCTTTTTAAACTCTTTATGAAAGGATCTCTGCAGGTTTTAGCCATGTTTACAATTTACCACCAGTTCCTTGAGTGTATAAAATAATAGAAAATTTAAAGGAAAAAGTGTACAAGGAGCTTTCATATCTAAATTTGGGCCAGTTGCAATGAGTATGGAAATGCAGTTGTAGTTTAAAACCCTTGTGGTTCATAATGTGTATTCCTCTCAAAAATAATTTATGTAAAACACCTCTAAATGCTAGATGTCTTTATACAGTAGAAGAAACAAACATATTGTAGACAGAAAAAGACTGGACAGACAAAAATTATTTATATTATTTTTCCTGATCGAAAAAACAATTTCATCACTGTGGTGCTGCTTTCAGTAATATATGCATTACTAGCAATAGGCTGTGGGCTGAGAATAACAGCCTTCTCCTTGACTATGCTGTGTAAAGGGGCAGGGATGGTTTATGTGAGGAAGATTCATACAAACCGAGGCAAAGAATAATTGATCCTGTGGACATTTTGGTGCTTGTCCTTCATTGCAAATAAAGTTTAGCTGGACAGCTTTACCAACCTTTGCACCAGGGCTCCCCCAAGCATTTCCTCACTCTGCTGCAGCAGTGGCTGTATTTGCATTACTGCCCCATTTTCAACCTATACACTTGGGTTTTTAATGTCATCTGTGTTCTACATAGAAAATGCAGATTTTTGTGCTAGAGAGCAGGCAGTAACTGCAGTATAGTGTTACTGTGTGGTGGAAAATACCGGCTCTTGAGTGGTAAGTTCAGTAACCTGCCTTAACCTTCACAGTCCAATTGCTGCAGACCTGCTCAAAGCATTGGACTGCAGGCCTCGAGGATGCCCTATATGTGTAGCTGATACTGTCTTAACTTGATCTCCTAACGGTACAGGTATCTGTAAAAATACAGCAGTAAAGCAACATCTAGCAGTACACTGCTAACTTGTTGACTCCTCCACTTGAATAGAGTTTTGATGTTTGTTAATGATAATAAAAGTGAAAGTGACTCCATTTGTTAAGAAAAATATTTACTCTTCTGTACTAGGAAGCTTGCATCTCTCTGCTTTTTGTCAGTTTTACATCAAGCAGCAGGAAAAAGAAAGCATAAAAATCAAAATGAGCTGAAAAATACCTTTCAAGCTGATTTATGGAATATGACATATTGCTGAAAAAGATCTGCTTCCTTTGATGTTATCCAACCCACCATAGTGTGCATAGTTTATGGATATGAGAGATAGGTGATTCTTAGAAAAATGCATGCTTTCCAAACAAAAACAATTTTAACAGATTAATTCCAAACCCTCTAAAAGTTAGTCTCTGTATATATTGTACCGTAAGACTGGTAAAAAAGAAAAACAAACAGTCTAGGAGATATTTGAATTTTGTGCTTTGAATTTTTGACTGATACTGCCACTGAAGTTGAGATAACACAGTTTGCAAAAGAGCTAAGAAAAATGCCCTTAAAAATCAGGTAAGGTCAAAGACCTACACACTTCAGGCCTTGATTTCTGCAGGAGGGCTGCAGCTAGGTGCTCAGTTTTCCTGCAACATAACAACTTCCTGTTATTTGCAAGGAATCTAGACTATACAAAAGTAAGAACAATCTTCTGCTCCCTTGTTGCTTTCCTTTTTCTCTGTGGCTTTTTGGACCATGTGGTTTCCCTTTAGAAAAAAAAAAAATATATATATATATAGCAGAGGGATAGCAGAGGGGAGATTCTAAGTAGCCATCCTTCCTTTAGGATGAGGCTCACCTCTTCCCCTCCTGTTCTGTATCCTGCTATCATCCTTCAAAGTGAAGGAGTGGTATCTCTGAAGTCTTTGTCATTTAGCAGCTGTGGGAATTGAATTCATTTTGCCTTGAGTCTTAGGCAGCCCTTCTCATCACAGTAGATAAAACCTCCTAATTGTTAGGGTCTGTACCCACCACAACATGCCTGAGGAAAGGCAGTCATCGCTGTTGCCGGGGCACTGTGTGACCATATGAAGTTGTCTGAACTGCAGGACGTAAGTGCTGGCCCGGGCTGTGTTCTGACTCACGTGTGCTGCGGGATTCAGCCTTTTGGCATGCAGCAGCTGGACCCTGGTTTTGGAGGGAAGGGTGACCCTGCAGCCAGGGTGCAGCAAGTCTGCCCAACCAGTGGACTGGGACCTCAGGGGAGCAGCACAGCATTAGGTGACCTGGAGTTCAGACAGCACCAGAGACTCATGTCCCTGGCCCCTGTGTTTTCCATAAAAGCACGTAAGAAGACATAGACATCTGTGTGTGGATACTCACTCAATTCTAAACAATCCGGGTGGCTACAGTGCACTGGGCATGGCTTTACTGCAGAAGTCAATGTTACTGTCCTCCAGACCCTGCATAAATGCAGTGGCTGCTGTTGTGTCATCTTAAGGAAGTGAGACTGACAGTGAACCTCATTCCCCAAGTTTTTGAGAAAACTTCTAGCGGCTGCTATATTTAGTGAGATTTGCTGATGTACAGTTACATGTTGGTTTGGTTCTGTCATGCATACTCCTAGTTTGGGGAGCCTAAATCAAAGCACTGACCTGCCCAAGGCTAAGGAGCTAGTTTTAGGGTGTGCCTCGGAAGTGCAGGCAAAACACATCAGTGCTTACAGGGACTGGGAGGGGTTTTCTGGGTTACACTTCAGAACTGCGTTCCCACATACCAGGGGGTGCAGGAGCATCCAGTTGCGTCCATATGGCAATCTAGGGCCATTTAAGAAGCCTTACTATGTTCTGTTGGCCTCAAGCTGTTATTCCAGAAAGTTCTGGTATCTGCATGTCCTACTTCATATCTGCCATCTCCATGTGTGGGAGACAGAGCCATGTTTAGGCAGTGGAACTGAGCCCTACCCAACCAACCAAAGGTATGTGCAACAAGCCACATGCTGGAGACAAGCCTCAACCGTACTTTCTCTAAAGTCTAATTTAGCCCATGCCCCACCTGCTAATCAACTTGTGTTTTGCTCCTTGCCCAGAGTTATTTGTGCACATGTGAGGCTTTTATTTTGTTGCCTTTTCAATGCTAAATAGCTGAATATCCATTTCACACTTGATGCCTGGAAAGCCCTAGAAATCTTGATGCTGTGATCTTTGAAGTCTTACTCTTGTCCACTGCTTTTCATTTCAAACACTCAGCTGTCTTTCACAAAGGACATGCAGACAGTAGCCAAGAAACAGCACAAGTCTGAAGAAAGATGCAACTAAACTGGTTAACGTTTTCTGTTCTGACTTTTATTCTTTCCTTTCTGTTATCTTTCATGTATCAGGACAATCCTGCTAAGCAGTAAATATTCAAAAGTATATTTAATCCTACTAATATTGATAAAATTAGTTTCACAATTACTGACTTTGGAATTCTACGTGCATCACTGCCTGTGGGACAAGGCTGTAATATAGTGCCCTTGTCAGAGCCAGGGATTCTCTCCTCTTCGCAGTTTGCTGCATGAATAGTAGAGGTCTGATCCATGCCCTTCTTTATATTTGATATTTAAAATCAAAAAAGAACCTACTATGGAAACTGTATGTAGATGCTATGTGGTAGAATTTAATACAGTGGTTGAATGTGTTTTGGAGAAATTTCATAACATCTGTTTTTTATAGATTTTTGCTGTCAGTTGCTAATACAGCATTTCAAGTTTTCATTACATGCAGCTCCTGTAGGTTTGGAAGAGGCTATTTAATGAAGTAAGCATTGAATTCTGACTGATATTTTGGGGGGGGGGGGGGGGGGGATGCGGGGAAGGTCTGTTGTTTTGTTTTGGTTGGTTTGGGTTTTCTTTTGTGAGACATCTTCAGGATCTGAAAGGCATTTGGGAGCTTGAGAGGTGCCTGAAATCCAATGGGTATAAGAAGAATTACTGAGTTCTCAGCATTAGTCCTGTCTCAGGTTAGTTTATTATATTTGAAGTTTAGAATTTAAACAATATATTATCATATTTTGATGATTACCCCAGAAGAATGAAAATAAAAAGTGCTTAAAAACAAACATATACTTAAATTTTGGCAGGTAAGTCCTTCTTAGTTAACACTTCACAGAAATTACTTGTATGTACTTGACAACAGCATACATTTTTCATAAATCTGATTCTTGTGTTCTCAGGCAAAGTATAAGGAAAGAACAGCAAAAAGGAATATGACAAAGATGACATCTTGGCAAACTCACTGAACTTATTATCATCCACAGTAGAAACCTGGAATATCAAACAGGCATATAACTTCAGGTCATTCTGTACTTCTCTTTCTCTTGATCCTTAGACTATGACCAAATGTGACAATTTTTTCTTTTAAATGCATGAATAAGGTAGCCCATTCTATCTGTCAGCTGAGCCTGTTGTTCAAGTTCCTGTTACCTGCAAGACAAGCGACAGCAGTTATTTGCCCCTGAAATGAGCCCTGAAGTCTTTCCAATTACCAGAAGTACTGGTATTGGTATTCCAACCTCCCTCTTCAGAATCATAGTACTTTCTGCTCATGGTTTATTTTATATTATTAAATTCAGAGTGATTTGGTCCTCAGTTTTAAGGCCTCACTACTGGTTCCTCTGTGGATGGTCACTTAGATCCCTTTCTTACTTAGTCATGGGGATGTCCCTGTGGTGTGATTAGTGCACTAAACATAATTTTGCTTTCCTCTGGTCTCATTTGTAAGTGAGGCATTACCCAAATGGCTGTGATAGTACAATGAGCTCTGCTCTGGTACTGTTGTCCAATGTGTACTGCTCCTGCAATTCAAATAATCAGCAGAGACCATGTCCTCATTCTACCCAGGAGGACAGCCACTGCTCCTAGTCTGTGTTCTGCTGAACCAACTACAGAAATAGCCTAGAATCCAGACTGTGAGAGTGAGGAACAACTGTTATGTGACTCCTAAGGACTTCCAGTAACAGGGATGAATAGGTGAAAAGACAGGTATCTTAAAGGATGCAGATCTTTACATGTCATACTACATGCCAGAACACACTGAACATGTTATTGCTAAGCATGCCTAAGGTTTATCATACGGCAGCTATGGGAAAGGTATCCTGGCCTCTCAGTTTGGAAAGGCCTTTACATTTCCACCCTCCTTTTTGTAATGATGTCTAGTTGTGGATTTAGGGTGCTTATTTTGCATGTTGGCATTAAACAGCTGTGGTATAAACAGCACCATGTAACATACTTCACACGTTCTGAATCTTATCAGTGCCTATTACACAGCTAGCGAATACTACACATCAGAAAATAATTTCCATTGATCTGTTGTGTCTAGCGTAATCTCAGTTTTTGCTGGGTTCATCCTGTCTGTTGCCTAACTTTTTGTAGCACAAAATTTACGTGATGCTTAGGCACTTGAAAAATAATGTCTAAATTTGTTTTGATTTTGTTTTATTTAAAAGATATTTCAGATTGCCCAGGCATATTTTTGTCCCGTATCACCAGCAGGACTCTTAAGCTCAGAATATATTATTGTTTTCTTGATGTATTATGTGTTATCAGACATCTGCTTTCTTTGTCATGCCAAATCCTCCAAGCAATATTTTGGAAGACCTGAAAGATATTTTAAGTGGTAAACATCTTCTGGCAACAATACTTAATTTCATCACTACTCTTAAAAATGTTGTCTGCATGTTAATTGCTTCTGAGTTTCTATACGATCTCTCCATTAGTATTTAGGATTTTTTTTTTCCTTTTTACTACCCACCTCATGTAGCCAATGCCATAACTTTTAGAAAGATAGTTATAAAAAGGTAATAATCTTTGTGATTTCCTTTCCCTTATTCCCTTCAGGCCAACCTCCTGAACAGAAGAAAAACTAAATCGTTGATGCATAAGAAAACAAATACCGTGCTTTTATATATACTGTAGTTTGAGTTTTTCTCTATAACGCTCCCTTAAAAACACTATTGCATAGTTATCCTGATTACATGGTTGCTGTCTGGCCAGCAAAAGAAGAATTCAACAAAATAAGCTTCAGCAATTCTCTAAAGACTGCATTGAACTTTGGAATTATTTTCTCTAGTTCTGACCTTAACCTGGGACTGAAGGTTATCTAAAACCAAAAATAGACTTAATGCTGTATACTCTGAATTTCCTGCAGTAATAAATGTTGGTATGTTTGTGCAAAGACTTTAAGGCTTTCTACAGAGCCAGCCTGAATTTCTGTCCAGGACCTCAGTTTCCACATTCATAAACAGCGTTAATAGCTGGATTTGAGATCTGTGGATGTCATGTGCCATGTAACAGTGACCAAGCGCTGTTGTCCATGTGTTCATTTCAATGTTAAAAGGATGCCATCTTCTACCAACTTTTGCTTGGAAGTACTTAGCTACGCAAGGTTGCAGGGAAGCATGAGGAAAAAGAAACTGGGTTTTGCTAGTTCATTTTTTTCCTGCCTAGGCACTGTACGAATCTGAGGCTTACAGGTAGAGCTATGGGCTGCTGAGGAACAGGGTGCTATAGTGTGCTACTCGTGCTGGGGCAGAAGAATACAGACCTTTTGACTGAAGGACCCATTTCAGCCTCCTGTAAGCTGTCCTGCTTCCGGATCCTGGTCCAGCTATACAAGAAAGACCAAGTGAGTTCAAATGAGGTGGCAGCATCTGCTGATCTGCTTGTTTGTCTTTAATTTCAACTTCCCATAAAATCTTGTCTGGCATCAGATGTGGATGTTTTTCTGTAAATATTGTATTTCTAGTATGTGTCAGACACGGAAGAAGATAAAAATTAGTATTTTGGATGTAGGGATGTGATCCTTGGGGCAGAAGAGACACACCTGGGCCTGTGCTTTAGGACAACCAGGAACTGTGGAGATATGAAATGCAGGGACAAGCGTGAGCTGTTAACTCTGTCTCTCAGCTGGGCATACCAGTGTGAACTGAATGCCATGCTAAAATGACTTCTGTTTTCAGACTGCTCAGAGAACGGGCTGACCCTGCCCTGCTTCAAAAACACAGCAGACTTACCTTGCAGTCTAAGGGCAAACCAAAAATCTATTCCTGTAAATTAAATTTTCACTTTTTTCCTTTCACATAGCCAAAATTTTAAAGACCTCCAAAATCCAGACAGTTCACATTTTCTTCCATAATATAATTTTTCACTTCTGGATTTCTGTGTCACTTCATCAAAAAACACCCAGGGACCAGGGGAGAAGAAGGAACTAAGAATTTCAGGAAAGAATGATATACTCATTAAAAACATGTAGATAAATATCTGCAAAGCTGGACTACCCCACTTCATAGTACAAACCAGCTCCGAGCCAACAGGCATAACAAGCCCAGCTATCCCCTCAGGGGAACTATAGGCTGCAAAGTGAAAACGGGCTGTGCAGTTGTATGTATGGGGGAGTGAAAAGAGAGATGCTTTGTTTAATAAACATATGCCAGAAATGTGAAAGCTGCAGTAATTTGGTTTCTAAGCCCTAGCCACATCTCCATCTCACAAATTGTCTCTTTCATATGGATATAGAGTTGACCTTGCAGGCTTTTAGGCTACAAGTGAACAGGGTCACTCAGGGCCCAAGCCACCGCTCAACTCCCCCACACATACCCCAGTTATATCTTTTTACTATCTCTGCTGGACACCGCACCTTTCTGTAATTATAAATGTCTGCTTTCTGTCACTTCAAAGGTTTCCCAGCACTGGGAGTCCTTCTTCAAAGACTTTACATCGCTGAAGAACCTCTGTCATTGACAGGAGGTCCGTCTTTGAAGTTTTTCGTGCCATTTATTGATTTCCCCTTTTTAGGATGTTCATATTAGAAAGTATTTCACTGTGTTTGAAAATCTGTATATTTTTATGTTGTTGAGGGGCTACCTCTTTGAAGACACAACACTGTTGCAGCATTGCCTCCGTATGAAGAAATCTGATAGTGTATCTGCTGTATGCTTTATGTCCCTTAGAGCTCTTATTTTTAGAGACTTCTCTCTTTGTTTCTTTTCTACTTGTAGGTATTATTTTAGGTACTTATGTCAGTGTGAAGCTGTGTTACCTATGTGAATAGGCCTAATTTAATGGCCTTATCTGTGTACTTATGCCTTTCATGTGCGTAAGATCCTATTGAATAAACAATGAAAAAGTGAAAATAATAACTTTGCTTTGAGCAAATGAAAACAATGTATGCATGTTTAAGTGACAGCTGTTGGGAAGTGTTGTTATACTTTTGTTGTTCCCGTAAGTCTGAATTTTCTCAAGTTTATACATAATGGTAACAAAATTCTACGGTTTTAAACAGGATGTCTTGGATACGTTCAGGTAACCATCATTAACTTTCTGCTAAATTGCTAAAAGGATTTGTGTGAGCACCTGCTGTCAGCTTCAGTGCAAACTCAACCTCTCACAGCTGCTTGGAGAGTGATGTGAGCAGGCTTAGCACTGGAAAGTTCATGGATGCTGTTCTGGCAATTCAGCCAAGGCAAATAATGAACACCTGATGGGTGGACATGTCTACATGTCTTCAATGCTTCAGCTATTTCTAAAGCACTCCCTGATTCTGCTCTAAATGGGCAATTTTGATGACTCACCTTTTTGGATACTTAAATTCACATAAAGTGAATACTTAAAGTATCACATAAGTGATACTTAAAGTCACATAAATTTTTTAGAAGTATCTGACCTTTTAGGTTTTTTTGGGGTTGGCTGCATGGCTTGTATTGGGTTTTTCTTTTCCTCAAGGCTTGACTTGAATCCCCTTACATATTCCATGGATGCAGGCTTTTTATATAAATATATATATATATCAAGGGGATGTTATCTGCAAAATATCTCTGAAAATTAAGGACGTTTGGACATTTCAAAGGAGACATGCCTTAAACCAGCCACCACTTTGGTCGTTTCAACCTTTGACACTATGAAGAGTTTCAAGGAGTTGACTTCTGAAAATGTTTACCTTGTGAGGTGGCTTCCTGGGCAGGGTAAGTTCACATTGCTCATATATTCTTAAGAGGAAACATTTGACCTTGGATTACTTCAAAGATCTCACAGATTCTCTCCCTCTCCACACCCCCACACCCCCACATCCCCCAACATTTCGTCAGCTCTTCTGTCTTTGCACATAGGTTAATGCAGGCCTTTTGTTCTTCAGGATCAAAAGCTAGTATATCCTTATTCTTTGTATGCCCTAAAATGTCGTAGTCTGTTCTGATCCATTGAAAAACAATAAAAATAACTGCCTAGGGTATATATGTGACTGAACAGAACATAGCTGAATAACCATAGTGTGTTCTAGAAAAACGTTTTCTCCTAGTGATAAGGTTGGCTTTAGGTATGTTTACAGGCAATCTTCCACTGTGTCACTGGGAAAGATTGCAATGGTTCGTTGTGTCTGAGAGATGTGTTGTTAACATGGTGCTGATCTCTGTGTGCACAAGAGATATGATAATTCTGTACTCACAGCACGCGTGTGGACTGGCCCCACATCATGTATACAGTGAATCTTCTGTAATGAGAAAGCATCAGCTCTGTCCTGTGTGTGTGGTGTATGCAGAGAATGCACTGGCAGTGCTGTGGATGCACAGACAAGAGGTATGGTGTATGTTTTGCAGGACTAATCTGCCTACCCCATGTTCTGTATTCCTGTGCTGTAGAGGCAAGGAAGGCAGAGTAGCCATTGCCCAGAAAGTCTGTGTTTCCAGGAAACTACAGGGTCAGCTGGGCTGCATGACGCAGGAACTGGTGGGTGAATGGCTGAAGTTGCAGATTTACCCAAAACTCATTCCAAAAGTCTAAGTGTTGCTTAGACCTTTCAGATATATTTAAAGGAATACATGGCTTTGAAAATGCAGAGAGATATGTTTTATCATTCAAACAGCCAAATATTTCTGGCACTTTTTCCCCCCAAAGTTTTAACAGATTCGTTTAAAGCTTGAGTATCGCAAAACCTCTGGGAAACTGACTGATAGAATAGGTGGCACAGAGTACCTACATAATGCGTGTCATGAGTATAATAAAAAATTAGCCTCAGTCACACACCCTGAAGTTTATTTCCTTATACTGTGGCAAATAAGACCTAAATTTGTATTCCGTGGCTACAACGTTCCTATTTAGATTCACGATATCATGGTCTCACATTCCCCTTGTGATTTGAAAAAATGATAAAGTTACAGATGGATTTTCAGTTTGTGAACAAGCCATCTTCCCTTTTGTGTGTTACTTAGAATGACTGAAGAAAGAAATTCTAAGAGTATGTTGGTAAATTAAAAATCCAGCTCCTCTGCTGGAGCCAGTCAATCTACAGAAGGAAACATGCATCCTCATGTTATTAGGGTATGTTAATTCAGACTAAGAAGCTGATGATGCTTACACTAAATAAATTTTACCTTTTGTAGGGGTCACACCAAGCGAATATCCCAACTACATGCTCAGAGACAGGAGGTTAGTGTTCTCCACAGCTGCTTTAAGTGCTTCATATCTCTACAGGCTTAATTTGGCAGCTTCTGCTGAAACTACCTGCAAAGTTGCCATTCCTGAAGTTATCCTGATTTCAAACTCTGCTTTACTAAGATAACAGACTGACTTCTTTTGTAGCCATCTGGAGCTGACTTCTGTTGTTCATATACCAAATTGAGCTGACACTGTGTTAGACAGGGAACGGTAACTTCTCATCTCCTTGTACATGTTTGTCATGTTCCAGCTGAGATTTCCCTACTTGCGTTTTCTGAATATTGTCTAAAATAGTTTGCCAAATTATGGAATAGTTACTGTTTTCCTTCTACTTTCCCTAATTAAAATTATCCATAATACTTGAGAAGACCTTTATTCCTTTTGTGTCTCCGTCTGGAGCCTAAAGGACTCTTCCCACTTCTATTCATTTTCTTTCTGGGTTTGTGTAATGCAGAAGTGCTTGGTATCACTTTATAAAAGAAATTACCAACCCTTTCTGTGTTATCAATCTTTCTATAAGCTTTGATGACACTAGCTTTTAACAAAGAAGGAAATTTATGTAAATGAGATTAATATATTTTTCCTTCTAGTGAGTTGTCATTGACATTCCTTGAATATTAAGGAAAGACAGGAAAAGAAAAAGTTTGGGGTATATTATTTATCCCATATGTTTACAGTTTGCATAGAATAATTATATAAAGGATGGCTGCTTGTAGTGCTCTTCGCTGTGCATCATTAATGTGATAGTTCTTTCCTTTGCACTAGATTTAAACTGTAGCATTGTAAGACAAGCATCCTCCTTCAGCTGCCTCCATCATACTGCATACTATTGTAAAATGAAAGGAGAATGTTGTACTTTATCTCTTTATATATTATAAAAATAATGAAGAGGATAATTATCAAGGCTGCAGTGCAATTCCATGGCATTGCTGTCAGTTACAAAGTGCTTGAGCTGCATTCCTTTGGTATAAAATGTCAAGAAAACCCCATGATTGAAATACAGTTATCTAATTAATTTCTCTCTATTATTACTTTCATGGGCTGTGTCTGTGCCAAGTACTCACTGATGGTTAATAAAAAGAGAATGAAATGTAGGCAGTCCAGTTTTAGCTTTTAAGTTCTGAGTATCTTTCCATGCCCAACCTTTCACTGTGCCGATAAACAAAAATTAGCAGACCTAAAAAAAATAACAAAACAACTGAAACTTTGTCTGACATTCTGTGCAGAGCCTTTGCTGAGTGTCTGGTTAATCATCTCTCTCTTCAGTAATTCAGTTCGAAGATGAATTTTTATATTTGAAACCTTACTGATATTGCCAGTTTCTTGATGTGCACCATTTCTGCCATAGCCCTAGGGTACCATGTTGTTGGAAGCCCTCTGCCTTCTTTACATTGCTGGACCTTATCGTTTGTTACGGTGTGTAATCCTTGAGGTATCACTAGGTCTATGTACCAATAGGAACAGTGCTGTTTATGTGAATACCAGCCACTTTCCTGTTTTTTACTCACTGAAATTGCATTAGTAAAAATACTAAGAGTTATCTGCATCCAGATTTATCACCTTTGTTTTTAAAGATTAAAAAGCATGCTGTTTGTTTGCTACCAGTGGGTGGTAGCTCACTGCAGCCTGAAGGTGGGCACTTGTTTCCACTTAAGTATCTTGCTATTAAGAAATTTCAGTGTAGTCTGTGCAAGTTCGTGCAAAGGACTGAGAGCTTGGCCACTGTATAAGTAGAAGCTAAAAGAAGGGCTGCAGTTCTTATTTGGAGGAGAAAATCTGGAACACAATAGAGCTCTGTTCTGCAGCCCTGTACCTTACTCAGTGATTACTGTGTGCAGAACCAGCTTCCATGGCAGAATTCAGCTGTGCTACAGGAAGATGTGGGACATTCAACTGACTTCTGCAAGTCCAGTGTCCCACCCAAACTGAAGCTTAAATGTTTTGACACTGACAGCTGGAAAAGTTCAAATTTACACTGTCTAACTCCTTTAAGAAATGTGAGAGTTCCTTTTTTTCATAAATAACAGAGATTGTCCTAAACTTTGTCTGAAAATTGTAAATCTCTCTTTCTCCTGCTCAGTCAAACTGGGTGCAATAACACCAGAGTTTCTCTATCGGGAACATGAAGGTGTTTTTTATTATCACAGTCTTGAGCATCTCACATTATCTTGTGCAAGAAATGAATTCTATTCATATGGTGGGGATCTGTTGTACACAAAGATATTTGAGCTGCAAGGGAGTTAAATAATTTGCCCAACACCGTGAGAAAAGGCTGAGGCAAAACAGTGTCGTAGATCACAAGTTAGAACACTAACGCCTGCATGTTCCTTCCATCTCACACATTCCTCATTTTAGGGTGTTAAAAGTCAAACCCAAAAACATTTTGGGTGAAAGTGTGGTCCCTTTGGAACTGATGGTAGTTTTTAAGGAAACTTAAGGGAGGACTGGATTTTACACGTGATAGTTTGGCATTTTACTATAACAACACTGGTTAATGCAATGCATTCAAGAGGGGAATTGTCCAGTGTTGTGCTTTTCTCTTTTGTCTGAAACAATGCTATCACAATGTTCTAGCAAAGTCTTCTGTGAGAGGAGGCGGGTCTGTCTGACTAAACAAAGTAAAAATCTAGTAATTTTGAGGATAAAACCTTCTGTTTCAAAACCGATGGCACCCTTTCCCAGTTTTACCCTAGACCACGTGTCCTTACTACATTTCTTGACATTTTGCATTTCTTGTTTTGAAGAGAAACCATAGTTTTTAAAAATCCCCTGCAAATGTTCATTAGCATTGATAAGTTCTGCTTTCCAAATATGACACTGCCTCCTGCAGGCTAAGCTATAAGTTCCCAGTTTAATTATGGCAGACCATTAATAATGAATATACCTATCAAGACTTTGCAGGATTGTGACGTGAACATTAAGCATTCTGAGAATAGGAGAGGCAATTGCTTGGTATCGGCTGTTTAACTGTCTGATTTACAGAGGGGGAGCTGAGCCTGGGTTTGTGCTGTGCAGGGCATTAGTTAATGCTGGAGGTTTGTGCCTGAATAGCTTTAACTCCAGTCTGGGATAGACATGCATCTGCAAAGAAACCAGTGGTGGTTTTATTCCTCTGCTGCTGTTGCTGCTGTGCTGCAAATCCTCTGATTTCTTCTGAAATCACTGAAATAGCTGGCTGAGTACCTAGAATGGTTGGCAGGGTGGCAGGGAGCTGCTGCCAGGTATTCCTGGTACGTTTGGCAGCTCAAATGAGGAATGAGTTAATATCTTTTTCCAGGGCTCAGTGTTGCATTTAAGCAGAACCCTGCACTGGAGGGAGCCGCATCCCTTCAGTCATATTGCCTCAAGGAATCATGTCTCAAAATGCAGAAGCCCTACTGGGTGTCCTGGCAGCCCAAAGAAGTTGTCCCTTTGCTGCTCCACTTCAGGGGATGAAAAGATCTTTCTGTTGATATAGTCAGCCAGCTCTGGTAGCCAAAACACTGGCTGATTTTCATCCATGGTCTTGCTTTTCCCTCGCCTTTTCTGTCCTGCGTTTGCGTGCGGTAGGAGAAGGGCATAACAATGGACCTTGTTCCCTCCCTATTTATTCTGTGATGGTAATAAATCTGTGGGACATCTGGACATCAGCTGGTCTTCAATTTGGATTGTGCAAAGAATAGTGAAAACTATTAGATGTCGATTGGAAGAATGTAATTTTACAAGGTCATTTTCATGTTAGGTCCATAAAGGAAAATAGCAGCATGTACAAGTATCCATTTTATTTCACATGTGGTCCATTTAGTCTAGTGACTGGGAGCAACTGAAGCACCTGCTTCCAAAGAAAGTAAAATAACTCTACCATCAAAAGTTACAGGATAATCTGTCCTCAGAGAATGTTTTTCTCTAACAATCAGGAGTCAGAACTGGGATTCCTGTATGAAGTTGATATCTTTCTCAAACTTCTTATTGTCACAGTCTAGAGGTATCTTCATGTTGCATTTGTCATGTTCAGAAACATTTCAAAATGCTTTGTGAGAGGGTGACTTGAACCACCCAATTTCCTAAAGGCCAAATGTTTGTTGTGGTTAAATGTCTGGAGTCACACTCTTGCAGGCACTTGAGTTACTCTTGTTTGACAGTGATGGTATTGAGGGAAACTGGTGTCCAAAGACACAGCTTACTCTTGAGTGGCATGGAAGAAAAGCTTAAAAGTCCCTAATTGCAACAGGGGAACCCTTTTGAATCTTAGGCAGGGAGCTGGATTTTGGTAAGAAACTCAAAAAGGAAGGAGATTACATTAGGCTTTGACTTGAAAGTGCATTTGGAAATATACTATGTAGCCTATCATAAAACAAATCCTGAAATCAGTCTGGTTATATGAAATGGTTCCCTGATCTGAACATGGTATGGTATTTGCAATTGACTGTTCTGTGTACTGTGCTTTGCCAGGCTTATTTTGTACAATCTTCAGAGTGTTACAGGCTTAAAGTGCTTGGTCATTATTTTTATCTCAGGGAGTCTGTTGATTTTATGATCTGCATTCCCCTTATGAACTCTCCAAGTCTAATTTCTTTGCTTACCTTCAACTCAGGCATTTCATAGTTATACAAATACGTGTTTATCTCCTTCTCTGCTTGAGGCTGTTCTAAACTGCCAGGATCTCATGGAGGGCTAATTTCAGTAATGTGTAACTCTGAATGCATCTGCAAAAGTGGCAAGGGGTAGAACACGAAAAGCACTCCATAGTACTGTGAGAAGGGAATACCAGTGAAGGACAAGGACAAGAATATCAGAAAAGCCAAAGATGTCATCTTGGCCCTTCTGACAAATTCTGTATAAATTTATATACAAACTCTCTGTCCTCCTGGCATGAAAATTTGGTTATTTGCAGAACTTGCTCTGTATATGTAATTTATTAAAAAAAAAAAAAAAAAATCACTGTCTAAGTGGCTCGGATCTATTTCACTTTCTCAGCTTCTTGTACAGTGATCCTCTTTGTGGATATACTTTACAGTTGTCCATTTCATTGATTCTACTTTACTTTTTCCCAGAAATAGGGGGCTTTTTCTTTCAGATACCATTAAATATCTTTCCATGAGAATGTTGGCTGCTTTCGGTGTACTGTTGGATCCAATAGCTGATACCCTAGCTGACCATCTGGCAGTTGATTTTTCCTGCCCTTGTGTTCATGAAAGAATAGTTTGTCAAGAATGGAAATAAAAAGAAAGAATTTGATGTGTTATGGATAGCTTTTCTGGAATCTCCATGTGAGCAACTGGCGAGACAGCTGATCTGTTTTGTTTATATTGTTTTGGAAAAATCTCTAAGCATCATTTAGTTCTCTTACTTATTATTTAGGACCAGTTTAGACAAGTAAATAATCCCTTTGACCTCACTAAGACAAAATGGGTGGGTAGTATTTGGCTTTAGATTACTAGGTGCTGGAATGGGTAAGTTACTGGAACTGCTACTAAGAAGTAGCAGGTTTTCCCTCTCTTACATGGATATATGCATGGACTGTGTAACAACAACAACAAAATTATTAAAAATAAAAAAAACCCACATGGCTTGCTCTTGGTGCACCAGAAGTGTCCACTGAAGTTATTTTCCTGTAAAACCAAAGTCAGTGCTTTTCTTCGGTGTGGAACCTTTACTTCTTTGTATTTTCATCCTTGCTGTTTGTGATCCAGTGGTCAGCCAGCAAGCTATAGCTTGTAATTTGTGCAATCTAAATGCTCTGATGTATGCTTAAAATGGGTAAATATAAATGTATACAGAAAAGAGAGAAAAAGCAATTTAAAACACTGAGGCAAAGTTTAAGTACAAAGGTCTGGATAGATATAAGAAAGGAAGGGTATCATAACAGAGCTTTCTTTCTGAAATTATTGTTGTGTTGAACAAGAACTGGGAATGATCCAGTACTAAAGTGACAGGATGATGAAATTATCCAAGCATTTCAGTTTTCCGCATACCTTCTTACAGTGGTAAAGCCCATATCTGGAGCCTTTATTCTCACATTAATTATTATGACAATAAGATCAAGAAATTCTATATGCAACTTCCTCATAAGAATGACTTTAAGAGCACAGCGCTAGATATAGGATAACTGCAGAGAAGGTAGGTGGTATATACCTCCAAGTTCAGTGTTATTTTAACACTAAACATGTTTCTTTTCTCATCTGCCTCACTAAACTGTATCGTCTGTGCCTCTGTCCTGGAGTTGGCCTTAATAAATACAAATAAATGAAAATAAAATTAAAACTGTGCCTTTTAAGTCTGACATAACTGTAAAACTAAAATGTAGCTGCATGGCTCTTACACAACCTATTGGAAACGAGGAAGGGGCATTTTAAAATTTCTTCTTAGTATTTCTATTCTGATTCTAATCAAAAGCTTGAAGATAGAAGAATGTTGGAGGTTGGGGTCTTTTTGGTCCCAGATGGTTTGAAACATTAAAAAATACAAGGCTGGAGTCTGGCATTACTGCAGTCCAGGTAAAACAGCAGGAGCTATTGTAATACAGTGAGAAGGATTCAATAAATCTGAAACTGTTACAGCAGCAGTGGGGTACTTTCAACATAATTCCCATTTCTTTGGGAACAATTTTGTAATTGAAAGTATTTATTTATAAAGTAACTCACAGAAAGAAGTAAAAGTGGCAGTGTTTTCAGACCTTAACTAGTAATCATAATCTAGTTCAATTCAGGGTAGAACAGCTGCAGTAGCACATGAGAAACACAAGATAATAACAGAGTCTGAGCTGAGAATACTGAACATCTTGTATGTCTAATTGCATCCATCTTGTAAATGAACAGAAACTTTAATTGAGGAAAAACTTATTATGGGAATCACTAGCAACAAAAAGCTGTCTTATGAGTCTTAAATAGACAAATGTTATTTGTCACAAATCAAATTTGTTCTATTAGTTTGGTAAAGTGAAAATAAATCCATTGGCAGAGCTTTCTGGAGCTACGTATGTGTTGTATATGTTAATATTTTCTTCTGGTAAGGAGCTATTTAATAACAATTTTTTCTATGCAGAATTCTGTGTTTATGGTATAATAAAAATAAATTAATCCCTTTTCAACATATTACAGAAAATTTGTAGTAGTAAATTTGGAGCAGTTATTGGTTAACAGTGTATCTTAGGTTAACTAAGCTTCATGATCAAAGGCTGAGGAATTGATAACAAAGTAGTACTGTGAGAAGGGGCTGAATGCTTCAAGATTCATGTCTTTTGAGAAATATCAGACTTCCTAGAACCTAGCCAGACACACGAGTGATTGTTAAAGCTTTAACTCATATCCCATGACCACTGCAAATGTTATTGAAAATAGATGCTAAGCAGTGATGCCACTTATTTGGAAATTGTGTTGCTTTTTTTTATTATTTTCCTCTAGTGAGACAAAGGCAGAAGATGGGTGGTGGGACCGTGTAAACTTATGAAACACGGAAATGGAAAAGTGTACTAGGTATTGCATGTATCCAATTTCACAAAGTACGATATTACACAGCCTTGCTATCGGAGCATTACATTTCTCAAATATTGGGCCAAATCATGTGTGGTGTGGGGGGGAAAAGGGGTTTATCCCCTTGTTCCAGTGTATTATTCTGCCATTCCCTGAGTAGAAAGGAGGAGACTGGTTCTTCAGGTATGGTTATACCTCCCCTGATAAAACGGAAAGATTAAAAAAAACCCAGACAGGAATAGAGATTTGTGTCTGCCTCTGCAATTTACTCTGCAACTTTGATAGGCTGGGCTGCCGAAAGGAGAGCAATAGAGTGCTGGGACTTTCCTCCCAGTTTAGTAAGATCTGACACTACCATTTCCATCCTTCATTTTAAGAGGTTTTTAAGTGTTGTGGGGTTGCTGTCTACGCATTTTGGTCTTTGGTTTAATTGCATTGCATTGCAAAAAAACGCTAGATCAGTGGTGTTTCTAAACACATAGACTGAAGAAAGCTACCCCATCAAATTAGCTAATTACAATATATGCTCATCCAATTTCAGCGTTTCACACTTTGCAAAAGAGCGGGCAAAGTCTCATATACCCTGTCAGCCTCTATACACTAAGATAATTAAATCCAGTAATAAGCATAGATGCAAATGTGACAGAAATAATTTTATAAAGAAAAAGATCCTAAAAGAAGAGCTTATTCATTGCCATACAGCTGAATCCTGTTTTCACATCTCTACGTATTCACTTACCTGAACAAATGAGCCTGAACGATGGCAGAATCAGAGCTTGTCTATAATTTGATTTGTTCCTGGAGTCCACGCATTCCAACAGCATGGATTATGTCCTTTTTTACACACAGAAATTGAGCAGAGGAGCACAAGATATTTCACAATAGCTCCCCTCGTGGACAAAGTGTTTTGAGATAAAAGATACTTTAGTCTGGAATAATTAGTCCACTGATTATTCTAGAACAGAATAAGTGCACTAATTATTCTTACAGTGTCCACACAGGGACAAACAGAAAGCTGTTGAAGAATGGCTTATTCTGCAATAGCTGTTTTGATCCATTTCCTCATACAGGCAAATCCTACTGGTGCTGTCAGCAGGTAATGAGTGTATAGATGGAGAATGTGGAGGGATTGCATTAATGATCTCTTCCCATTAGTGTTTCTTTGTGCTTTACTTTTGTTCAGTTGCAGAGTTAATTGCTTAAAACTCCCTCTTAAGTCAGACACATTTCTAATCCTAACTTCCCTGTTCTTACACAGAGACCCTCCAAACTCTTCTGCAGGTAGCCCACCACCAACCAGCTGAGCAAATCAGTGCTCATATTTGACTGTTTAAGTAAAATTGTTGGTTTCTACTGGAATGTATTTGTTTTTCTGCTAGGTGTTAAAGGTTATGCTGCATTGAAGACCGTTTATACATTTTCCCCAGGATCACTTTGCAAAATAGTTTTGCAGTTGTTTGAAAAGCAACTGGAGAATTCACCCATGTGATTATTGTTTCAAGAAGAGAGAAGATCCATCTGTGTGGTGAGCGAGGGGGTTAATTGTGGAAAGGTACGAGAAAGGTCCATTAGATCACAGGCTATATTTCTCCATCATGTTAAATTAACACTGAATATTCAGGTAGTACCTCATATCTCTGGTTCTAAACTAAGCACGTTTTCATCCAGGTCACATAACCTCAGTTCTGATACTTATGTCTTTGTCTTACCCTGCACGGGCCCTGTTTAGTTTAGAAACACACATTTTCCTAGAAGAGAGTTGTTCCTCTGCTGGTGTGAAGGCCAGAGCACGGCTCTCCCCAGAGTCACTCGCCGAAGGGTAGAGAAATGTACTGGTGGTACAGGGAGGAGAAGGGAGCTCACCCACTAACATCCGGGATAGCAGCACCTTGGCCTCACCAGGCACGCAGCAAAGCCAGTATTTACTTTCCAACTGAAAATGAGGACAGTTTTAGGGAAACTTTTCAAAAATGTCACTGAACTTGAGCACCTAGTTTGAGGCACCTTAAGGTGATCTCAAACTGTACCCTTAGAAAAGGAGATGCAAATAATTGCTTCTCATTTAAAAAAGAGTGGCCAAGCAAATGCAGCAGACTGTCTAAGCTCTGCTTATGTTATTGTAGAAACTGTGGCCCAAGTGTAGAACTGAAAGGAACAAAACTCACTTTTCCAGTTCTCACACTAACTTACTGGGCACCTTATTCAGCCTTTTGGGGCCTCAGTGCATGTGTGCAGTGGGTAGTAGGTACAGCCTAGAGGTGAAGCATGGCATTATAAAGTGCTTAATGTATTTACAAGCAAATCTGTTAAGGGGAAATTTAACCATTTAAAAGCAGGGAAGTTGTAACACGAGGTGAGAAGCAGAGTGGGATTGTGCTATAGCAACTGAGGCCTGTGTGCAAACTATGCACATGGGTTAATGCTTATTTCATTAGAAAAAGCTGTATGTAAAGTACTATGATTAGGTCCACAAGAAGATTTTCTGAAAGCTAATGCTCTATCTGTTCCTAAAGACAATATGACTTTTAAAAGCATGTTTCCTTCAGTGTCTAGATTTCCTACTAAATTGACTACTACATTTCCGGTTAAAATCAGGTTTCACTGTGCGTAGCCTTCTTTTGCTAATACTGTGCAATAAAACTGTAATTTAGGTGATGCTAGCTAGCAAACATGAGTTAGCAATGTGCCTGCACTATGATTTCAAGAGAGTAAATTCTCTCGTCACTGGTGAAGTGCAGCCCCTCAAATGAGATGGTAGGAGATGGTAGGTGATAATATTCAGAAATCTGCTTTCATATTAAGAGAAGGTGAAATACTAGGAGTAATTTCTTTGTCCCTCCTCTGTTATTGTGCTGTTCTTTTTCTTTTTCCTTACTGTGCAGTAACAGTGGAACAGGATGCAGATGGGTCCATAACTGCAAATGTTCTAAAAAATACTCTATTGGTGCCAAACATTGGAAAAATATCTTATTTCTCTTCATTTAGAAGTAGAGAAATGAGCTGTTTGATTCAACAGCAATTCATGCAATGGAAAACTCTTCTTTTATTACTCCGATCATCTGAATAAAACACCATACTATAGCAATACAATGTCTTGAGGATACAATGCCACTTCTTCACTAAAAACTTAAAACATTATACATACTTGCAGCTGCAAAACTGCTCATAGTTTGTCCAGATGAAATAATGTTCTGAAATATAGCAAACAGATTCTCTGGTGAACTGCCTCCTCTGATTTGCAAGGGTAAATAGAAATCCAAACAACTGGAGGTTGGCTTGTATTGCATACAGGCAATTTAGGGACCCGTCTTGATCTTTTGTACTCTCTCTTGCCCTACAAATCTTGTACGATGCTCAAGGAACAATCACTTTCTATATTTTTGTCCATTACATGCACTCAAACCCAATCTAGGCAAATGTGTAGGTTTACACTTTCTCTGTAGAACCTCACCGGGTGATATTGAATTTTGCAGTTCCCCATGGAGAGTCACACACATCAGGAATGTTAAAGGATGGGATCCTTACTGTGTTTGGGGCAGCCCAGACAGAAAACGGAACTAATTTTGCTCTTCTTCTGTAGGAGTTTGCCGTATGACATTTTGTGTCCCAAAGTATACTAGGTGCTATAGCTTGAGCCAGGTACTTAAAAGGCGAGATGGTAGTGCAGCAGGGACAAGAGAACAGAAGGTGGCTGACAGGAGGAGAAAAGGAAAAATGCAGCCTCATTATTTATAATGTAGAGAAAAGCTGCAAATTTAACCAAGTGTTTCCTATCCCATGTGTTCTCTTTTTATTGCTCTCTAAGTGCAAAAATGTTTATAGTTGGGTCCCCAGCTGGAACGTTATTTAAGATCTCAGAGAAGCGATGAGGGTCTGACTCTGTGCGATATTCATAGGTGTGAAGCTATCTTCACACATGCCTCATAGGCGTGAAGCCTTACCAAACAGTCATGGGAATGTTTTCCCACTCCACTTTCTTGGTAACATTACACATTTTTATACAATCAGACCTTAGGGTGCCACAGATTTCTCCTTCATGATGCTGCTGAGCTCAGCAGTGTTGTTTTGTTCTGCATGGGTTTTAACTTGGCGAGAGGGAGGCTGCGGAACAGAAACAAAAGTGAGTTAGAGCATCATGAGCCTGGTGGGAACCTTCTTTCCAAAGAGTTGTGAATGATCAAAAGATCAGAAGTTTGCTTTACCTACCTAATGACCTGTAGAGTCTGGAACTAGAGAAGAGAGTGGATTTTCTCTTTGCAGAACAGAAATTTTTATTTGAAGTGGTAAAAGTTCTGGATCTGCTGCTTTCCTGTGGTTATCACTGGTGGGCATTCCAATGTTTCCTTTCTTTGGAATTTATAAGGTTTGTACTACTTTTTGAAACAATTACTATAATAGTTATGGAAATAAAACATGTAGGGGGTGGTGTATGTTTGTTTTGTGGGGTTTTGGGTTTGTGGGTTTTTTTTAAGCAAAAGGAAATAATCTGTTCTGGAATGAGCAGAGACAAGTGACATTATGCAGCTCAGGGAATGCGGAGCTCATTCACCTTAGGAGACCATCTCAACAGTTGTTTGGGGGTTGAAAGAACCACAGATTTAATGCAAGGCAGGGTCAGACATGCATAAATTATCATAATCATGTTTTCACAGAGATTCTCAAGATCTTTATGAAAAACTTATAATGAAATGTGTGTTCACTAGACACTTGTCATCACTCTGACTCAACAAATGCTGATGTTTTAGCTTGTTTTTTGAGCTGGATGTTTTTTTCATGGTTTCAATAGCGATCCTGTTACCTGAGTGTAGAATTAAAACAGGGGTAAAAAGACAGTGTTGAATATATATTGTCTGAGCTGATGAGTATAATTTGAATCCTCCCAGCCTTTGAACACATTTGCTGCACTGCCACTCTAGTTCCATCTCTTGGCAAATGAATATGCCCTCCTGAGTTGCCCACATGCTGAGCAAGGAGCGAGCGAAGCCTCCCCAGCACAACCTCCCCAGTGCTGCCCACAGGACAACTGCAGTCCCTGCTCCACACCACCACGGCTGGAATGCAGCCAATGGGCAGGAGGAAAGACTGCAGACATGGAGGTCAAAGACTCAGTTCCGTGAGGGTCACCACCACAAACTTCTGTGGGCGCAGTTATGTGATTTTTATGTCTCTGAGACTCAGTTTCCCAACCTATAAAATAAGAAATGTACATGGAACATATGCAGAACAGCTGCAGTAGTTTGCTGTCTTCTCAGCTATTCATTAACCTCAGCTAAAACATGTATCTGGCATGGGAACAACCGCAACTCAGCTCAGGGCAGAGGCAAGCAGGCCAGCTTAAACCATCTCCAGCAGTTTTAGCAGGCTGGCAGCAGTGCTGAAAGCTGATCCCTTTGACTCGGCCCTGCTGTGGACTGGGAAGTACCACTGCTCAGATGACAATCTGATAGGGGATATTTTTTACTATATGTTTGTGCTCCACAGAATTACACTCTAGGAACATTTATATGGATGCTACTGGAACTTGTCATAAAAGAAGGAGAAACAGTACCAGAAGGCTGGCAAAACCTGACCCAAAACTGAATCTAAATTTAATAATAATTTTAAAAACTAAAATTATCCAAACCTAAAGAGCCAGGATCTGCTTTATATTGCATTGGCTTAGACTTAGAAGGATTCTGCTGAAACCACTGCTCCAGGTTTACACTGCTGCAAATATGTGCTGAAGTCAGCTTGTAAATAACTTAGTTCTGTGTGATATTGTCTGAGGAATTCAATGGTATCATAGTCTACGTCCACACTAGGAACCTGGGAGCCTGTCCTTGGCCACCTCCCAGCTCCTCACTGGAGCAAGACCTTGGCATTCACCGGTCTTTCTCTTCTCCTTTTCCTTGGAAGGGAAAGCTGGGGAATGTGTGCTGGATGGAGCTGAGGCACATTTTGACAGCTGCTTGGTTTGATGAAGAAACAGTGAAGACCTCAGGGCACAGGATGGCACACAATGGCACACACTCAGAAATGCAGCCATAAAATGAAAGCTGGTGATAAAAATTTGTGTGAAGTGTAGAAAGCTTGGAAATCGTGTTTTCTTTAAAGCCTCTGTAACACACGCAGCATCTGGACATTAGCTCTACAAAAGAGCAAAGGTGGGAGAGGGAATTAGCCCACCCAAACTCTGTCCTTCCCTCTGAGCTTTGCAGTGTGCCATTTCCTTGGTGACTGGTCATTTACTGCAGAAGATTCCTCACCTGCTGTCACCTCACCCAGGGTACGAGTAGTGCCTTTAGGTATAGCTGACTATGCCAAGGAGTACAGTCTCCGTACAATTATGGGCAAAACTTGTAAATAGACACTTCGTTATTGATTTGTGTATAACCTCACATAGAGTGGAGAATTCTGTGAGTGCATTAAGATGTCTTTTAGGTTACCTGAATGGTCCCAGAGTGAACTTACCCGTTGAATACAAGTCACGCAGAAGGTTGTGCAGCTTGCAGGAACAGGATGAGATCTTGGCAAGTTATGGGGAAAGAAAAACGGAAACATAATGGTGAAAAGGAGCAAACAGTTTGGCTGTGATCCAGCGTGAGGATGCTCTTCTCACTTCAGAAACATAGGTGAGGCTAACTCCATTTCCCCCACTCCCATGGATGGAAAATGGGTGAGTTTGTATTTTAAGTGATCATCCTGGTGATGTCATGTCTTGAATTCTCTCCCCACCCCTTATGGGGAGAATGTAACTGCTTTGAAGTGTTTCAGTTGCTCAGTATTGAATAATCTTCCAAATATAAGACTTTTAGCTTTGCTATTCTCTTGCATCATTGTTTCCTCAAAGCATCTCCTGATTTCAGAGGCCCACTGATTCCAGAAAAATACTGTGTAAGCTGAGATATGAAGGAGTTCCACCCTGTCCTAAGTGTAAATGGTTCCTGTTGAACTTAATGAAGAAAACCTCAAGGTTGAGATTCTGATCTTAAACCATATTTTGTTCCATAGGTATAAACAAAAGCTCACTGAAACTTTATTTGTGGCAAGCATTTGTTTATTGAAAATAGGTATTCTGTTGTTTTTGAAAGAGAGCACAATGCTGTGCCAAGTTGGATGAGTAGCTGACTCTTTCATTTTCATGGTCTTTAGGGAAGTGGGGCTTTTCTTGTGTGAATGTAAATAACGTGACCACAGATGACAGATTCCAGTTCTTGCTTTTCTGAAGTTCACGTATTCTTGTCTCTGAGGGGTCACCTGAAGTACTTAGGAAATATGATTGCTTCAGCAGCAAGGGAGACTTCCATAAATATGAGGAAAGCGAAGACATTTATTGTATTTATCTAATAAATAGTTCTCTCTTGTGCGTAAGATAAAACTTTGTGAATGTAGGGAATGCATAATTTCAATAGCAAAATGTCCTAATTACTTTGGCATCTTCAAGGTGTATTTTATGAAGGTGGATGTTGTTCCAGTTCTTAACTCTGTTTGGTTTAATTCCAGGAGACACACAGTCTGTGTCTTTTTGAATTTCAGTGTTACTCTTGCCTTTTCATAGCCAACTTTTTTTCCCTTTCTGAAATGTGTAGCTTGGAAACGAGGTCCTTTTAATGAAGCTTTTGAGTCTCACAAAATATGATTAATCTGATTAGTGGTTCAGACTCTTTTTATGCTTACATTAACTAACACAAAGAGCCCCCCTACAGGTTAAAGTTTAAATGTGGATTACCAGATAAAGCTAGTCCTGACGAGGTTTCTATGGTGCAAGGAAAAATTGAATTTGCCTTTCACCTCATTTCAGCCTTTGTCATCCTGGTTTTTGCCCTTCTCCCTCATTCACAGTGAGGATATTAATTTTGCAGTAAAATCTTTAAGCAATTATGCAGATAGCTTGGAAAAAGCAACACACAAACACAATAAGAAAAGCTTAACTGAAAAATGGACCCCAGATATTCATTAAAACCAGATGGCAGCATTCCTAGCAGCATAACTTTGGATGTTTGGACTAAATTTGTATTAATGTGTCGCAACCAGATGACAAAAATGAACCACTGTCATACAATTGTATGTATGTATTGTACTTCATATTTACAATGTAGTGAAGTATAGTAACCAGTACATGAATGTCTTTTTTGATAAACAGCTAAGAAAGGCTATCCTTTCACACACAAACACATCCATCTTTAGATAGCATTCCTCTGTGGGAGGCTTGCCTTCAATTTAACAGATAATGAACTTCTTCAGATGAATCAGAAAATTGATAGTGAAATGAAGTTTAGTATTTTGCAGTGCAGCATCTACCCATACAAGAATGTTTATAGTTTCAGAATGTGGTTTATTAAAATTGCTCCTTTTTTTTAAATTTCTCATCAGTCTAGTTACTCTAGCTAATTTTTATCCCTAATCACTTTATTTTGCAGATTATTTTTGTTACTGCTCTTTCAGAAATGGCTATAGGAAATTGGAGAGAAATAGCACCTGCAAATACACTTAATTAAAAGCATGATTGTGTACAGGGGCTTCCTATATATTTCTCTCTGAACAATGAAGATGGAAAGGTGTGTTTTCTTTTTTTATTTGGCATGCTCCATATAATCCAATAAAGCGCAACTCACATAGCACACCAGCCAGGGTAGACTACAGTCTCCCCTCAGTGAACACACATAATTCCCATTACTGCTAATGGGAGATGCATCTCCCTACACAGAGGCAAGAGGGATCTTAGATGTACATGTTATACATATGAAAATATCTGGCAAGGAAAGAGGTGTCTAGCCCTGACAAATTGCCAGGAGGCATTTTGTTTTCCTGTTAATTATAGTAATTATTTATCATGCATTAAAATAGTGCCCTAAATTTGCATGGCACTGTGTGCAACACAAATAAGCTGTATTCCCTGCCGAAAGGAGCACACCATGAAAAGATGACAAACAAGCACAATGGTGAGGCATTGGTGCATCATCTGGAGTAACAACAAGTCATGATCCACTTCCCAGACATCAGGATTTTGAAAGACTTGGAGGGTAAGAGACCTGTCCTGGGACAGAGGGCAGTGTGAGCACAGCTGAAGAGCCTTAATCTGCTAGAAGCCAGAGGAAGGGCTTGGGAGCAGCCTGGGGAGTTGAAATCAGAGGCTGGGAAGGGTCTGCCTACCCTCCTGGGCCATGGTATGAGAATTAGCAAGGGGGTCAGAACAGGCAAGGTGCCTGCGGTGCAGGAGAAGGTGAGCTCAGCAGCAGCTGACAGGCAGAGCTCAGGGGAGGCAGCAGTATACAAGGTGAAAGAAGAAAGTTTTGGTTAAACCAGAGCAAAAGCCAGAAAAGTGCTAGAGAGGGCAGTTCAGTCAGGAGCCAGCAGAAAATATTTTTCTGTGACAAAGATATAGGGACACTAATGATTCACCACTGAGCATTATATTAATCCCTGATTGTGTAGCCTTGGCCTCTCCCTACTGTTGGTTCTGTCTAGATTGAAGAGAATCTAGTTTTTACCCTGTTTGTAAATATGTTTTACATGATCACACATCTCTGCATGTATTTTATGTCTGTGTCAGGCTGTGCCCTACAGTTAGTGAATCCGCTGGCCGGTTCTTATAAGCTTTGTGGAAATGCGTAGTAAGGGAAGATGTGCTATTGTTCCCACTGCGGGAAAGGCTTCTCAGATACCAGGAGTCCTTCCAGGACAGAGAATGTCCTACCTGGGGCAGCACTTTACTGCTGGAGCTTCGAACCTCCTGAGATCCCAGGGAATCTATCTAGGAGTACAAAGCCAGGGGAGAACAGGCATCTTTCATTCTGCTGCTCCTGGAAGTACTTGTATTGTAATTGAAATTTAATCTGGGTTCATGAAATGTTTATGAACCTGGAACAATTGTATGAAGTTTCAGTCAGTTGCGCTGCAATTTCATTTACATATTTATTTTTGGGAAGGAACATGAGCCTTCGAATACTGAAAAAAAAAAACCCAACTTTTTTCATTTTTTTTTAATTTTGAGTTGGTCTAAGGTAGGTTACTAGAAACTCTTGGGTAATCACCAGGATTAAGAGGAACTGTGTGGACTCATTTTTCTCAAAAGATATAGCAACAAGCTTTCAGCCCTTGTGTTATCTTTGAATCAGTTGAAAAATAACTGATGGCAATAACCAGTGGCAGCCCTCCCAAATTGTCAGCTGAGGGCTTCGTTATGTATTCTTTCCCCCAGAAGGATTACCCAGGAGAGTGCAAGGGGGGCGTGCAACTCCCTCAGTGCTGCTCTAGAGATGCTGGAATGTGTTTAATTCAGCAGAAGCTGAAGGCAGTTAGAAAGCCGCATGTTCGTTTCCATAAGGAAAAAACCAGCAGACAGTGATACTATCTGAGGCTCTTAGATTAGGTGGCTTCTTGAGCTACTCCGGAGGTGCAGGTAGTTTAGAAAAATCTCTTGACCTTTTCAGGCTTCCTCCGCCATGATGGGTATACGTAGCTGTGTAAAATGATAGGTAGTTTACAGCTTGCCTTCCCTGGGGTGAAGCTGATTTACAACGTGCTTTGTGTGTAATTTGGCTATAGAGAGACAGTTTTACACCCAGCTTTTGCTTTTTGGCTACGATGAGGACTGTAAAAATGCTGTGATCTTGGAATGTGCATGTTCTTAATTTGTTTCTTCTTAGAGATGCAAGGCTCGCTGAGACTGGTGCTAGGCTGAGGTAATCCACTGACCTAATATCTGGACCTAAACAGATTAGATAATCTTCTGAATGGGTGCATATTTATTTTCCTGAGTGAATGGAGTTATTGCATCTGAGCCAGTCCTGACTTCCACTCAGTGGAAAGATTGGGCAGCTGCTTCCCTTCCTCCTCCTTCTCCTTCTCCTTCCTTGAGGTCAGTAATGCTTCAACTTAATTGTGAACTGAGAGACCCTGAAGTAGCAGGCCTTGGCAGAGAAGTTAATTATTTTCTGGAAGGTGGACAGGCACACATTCTTACTTCTCTGCTTCGTCTGTCTGGTAGAGCTCTCATTATATAAGAATCTATACATCTAATTTAGCCTGTTTCCATACTATCAGCACAAAATGGAATTCACATGCTTAGCAAAGCATCAAGACCTCACTGTTTTGATCTGATGCAGTTATTCAGGATTCCTTCACTGTTCTGTCCCTGCTGAGGCTCAGACTCAAACAAGGAAATGCTGTGACTTCATGACCTCCAAGATGGGATTTACCCTTTCCCAGAGGAGCTTGAAGCCTGGTGATTTCTGACCATGGAAGGGAGGCTCCAGGTGCAACGTTCCATTAACAAACCAGCAGATTCAATGTGTGTAAAACAGGTACTGTACACTCCACTGCTGAGCCCAGGTATACGGGAGGAGCGGCAGTGTTATCGGCACTGGGCTATCTCTGCTTATCCTCTGCTGGGTGCTCTGGCCCCTTGCAGCACATCCCTCAGCTGAAAGTCTGCATATATGGCTCTGACGGCTACTTCAACTGCTCACCACACACCAAGCAACATCCAGCCAGTTCCTGAGCCACAACTGTCTCTTGGCCAAGTGTCCCAAGCTTACATACTGAGCATGACACCTTATGGCATGAAATATCCCTTTGGTCAGTTTGGGTCATCTGTCCTGGCCGTGTCTCCTCCCAGCTTCTTGTAAAGCAGCAGCTGGGAGGACAGGGGCAGTATGAGAAACTGAAAAAGTCTTTGTCTTTATGTAAACATTGCTTAGCAACAACTAAAACATCAGTATTATTGACATTCTTCACAGCACAAATCCAAAACATAGCCTCTTACTAGCTACCATGAAGAAAATTAACTCTGTCACAGCCAAAACCAGCACAGATCCACACTATAGCTCCTTGTATCTGCCTGCAATCAATATCCATTATCCTCTCACCTTGTAGGGCGCACAGTACTGATGCTGAGCTGATGGCTCATATTTTGGAGTGTTTGGTTGGTAATGTCCCACATCTCATTAGCTCAGGATTGTAGGCAGGGGTTTTGTATTGCATCAGCTGAGTATAGGACAGCGTGATTTGTAGGAAGGCTTGTAATAAGATCACCATCCACCATGGACCAAGAAGGACCAGGACTCAAAGCAGCCTGAATTGCTTATCTTTTCTGCATATATACCTTCCATACACTGAAATTTCTATGATCCTATCCAGAGAACTGGCGTGGTGGATGCCAAAGGGTCCCTTTCCAAAGTGTCCATTTCCACACTGAGTTTAGTGTCATCAGCAAACTTCATCAGGGTACACTGGACCCCATCACCCAGACCACTTATGAAGATGTTAAATAGCATTGGGCCCAATACCAATCCCTTGGGGACCCCACTTGTGACAGGTTGCTAGTTGAAAAAGGAGCTATTTGCCCCCACCCTCTGGGTGCTGTCTGTCAGCCAATTCCCCACCCACCACACAGACCACTTGCCTAGACCGGAACGCATCAGTATATATACACACCCACAGATATTCATGTATAGTGGCAAAAACAATATCTATACTTGGAGAGTGTGAGTCTGTGTTTCCCTGTTCCAGAGGAGAAAACTAACTGTAGATTCATTCATCCTCTCCTGATTGATAATTTGATTGAAAAGTCAACCTGGCCTTTACAAAAATAATTTGCAATATAATTCTTTTTAGAGGGGACTTTTTTAGATTACTTCAGAGACAAACTGTTTAAACCTATTTGAATCTGTCATAGTTAGTCAGGATAATTGATATTGACATTACTTCTAATGTTTTCACTTACAGTTTAGTGCAATGGACACATGTTTTATATTTGTGACTGCATATATTTACAGTTAAAGAGATGGGGATTGTAATTTAAACTTAATTTTTTTCACTTCTAATAGTAAAAAAAAAAAAAAAAAAAATCTCAGCTGCAGGAAGGTTGGTCCAAACAATCTTTATTGCCAGCAAGTTACCAGGGTATCTTTCCTTCCCTTCCCCCAAACTGTTGATTTGATATTTTTTTTTCTACCTTGGCTTTTTTTTTTTTTTTGTCAGTTTGATATATATTCACATTTCTCAGCTTATGTTTCTTATTAAATAATAGACACAAGTTGAGATAAGTCATTAAATCTCACAAGTTGGAGTTCAGTTTTCTTGCAGATGAGAAATCTCTTTAGATTCTTTAGGACAAAAAGCATCATGTATTTGAGTTCTCCGAAAGCATTTAATAAAGCATGAAAAGATATGACATCAATCCCAGTAAAACACAAGGGCAAATGAATGATGTTACTGTAAATCTTTACATCAATCACGCCCAGGACTTTCGAAACAATATAGTTTTGTTTGCATTTCAGAAGTGACAAACAACTCTTCTGACTGGCTTAACATAGTCACTTTCCATTAGTGAAGACCAGAAGCAAGTCAGAATTAAAATGTGGCCCTTGGTTGCCAGGCAGCCGAGTTGTCTTGACATGGTGGTTAGTTTCCTTTTCATCGAGTGACAACAGTGAAATGAAAGAAGTTTTGAAAAACTTGATAATGGTTTTCAAAGGAGGAGGATAATTGGTGGGGCTAGCTTGTGCGGCTCTGTGTGGAAACTTTCGTCTGCGGTAAGGGAAGACTGTCACTAAAAATTTAAACTCTTGTACACAAACTTGACCTGGAATCTTCTCCAGATTTTCGCTGGTTCATTTGTAGAACACTTCTCTCAGCCCAAGGGGTGCTGGGATGAAAGCGTTAGGACAGATGGGTAAAGCCCCAAAGGAAGAAAAGAATCAATAGTTGTGATTTAATCCATCAGTGAAAGGGAGGAATTAAGTAAAATCTTTAAAATGGGGAATTTGTAAAAGATCTTTTGATAGTACCTATAGCAGAAAATAATTTATCATCTGATCGCTGTTGAAAGTTAATGGCATTTGGACTTAGAAAAGCATATTTTTGACACATTTTGCCAGAAACCAAGCAATTTTCCTGCTGTTATTTTTTATGTTCTCTAGACAATAGATAATTTAATTCAAAAAAATTTCCCCGAGATGACAAAAACCTAAAGCATAACAGGATGATTGCAAGGTAAGCTTTTGCTGCTGATGTTAATAATGCAAAAACTAATGGGACATTAATATTAATAATCATATAAGTTGATATGAAGTAATATTTGTGTTAAACTGTTATAAAAGTCAGATGTATGCATAGCTGTCCATATCATTCATTTGTTAAAAGAAAAGGGGGGGGGGGGGGGGAGCTCAGCAAAATGTACCCATAATGAAAGAAGGGACCAATTAGGGTTGGATTAACATTCATGGTTATTTACAGTTGTTTTTGTACTTGTTCTTGTGCTCTGACTTCCTAAAATTTCACAACCCAAAGATTTAGAAAAATGGGGTTGTTTAGACGCGAGGTGCAATGAAGTGGCTGCAGCCATTGTGCAGACACCACCTCTCTCATTATACCCTCTCAATCAACACTCGGCACACAGGAAACCGCAATAAAGCCCATCTGCCACGGTTAATCTGCAGGCAAACCCACACCCATGTCTGTGCCCGTTACTCTCCAGCCTTATTATTCTCAGATCCAAAGCTTCATAAGGGATCAGCCAAAGTCCATTAAAGTAAATAATAGCTAGAAATGACAGGCTTAGCAAGGATTGGGAGGAAGTTGAAGACCAATCTGAGCTGTGAGCTCTGATTAATAGAGAAAAGCATTAGGAGAAAAGGGGAGAAAAATGACCTCAGCCTGCTCCAAAGAATTCCTGAACCTTGGTTGTTAGGGCAAGTGCTACCATCTGAGACGTTAGTGATCCTTGAATTTCCTTCACTTTGATGCAGCTCAAATGGGAAAATTTTGAAGGTTCAGCAAGGCCCCAGACCTCAGCTGGAAAGCCGTCTGGAGTCAACCCTGTCAAAATTCTCTTGTGGAAAAGAAAGCCTTTATTAGCTAGATTGCAACAAAAAACCCCACAGCCTCTAATAAGTAGAGAATGCATGCTATAGATTGCATATACATTAATTATTAGAGGGTATTTAATTGTTCTCATCTGTATCCAAATGCATGTACAAGATCTTTTAAAATACCAGCTAGAGTGTGGGTAAAAAAACGCAGAATACACACACACACACACACACACACACACACACACACACACACACACACACACACAAACCCCCTACCTTCTCATACCATTTTTATTTGTTCAACTTCTTTTTTAATAGAAGATTCAGTTCATTGACAATTGATAGAATGCACTGCTTGGGAGAACTGGTAGATACTGTTGATGCTTGCGAGGATGTTGCATGTAATGTTTGCTCTCCCATTATCTCAGCTTTGTGTTGTACATGAACAGATTATAAAGAAACCGATGCCAAGTCAACCCTGCACAAGGCTTTCTAGTGCTAAAGAAAATTACTGCTCCAAAACCAGGAACCTGGGCAGTTCAAAAATATTTTCTGTTGTTTTTTCGCGTAAATTACCTACCTCTCTTCCAAGTATATGGCTGGAATATATTTTATTTTGCTTACTGGGGAGCATGAACAGTCATTTACTATTTATCCTAATATTTACTTTTACTGTGTTGTAAAAATCCACTGTCCAGTTAAGATAGTCCATGTGCTACTGCACTTTCACAACTTCAACTGAGCAAAACCTTGAAAATGAGGAGCTTGTGTGTGGTTTTAGATCTAGCTAAGGAAACGGCATTGAACTGATCAGTCTCAGACAGCAACCCAAGCAAAACTATTCAGAAACATCTGGTGCATCTGTACAGGTGTTTCTCTGTCCCCGATGAATTTTGGGGGTAAGATATTAATGATCTCAATGAGAGCTTCTTGTCAGGGCAGCTCATGCGATGATACATTCATTCTAAAAGTTTGTTACAGTATGCACTTTTCATAAACAAGATGGATAGGATGGTGGTTAAAATGATGACGCTGCCATGATATTGCTGATAACTTAGCTGATACCCTGTTCATGGGCACGTGATGCAATTTTCATATTTTAATCTTAAGTAGAACCAGAAATGGCAATTATGAAAAGACAAAATAGATACCACCAACAGCTGTAATTGCTATCTACTCTGCTCAAGGATAGGCAAAAGACACAGTAAATCAATATTAAGATCTCTACATATGCAGGTATCACAACAAGGACATCATATAACATCATTATAAGAAAACCCTAATAAAATTTAGACAGTTATTCCAAAGAATACAGGATGAACATGGAGTGTGTGTGTGCAGCTAACTAGTTCTCTGTAGTTTCAGCTGATGTCTTAAAATAAATGCTTGTCTGTGTAAAAGCATGTGTCTTTCCATAGAAAAAACCCATGTATTTTAGGAAAAACAATTATCCTTATTATTATTATTTTTAAATAGATGAATACTAGTGATAGTGTCTTCACTAGTGACAATTTCAGTATTTTTCTGTTGGTCAATGTAGGAACTATAAGATGGTAAAGAACGAAGTGGCACTGTCTTTCTTTTAAAATAAGTAAGCTACAATGCCTCTTTTTTTTTTTTCCCCCTGAAATGCAGGTGACATGTTTTATTTGGCACATTGGCCCTAACTGCTCAAACTGTATGCCTTCGCAAGATATTCCATATTAAAAATTAAAAATATTCTCATGTTCAAGAAAATGTACATGATTTTCAGCGGAGTAGCAGCAAATAATATTATGATGCGGCTTGTGCATAAGGGTTTGTAGTAATTAAAATACAATGAAATATGAAAATGTAGAATGTAAGCAAAATCTTTATGCCACTAAATATTCAAGACACTAAGATAACTGAAAAAAAGCAATAAACAAACTGAATATGGACAGAAAAAACAAGCAATATGTCCTGCATACCAACTTTCTGTTAAGGGAAACAAATAACATCTTTTGCTTTTCTTTTTAAATTATTTTAAAAACCGCACTATGATACTGCAAGATAATACATAGAAACCCCATGTATAAAGTCTGACTTTAGCTATAACCTTTTAATATATCTTTATACAGCTATTAACTTTTCTGCTCAGTGTAAAACAGAGTTAGCCCAGCATCTCTTGGCATAAGTGTGACGTGTCCAAGGTATGTTTCCTTTTGACCATACTCAGAGCTATCAAACGCAGTTTTCTGTGCTCATTCTTCCACTGTCCTGAAAGCGTGGATCATGTAACACATTGCAGGTACCTCGGGTAGTTTTCGGTACTTTTCTTCACTAAAACCAATGCTGTTTCGCTTATACTTCTTCTCTTGTTTCCAAGTGGAAGGCTGGCTAATACTAATTATATATAGACTATCTTCGTCTAAGAGTTCAGCCTGACACTGGAGATACATTTGGTTTTGAATATAGACCTCATCCAATGAATAAGGAGGAACCGGAACTTTTCAGCAATAATGCTTGCCATTTGTTTAATGAATGTATAAATAATACTATAAGTTTGAATGGGGTTTGGAATTCATTAGTTTACACAGGATTTGAAATAATAATCTCTCAGCAACATTTGATCAAATAATCCATCGGTCAAAAGCGTCCATTGCTGGAATCAAACAAGTCTGTGTCTCTGAGAATCTAAAAAACCAAAGAACAGATTGTGGCATTGATACCAGATTGCTCTGTTTATTATACAGGAACTCCAGTTTACAGTTTCCTCTTATGTTATTGGTTAGTCTCCCTTGGATATTTTCATACTGGTTATACACTTAAATATAGCTGCAGCCCACAGATATTCCTATAAATTTTGTTTATTTTACTCTAAACGTCTCTGTGCCTTACTAGAAAGGATATTTTTAATGAAAGATTTAGTATAAGCCTTCTGCTTATAAACATGAATTTGTGCACACAGAGACAGAGATCTGCCCAATTTCAAAACAGAGAGAATAACAACTTGTACTCTTCCATCATATTGTATGCAGTCACCAAAAAGCAGCATGTTTTTTTTCCTGTAAACCACCAGGAGATTGTATTTTCTATAGCACAGTCTTCAGAATGATGTCACCTCGTGTTTTGTTTAACACCTGGCATGTTGCAAAAATCCCATATATGTTACACATAACTGGACAGTTTTAACGAGCGACTGTCTGGGTCTGTTTCAGTATGGTGCAAATGTAAAAACTGCAATTCTGGTTAAATTTTATTACTTTGAATGAATTTCTACAGGGGAAAAAAACAGCCTATGCTGGTAAAATGATAATGCTGTATATTTTTAATAGAAACCATTTTCCCCTCCCAGTGAATAGATACTGGAAATCTATCTATTAAAAAAAAAAAGCTAACGACTATAAAATTTTCTGGGCAACCTTTAGCATAATTTGAAGAATGTAGGACCAATTCCCTAGCCATAAGGCATCTCTGGCCTTTAGGTTCCCTAGCATTTTTGACTCCCACCACCTCAGGGAGCCAATTCTCACTTTGCCCTATTTACGTGTAGCAAAAGCCCCATTTCTCATTCTATTACACTACAAATGTTAAGTGCAAACCCCTTCTCTTCCTTTCTTTCCTCCCATTCTTCCTTATCCCCACTAGCAGAGAGCTTGCACAGGGCATTATTGCTAGAACCATCAGGAACTTTTACATCTGCTCCCTTCCTGAAATAGGAGGAAAATATAAATATTTGGCCCCAAGATAATTTATTTATATGGGAACAGAAATTCAGTTTAGAGAATCCATGTCAAGGACTCCCGTGAGTCTTTCAGATACCCCAGTATTACCTCCAGGAGAGCAGGGACTTCATTTCAACTGTAAACACGCTTGCAGTTCACCACAAACATGTCAATAATGGTAACAAATAGCCCCGCTCTGTCTCATACATCGCGAGCCAGGGGACATGTGCAAAAGCTATTTTTAGAGATGATGCAGGAAGACTCATTTTACTTAATGAGCAACACAAAGATTAAAAAGAATACAAATTTTTAAAAAATTGTACACAAGGGGGTGGGGGTGTGTGTATCAAAAATCTGTGGGAGTAAAGGGGGAAAAATAGGAGAAATGAAGTGCTATTTACCCTGCCATTATCTAACCAGTCTGTGTTTCTTTGGACAGTAATCATGGGACCCAGATGCTAAGGGTAAGTGATATTTTCCCACAAGCAGTTTCTGGCTCGTTGGCAGCTTTTGTAGGCAGTTGTGTTGGCAGCCTTGGAGCTGCCTCTGGCTCTGTTTTGTGGCTTTGCTCTTGATGGGCTGCCTGGGCTGCCCTGGGCTGCTGGATGCCATTTCCCTCTGTCAGCCCATAGGCTTTCTGGAGCTTTGCTCTGCTCAAATCCCCAGTGAAATGGATAAATGGGCTCTTCTGAGGCAGAAAGGGAATCTGTTTCCTGGCTGTTGTAGACATTAGGTGAATTACTGCTTCAGGTACTCAGGAAAACTTCAGCCATTTTGCAATTTTTGGCTTCCCTCAGCTGTAATATTGGTCACAAATGCACAGCTAGGTACAAGTCCAGGTGTCAGTACTAGCTTCCCCCCACCCGCCCTTTTTTTTTTTTTTTTTTACTGTATCTTTTCTACCTGCTACTGTATTGTGTGATCTTTTGCAAACCCTTTCTTTTTAATTGTGCCCTATTTATGATATATTAACATCACCATATCATCAGAAAGTAAATATGGTATCTCAAATACCATAGGAGTAAATTAAGGATTAAAAAAAGACAAGTTCTGCATTTCAGGCAGAACTGGTAGTTTTCTTCCCTAGCTTACTTGTAACTCAATCGTGCTTTAAAAAAGAAATTATATAAAATAAGATATTTGTCAGTCATTCTGCATATTCTGTCTTGAACCTGTAGATACAACTATCATAAACTATTTTTAAACATTACTCCATCTATTAGATATGTTTGTTTCTATGCAGCCAATATACAATATTTCTTTTACATGTTTATTATTTTCTTGAACAAAATCAGAATATTATATTTTTAAAAGATTTATAAGTGTGCTTTACAATAAGTAAAGCTCTTGGGCTGTTTAATAAATCAGGGAATAATATTATATATGTTTCTATACTGTTTCCCTTTTTTGCCTGGTGTGTTCTACTTCATTTGCAGCTCGATTGAAAAAAATACATTTCTTGAGTAATGATTAACTTTTTCGTGGCTTTCAAACTTCTAAGTTTATTAATTCTGGATTTTTCATTATAATTAGTAAATTGCATGTTTGTCAAACTATTACAATAAAAAGGCAGAAAAATCAATTGTAGCTTCACCTGCAAAACCAGATTTCTAGGTTGTTTTGTTTTGTTTCCCCTGGAGTGCTCTATGCACTTTCTGGCGTGCTAGTTACCAGAAAGCTGTGAGATCACTTGTTAGATTTGATTGGAATTGTGTATCATTTTACAATTAGTTTTGTCCACTGAATTATTTCCTGTATATTCATATACTGAAAGTGTTTATTAATTGGCTGTTCATACACTGTTTGTTTGGTTTTTTAAATAGAAATAATGAACTCACTAGAAATAAGAAAACAAAAACCCTCTCAAGCAATTTGTGTGAGTTCTTTTACACTTTGATGTCACCAAATCCCTGTAATTCTATTTCTGTCAGGAAATTACCACATGCCAGAGATTCCTCTATGAAATGCTGACAGTCCATATTTCTAAAAATGTATGATTCTTAAAATTTATTTTTATTAGACTGACATCAAAGATCACTGTGGATTTCTTGGCCATTGTGAACTGATTGGTGATATTTCCATTCACCCTTAGTTCTGTAAGAATCTAAAGGAAGAAAAGGTGGTCTTGTTTTTAATTTGCAACTTTTTTTTTTTTTTTTTCCTGTTTTAAGTTGAACAGATGATGAATGAACAGGAAAGGCTATTCTCAATCTAGGCGTATTTAGAATATGTTTTTCCTCTGATCAATTTCTATCAGTTTCCTTTCAGGACGTTGTGACTTGTTATAAAATCTAATTCTGATGACCAGTCCTTACTAGGTTCCTGCTGACAGAAGACGTGCTCATTAACTGGGATTTATAGATTATGAGCTATTTGGCTCATAGTTTTTAAAGAACTGGTATAAAAGGGTGTGAGTGGAAATTGTCATTTTAAGTGTTTCCAGCTTTTCTGCATAGGTGAGCTTTTACTACACACAACAAAACCCACACCAAACCAAACCAGAGTAGAATAAACCACTAAAAGCAAGCAAGCCACAGTGTCTAGTCTTAGCCATGCATGGTAGGCACGGTCGTTGCTCATATCTCTAAACTATGTCTGGAACATCACTTCCAAAACTGATTCTCCTTTTTTTAATGAAATACCTGAAGGATAATATTAGTGTGTCATATTGTCCATCCACATGGCTGCTGGCTCCTGTGCTTTCCTCACTAAACTGATGTAATTAAACAGGATTGTTCATTTTCCTCCCTGCAGTGCTTCAGTCCTGAAAACTTGCTTCAAAGAAACTCCCAGACTGGAAGTGGTGCAGCTTTGGAGAGTGGAGCTCTCACTGTACTTCAAAGCAGGGAAAAATCTTGCAGCTGCCTGGAGCCCGCTTGCCCCAGGAGGTGTCACTGTTGGGACTAGCAGGGTGAGCTCCAGATCTGCTGTTTATTTTTTAAAGGCTACATTGACCATGAGGTAGGAATTGACCTGTATTACATCTCCTTCCCTGCCCCCAGCCCTTCTGGGGAAGGGTAATCACAGGTAAAATTAGCTTGTAGCTTATACAGAGGTACGGGCAAATACAATTTTTTTTTAAAGACATTGAATGCTGGGTACCTTAAGAAAGACGGGCTAATCTAGGCTTGTTAAAATCCAGGCTTGTTAAAATAGGCATAACAGGAATAAAATTCCTATTCTTATAGTGCTTGTAAATTATACTGAGTCAGGGAGGAATTGTCGTGATATAACTCGTGTCCTCCACCTCGAAGAGTATTAAAATGAAAAAGAACTTGTGACGTGAGATTTATTGCGTAAATGTTAAGATTTTACTAAATAATACTCTCAAGATATTTTACATTTACTAAGTTCTCTTTTATTAAAGAAAAAAAGTATACTTATAGATCACCCAAGGATTCAAATTAAATAGTTATTTCTAACCATAACAATAATGCAAATAGTCTGTGTGACTTCCTGTGGACCTATTAGAGACTGTAAACTATTCTTTTTTTTTTTTTAAGTATTAATTTTAAGATTAGGAGTTACCCTGATGCATAGTCTATACAGAAAAAAAATCTTAGTAAGGTAGGCTTAAGTTTTGGAGCAGCCTACAACAGCCTGAGGTAAGTTGCTTCCATATTCACCATCAACATTTTGCGCTTTTTCTCTAGTATCAGTGTCTTCTTTCAGCCTTCAGCTTGGGGATTTGTTCACCAAATCTGTCAGCTCACCCACTTTCCATGAGTTTTGGTGTTAAGAAGTTTCCTAACTACACAGCAGTAAGTTAAGATCTAGTGAGTCGCATTTTCTGCCTAGTAGATATTTTTTATTTCCATGGTTTGTGGCTGATAACTAGAGTAACAGGAATTAATGAAAGGCAACTGATTCTAAATATCTTCAAACTCACACTTCATATTATTTTTAAAGGGTACAGCAGAAACTTTTTTCTTCGCAGCCAGAACTGCTGATATTAGCACAGAGCACACTGTCCATTGCCTTACAATGTTAAATTTTACCTAAATGAGGGGGTTTGAAGTTCTTTGTCTTTGTGTTGTCATTGTGGAAAGCTCAGAGAAGCAGGGTTCCTCTATCATTCAATAACTTCCTTTTCTTGTGCTCTTGATTTAATTTCTCTGAGCTTTGATGTATGTTTTACTCTAGTTGTGAGAAATGCATATATAAAATGCCACATGCATACAAGAATTTCAAATTTAAATGGAGTTAAGCTCCAACTTTAAGGGGAGCCCTGTGCACAAAGAAAAATGATTACCCGTTAATTTTCAGACCTATAATCTTAAAATGTTTCGAAATGTCATAGAGGCAAATACATCACAGCTAGGATAAATCTTTCTAGTCTTCTTAGTTTTTTTTTTAAAAAAGCGAAGTTATACCGTACATGATAGCTTCAAAAAAGCACAATTATCCTATGTTTTGCACCATATATTTATCAGTAATCCGTTCTGTGTGCAACTTTAAGATAAAAGCTTGTAGTTGCTCCACTGCATGCTTTTCCAAGTCACTTGAAAATAGCAAAATTGCAGCTGGAGAGGCTGGCCAGTAGAGGCCTCTCTAGATTTGCCTTATGATTAAGGACTCTGCCTGCCTGGAATCAGTCGCAGCGAGCGAAAGTACTTGAAAAGATTCAGTTGCATGGGCAGGGGGGGAAGATCACTTTTTAATGCCCTTTTAAGTTGCAAGATGTTGATTAATGTTGCCCTTTACATTAATGATGTTTCAAGTAAAAGAAAACAAATTTAAAATGGATAAATTCTATTGAGGATGCATTAATTAAACAGAGACTTTACCATATGCTGTGGCTGGAGTGCTTGCTGGCCTTTCTGTTGTTGTTACCTGTGTAAAATCCACCCCATCCTCTACATGAATGCCCAAGCTGAATAGCCATTTGAATGAAGGCTTTAGTTTGATTCGCCATACAAGGGGTACTGTGTCACTGTGTTTTCTTTCTAGGAGTCACTAAGTGATTTCTATATCTGTTGTCATGGTGATATAGCAAAGCAGGGGAAAATGGGGGCAACTCCGGGCTTTCTCTACACCCTCTGCACTAAGAACTAAGATGTTGTTAGCAGGCCTATAAAACATTGGGCTTTATCTGGGCCTTCTTTTTGTTCTCTGATTGTCAATAAAACTCATTTTAAGGGTAACAAGGACATCTAAATGTCATCTGTCACAGTGTTAGAGAGATTAAGTTTGTTTAGGAACTTGTGCTGGACAAAAGGCCACTATTTGTTCGGCAGATACAAAGCGGTGTTGGCCATCAGCAATCTTGATTTAGAAGGAGGCTGCATGGAGCATCCAGGAAAGATCAGCTCAGTTGCAGGTGATAGCAAGAGGCTCCTTGACACGACAGCATTTAAAACAACACCAAACAAATATGGTTTTGAGTTAGGAGTGGTTTTATCGGGGTTTTGTTCTCTTGGGATTGGTTTGTTTTGCTGGGCTTTTTTGTTACTGTCTGCATTGCAGACCGTGTGTTACTGGAGTAGCTGCATAGACCTGACGTAAGAAAACAGCCATTGACAGCGGACGGCCTGTTTAAAAACATGACACACACACCTGATAGTCCTTGAATGAATAAAAAAAGAAGAGGGAAAGGAGGTTTTTCATGGAAAATCCAACAATAATAGGTGCTGCATTAACTCAGCATTTACTCAATAATGAGGCTAAATGGAAAGTACAGATTAATGAAGACATTGGTGTTATTAAAATCAAATCCTGTGGTTCATATGCTTTTCTTAATAATGAACATTGTGGCTATTGGAGAGGAGGAACAGGATTTTTTTCTATTAATTTGGCACACATCCCAGATCTCATTCAACCAGAACCTATCCTGTGCAAAATGCAACCCATGGCCTTTATGTTCCAGTCTTTCCGTTTTATATTTGTGTTAATCCAGAAAAAAGGCTTTTCTTTTTTCAAATTAAAGAAAAGCAAAGGGTGATTTTTGAGCCTAGGTATTAATTAAATAACACAGACCAGCCATGTTGATTTTAGCACAAAGGTTGGTTGAAAAGTGTCCCTAGAAGGGAGTCGTGATGGGGTTTATTGTACTACAACTACACTTAATTCCAATGGTTTTGTTTGGATAGTAACGTGAGGTATAGTGCTGACTGAAATCTTTTGGGATTTGCATATTTAGTGAGATCTGTAGTCAAATATTCAGGACATACACCTTGACAGGTAAGACTATTTTAATTTCATTTGGTAAGATTCCTAGAGTTCCAGCACCAAACAAGCAGGATTTGAGATGCAGCTGAACAATGGTGTTGGCAAAGCTGAGTGCTCACTTTGCAATATGCTCAGTGTGGAAGGAAGCTGCATAACTTACTCGATGGTGGGTTGTATGCATCGCAGCAGTGTTAGCTCCTTAGTGATGGTTTTCCCATTATGTTGACCCAGCCATTTTTCTCGTGGATCTGCAGAGTGGAAGCATACAGTGTATCACAGGAGACAGGGTCTGTGTCCTCTCAGGTAGACCAGAAGTTAAAAGTATGAGATAATGCCACTTCTCAGTGAACTAAACCTTTCTCTCTAACAAGCTACCCCAGGTCAACCTGTCAGCTGTGTCATGCGTGTGGATGAGAGTAACTCTGGCTGAAGAAGTAAGACCTCCAGAGCATGTTGTGTTAGCTTCTGTTTTCCCCATTTCACAAGGCTGCATTAATAGTGAAATTAGATACACACACCATGGTAAATCCCCCAGAAGGAAACCTTGTCATGTACTGGAAGTTATATCATCTCATCCCTTCTTTGGCTAAGTGACAGTAAAAATTGAAAATGTGCAGCTGGGTGTATAGTAAAACTCACTACAGCATTTTTCACCTTTGGACCCCGTTTCAAAAGACTGCTTGCCTAATAACTAAAAAGTTGTGTTGAGGTTGTTGCTATAAAGGATATAAACCACCTTCACTATTTACCAGAGGCCTGACAACCATTGCTGCTGCAGAGGGCAGCCAAAGGGTGCCCGATGGGAGATCAGGATTGCTCTCTTGTCTCTTTCTATATCAGCTGTGTCCAGGGAATGCAAAATTGTGGCAGGAAGCCTCTCTGCCACCTACAGTTTCCTCCTGTGAAAAAGGCTTTCCCATCCACGCAATTTACATGGTTTTTTGACCTCTCTGTGACCAGGCTCTTGCAAATTACTTATTACCAGTAGGCTAGAACCCAGGCTTTAGTATGTAGTATTGGAATCAGTTGGCAGGAACAAAACCATACTGCAAAGATGTTGTGAGAAAAAAAGTGGGTTTTTTTCTTTGCAGGCTTCTCTGTGTTTATGACCTGCCACTCTTCTGTTTTCTATTATTTTAGGTATGTAGTCTGCTATTCATTCAGCTGTTCTCCACAGTCTGCACTGAGCTATGAGACTAGTCTTGGTCCAGAAGCTGGGAGATCCTGCCTCTCTCCTCCTTGTTCTAACTCCACTTGTTTTGGAAGAGGAGTTGCCTCACATTCCTTTTCTCTATAGCAAGAATTCTAGCATTTATGAAATGTTCGTGGGACCTTGTTGGACCCTTGTGCAAAGGACAATTTGATGATGTGAAATGCCTTCTTACTGTGGAGCAAGTTAAGACAGAAGAATGAGTGATGTGTAAGTCTCAGGTATTTGATCTGTGCCCAGTTATTTTTATGTGTAACTTTAATTTTTATATTTACTTTCTCTGCCTATGCAGTGACAATTCTGTGAAAGCTGTCACCTTGGCATCACTGGGACACCTAAATGCTACTCAGTGTGCGAAAGGGCTGCAGAATTAGGCCTCAGTCAGGAAATGTTTCAGGACCATCAAAAGCCTGACCCCTTCTCTGGCTTCAAAGAAGTTATTGCTAAGTATTATTAGACTGTTCAAACTGGGACACTTGTAATAGTGCCGGGAGCAGAAAGTGCTTCAGCTTCAATAGGCGTTTTGCATTGGTAAGGTCTCCAGGAGCAAGTTAGCAGCCTTTGAGCTTCCCACGTGCTGTTGGGAATAAGTGGGCAAAGGTGCCTGTGAGTCTCCAGGTGCACAGAACTGCTCATCAAGGCCTGGATGCAGACACCCTTCCTTGCACCTAGAGGCATTTCGTGTTGTGTAATATATTTTTTTTAATGTGAAGTAAAGCCTGGAAGAGTCAGTCCTGTCAGTTGGTGCGTGCCTTCAGCATCCATTGAAGTGAGCAAGAGCAGAGGGCATTTGGCCCCAGTTGGCAAGCATAGACCTAAAGGTTAAGCAGAGAAATTACCTGGCTGTACACCAGGGACTTAAATGTTGTGGGAACATTTTGTATGTTCTTAGAGCAACAGCTCAGAAATGAAAAGGGGAAAAATAAAACTACTTCTTCATATTCTTACCTGCCACAGATATTAGAAATGGTTATAGTTGGTAAGATGATTTCTTTGGTAATACTTGCTTCAATGTTATTCCTGCTTGTGGTTTAAATAATAAAAGAGCAATGAATTAACTATCTACACTGGAAGGGGAAAAGCACTGCCGTCTTCTACTGGAATAGCAGGGAGTCAGAAAATATTATATTTTTATTATTATTATGACTAACAATTGTATGGAAGATGTGACTGTTCAAACTCCCTTAGTAATGAGTTTAATGCTATATTTACAGAACCAGCCCGGTTAAAGAAGTTATTGCTATTTAAAGTTAATTCTTACAAATAATGAGAAAAAATTAGCAAGACGGCAAAAATGAGTGTTATTATATTTTTATAACTGTTCAGTTACTGTGAATTGCTAAGATTTGTAAAGATCTTTGAAGATGAAAAGCTCTGTGTAATATTATTATACTGGCTTGGAGAAAGTAAAAGGAAAAAACCCAGTTCATCCTGTTATAATCCTTTTAGAAATTTTAACAAATCCAACGGCTTTCAAGTAGTGGAAATATTTCAGAAAGTGCCACCACTACTACTGCTCCAGGCTATATTATCATATACCATAGTGTGCGTGGAAGCAAAGCTTAACTAAGGTCATTCTAATGAATTTTGAACAGTTACATGGACCTAATTTGACTTTCTGTCCTGTATGAAAGGCAACCTCGTCATGCTGCAACACCCAGCAGAAACCCCTGAGTCGTCTTATCAACCTCATCTGCATTTTTCATCATCTGAAAGAGCTGCAAGTAATGCTCAGTCTATGAACTCAGTACACGTGTGTGCTTTTTCTATCTTCAGTACAGGGGCTGAACAATAGGGGGTTTTTTTCAGCCTGAAAGGAACTGAAAATGTATTTCATGCTCCTATCTCCACTTCTGGCTCTGGTTTCATTTGCTCATTTTTGGTACCAGATTTGAGTACTCAGGTACAAAAGGATAATGTTTTGCCAGATTCCTTTGATATAATTTCTCCCCTCCATTCACAAGAGAGCTGCAAGGTTTCAGCAGCATTCTAGGAAGCCGTTTCCCTGTTGTTGATAGAAAATACAGGTTGCAATCCTGATCTCATGAATTCCCATCAGTGGCGTGGGGCTGGGGAGCTGGTCTTGAGTGGCCATGAGTGGCCTTGAGCCCACTGCTCTCTTAATACAGAAGCCCCACCACTTGGAGGTCCTTCCAGCCCCAGGGGTGTCCTTCCTCCCCCTCTGGGAAGGAGGGTATGAAAACCTCTTGGCTAAACTCAATGCATCGCCCCAGAAACCAAGTTGGAGTGTCTGAAACTAGGGAAAGTTGCAGAGATTTAACGTTCTTTACAAAATATAAATGCTCATTCTCCCTGTTCACTGTGCATATTCTCTACTTTCTACAAAGTTTAATTGTGCTAAATTCTTGCTCTCAAAGACATCCAGTGATGGTGAGTTCTGAAATAGTTGGAAATGAGAATTTTCATTCTGCAAGAACTGAAATACAAAAATGAAAATAAAAAATTCTCAAGAATTGCCGGCTCCCATTTCTCAAGAATTCCCAGTTCCTTTTTCTTTTTTTGTGGAAAATGTTTATTCGTGATTACTGAAACACTTCGGTAGCATTTGAGTGTTTCTTTTTAACTTTTCTCTAACAGATTATACAATGAAAGAAGTTAAATCAATACATTAAATATTTTACTTTTTTTGAAAAATGTTTGTTAAATTTATAACATTTGTAGATGTTGCTGTAGATACTTTGTAATGTTTCCATTTTTACTACATTGCCCTATACAATGGAAAACTGAAAAGAGTATATTCAGATCCTTACCACAGTTTAATTATGAAATGAAAATAATAAGTTTCTTTTTATCATTGTTGCGTTTCCCATCTTTTCATTTCAGTAAATCCCTTGTTCTTAGGTGAAGCTTCTAACCTCTCTCAGCTATTCAGTTTTCATACTTGGATCATGCACTTATGTGTCTCCTTTCTAATGTAAATAACCCTGTGCTTTCAACTTCTCTTCAGGTGAGGGTTTTTTTTTTTTTAAGGTTCTTGGCTGTTCTTAATTATCTTTTTTATCAGCTCCCCATTTATCTCTGCATTATCCCTTTTTGCTCAAAAGTGACCAGAAATAATGCTGTATTTTTGAAATGGCTTTATCATTGGTAAAGTCATTTAATGGTGTTTTAATTTTTGCCATCATATTCTTGCATCACTTCTGCTGTTTATTAACTGCAATTCAGTAATAGTACTATTGATGTTTGTGTCATCTGTCTTTCTGAATGGGTGTTAAGTGAAAACATTTTAAGGTTGACTAGAAGAAAAAAAAACAGCATTGACAAAAAAAAGATATAATTGTACATTAAAATATATTTATTATCATGATACCTCTTCACCCATCTGGCTTACATCTCTCCAAGGGTGAGCCATAGCCATCCTTGGCTGTTGAAGGTATTTAGCAGCTCCTGGTTTTGTTTTAAAATCCAAATCTTTTCCCAGGTTTTTTTGTCAGAACTGCAAACCCTTTGACAAACCTATGCCAAGGTTTGTATAAAGAAACCAGGTGCATTCTGCATTGCTTTTGAGTGGCACCCAGCTGTAATTTTACTCAAGTCCCCAGCACCATTTTGCTTAAATTGCATTTGTGTACTTGCTTTTTGCAGTTCACCTGTCTGCATGTTCTTCAGGGTATACTGAATCTTGCCAGACTGCTAAGATGCTTAATGAATTCTAATCAAAACGTGACTGTGTCTTCCAAAGCCTCATAGGAAATTGCAGAAAGACTGAAAGCAGAGTGTTTGAAGGCACCTGTATGTAAGCCAGAATAGTTTTGCTTAGCTTTAGACATCCAGCTCTATTAGAAGGCTGATCTCTCTAGGTTTCCTTTATCCTCCATGAAGAGGACTAGTATTTTAAGTACAGTGAAGTACTAAGTGGTACCAAATGCACCAACCCTTGTGTCTGTGGCCTCCCTGGTCTTCCAGCTTTAGCAGAGGGAGATGTGATCCGGGTCATAAACAGCCTGTTTCCTCTGGGGGGAAGAAAGGCTACACACAATCCACTGCTCTATCCCTTCAGCTCATACAAATTCTTGCAAAGGCCTTAGAGATGTTTGTTTGTAAAGTTCCTTGTGATTTGTACAGCAGGATCACCAGTATCTGACCGTGATTTGATACAACCAGCCAGCAAAAGTAACCCTTGTTCTACCCTTGATCTTAGAGATTTTCAGTATTGTTTGCAATCTGCTACACTGGATCTTTGAGGACATATTATGCAGCAGATATTTCAGTGCTGTCATCCGTCACTCAGTCTGCTGTGCGACCTGCCCTTTGCTAATGAGAAGATTTCTGAGCTTGGTAGCTACTTTGGTTACTAAAAGTTAACTTTGGTTACTAAAAAGACCTTTTTGTCTTTTTAGTGCTCAAGCCCATGGATAATGTTTAATGATGCTGGCTTGCAGAGAGGCAAAATTGCAAGTTCCTGTGAGTAAATCTCAGTGTTGCAGGTATGGCAAATCTTAAATTCTCGGTCTTGATTTATTCCATTAAGTATTCATCTCAGTGGACTTTATCATGTATGTACCACTAGTGTTGCAGGATGTTTTGGCTTCCTTGTCTGTATTGACATAAATAGAGTTGCAAGTTCAAGGCAGACATTCATCTCAAGACAGAGCTGATATTTCCCAGTATGGGGAGCATGAAGAGCTTCATGTGTGGATACTTTGATTATTTTTGTTCTTGGAGCCCTTGCCTACTTTCTGTTTGTATCCAAGTTATTCAACATGGCAATTTCTTTACTTCTCAGCTTCCAACCTCTACCTTAGCCACCCTGATTCTTTCCTAAATATTCTATGGCTTTTTTCTGTGTGTAATCCCTTTTCCTTAAATAATGAATCGAAAGGCACTCGTAGACTTCCCCTCTCCAGTGGAAGCTCAGGGACTTGCTTGGGATTAAACACAGTGTCAGTCCAGTATCTAAAATGTCTACTATGAAGTCCTCAGAGCTGTCCAAAGAATTACATGGCAGCACATACCCCCGACTTCTAAACAGCAACAAATGTTGAGCAAGAAAGATTTGAGAGAGCTAAATTATCTCGTTAAATTAACTGGAACATTTTAATTTTTACTAGAGTTGAGTGAGCTTGAGTAAATATGACGAATTGGAAGCTCACTTCATTTAGCAGACATCAAACACACACAGAACGTTGCCCAATTTAATTTAGCCCTGCCAAGCTGGGAAAATGCTTGTATAACATCAGTGGACAAGAAAAGGGCTAAAATTTACTCTCAGTTGAGAATGCATGCATGAATTCCCTTGACATAAACTGGTGTTGTATGTGCATGTATGTATATATATCATAAAGCTTCCCTCGGGGAAAATCCTCCAAACACCTGCAACCAGAGAGAATTTGTGCTACTATGAGTTATTCCCAATGAAGTCAATAATAGCTTTCCCTATTGTTCTAAAAGGAATACGTAAGCTCCTGTCTTACACCCCAAGGTTTATCTCCTTTTCTCTGCTGTCTCTTATCAAACACATACCAGCACAGTCACTTGTTCAGTCATGCTCTGTAGAGTGGCTGTTATTTCTTTTTTTTTTTTGTCTTTATACCCTGAGCTTAATGGGCACATTTTGTGAAGAGTGAGCCAACCAGGTAAATAGCTGCTACTATGGAGCTTAAGAGCTACAGCTCTCAAATTAGGAGGTGCTTTTTGTCAAATAGGCCTCTGTAGCTCTAATATTAGTAACAAAACAAGGGCTTTTCAGACAAGAAAAAAATCTTTAGTCTGACTCTGTATCACACTTAACTCTGTTGCCTTGTCAAATATGTCAACGTTCATATTATACAGCAGCATTCATCTGTGGATGCAAAAGTGCTTTGTAAATATTACCTCTTGAATAGTTTTAATTTATAGCTAACAGCCAGGTTTGTGAGATGCTATTTGAAAAGTATCAGAGTGAACTATTTTAAAAGTTCGTATAAATAACAGTGGTTTATTTGCCTTCCTGATGCTCTTTGGAAGGGTGTTGGTTTGAGCTCCATAGCAATGATACCAAAGCATGCTTCAAAGAGCATTTTTTCTCCTTTTGTTTTAACACCATGTCCACACACATCTACATGCTGCTTTCATTCCAGTTTCAGCTTCTCTACTGCTGTAATTCGTAAGCGTCTTTTGGTAGAGCACCAGGAACAAAATACACAGGAGGCAGAATACAGCCCTGCATAGAGGGATTATGGTCTCAGATGCGTACTACAGGCAATAACAGTCATCCTTTTTCTCTAGCTTGTTTACAAAATTGTATTACTCTTTTGCATGCTTCAGAAAGTTCAGCTAGAAACATTTCTGAAGGAGTTCCTTGCCTTCAGGCTATGCAGCTTCTGCCTGTGTTTTAAGGCATTTTTATTGAACTTTTAAGCAAATTTGCTTTGAGCACACTCTTTCATTTTACATTTTCTGAGGACAAGACTGCAAGCCTGTTTGCAGAAGTCACATTTTGTGACTTTTAAACTGGTCTGTGAAACACATTGTGCTGGGATGGCTTGTACTGTTACCTGTCTGGAACCAAAATAATAGCAAGTTACTTATCTGCTCACTGATAACAAACTGGATGTTAGTCATTCCTTCTCTTAATTTATAAGCTAGTTTATTAATTAAAAAATATTATTTTTTGTGAATATCTCATTTGTTCAGTATATCCCTAAGAAATGTTATTTTTGTATTAAATGAAGAATGCGTTGAGACAAAGGGAAATGAAGGGAAGCTGCAAGCAAGCTGTCTTTGGTGCTTCAGTTCTTGGGTTCCTGATTATTGTGTCTCTGATACTTTAGGTCTCGAGTATCAGAGCTGGTACATGTTCCTGACACAGCTTTGAGTCTTCTCAGAACTGCAGGTTACTTTCCCCCCTTTTAAAATGAAGCCTGTTGTTCCCTAAGCTGGGTTTGCAAACTGAAACATTTAAAAGCAGAGGCCTTTGTTTTGATTAGGGATGCATACAGACCGTGAGTGTGTGGGAAGGAATTTAGTCTGCCTATCAAGGGATGGTTGAGCAACGTGAAGTTGTTGCTGTGGAGCACGTTTATTCTTGCTGATAATTTGGTGAGGGTGCTCTTGCATACTGAGGAAAGCAGAGGGACTGCTCGCCCTCACAGCCCCAGGGCTGCTTTGGGCTGGTTTGTTTTCTGGTCTGCTTTAGGATAATAGTTCTTCAGACAGCTGGGTTGTGTAAGAAAGCTCCCATTCAGGTACATAAGCCTAAAATAATTAGATGTGTTCCTAGGGCATAGATACAGATTAGCCTTCTATTTTTTGAAAGCAGACGAACTTACTAGACCCACCCTAATACTCCAGGGTTGTGTCCTGCCTGATGGGCTGCCACAGAAGTGCTAAAAGTGTCGCACACAAAGGCACCACGGGACTCCCACCATCAACATGAGCTCTCTGCCTGCCTCTGGCGCTAGCTGTCAGAACCGCTTCGTCTGAAATCAAGGTAAAGAATCAGCAGCACTAAATACTATAGGACAAAGACATAAACTAGCTTTGTAACCCTGGGCAACCTGGATGTTTGCTGACTGACAGTGTGAATGACAGCCCAGTTGTCAGTCTAAAATATCATCCTCTAATCATTCCAGATGTCACCCGACAAGATGATGGCTACTAAAAAGGGGAATAATTTGGGAAAAGTCATAAAGCCCATTATCTCCTGCTGAAACCATTTCTCTTTGCCATTTCTGAAGACTCTGCAAAATAGATCCAGAATCCCATATGTAACACAAGACTAGAGAGAGTGGCCACTTAGAACTGCACTGGGTACCCCATTACATTCCTTGGGAAACCTGCCCTCAGGATATGCCACTCCTTCATGTCTGGGCAGGTGACTCCAGTCCAGCCATACAGTGTAACTGAAATATTTTACCTGTTCCAAAATACAACAGGAAGCAAAATGCTGCTGGAGCAGTCAGTCACTTGCACAGCCTGACAAATCAGAGAGAGGCTGAAGTTGTTCACAGTGGAAGCAGCGTGCAGTTTCTAGCTAGAATTCTTATTAATATTTTTTCTCCTTTATAAAGAATGAAACATCTGAAGATATTGTTAAGGCATTTCCATTCTTTCTTAATTTATTCCATTACATTTTAATTTCAGTATGAAGAGAGGACTACATTCTGAACTTCAGCCTCAATGAAGGGCTGCACATAAAAATGAAATAACAAATTAAAGGAGAAAATATCTTTTGAGAAGGAAAACAAAATACAGCAGAGGAGGAAGAGGACAGAAAAACAGAAAAGGTAGAAAATTATGTCTGCATCTTGAGTTTTATATTTTGCAAGCATAGCCTGAAACACTGAAGTCAGAACATTGTCATGCAGATAAAACTAAAAATGAACCTACAGAGTGGTTCATTATAGGAGGCTGTTTTAATGGCATAAACTAAAGCTGAAAAACATTCATTGATCACTGTGTTAATCTCTTCCAAGATTTTGTAGAGGACATTCCAGACAGTGAGCCAGAAAATTTTATATCTCATTCGCATAAAATATCTCAAAGAAATACACTGAAAGACTGCCACCAAACTTTAGCAAAAAGGACAAAAGTGTGCTCAGAGGAACTGTTAAAAATCTATCTCTTGTAGGCCGTATTGAGTCTGATTCTGCCATTTGCACCGATACTGGCCAACAACCGATTGATTAATTGAAATGAAGGCAATGGAATAATTTATATAGTAAGGAGTTAAATTGGAATGAATTTAGGCAGAATGTTGTAGAGATTTGTCTTAATGAATAATTTCAGGTTGCTTGCTCTTTACTTGAGCAATTTTAACATGGTCATTATGTTGATGTGGAGGCATGGAAGAATCCCACCTAAGAAAATGTACGTTTTATTATTGGCAATTAGATTTTTATTAGTATATTGTGAAAACACAGTTTCTTCTTAATTAATCAGTTCTCATTGCCAAAACATTTCTTTTTTATCACATGGTAGTTCCCAAGTTTTAGCTCTTCCAAAGAGCAGCTTCAATCTAACACCAAAATCTTGAATTTCCAAACAGTCACTTGAATAGTTTTATGTAAAAGGTTATGGTAAATGATCATATTGAAGCATCTTCCCATGTCAGCTTAAATAATATTGCTATCTTCTTCTAGTAATATTTTGGCTGTTGTGTTGTATTTTATCATGCCTTACTTCACCTTGGAAAAAGCCTTGATGCCCTTGGTCATGGAGCAGCTTCACAAAAAAATACTTATTTTAGCTTTTATAGAAACTTATCTCAACTCTCTCTTAAAAGTTTATAAATATTGTTATTGCTTCCAGTATCTGCAAGTCCTAATTGTTCTATATGGCTGTGTTTCACAGACATCTGGGTATATATATGTGTTTGTGTGTTTACATATTCTGGATTCCTTTTAAATCCTTAGAATAGATGTACTTTTATACAAATCTATGTATTGTTTATTATTCTGACCCTCTTTCTAGCTGAAATCAACTCTTTTTTTCTAATATGCATTCTCCCCTGTGTCCTGCTAAGCCCAGCTAACATATACAACAATGTGATGGTAACCAGTAACTCTCTTCTTAAGCTGAAGTGGACATGCGTGCTCAGATTGTAGGAATATAAAATCAGGAGGTTATAAATTCTGCCCTTGCTTGGTGATCAGGCCTTGTCTGATGGAATTGTTGCAGTAATTCCAGTGCAACGTAATAAAGTTTGGAGCCAGTAGAAAATAGAAATGTGTGACCGTATATCCATGTATGTATCTCTGTGCCAATAAATACTTGTCTTCTGTAGACAATTCTAATAAATCTATCTAGTTCCATATATTATAGTAAATGGCTTTGATTTTCTACAGAACTGTACATGGGTTTTACGTTTATAAACAGTTTTGCCAGGTCAGTAATAAAAATTACTAAAAATAGTGGAAAATTGAATTGCTACCAATTCATTCTTTACATACAGCAGAGGTAACCTGTTGTTTCACAAGGCTGGGAGGGAATAGTTGTTTTGTTTTGTTTCAGAAACTTTGATAATATTCCTTAGGGATCAGTACTGGGACCGGTGCTGTTCAACGTCTTTGTCAGCAACACGGGTGGTGGGATTGAGTGCACCCACAGCAAATTTGCCAATGACACCAAGCTGTGTGGTGCAGTCGACACGCTGGAGGGAAGGGATGCCATCCAGAGGGACCTGGACAGGCTGGAGAGTGGGGCCTGTGCCAACCTCATGGAGTTCAACCAGGCCAAGTGCAAGGGCCTGCAACTGGGTTGGGACAATCCCAAATGCAAGCACAGGCTGGGCAGATAATGGATCAAGAGAAGCCCTGAGGAAGAGGACTTTGGGGGTGTTGGTTGATGAGAAACTCAACATGAGCTGACAGTGTGCGCTGACTTTTTAGAAGTGCATGTAATGACAGGAAAAGGGGTAACGGTGTTAAACTGAGAGTGGGTAGATTTAGATTGGATATAAGGAAGAAATTCTTCCTGGAGAGGGCAGTGAGATGCTGGAATAGGTTGCCCAGAGAAGTTGTGGGTGCCCTCCCTATCCCTGGAAGTGTTCAAGACCAGGTTAAATGGGCCTTTGAGCAACCTGACCTAGTTGGAGGTGTCCCTGCCCAGGGGGTTGGGACTAGGTGATCTTTAAAGTCCCCTCCAACCCAAACCGTTCTGTGATTCTATGTGTTCTGATAAAGTTTTGCTTAGAGCTTTACTATTGGTAACAAACCTGAAACGCGTAGTGAAATCTCAGATTGTAAAATCACTTATGCTGGAACTTAGATCAGTGTTTGCATAGTCCCCCTAAACCTATGACTCTTGTATCTAGATGGAATGTCTGAAAGGAAATACCAAGCCTGTAAGGAGTAAACAGCAGATCTTTGAAAAAGTCTGTGGGGAACCAAAAGGCCACTTGATGATCAAATTTATTACTGGATACTGCTAGCAGAAATTTCAAAATACGCTTCTCTTCCCTGTGATATTTCAGCTACCTATTCCATGTTATTCCATTCTTTTGGTCATATCACTAATACCACAACTCCAATGAAACTAAAGAAACTCAATTGCTTCAGATGTGAAAAGCCTTTTTATTTGGTTGAGGTTCGCTCTTGTTTTCTCACTGCTAAACTTTTCTGTAGTTTGCACCATATGCCACTTTGGTATTGTACATTACAGTCAGGCTTGAATTTTGGCTTCTCTTTGGAGTATTTTACAAGGAGAGGGATTTTACATACTAAAATGCTTTCTGTAGAACACAGCTGTAAAAAAAAAAAGTGAAGTAACTCAGTCTATACTTTGTCTCAAAACGTATTCTCTTTAAAAAGGGTTTATGCAATTTTACATAATTCTTTTGGCAGGAATGTTTATTGCCCAGCTGGGTGAAATTATTAATGTACCTCTCAAGCTTCATTTTCAAAGATCAGTAATGTATATATAAACCTCTTTGAGGGTCCTTGATATGTACTATTTTTATTGGAGACCTTCGTTCCACTTCAGCAAAAGGATGACACAAGACGTTTACTTAAAAAAGAGTCTTTGACATCCTCCTGAGAATGTTTTGATAGAATGGCATACATTTGGTTACAATTAGTAAGCCAAACAATTTGCCATTGTTATCTCACTGTGTTTGTCTAGAGCCTGTAAGGAGCTTTTGAAAAATATCCATCTCTGTGTTTCAGATAATTGATTGCATGTTCAGTAGAATTATTGTATTTTATAAAACTCCATCTTTTAATTTTATCAGAGATATTTTACACGAAGGCATGTGGTAGAAAGCAAAAGGGAAATATTGGCACGTCTAAGCATAAAGAGATATTGTACTCGTATTAAGGCTAATATTCCTCTGTGTGGGAAAAAATACCAATGTATTCCTGCTGCTTCTGGGTGCAAGATGTTATACCCGAGGGCTGAAAGTAATAGTTGCTGGTGTGAAAGTATTCACCAATATCAAGTGCAGATGAATGCTTTCGCAGTCAGCTGAAAGCTGAGTTAATCGTATTTTAGCTTAATATTTGAATTTGTACTCTGTCTGAAATAATGAATTATGGGTGACATAATTTTATTGAAAATTTATTAGCAGTGTGATTAAGGACTCATATCCTTGTCTGACACCTTTTCTGCATTGTGTTTTGTTTGCTTATTTGCCATTTTATATGTAATCTAGAATTTCACTTCTCCTTTCTTATGTTCAGTGAAATACATCTTCCTGTTGAATATTTTACTTTATAAACAGAGATTGAAGAGTCTCAGCTAAGGTGTAATTATCTGTTCTTTTAGTAAGTAGGCATATCTTGGTAAGTGTGTCCTATATCGCCAAGGGTTGTTTGGTGGTTATAAGATTAAGCTGGCTGTAACGTAAATTAGTGCTGATGTAAAAGAAATTCCCTGTGCAATTATCACCCCTTGGAATAACTGCAGTTCCAGGTTTAGGCCTGACAGCAAGACCTTGTGATTCTGTGCTTTCTTTAATCATTCTCTTTTGTTTACAGTCTTATTGGAGAAACCACTGATCGCATTCCTGTAACAGTAGGTATGTGCTGGCAGTAGAGAAATGAAGAGCTTGTAGTGCTATTCCGCTTGATAAACCTGTGTCCTTGAAGTCTCCTGCATCCTTTCCCTGTCAGACTGGTAAAGTCACGCTGTGTTTATGAATTCTTGGTGGGAGTGGTCAATACTGAATTGAATTATATCTTCAACAAAACAATCCTTGAAAGGCCTGCTAGGTTTCAGATGGGTGCACAGGAAGAAAAGGGTAAGAAGGAAATTCCTCCTCCAATGCGTGGCTGGAGAAGAGATGGTACTTGAAACGTTGTCCGCAGTCGCCACCTCTGCTCCCTCGTCAGGGTGGGAAAGGACAGACAGATTTGTCCTCTGTTGCTGTCCTGCCCCACGCTGCCCTCCAAGCAGCATTGCAGGAGGGAGGTCAGTGTGGGTCTCTGCACCACTTCTTGCACCTTGGCCAATGGTGCACCAACACTACTTCTGTGCAGCAAAATCACAGTGCCAGGTGCCTCCCAAACTGGAACCGAGAGTTTAGGCCCCTCAGTGCATGTCAGTAGCAAATACATTCTTTTTCATTTCCTTGTCATCAGCGCTAAGTTATGTCAGTTCATGTTCTCTAGAGCAGTTTGAATTCAATTTAGCTGGTGATTAAGTTACTTTGTTCAAGTGAATTGGATGGTGGTAGGAATGTTTGTTCAAAGGGTTAACTTAACCTTCCCCAAGTTTGTAATGGACACTGGAAGATCAAAAGCTCCTCCAAACTCTCAGAGGAGAAGAAAAAAAATTGCTTGCTTTTACAGTTTTCAGTCAATCTCTTCCCTCTGGAAAGAAAGTCTGTGTTTAACGTACTTAAACTCATGGTACAAACGATTCATTTTGTCTCTAATCGTAAACATAATTTGTCTGGTGTTTCAGTTCTTTAGATTTATGCAGTAGCCATGTTTGTCAAAGTATTTGGCACCAGTGACATCATCGTTGTTGAAATGTCGGACAGCGTGATGAGTCCCAGATGTTAACGCACACCGAAAGTCGAGAAAGAATAAAATACAAAGATCAACAGTAACAGCTTCAGAGGTAATAAAAAGTGACTCTGTTTTCTTCTGGTATTCAAAGATAATTATTTGTATTTGTTTGAGATTTGTTTTGCATAAGTGATCAATCAAGGACTGTGCTAAATACTCTGCAGTATAAGGCGAGACTGAGAGATGAATTTGGATGAACGCTGAATAAAGTATTATTTGACTTCATGATTGCATTACTTCCTTTGTGTTTTTTCCAATCTTTTACACTTTGCATATGTAATTACAGTATATGCAGAATATGTGTACTGAGAACCAAATGTGCCTTTTTCTCAACTGCCAGGATTTAACATGTCATTGGGATAATGGTCATGCATGGTTATGTCAGCACATCATGTTTTCTAATGTACTATAACATGACATGCCAACGTAACCAAGAGTAGCACCATTTCCTAATGACATGTCATGTCTGTGAAATGTAAAAAGGATGTGACCTGCTGAGAATCAGGCTTGAAAATGTTTTTCTAAATTTTAAAATAAAATCACTCTGTGCACAGTTTGTCTGTTTCTAAAAGTAGGTTTCATAAAAGTATGGTTTAGGTGCTTTAAGGGGGGGGGGGGGGGGGGAAATCATAAAAGTACCCAGGCATGATTTCATATTAACGACATGTCTACCCAAATGTTTCATGTTGCCTACATATGGTAAAGAAGGCATTACCAAATTATATATCCATCCATCTAGAGCATCCTCAGCACTACACAAAGCTGATCTGACTAATATTTTCATGGAAAATCAAGCAGAGGTACTTTCTTACTTTCATGCAAACAATGAATATTTCTTTATATCATTCTGTTGTCTAGATAGTGTTCTCAGTCATGAAGAATTCCCATATCCACAGTTAAAAAATTGACTTGAAAAATGCATACTTAGTTATCAAATTTGTTTCCTTAATTTACTGCAGTACTTCTCCAGGCTTTATAGGCATAAGACAAATTGTATTAAAGCCACAGGGAGAAGAAGGAAATTTAGACTTTTCATATTGGAGTGTTGTATCCTATAAAGATGAATAATCAGTTGGATGTATAACACGTATGTCATTGTCTTCTCTTAAAAGACTTCACATCAGAAAAAAATATAAAATGCATCAAAATATAACTTTGTCTCAGTTCTTCTTTGTAGATTATTCTTCATCTGTTTTTTCGGAGTGAAAGTTTTGAAAGTACTTGGTATTGGTGTCACTGCATGTTTTCTAAAACCTTAAAGTAGGGGAAGTAGTGATGAGGGATGGTGGTACAATTTTCACTGTGCTGCTTGGTTTTGAGCCGGCCAGATTGATATTGCTGAGTACACGGGGTTTGTTTTGAAAGTGTTTGGGTATCTCTTTACTTAATTAAATTATTTTGTTCTTTCTGTTTATAGGACTGTACTCAGTTTACATTCTGACGTTGACACATGAAGAATATGGGTTTTTGTTAAGGCTCCTAAAGCTGTTGAAACTTGCAGGTAAGTCTTCCTGATACCCTTACTAAAACCTACATGTCTACAGGATTTTGCTAGATCTCATTTTCAAAAGCATTTATGTTATTCAGGGGTCTAATTCACAGTTCTGAAAGCAGCTTGGATGCTTAGTATATTAGATCGCACTGACCTTCAAAGGGACATCTAAGCATTTATGGTCAGATACTGAACGTAAGAGGAGCCTAGTAAGATTTTCTTATAGTGTTTCATCACCTCAATACCTTTGAAATCACTTTAAACATTTTCCTTCAATTTAAAAAGTGGGGCATGGATTTCTAAATCGGATGTGTACTTATGAAAATATTACCTGTAATTTATTTAAACCCTCTGAATACCCCAGGAAAAAGGTGTGTTGTGGATGTAGTGCTCTAGTAGAATATGTGTTCTATGAATTTTGGGACAAATCTTGGGTTTTGTCACTAATGTGTCATTTTAGTCATTACTTGCTGAGATGTATCATTAGAAATCTGGGTCACATAGGCCATGCTTAAATTACATATCAGATGACCCAAATGTTTAAGGCAAGCTGGTGTAATTCAGTATCACTCTAAGCAATTTATGCCACTGAAGATCAACCCCCTTAAAGCCCTGCATCTTCCTGAGTGGAATTACTTCACCTTCTCAAGTCTCTTCTTACATCTTCTCATATTAGTCAGGACCCCCTACCTTCCTGTCCCTGGCTTATCTGACTGGATTGTGGAACTGATGCAATTACTGTCTCCATATATACTCTGTTATTACTCTTAAAAACAAAAAATTCAGCTGAAACACAAACATACCTGCTATAGATAGTGTGTGGAAATACTGAAGGAGAAAATTTCAGGGGTTGGGTTTGGGGGGTGAGGGGAGAAAAAGAGAGAACTTTGTTGAAGGGTGAGCAAAATGTGCCTGTTTGTTGCATACAGTTATGATAGTACAGTATATTATCATCTTACAAAATATCACACAACATAATATATATTTTGTATGCTTTAGTGTCAGTTTTATTTGCTAACAGTTAATAGGTGTGCAAACAGAATAGTTAGCTCTGTCAGTTTTGGTTTGGTTGTGGTTTTTTTTTAGTTCTTCCATCCATTTTCCATGTGACATTCCCTTTCCTTTCCATTCTTATGACCAGAAAACTGTGCTACTGCATGCTGACAAATGTGTACTGATGTGATTAAAAGTCACGTACAGAGCTATTGATTACAGACCCAGTGACTTCTTGCAGGGACACTATATTTGTGCTAAACTGTTATCAGACTCTCCGTTAGCACAGCTTTAGTGCAATGGCTTTTCATTGGTTCTGTTTGAAATACATGGAAAAGCATTTGCCAGAAGTCCTGCATGTGATGTTGAGCACATATTTTGCAGCTGTCTCTGTAATGCTTAGAAAGGTGAAAAAGCAATGACTTCACGCTCTATACCACCCAAGTCTGATTGTTTTTGTCTAAGGTCACCTTATATTTGTAGATCTTGGAATATTATCATGAATATTTATGACGGAATCAAAAAATCAAGCAGCTGCAAATTGTTTACAACATTTTTAAGAATATGAAACCAGCTTCTACCATAAAACAAATACATCTGTTAGAAGGGGATGAAAATTGAAAGCTCTTTGGTTCCTCTTGTATACCTGAAAGTTGAAAAATCATCAGTAGTACAATTTTAAAACACTAATGTGGGCTGTATAGATAAAAGGTAAAACCTAGATAAAAGTACCAAGTTAATCATTCTGAAGATTGCAAATGAAAGTACTTTAATGAAATATTAATTTGAAATAGATGCCATAAAATTTTGTGAATACTTCCAAAATTTAGAATCGCAGTTTTCCTAAGTTTTTATCTGCTTATGCGTTTTCCTTGCTTTGAGAAAAATACATTCTTCCATAACACAGCGGTCAGATGCACATATCTTTAAAAGAGCACATTAAAAATTTGCGCAATATTAGCCTCAAATATTTGTTGGATTTTTCTTCTACAGAAGCATGATGTATAATCTGCCACTAATTTAATAGCTAGCTGGAGAAATACATCAAGAGAAAGAGCACTGTCTTTGTTTAGGCAGAAACAATCAATTCTAAATCTTGGCACTCCTTGTAAGTTGGTATTTAGATTGCATTTGTTGTATGAAAACATGAAAACGTTTGGTTTTGTTCAAACCAGAGGAATGATGTGTGTGCTTTAGATGAGACACACTACTTGTCTAAAAATTAATATCTTGCACGAAAGGGAGAACTGTTCATCTCTTAGGACTGATTTTTTCTTCACCAAGTACTGCCATCAGCAGCAGTGGTGACAGCAGCTTCAGCCTGCAGCTCTACACAGGCTCACATGTCACAGTGCAGACACTTGCGTACCACTTGTGGTATGTGGATTGCAACTTGGGAATGCCTGTATTGGAGCTCTTAATCCATTTAAATACAACTGTGCTAATAAATAAAGGATCTGATTTAGAGACTACAGTTTCATTTTACCTCTCTTTAGGAGGTTTCAGATTTTCTGTATTTGGTTTCTCCAGTTCTTCCTACCAGGTCAAGGCTGCTTGTGCTGATCCCCAACTGAAATAGTTTTGATTTGGGAAGCATGTGGGTTTTCAGGGTCTCCCATGTTGTAAAGATCATTCAAAGACCTCTGTGATAGAGGTACCCCTCCGCTTTGCAAGATGACCTTTGCCACGTGCCATATAGTTCACTCTGTTCAATAAGCTGAACAATAAACTGTTTCTTTCTCTGCTGCCCGATGTTACAGGCTATCAGTCCCTCAGCAGCATTGCATTACAATTCAGGAAAGCTCCTACAACCAGCATGCAAGACTTCATCAGAAGGCAAAATGCTAGTCTGAGAGGATAATAACTATGAGACATTATTTTAATAAGGATCATTTTTAAATGTTAAGAATGACTTGTTTTAATTGAAGGAGAGGAAAGGAACTCCTACCAAGAGTCAAAGAGATCCCCCAGAGCTCTTCGAAGTCTTCAAATTGTCTTGTATAGAAATGCCTGAGAATCAGAAATCAACAGAAGTTATGAAAAAATTCCAACCATCTTACTCTAAAGCTCATCTGATGAGGCTATTCACTTCGGCAGTTAAAAATTTGGCTTAGGCTTAAAATAAGGTATCTGACCATCGTAGTTACTGAAGGCAAATCATGAGACTTGTTTTATAGACTCACCTTTCTCTGGGTTTGTAGTAAGCAGGGATTCAGAACAATTACCATTCAAACCATTCTTTTCAATCTACTAGACAATATCCACCTGTTCTGTCAGACAGCAGGAATGTATGCCGCAAATACAGCCTACTGCCGTGACAGCAGCAGGTGTATGGCAGCAACAACTAATCAAATCAGCCGAATCGGAGGTGTGAATCACATTGCACTTCTGTGCGATGAAAACGAGCAGAAAGGAGAGAGCTAAATGGGTCTGAATTTTTGTTTTGTTTCATTTTTAAGAACTTGCTTCTTTAAGTTATAGGCAGAACAACTGGTAAGTACAAGAAAAAGTAATGAGCGATTGAGAGGAAAATGACATTTCATCCTTGTTGCAAATGATAGGCAGAGCGAGATAGGTAGAGGAGACACCCATTGTAATCACTCTGAAAAAGCAAAGCATGGGTTTTGATTTTCCTAAAGAAGCAAATGCAAAAGAACTCTTGTCTGTACCATATGACTCATGATGCTTCTTTACTAAGCTTAAAGAGAATTGAACTTGAGTAATAGCACCATTAGAGCTCTTTACCAGGAGCTAGTTCCTGTGGTTTCACTGGGTCCAGCTGCTGATGACTCACAGAGGAAGTGGCAGAGATTAGGTGCACAGGGAAAAAATCAGAACAGCTCAGAAATAAAGCAAATCAACCAAGCATTACCTTTTGTGCACAACAGAACAATGGCTTAACAACTAAGGTTCAAAATGATCCGTCTTTTTCCCCTCATTTGTGCTATTCCTGTTGGAAAGACCACCAGGAAACATGTGAACCACTGTGGAATACACACTGTAATCCATGGAACATCTCAATTAATATTCCCTCTTGGCTACAGCTAGAACAATACATAGCATCAAGCAGTTTAATCTCCGGCAATAATGCCTTTTGTAAAACCAAGAGTTCTTTCCCTTGTATTAAGGTTTAAGCGAGGATTTTGAAAATTAGTTAGGTATTCTGCAAAATGTATAGTGGTGGCTACAGGTTCCATAAGTAGTAGCTAGGTAAAATGCATAGACACAGGCTGGTTGCCATTAGAAATGTTGTTATTAGTAATTTCTCTTTTGCAAATTGATATTGGGTCCCCTGTAGGAGAGAGTTAATCCTCCAACAGGCTTTGTTACGAGCAAATATATCCACGCTTCTATAAAATTTAAAACACTGCCTCTAATGTTGTTTTCTGCTACAAAGAAAGTATGTCCCCAGCAGCAAAAAGTTAAAATAAATGACTTAAAAGGGAAGGTACAGGGGAAAACATTCTGGATCTTGTTTAAATTACTAATGTACAGTAGTAGTGCTGCTGTTGCCTCACATCACTACAGTCTCAGACATATAGCTCAGGGGATGTTTTCTTCATGGAAATTGGAAACAGTTTAGGCTCTAAACTCCTTGGGGAGGAGTCCTATCTGAGTTGCTATAGATTGATAAATCAGCTTATTACAAAACCATGACTATTTTTACTACATTATAGCATTTCTTTAAAAAAAAATATTTGAAAAGGATGATATCGTAAGACCACCCTAGGAAAAAAAATATATTGCAAATTTTGCTAGGTCAGCAATTTATCTTTGTTTTTAAAAATAAATCAGAATAGACCATTTAACCTACCTTCCTCTTTCCACTTCCCGTAACTATTTCAGGGATAAGATCAGTTAGTGATTATACAGAGATGCATTTTATGAACATTTGCTTTAGTGATTAATGTAAAACGATTCACAACCATCTCTTTAGAATACTAAGTAATGCCCTTTATTTCGCATGTTTACCATCAGCCGGTGTGTCAAACCCCACAAGGTGACTGTGTGACACTAGTACATGGTCTCTGCAACACAGACTGAGTTTTGAAAAGGTCCACACTATCTTCAGCTTCAGTTCTGCTTCAGCTGAAATAATAAGCACTTAAAAAAATATTGCCAATAAGAAATGTGTGTTTGCTGGTTTTCTATATGGAAAATCAAATTTTAATTCAGTTTGTGCCCTCCATGCTCCCCAAATGCCATGGCTGCATTATCTGCAGTAAGCAATAAGGAATGCATTTAAGATTATCAAGACTGGCCTGTGCGTTTATGATAGCCAGCGAGGCTCTTGGGTGCGGTGCAGCAGTCTGCAGCACTGTGGGTGGCCAGGGTGGGTGTAAGGTGCTGTTGCGGCTGGACCTGGGGCACCATGGGCTTTGGGGAGAGCTGCATCAGCTGTCCTGAAAGGAATGAAATTCCTCTTCCCTGTATGCAGCCACATTGCCTTCACGCACTCAGAAGCACATGGACTGAGCAAGTCAGTTCGTTTACTTTCCTCTCTTAAAAGTCAGTTATTTCATCTTTAAATATTTTCATTCATCTCATCCACATTGACTCTTTGGCACATATGTGAAGATGAAAGGGATGAAACCTTATTCCTAGCAATGCCATAAATCTAGATTCTGGAGAAAAAAAAAAAAAGGTGAAATGGAGTTAATATGCATTAGAAATTGTCTATTTGATACAGCTATACTATCCCTTTAAGATATGCTAATATGAACTGGCTGTCAATACAACATCACTTAGTTGGTTTTCGTCTGGACCTTAGAGCACAACAAAATTATTAGTACATAAATCTCTACTAATTTACTCTAGATTATGATTCTTTCATCAACATGCACATATAAATTATACCATTAATCATAATGATTTCTTTCAGTATTCATATGGATGTAATATGTAATTTCTTGGGAATGCCACTGTAATTTAGCATGAATTAATGTCCACTTATTGGAAAGCACTACCTACATCCATATTTCTTGGGGAAAAAATGCAACAACCGTGATGCATCTTGAAATACAGTGTAAATGACCAGGGTGCTGGTAAACAACCACCCAAGGAGCGCCACTGCAGGTAAAGGAAAGTTATCTTGAAGGCAGTTTGTTTCAAAGCTCATTAGGCCAGATGGTAGCCTGTCTTCTAGGAGCACGTAAAGTACGTGTAAGGGAATGGGGGGCCTTCTCTGCCCTTCAGCCCGCCCTGGGGAAGAACGGTGTGAATACACGAAGTGAGGGGGGAGCTGAAGCAGAGGGGCACTGCTAAGCACTGAAGGAGGCAGTGCAAAGCCATCTGCTGTGTTTTTTTCACAGAGTGGGAGCAATAATAGCTACGTTGGGCTTTTAATGGGTAACACCTTCTGATTGGCCTCAATAAATTTTGCTGAGAAAAGCAGCGGTATTCATCCACTTTTCTGCAGGCTGTATTTTAGCAATGGATGACGTGCTTGGAGGTGGCTGGCCCATGGATTGAGCAGGTTGAGAACCCCTGGCTGGGCTGCCTTGGCCTCAGTTTCCCCCACATAAGAAATGCTGCTGCCTCCTTGAGAAGTGCTGTGCCCTTTCTGGAGGTGAAGTAGGATATTACTTAATCTAGCTATCAAATATATAAATGGAACATACATATATACATATGCATGCTTCATAAGTGAGACAGTGAGGAGGAAAAAAAGGAACTTCTGACTATAACGAAAGATTCATTAGGAAAAATGAACTAATCAGTGCTCTCCAAGGAGAAATTCATTCTGTTTAGGAGGCCGTACCCTCTGCTGCTGCACATACTTAATATAATTTATATTATTATTTAAATCACTGCGTAAATTTTAGATACTTTTAAAAATCAAGTTAATGGACCATACTTTACTGCTTAGCATCATTTATATCAAGAATTAGTAGCTGTGGAGATAATATATGTGAATACAGAGCAGAAAACACAAACAAGCAAATATCATAAAACTCATGTATAGCATGGGCTTAAAATACAACCACAGAAATGAGCCCATGGAAGAGTTGTGGTGTGTGTGGTACAAGCTTTCCCTTAAGCTGTGTGCACCCCTGTGTTTGAATACAAGGTATTCTTGAAATCACTTACCAGCACGTAGGGGGCCCATCCTTGCACCAACCTGTCATGGCAGAATATTTATTCTGGTGGGAAACATCTCCCTCTCCCCAGTTTGGATACAAAGGAAGGCAAGAATACAGCATGATTTTCCCATAGCTGTAAGAAGAAGCAAAGATGACAAATTAAGGAATTCTTGGGGAGAACACAGGCACCTATAAAGACTTCTTAGGAGCTGAAGAAGAGGGCTGAGACGCTTTAAACAGATACAGCCTAGAAACAAAGAGAAAAAGAAATAGAGAAACATTATAAGAACCTGAAAGAGTGATTGTGGCAGCTGAGATAGATCCAGGGCCTTCTGCTGTAGGCTCATTAAAAGACCGAATATATTCTCTAAAAATGCCTTACCTGTACCAGGCAATAAAACAGCTGTGCATCATTGTTTCCTTCAGGTTACCTGCACTGTATTTCATTCCTCTGCGTGCTCGCAGCAGAGCAATTTTGACAAGAAGCCCAGCATTTGAAGATTTGACACCAAGTCTTTCACAGCCCCTGATTCCTGTCAGTGTCACGCTGAAGCTCGTGTCACCAAAGGGATCGTGCTGCCGTGCGAGAGTGGTACAGGGATGGGATGGCTGAAAGAGTCACAGCAGCCACAGGGCAGGAGAGAGAGGGATCTCGCAAGGGCGGCAGCAAGCATGAGTGGGACATGGATAGTGCTAAGGGCCAGTGTTAGCACTTCTTTAACTGTACTTCTCTAACTTATTTGATGATACTGCTGAAAAAACAGAATTTTAGGTAAAGAGAGAGTGATATAGCCCTTATTGTGGAAAACAATGACACATAGCTGAGTCCGGGAGGTGTGAGAGGGTGATTCTGGAAGGGGAATGGTAAAACAGGGATGGTGCTCCTTGTCTCACTGGAGAAAGGGTCCCTTATCCTTTCACTGAGGAGTCAGTCCCTGTGGGGAGGGTAGAAGGTTTCCTCAGATTTGAGCATTACTTTCTGATGAATTAATTGTGTGTAATTTCATGCAACATGGTCTTCTGATAGAAAAACAGTCTGAAGCTGAGAATGCTTTGCTTTTGCATCTCATTACTCAGGCCTACATTCATTCACCTTTCATATTCCCTCATTTGCAGTCTGTTTTCCTTCCATCCGACTTGTAAACTTTCTTCTCAGTAAAAGTTGTGAGGTTTGTCCATGTAGTAAATGATGCTCTAGGCATAAATTCTTTGCTGCTACCACAGTGCAAAGACAGATTAAAAAGTAAGCTTTTATTAACAGAGACAAACTTGGGCCTCTGGCATCTTACAGCAAACCCTGACAAAGTGGCTGTAGTCACAGTCTAATTTTAAACACAGAGAGCAAAATTCACAGACCCCTATCCCCACTTTCTCCTTGCACTGACTAAACATGTTTTACCAAGGGGACAATGAGAAAAGCTGTTTCACCTGTGTCCTGATTTGCTCCTACTTAAGGTTTGTGTCTTTGTCAAATGTAAATCATATTTTATGAAGCTGTGTTTTACCTTGCAGTTTGGAACCCACAAAGTTGCTTAATTCCTGAGTGTAATGTTAGATAAAATTATTTTTCTTTCAGAAAACCCTAAAAATGCCGGTTTGGTTGGTTCATTTCAGGTAACAGTAATTGTCTAAATGATAACTGTACCTAAATTATTAGTTGCTGCCCGAATGACTGTCTGCCTTGCTGGGTCACCTGGCAGTTTTGTATGAGCATTTTTATTGCCTATACATAAATAATCTGATTTCCTGATGCAATCACAAGCTGCTGCATCAGACACTCCCTATGTATCGTCTGTGTATTACTTGAGGTCTGAAGATAAGTGGGTAGATTGCTCACAGCAACGCACTTCATCCATGTCCTCTGGTTTCGGATGCAGCATGCACCTCCAGCTGTCCAGGAGCACCTCCATTACCCAGTCTTGTGATAGAGCAAATAGCAGTCTGGCCTCAGTCTTCAAGCAGTAGATTAGTGACAGCAGTAGGCAGACAACTTTTGTCCCCAGGGAATATTAGAAATCTAGAGCTAGAAATAGATGGATTAACTGAAATGCAACCCAACCTCTGATCTACATTATTGCCTCTCTTCTTTATCTCACAAGGGAAGCAGAGATAAAGAGTGATAGACACTGATAATGATGGAAGTCCGTGATAATACACCGAAGTGATAAACTTCTTTGTGGCCCTCATTGTGCCCAGTTGTCTTCAGCTGGTTATGAGCTCTAGCCTCAAGCTATTTACACCATGATCAGGCTAGTAATTAGCAAAATGTTTAATATAATATAGAAGCAATTAGGAGGTGATAACATGCAATTAAGATGTGTTTTCAGATTAAAGATTTTATAGTGCTCTCTTTCTTGAAAAGATAAAGTGCCTATCTCAAAATGTCAAACTGCAGTGATTTAATCTGAGTTATTTTCAATTAATATGCATGTATTCTTGCGATGTGTTCACCGTTGTTATTGACATTGATAAATTAAGCTTATCCCAGCAGAATTTATCCTTGAGTCGCTCTATATTTCCTGAATGTCAGTTCTTTATTCGTATTTTTTTTTATGCCTACAAGCTGTGCACGATCTAACTCTAAGTCCCTTGATTCATCCCTGGGATTACAGTAATGTGTCAGTCTGAGTGGAACAATAATCTGAAAGGGCATTGTTATAAATAGTGTGTTAGAATATAATTGTTTGTCATGTCGTTTCTCCCCTTTAAATCCCTCTGAGTCCTGTTTAAGTAATTTAGACAGCTAGAATGACAAGAGTCTTGAGACTTCACTTATAGAGTTGTCCAACCAGTCTTCAGCCTACCCTGTCTTTTGAGACTGTCTCATCTGCAAAGTAGGAAGTGCAAACAACAGATGAGTTCCGACTACACTGCGGATTTGTTATGAGATTTTGTTCAGGCCATTTATAGAACGATGTAAATGCTATTGATACTAATTTTGCCCTGGCTAGTCAATAGAAAGGCTTAGACAATAGACATTAGGGTGTTTCCTATCATCATTAAAGAAGTTAGAATACTCAAGCGTTGCAATTTGGATACTGCAGTTCAATGTCTGAAGGAGAAGCACTTTTTGTTAATATGCTTTTTGATGAATTTTCTAACCACAAAAATAAAAAATAGCTGAGGCAGGAAAGACAGCTTTTTTGGCCATTTTTGGGGGGGTTTGTTGTTGTTGTGGGGTTTTTTGGTTTATTTTGGTTTTGTTTGTTTGTGGGTTTGTTTTGGTTTTTTTTAAATGGAACCAGCTTTTTAGCAAAAGTAGTAAAACTCTTCCAGGAAAAAAAAAATTCTAGAGAGTGTCCTATTAGATCACACAGTGTATGTGATCCTGGATCATGCAGGATTGCTTGTAAAGCATTTTTCTGATTTTTGGTCCCCTCTAGGTTTTTTACACATGCAGTGAGACACCCAAACATCAGACGATTTGCATACAGCACATATCAGGAAGATTTTCCTGAATTTAACAATTCTCCTTTCCTGTTTCTGCTAAGTATTTTCCCCTTAGCTAGTGCTGACAGTTAGCAAATACTTGTGTTTAGGTCTCTTTTCTTGCTCTGTCTTCTATAGTCTGCTTTACGATATTTTGTTCATATGTGGTTGCAAAGAGGCAAGTTAGCTGATAGTTGTTGCTAAGCAAGACAATTTGTATTTGGCTTTGTGTCATCCAACTGTGATTAAACTCTTTGGAGACCATGGATTTAGTAAAGCAAGATAATATAACGCATCACAGCTTGTGCTGACTGGCCAGTCATTGTTATCATTTAGTTAGCTAATCCAGTTCACAGAACTGCTTGAACATGTTGAAATGTTGCCAGTTGACAATCCCTGAGTCACTGTGGGTCAAACCATGCATATTTGATTCTCACCTGTAGTACTTTTCATTAATCATGCAGGCTAACTTCCAGCCTCTCAGTGTCTCTCAGGTGAGTTTCACAGGATGTAGAGCAAAATGCGACTCTTGAATGTTATCTGTGACTATCTCACTGTCTTGTCCTTCAACTTGGCTTCACAGACCATTTAAAAGACAAGTAAAGAACAAACAATGCAATTAAACAAAGCTGCCAAAAGCTGTAGAAGTGTCAGATGGCACTACTGCTCATTATACTGATGAAGTTGTTGACTTATACATGTATAAATGATGGCAGAAAAGCTATGTGATGTCTTGCAAAGGCTTTCTTTGGGTGAAAGGAAAAAGGTTAAAAAAGGTATTAAGAAACACTGCTGGAATTTAGTGGTGATTAGGTAAATATCTCTCTGTCCCTGATTCAACAAGAAATCCCACTCTAGGAATGAGATTAGCTTCACCCAGCTGATCCAACCACTCAGTACTGTGGTCAGATGGAAAGAACCGACAAGGTAGCTGGTGCATCATAACAGCCTGGTTTGCCTTGGATCGGTACCAGAGGTATGACCAGTCATGTCCTGTGTATACAGAAAGTCCCAAACCAGAAAGAATTACAGTATTTCCTTCTCCTAGACGATGAGGTAATTCTGGGAGGAGTAAGCTTTGCTCAATGAGCCACGGCCAGGTACAGGATGTGCAGGATGCAGCAGCCAGAAGGAATGGCAGCAGTGGGCGTGAGGTGGAGTCTCTGACGTGGGGAGCTGGTGCGGATGGGTATCCCAGCTTGAAATTACATGGGTGCTTCAGCCAGCCCCATGGTGGAGTGGGTCATCTGGACTCCGGCATGTGAGATTTTAGGGGGATTCCTTGTATATTGGTGAAGTGATGCAAATGCTTGAGTCAGTGGAACAGTCAATGTCACCTTTGCAAAGATCACCCCATCGTTCATCCTGAAGCTCAGGAAAGGCTCTGACTGTTTCCTTTCCTGAGCAAGTAATGCAGTAGTCCAGAGATATTAACAGAGGGAGGTAGTAACTAAGGTTGGAAAAAAGCAGGATAGGAATAAAAAAATTTCAATGTTGACAATATAAGACATACATAAACAAACATAGTAACACAAATGTGTTAATGCCATTGGGATAGTTATCAAGAGGAGTATTGCTGTGCTGGATTTGCCTCTAGCTACAATTATAAGACCATTTGTACAGTATATTTTTGGTTAATATTTTTCTTTACAGCCACTCCATCAATGTCATATACAGAGCTTACTGAATTATGCCACTCACATATTTAATAACAAATAATCCTTCCAGGAACTATTACGGATTTAAGTGTGATTATAGTAACGATATCCAATAGCTACTTTAAGTTATACAAATATCCATTTTGCAAAGCTGCAGCCTTAATTATACTGTAGCCTAGATACGTATCAGTTTTAGTTGTGCTCCTAACAACGTCTCTTATTTTTGTCTAAAGATGATGTGCATTACAAAATTTTCTCAAATACTGTTTGTCATTATTATGTTATCCCCTCACAGCTGAGGAATGTGGCATTTAAAATAATGTTACATGTGCCAAAGCAAGCTTCAGGTGCTGCTTCTCTGGATTAATTTCTACATTAGTGAAATCAGAATCAGGCCCAATATTTCAAGTAAGTGTTCTTTCCTATGTAATGTAACAGAAAAATGAAACATTTTCATTTGCTCAACAGTGCCAGCTGTTAAAAGAAAAGGTAGTGGGTTTTTTTTTTCTTGTGTTTGTTTCTCTGTTTCCACATTTATGTAGTGCACATTTAAGAAAAGAGGAAAACAGATTTTTGCAGAGCTACCTTTGAACCTTAGAGTTGCTTTACAACACTTATTGCATTACTAACAAGCCACAGGTGTACACTACAGGAGCGGGTGAAAATGTAATTGAGGGGTATGATGACAGTTAATTGTCCATAATGTATTTATCCCAAGATGCACTTATGCATCTGTTATATATTTAGGTATTTGTTACTAGTAGCTTTGGTGATACTTAAGCAGAGGGGCATCTATATCTAAAAGACAATAAAAAAGGAAAATGCTATCAAGGGGCTCTAAAGTGGCAAGACAAAGAAAGTTCGTCTTTTTTTCACTGTCTCTGAAATGAATAGGTCTATTTATTTCGATGGGATTTTTTTTTCCCTATATATTCCATATTAAGGTTTGAGTACAAAACAATTTGACTCCTGTTTCTGGGTGTGCTACAGGACTGAGATACTTGATTACCTGTAGGCATTTTAGTAGTGATGTATTTTGATATTTGCCTTTCTAATATAGTTTCTTCTCTGTTTCAGCTTATTGTTGTTATAAAACAGCTTTGCACAATAGATTAAAGTAGTGTCTATTCACCCATTGACACATAGAGGATTTATGTGTGGGAGTAACCCACAAACTTCCCCTCCTCTTTACTGCCTCCCTCCATGCATGCCTTGAGAATAGATGTGATAATTAGTCATCTACTTTTATCTATATTTGTATGCCATCCAGACATTTAAGATGAGAACAAGTCACTGTATTGAAGCAGTGTCCTGAATTTAAAATGCAGTGATACAGCTTGGATGACTTAGGGTGATTATCCGTTTTCTGGGCCTGCTTCTGCTCTCTGGGAAGTCAACAGTGCAACTTCTGCAAGGCTCAGCAGTGAGGGGAACCAAGCCTCAAAAATGAGGTGGTTATTTTTGAGATTGCTCAGCAGGAGTCAAATAACGGACACCGAACTACGTACCTTTAAAATCCAGTGTAGATTAGATTAGTAACAACAACATGTTAGGGCAGCGGTTAGTATCAGGCAGACACTCAGTGATAGCTCATGCTTTCCACAGGTCATGATGTAAATGGCCAAGCTGTGCGAGGGGAAGGCTCGGGCAGCCGCAGAGCTGAGATCCTAACCCAGCTGTGCGGTGCGTTACGCTCCTTGGAAAGTTAACTCTGTGATCAGACTTCATCATTCTGGTTGTGGAGCTGGCCCTGCGTTTGGACTTACTTGCACAGACTCTGATTAAGTTTAATGGCATTTTGTAGGGGTGACAGTAGCCCAACTACGTATAAGATCGGGGCCTATATAGTCACATTATCTTAAAAGACCAGAACTGGGTTCATATCAGAGGCTGTTTGCTCATTTGAAATTGGCTAAACATTAGCATCTTAGAAATATTATCTGAAGTTGCTAAACACTGATATTAACCTGCTGCATGCTTGGAGTGCTCTGATAAAAATGCAGTTGCTGTGGTAATTGTTATATTATGTTCAGAAAAGTGCCAAGAATATAATTGCTTGCAAAATGACTGTGCAGTTCAGCTTTAATCTACATGGCAAAACTGTTTACTAAAATTAAAAAAAAAAAAAGAAAAAGAAAAAATCCAAGTCTTTGCATAAACAAATATATTCAGAAGTAGAGTCTTTATTAAACTTTTAACACTAAAATTATGTTTATAGTTTATTAACCAGATGCTATTTGTAACGTCTGCTGTTTGATAAAACCAAAAAGCACATAGCACTCAAGAAACCCCAACAAAAAACAAAACCCCCAAAACACAACAAACCTAAACCACCAGAGGATGATTTCCTTAAGAATGTTTTCTCAGGTATGTTCAGAATATTAATTAGGCCCATCTATTTCTGTCGGATAATAACAATGTCCAAGAACTGAATAGAATCTGTGACCTGTGAAAGGGCCATTCATATGCTTTAGTCTGCCTTAGCGCATTCCTTAACAAGTGAACATAGACCTTTTTCATAGTCATCCTAAATGTTTCAACTGTGTGTTTCATGGTTTGGTTCTTGTGTCTCCAAAACACATAGCTTTTTTTTTTTCCCTTTCTTTTCTTTCTCTTTTTTTTTTTTTTTTTTTTTTTCAGTCTAGTGGGAAGTATTTCATGCTTTCCTCATTTAAATGCTTATGCCTTTATGGTTATTTTTACTGCCATACCTATGGGGCTTCTTACCGTATTGCCTGTAGCTGAAGGAGATTTTAAAGGAATTAAATTTATTCAGTTTAAATCTTTAGGGGCATACAACAATATCTTAAACAATTAGCAATAATTAAAAAGCATCTATTCGAACTGTGTAAAAAAGCAAAGACATTTAATTTAAATACAGTAGTCAGGCCTAAAGGTTTTTTTCCTTAAAACCAGAACAGTTCCCTTCTCCCCCCTTCTTTTACTTTAGGCAACTTTTTATCAGTTACTTTGTTGAAGTATCTTGTCAGTTGTTGGGGGACTTCCAACATGTGAAATGAGTTGTTGGTTCAGAGCATTTCCCGGAGGGTTTGTGTTAGGGATTACCAGAGCCTCCACAGGACTGACCTAGGTACACAGCTTCGTGGTCGAAGCTGAGGCCAGAACTGAACTGCTTTGGAAACTTAAGAGCCTGCTCTGTTCAGCGCAATTCCTTCTGTGTTTGGCACATTGGTTGTACAAACCTATCTGCAGTACAGCAGTCTAACAGATACAGTCAAACATACATCATCACTGTATATCCTGGTAACTATAATTATAATAAACAGGAAAATGACATTAGAGATATTTTAAAGTCTTACAAACAAATCAGTGCTCAGTGTGTGATTGTAAGTGGTTGGATTTTCTGCAGAGACTCTCCTTGGCACAGCGCTGTATGTGAGCAGAACAGTCCTTACAAGTGGTGCGAGTGCCAGGAGCAGTTTCTGCTGTTACAGGTCACCAGTGATGGTGGGAGGTACCTTCAGGTGGCACTCCAAAAGCTAGCTGTGGTCAGACCTCAGCCAGAGCTCCTTCCCAAGGCAGCCCCCATCCATTCTGCACTCATTCTAAAGCATGCTTGGAAATGTAAAGTCAAATACTGGAGGGACCTGGGACACTGTAATTTGTGCTGTTATGACCGAATTAGGCTGTTCATGCCACCCCTTGATCGCCTCTGCTCTTCTCCCTCCCTCCCTCCCTCCCTCCCTCCCTCCCTCCCTCCCTCCCTCCCTCTTCAAAACCACCTTCAATTGTTTTTTTGAGGATAATAGCATGTAAAATGCTATTGAGGTACAGTGTCACTCAAGTACTTTTTGGTAGCAATTTTGAGTTAAATATGTTTGTCCCTTCCTGATCACTCTCAGTCCCACAGCTCATTGATCAAAAAAGAAACTTTACTGACACAGAGCAGGACAGTGCATGGCATCCAGGGCCAGGGAGGAATCAGTAGGGCTAAGGCAGAGCAGCAACTGCTTGTGCCAGTGGAGAATGATGTGTGCAGAACTGCACCTTTCCTCGGTTGTAATCAAAATAACAGGCTTTCAGACTCAAACTGAGAAAGCGTCACTTTCGTAGTTTCTCAAGGTGCATAAAAACACTTGGATTCAGATAGACTTATTTTTGTAATTTAGCCCAAAAAAGTATACATTTGACTAATGTGGTTTAGGGTTTTTTTTTCAGTCTGAGGATATTTTCATAAGGGGATAAAAGGGAAATGGATAAATTCTAGATAGTTTGTTGTAAGTGTCAATGAAAGTGACAGTTATCTACATGAACAAAATTTCTAACAGCACCTCACATCCACTGGAAAATGCTTAAGAGTCCATAAATAGAAAAAGGTTAAAAACTGCTGACCTAAATAATTGGTTCAATTTTCAAGAGTGCTGAGCATCCAACTGTTCTCATTGATTATAAACAGATGATGATAACGAATAACAGCTCCCATAGTTGATGAAAGGCATCTTTTCTGGGGAACTTGTCCACAGATGCTTAGAAGAAGGATACATCTAATACAAGTCTTTGATAAGGAGGAACATTTCTCCCTTGGTTGTCTATTTTGTATGCACAGCGTACATAAATATTTTTGCTTCCACACTATCTTATTTTTCCTTAGAACTCAGTTTAGAATTGAACTGTAGCAGATAAGAGAAAGCATAAGACAAGATCTGAGTTTCATATGTGGATTGTATGCTGCTTCATGCTTCACTCCTGAAACTGATTTCATATTTGCTGTATTATTTGACCACCTTTTTTAAACTTAGTAAATTCAACATCCTATAATACAGAAGAGGTAGAAAAATGTATGAGTAATCTGCTACATTTTATACCAGCTTTAGATCTTTTTTTTGGTTGCCACATCCAACAAGTTTTGTGTTTTGATTCTGTATTATTGTGGTAAATACAGAAGAGCTATGTTGTTTACTGGGAGGAAAATTGTACTAAGTGTTACGAGAGAAAATTGAAGCTTGCATTTTAATTGAAAATACTGGGTACACTCCTTAAAGTTTTCCTTTTTGATGTTGTTATTCATATACTTCAGATCTCTGGGGTTTTAGAGCTTTGTTTTAATTAATCTTTTGAAAGTTTCTGCAAGATAGATGTGGGCAGTGAATTTTGCCAGTCTTGTTTTTCTGTACTAGTGCTTGTGACTGACAAGAATCTAAGCTGAAAATATGTTAAGTCCTCTTGTCAGAATGGCCTAATAGTCTATTCAAAATATCTGTGTTCTACAAAATAATAGCCTTGATCCATTTTGTCAAATTGAATACTGCTCTAATCTATCAGTATTTTGGGTAGGAGTGTTACACCAATTGTCAACAGTGAAACAAGCTTCTTGCAAAAGGGTGTTTTTCAATACTTCTCATTGCAAGTGAGGGCATTGAGTTGCAATACTGACATAAGCTGGAACCTGTTTAAGTTATACACAGATGAAGCCAGGTGATCAGTACCCTACCAGGAGAGTATTTGTATAAACATTTGATTAAATGAGTAATCTACTCTCAGGAACTTTTAAAGACATTGAACTGAACTCCTTCCCCCAAAATCCACAAGACCACCATTTAAAAATAGATATCCTAGCCTTACATGGTAGGAATATTTATGATCATTCTGCCATTTTCACACAAGATGCTAAGCTTGTCGATATGAGCAATGCTGTCGATATGAGCTAAAGGCTATGCTCACTGTGCCTAATAAACATGAAGTGGCAAAGTAGAATAGGATCTGGAGTGATCCACCCATAAATCCTCATGGAGTGGAGCAGAAAACATGCTCAGATGGTGAGATGATCTGTAGGCCGCTTCTGGTCCTTATGTCCAGCAAGTGGATGAAGCCATGCTATGGGTGGGGGCAAAAACACTGCATTGGCCCTCCTCACATTCTGCTCCCAAATACACTTAAAACCATCAGTTTCACACTGTGACTTAATAGCTAAAGGGAGGTTGTTTAATAAATGCGTACGCTCATCCTCTCCATTCAGAAGAGGGAGCCAGAAAGCCAAACTCAGGGAACCCTGGAGGCCACAGAAATAGGAAGGCTGCTGAGAACACACACATGCAAATGGCAAATTTGATTACAACGATGGGCTGTCTGCTTTGCAGCTCCTGGAAGCCCACCCTCAGCCATAAAAATGCAAAAATAGTGCAACAGGCAATGTGGCAGAACAGGGCGCTCTGTATTCATTCACAATTAGGTGTTCTATTCTGTTGTCACCAGATGCTGCCACGCACATTACACAACAGAAATGGGATTAGCAGGAATAACAAAAACCTGTCAAAGCACAAAACCATGGCCTAGTAGTCCTGACAAATTAAACAGCCTACAATGAGTGCCAGAGCATGAAAATCACTCACCCTTCCTCTTCTATCTCTCAGAGGTAGGCAGTAAATGCCTTCTTAAAAGCAGGCCACCATGTAGTCAACACTAGAATTAGAGAAAAAAGGCATTTCCCTTTCTGACTAAGTGTAGGTTAAGGAAAAACCACCTGACTGGTGAATATCAGAAAGATGCATGTTTCTTTCTGTTAAATAGAGAATAATTTGCATGCTCCTCGTAAGTCCTAAGTAACCCCTGTAAGAAACGCTGTTATACCCAGCAATGCATTTCTAGACACATGAGCTTCCATGGAGTCCTGTTAGCTTGATTTGTATCTGTGTAAAGCAAGATAAAATAGGTCCAATAGCTATGTGAAACTCATGTTTTGCTCACCATGCTCATGCTGGTAAGTCATCGACATGGGATGCTGGAGGATTCAGAGGGTGAGAAAAGACTATTTGTACGGAAGTTAGCTCCAAGGCTGGAAACCAGATGACAAGTTCTTTGTGTATTGCCTTGGGACAGCTGCAGTGTTTGCAGGTTTTTAAGATAAGAACAGGAAGCTCATGTCTGCTATGGCCTGTTTTACTTATCTTGAGTTTAATAATGGTGTCATTAAGCTGAGCAGTCAACTGTGCTTGAAATTTCTCAAGGGCTATATGATGAGTTGCTTCTCATAACCCAGTTGTCCATTCTCCATCAAACTCTTGTCAAAAGTGGTGACCTGTAACAAGCTTTTTCATGTGCTTTTTTCAAGGCATCTTTTGTTTTTGTGGGCTACCTGTCACTCATCCTACCTTAGTATTCTCTGTAGATGGTGATCATTGGCTACTCTTATTGCCTCAGCTGCAGAATTTTTCTCCCAGCCACTCTCATACATTTTTTGCTAGTTCTAAACTTGGTGAACCTTTTTTTCTGCCATGATCTCGACTGTATAGTTCTTCATTTTTGCTGTGTGTGATTTCTAATAACAGAAGTGAATGGACATCAGCTACAGGGAAACAGGACAAAAGTAGCTGGAAGATCAAAATCTTTAGGCAGCTTTCTAGGTGATACTTACTTTCACAATGGTTCCCACCCCCCCCCTACTTCTTTATCCTCACTTTTCTTTCTCCCTAAGGAGTGGTAGACAAATCGCTCAGCTTTAGGGCTAGTGTAAGTTTAGATGACCAATTCTGCAAGGGTGACAAATGCTACTTTCTTGCCTCTTTCCTGACCCCATAAGATTTCCAAGATTTCTTCTGGGAATTACTTAGAGAAGATGTATTTCTTCATCTGTGGCACAAAAACCATTTTTCCCCTTTATTTCCGCCCTCTGAGAAAGTCCTTGGAGTAATAGGTAAAATGTCAGAAATAATTAAGAAAAATACTGATATACGCTGTGGCAGAGAATTATACCTTTTGAGATGGTCATTGCCATCATCTGTAATCAGTCCCCTGATAGATATAAATACCACCTTTATCACCTTGTTTTAGATGATGATGTGTTGAATCAATGTTGATGAAGACTATATTTTGGCAACTTCAGTTAAAGGGAAAGAATAGTTTCAATTGTGAAGCAGAGGACCTAAGTTCAAAATAGAGTAATTGACACAGAATACAGACATTCCTTTGTATGATATCTATTTGATCCTGCTCATAAAAAATTCTTGCTTATCTTTTTCATTCTTAATTTTTCTTTTACTTTTACCTTAGACACCTCTGTGCATGGAAAGCAAGTAACTCTGTGTAAAAGTGTTTAGGCAGCAACGGGTGTTAATATGTTTAATGTATTAAATACTCAGAACATCATGTCTACCGTGGCAGGCAAGTGGCAACGTTTAAACTCAAGGAGCTTAAGTCATTTTAGTCTTATGGAGTAAGAAATAGCTAGGTGATGGTTACACCTTAAGGAATTTCCTGTGATGTGGTGACTCCATGGTGTATATATACTAATATTGTCACAGCCGTATACTGTGGTACATGTGCAAAAAAGACAAAGGGACTAGAGAACATTCCTATGGCATAGCTAGGAAATGTGAAGTTTCCCTTGGGTTTACTAGAGAAGATGACAGCCTTGGAGATGAAGGGGCAGCCTGAGTGAGAGGACTGCCCCTGGGAAGAGAGTAAGAGAGTGAACTTTAAGGGGGTGTGATTTGCAAGATAGCGGAGACATTGGTGGATAAGAAATGGAGAGTTGATGTTAGTGTGCAGGAAAACATAAATGCAGAAGACAAGAAAAGCTACAGCAAGTGGAATAGGAATGGCCAAAAAATATGAGGAAAGGTATATAGAGGGCAAATTTGCCTGGAAAAAACACAGGGCACCAGCTGATGCTGCAATGGTGCTCTGGACTGATGAAAGCACAGTGCTGTCCACAAAAAATCCTAGGATTTTGCTTTCTGTTTGGCATAGAGAGCATGTAGCCTGTGAGTACCCAAGCCCAGAAGCAATGTCTTTACTTTTTGGGCTAAGTGGCTGTTTGGTTTATTAGGTGTTTATGTCCTTAAGAAAGAACCCTTTTGTCCTGCGTCTTAAGAGAAAAGGTCATAATTATTTTCAAGGGAAATGGATCATGACTAGATTTATAGTACCATGTACTCAAAGATCAAATTGCATGACCACAAGCATTTGTATTTTTATTTATAGGAAATAATATAAAGGAGCAAGAAGTTTATGTGCAGCTTAAGTGTTGAGCATTTATCTTATTCAAAATGCATTAGAAAGGCAAATGGACTTGGAATGCCAGTTAAAAAGCTAGGATCACACACTGTAATTTATTACTTTTTACTTTTAGGTAGATTTGAAGTACGAGTTATAGTGCCTGCAGATAAACTTGAACTGCTCTACTATATTTTATGAGGTACAAGGTAGCAATTGGCTGCATAAGGGGCTAAAGATTTGGTACTAAATCCTCTTCAACCTTTAAATGATACTTCTGTTTGGTGTTTGGTTTTTCTTTTTAAAGCCTTAACAGCTATGTCTACATAGGAAATAGGTACCTTAACCTGCTTTGGCATGAACCTCCATATAAAAAGCCTTGCATCCATATACAAACCTCTGTAGATCACTCATAAAAATTTTCGAGGCCTTGGGAATTCTGGAATATTTGGTCAGGGTCAGAGTTCTCATGGTCTACATAAGACCTAAAAATTAGTTGAGTGCAAAATCCACAGCAGGGGCATGCTGTGTTCACAGGATGGACAATACCTCAAGCCAAAACAGTGTAAACAAACTAATCTGTTGCCTCAAAACTTTTATATAAAATCCAGATTCTTCCAGAAATTATTCTAGAAGTTTTCTTGTATATTCTGGCCTCTCTCTTTTTCTACCTTTAAATTTATTTTCTCCTTGTCTATCCATTCAAAGCAAAAGTAACAGTGGAAAAATTATCCTGTTTGTGTCACAAATAGAACAGGTGTCTGATGAAAAACAATAGCTCAATGTTCATTTTCATTACACAGGCATGAAAATCCACTGAAACTGACTTGGAAAGTCTAAATTTTGCTGCTTTCATAGGCTTCTGTATCCTGGAAGCATGGAAAACTCCCTGGTGTCTGTGCAGTGTCACAGAACACGATGTGAATATAATCTAATAGGTGAACCAGGGAGCTAGAGAGTACGTTATCTTTTCATGATAATGTATAAAGGAAGTCCCCAGAACTAATTTTTTGAAGTGGTTAGGAAAGCTGACAGAGCATAGCAGATCTGGAAACTCTTTTTCTTGTTGCTCAGCAGACTGTGTTGAGTGGCTGGGCTCAGCAAAGCACCACACACATCCAGTAAGTACAAACTGTTGGCATCACCTGAAGATTGTTATCATCTCTGGAAGACTGCCTGTCATGTGAATGATTTTAACGCACAAAAGGATGTGTGGTGTGTAGCAAGTTTTGCATGTTTTCAGACAGAATACAAACCCCAGAGCTGCAGAACATATCTGTGCAAAAATAGCCAAGGGTACCTGGCAACCAAACAATGGCTCCTGATGGCCCAAACCCTGGTTCTACTGCAGCTTCTGCAAATGCCCTCTCCCCTGACCTCACTGCTGACTCCACAGGGCTTTGAATCAGGCTCTGTCCGGCTGACATTGTGAAGGCTGAGCCTGCCTTTGCATTTTAGCTTGGATTAGGAGTGCACTGCTAAAGCAAATCTTACGAAAGTCTCTGCTGTTTATGCTTTCATTCATGTCGAGGAATGGTCTTGAGTACATGAACTGGAATTAATATTGGATAAAAGTAGACCTGAAGATGTGCTCTAGGACTACATCTGGCATACTATAGCTGGAAATAGGTACTCAGTCTCTGGCATTAAACAAGAGAGAGTCCAAAATAAAAAGAAATATATAAGTAAATAATGCTTGTAATCTAGATTTCTGGTCCTCACTGTCAGCTGTTTAGATTGCAGATCTGCTTCTGATGGTCTACACTATTTGACAATGTGGATGTAGACTTAAGGTTCATCTGAGCATTTTTTTCAGGATAAAAAGGTCTTTCTGGCAGCTTCAGAAGATGCTCAGTCTGTTTGCAGTTCAGGTTCTTAAAGAGTGAAATGGGGAAGATAATACTTGACCAACTTTATCAAACAGTACACATCTCAGATGAAAGCCTGAGTAAGCCCAAAGTGTAGTAATAAATATTTTAACTCTTACTACAGCTCCAGGATCCTCATACAATTCTCTTTAATATATATACGTATATTTTAAAGGTGCAGATCTGAAGTGTAAAAATACTCCAAAGTTGATGGCAGTGCATATAATCAAATTCTCTTAATATAAGATCTGATTGGTCTCACATATGATTTTCAGTGCCTGGTAATTGCTTACGGGCCAGTTTCCCCTGCTGTGCTGCTTATATATGTGTACATAACAGGAAAGGAGAACAGAAGCCTCTCTTGGTATAGCAGACAGTTGCTAAATAAATACTGGGCGGGTACAGTGTCACCCTAAATGAGGCATAAATCATGAATCAAATTTTAGAAATAACACTACTAACTAGGGCAGTGTGGCACTGTGAATCTTTCATGAGAATAGAAAAATACATTTTGCAGTGTTTTGTTTCAGCTATTTTAATAAAACTCAAATTTCGTTCACTGAGGACTTCATGGCATTTGGATTGTTATCACTGAAATGTGACAGCATAGTACTCATATCCAAGTGCAATTAGATTTGTTTTTTTTTTCTAATTTTGAAAAATGAAGGTACTTAGTACACAACATAGGAATTGCTATGGGATATCAAGCCATTTCTGTGGACTTGCAAGAAAACATGATAAAACACAACATGCTATTAGTGCTGTTTGCACTGCTTTGAACTGGTGAGAGAGAGAGGTTTCTTATTATTCAGATGTATTTTGCTTTTTGTGTTTATTTGATAAATATACAGTCAGTTCTGTAAGTCCTTAAAAGATATGATATTCATTTCAGTATTTCAAAATTAAGTTTCATCCATCTTAAGTTTCAGCATGAGTTCTCATTGGCAGCATGATGTTAATAAATCATCAGAGCACCATTGATCAACTGACTTATTTAATACTGCGCTAACAGTAAGAACTTATACTGGGCCACAAACCCCACTCCATGCTTTTTCCATTAAGAGAGTTAATAATTTCACACTGACAGGTTATTAACTTCTTTCTAGACCCAGAGTTAGTATGAAAAATAGTTAGAAGAGGCTTGTGGGCAAAGAATGAGTCAAGTCTGGCCCCAAATCAGGGTGAGGTGTTCCAGGTGAGGCAGACACTGCTAGCTCTGTTCAGACCCTCAGCTTCCCTACCTGAAAAATGGGGGAAATTATTCTGGTCCTTAAGATGTGGTTTACAGATTCATTGGGTCCCATTCCTTTCAGTCCATTTTCTACTTCTGCTGTAGGAGAGCATCTCCCAAGTGCTGTAATCCTTAACCAATTATCTTAGACTTCAGCCTGACTCGGCTCATTACATGTTTCTCTGCACTCCATTCCCTGCTCATCTTTCTCTGATGTTGCATTTTCATACATTACATTCCCCACATGTACTTGTAGGATTCAGCCTATATTGGCCTTATTACAACTTTCACTATCTTCATAATGAACTGGCTCTGTTTTCTCATTTCATGTAATGAAAAGAAACCACTGTCAAATAGCAACCATTAATAGCACCAATTTCTCCATTTCACTAAACACTCAGATTCTCACCTGATAAGTTTAGTAAAATTTGATCTAACTTTGTCTTCTTCAAAACACCAGTCTGGCATCTAAATTAGGTCTGAGATTAGAACAGTCATCAAGGCTGCCTCTTTCCTCCAGGAAAAAAAAAAACCCAGAAATATTTGGAGAATGATTCAGCTTGTACAAGGTGAATCCTTAAATACAAGGTGAAGGTGTGTGAACAGCCTCTGAGGAACAGGGGAGCAGCTTTGGATGCCTGGAGCCCTGGCTTGCATATCCTTTACAGAAGGAACAGCTACAAAGGCCATATTCTTCTCCCTGCCAAAAAGGTAATGCAGGTAAAGACCATGACTGCTATGGAGAGAAAGAAGTGCCACAGCTTTTTCTGATACCAAAAGTGTGGGCATTAAATGAAGGCTACATGTGCAGCCTCAGAGGAGGCCACGGTGGTTCTGCACACAAGCCGAGCATTACCTGCCATAAGCCCAAGTGCTGAAGGTATTGATCCTTTATGGATGTTCAGTGGGCAACTGGAGAAGTTAATGGAAGAGAAATCCAACAAGGGCTACTAATAGGAAACCTCTAATATCCCAAATTTTGAAGGCTGGCAGAGATTTTTGGGTAAATATCACTAAAATTTTGCTCCTTTCTTGCACTAATTCCCAGCATCCACTTTTGGGCACTGCCAAGGTCAACTGGTCTGAATGCACATCTTGAGCAAGCCAGTAAGACACGCGTTAGTCTTCAGTGCCCAGCTGTCTGCCTAAAGCTTGTGGAGTAAATCTGTCCCTCTGTTTGCAACGTGTGGTTGTGGGTTGCCCGTAGAGGACAGTTTGTTCAGGTCTGCTAATGGGCCTCCTCCTGCAAGCCCAGTTGCACATACGCATTAGCATTTGTTAAGGTAAAGTTTCTAACATGGCATTAAATTGAGTTTTAAACGAATGAGCTGATAGAAATGCTATCCGAATGATCACATTTCAGTTCAGCAAGACTGGATTTCTTTTTCATTTGAGAGAGCTCTGATCTAATTTCGTGTCTTCCCACTGGATTTTTATTTCTCCCAGTTGGCAGTGTAATGGGTTACATTCTGGTAAAACACACAAATATTTTCTAACTGCAAACCATCATGTTTCAGTGGTTTCAGCTTTTCAGATTGTTACCCGCAACTGTTATTACTACGCTATTGTAACCACCACTTTTTTCCAGATTGAATGTGCTGCTATTTGAACTCTGATCCCATGAATAGAGCATGAACAGCACCTTTGGTAGGATGGCAAACGCTGTCTGTTAAACAACAGACATTTAAATGGTCACATTTTCTTTGTATACATTGATGCTGAAAAAAGAAAATAAACTGGTCTTTTACTAATGGATGAATTGTGTGAATTAGAATATTTATGTTTATTATTAGAATGTTTATGTTTTAAAGCATAGGGTGTATATATGCTGAGTTGTTTGTGTGACTGAATTCTTAAAAACTTTTTTAATTGGAGGTTGAATTCAGATCCAAATGGGCAGATCTTAATAACTATATAAACCACTAATCACACCAGTAGGCAGATCTTGATGTGTCTTCAATATTTAATTCAGTCAGATATCCTTAAATAATTCAATGATTTTTAATTAAAGAAAATAGGGTATTTAGTTGATTTTTTTTTTTTTCTAGGCCAGGGAATATTTGTCAATACAATTCCATGCCTTTGCTCTTTTCTAATATATTTTCTTTCCCTGCTTGGTATTTTGTGGCTTTTGGATTCTCTCTTAGTTACATATTTTTCTAAAAACAGAGACTTTGATTTGTAAATGTGAATGCGATCAATAGAAACCTATGGCTTCAAAGTGTCCTTATTTATATTTAAATTCTTCCTCTCACCTGCTGTTTGCTGCTTTTTAGTTATGTCACCAGTCCCAGTGGAGCTCAAAAAATTTAGCCAGCCCCCTCTAAACTCCCAGACATGTTCTTTTCCCATGTACTCTCCTGTCCTCTCAGCTTCTGATGTAAAACAGATTTAAGTTTGTGTAGAGCAGAGGTCAACATGAAAGCTTAAAACAAAACAAAAAAAAAAGCTGGCATTCAACTTTTAGCTCTGGTTCTTATTATAACTCAGAGCTCTATTTTAGTAATTTAAAAATGGTAGTATTGTTCTACATCCATACTCTACCTTTCACTTTCAGTGAATTTCATAATGACTGTGATGCCCCATTTAGATAAACTTCTAGACTAGTCAATGACCATTTGGATGAACAGCAGCCGGTTATGCCACAATGATAAAATCGATAATTATTTTGCAAATTGTGTTCTGCGAAGTTTGCACTTATTTTGCTTTAGGTTGTGGCCAAGAGCAAAGTTTTGGACCCATTTCTCCCATTTTTCCGTAGTTATTAGTCACAGTCATGACTTTGGTCATCCTTTGGTATGGATAGTGGTAACAGTGGCTTCCTGAGATCACTTCAGTGACAGATTTCCTAAAAGTTTATTGCTAAGTACTTCAAATTTGTGGGTTTTTTTGTGGTTTTTATTTTTTCTTTACAGAACAGCTTTTTCAGTTCTGTAGATTTGTAGTAACATATCCCTTTCTGAATGCCTCAGTAAATAATCATGAGTTAAGTGTTGAATGAGGATTAAATACTGCATGCTATGGCTCAATGTGTTAGTCCATTTACCAGTGTTGTATATATGTACCCAGCCTTCTGCATTTTTCAGTGTTTAATCAGATGGAAATAGCAATTGGAGGTGTAATTCAGTGTTGTGCTTAAGGTCATTAAACCCTGTAGTAATGGGTAAATCCAGACCCTGCTGTGGTCTTATAAGGCAATTTGGCAAAGAAACCAGTGCTATTTACTGAGCCGATGAGAGCTGGACAAGGACTGCATCCCCATTAAAGGTTGAAGCCCCACTGTATAACTTTGCCGTGTTTTAGCTTACACAGAACATGTCTAAGCGGATAAGGATCTATACAGGGTACCTGCCAGCCTCTCTTCTGCTAGGGAGAGGTGTGTTCCCGGAACAGCCCTAGAGCTCCTCCCTGGTGCACTCCAAGAACATTTGTCTTTCTGCTCTTCAGTTCAACATCCACCTTCAAAGTAAATTTCTGTGGAAAAAGTGCTTTTTCCCCAGGAATTTCATTCAGGCAAAATTAATCCTGAGATGAGGTAGAAGGTAATTAATGTATTCACTGTAATAATTAGTTATAAATCAGAATAGAAATCCTAATATTGTGCAGGTTTAGGCCTTATCTTGTTGTGGGTTGACAAACTGAATTTAAAAGGGTACAAGAGGTACCTGCAGCTTCATGGGAGCTGATAAAGATTGTACTCAGTATTCTGCCCATGGCAAGATCTGAGATTAGCTCTCAGCTGTAAATTTGGTATTAATGTATCACCTTTTTTGCTTCTGGATAAATGTGACCACTCTTTCCTCAGTGCTCATTTATTGACCCTCTGATAGAGATGGCTTCTTCATGGACATGGAAGATGGGGCAGAATGCAGAGAGCAGACAAAAAGGCACTGGTGAAATGGAGTCCTCTGAAAAAGTAGAGGGAGGATTTTTTTTATGCTTGATAGCTAAACAACCATCATGGCCTTAGGGCCTTCAAATATGTTGGATTCTTTTATCTGCAATAAGGAATTTGAGCTGTTTGAGCATTTTGGGGAAGGTCAGGTGGTTAATTTTAAGTTGGTTGCCACAGCTGTGTAAATCTTAGAGAACCCCATGAAGCCTTGAATGCATAGTATAAACTCAGGAGATCTGACGTGGACATTATAAGAGGCAGGACTTTATCTCAAGATAACTGTCAATGGTGAGAGAGGGTCATTAGCAGATTATTCTGAGATGGAAAGAAAGAGAGAATGATCTGGCATGACAGTCGAATCTCAGATGCCATGGGGTATTCAAACAACAGATATGCTTTAGAATCCACTGAAGATTTAAGATTACTTTAATACCTCTCATTCTTTGCACAGGAGCTCTGTAAAGTATGCCAAAGTGTGGGAAATTTTAGAAATTTCAATAAACGTTATTGTTAACCCCAAAGTGATTAAAAATCATGAATGCTGTTCGAAAAAGCTTTAGATGAAAATAATAGAAACAATATATGCAATGCATATAATAAAAGCTAATGTATCACATTTTCAAGCATTCTCTGATATTATTAAGGGTTACAGACACTGTCTTTTTATTGTTTGACTTAATATATTGCATATCCTCCATTGTTACAGACAAACACTAAATAACTGAGACTTGCATATAAACTTGAGCTGGCAATATTGTCCAGATGGCAGTCTTTTCTTTCCAACTGTCAATCCATCTTCACCCTTGTTTCCATATTAATTACTTATCCACATTATTGTATGCTGATGAAAGGTAAAAAAAAAAAAATCTAGAATTTCCACATTCTATTCCTAACCCTTTTGCACAATGTTAAAGCATGGTTGTGTTCATAATCTTGACTTTTTTCTCTTTTTTGGTGATATTCTGATACTCTCTGGTTAAAGTTGAAGATGATTACATTCAACGTTGTGTATTGTAACACAGTGCAAGTGGACTCTTGTTTGGCCAAGGTGGCAGGTTACCACGTGAAGACAGGTAAAGTTGCAGAACATGGTAAAAGATAATTTATTTTATTTTATTTTCCTTTTTTTTTTTTTTTTTTTTTTAGATCTAGGAAAATTGCCATTTTACAAAATACAAATTTTCTTTACTGTTCATGCAATTGGAATGGAGCATATTCTGCACAACTCTAGATGTTAACCTTTGTATTTCAAAGGATTTGCTATTCTTCTTTGGAAATACAAGATACAGCCCTGAAGCTACTACCGATCTTCATCTGAGTATTAGATCATGTGGCTATTGAAAGAAATGTGTTCTCAAGAGTTTGTTCATAGGCTAGATTTCCATACGCATCAAGGGATCCGGTAAGAATGTGTGTGTTAGTGAAATGTTTAAGACTCCTTATATTCAAGACGTTGTATAAAAGTATTGCAATGCACTGCATTTTGTTTGCTGGAGAGTCAGGTTCTGTCCCCTCTATTGTCTTTCCATAGCTACTTTAGAGATGTTTACCAAAAATAAATAGGAGTATTTACAGAGCCTTGACTACTTCCACTCACAAGCAGGGCCATCAGGATGCTGTTATTTTCCTGCAAAATCTTTTAATGTGTAAAAAGCTGTATTAGAAGTACTTAAACTTTTTTTTTTTCCTGCAATCCAAGTGAAAATTCTGTCTTCAGAATCTCAAGTTTCAAAAGAAACATAACTCTGGATTTTAGATAGTCTGATTTCCTTTTCCAGTGATGTGTCAAGTCCAGTATTTCAGTGTGAAACACTGATGTGACAGACTGCCATAATGCAATGTGTTTAACCACCTCAATGTTGCATCAACTGGAAGGAGTTCCCAAAGATTCAGTTAACACATGCACACACACACAAAAAAATGAGGGAGAAACAGTTTGGGGAAGCGGAACATAAATATTTTTCACATAGTTTGGCACAAATTTAATTATAAAGTATTTGTAAATGTTCAATCAATTAGACCACTCGATTGTTTAACTTATAACTTTGAAGGCAGATTATCTTTTCCAAGAGAAAAGCTTCTCTTAACCAAGACCTTTTATGTTAACTGGTCCAGAAGGAAAATGCTACATTTGCCATGGGGCATGAATAGTGATGCAGGAGAAAAGTGTGTAATGCCGTGGTAACTTTGGCCGAATTTCAGGATTTTCATAGGAATGGGCTAGTTAAACTGTTAAACTCCCAAACTACACACACACATGGGGCGGGGGGGAGGCAACCCACTTTTTTCTTCATGCTAGAAATTATATTTAATGGAAATATGCATCTAGTGACTTTATCATATTTAATGTTTATAGTGACAATTCAATATTAATTACAGGTGGATTCATGTTTACAAGCTGAAGAAACTGCATTAATTTTCAAATACTTTTCTAGAGTCTCATTTTCAAACATGTATTAACTGTGTCCTAGTTAAGTTCAAAACCTGGCAATTCCCATACAAGATATCATAGTCTCCATAAATTAACGACAGTCATTTCACAAACCACAGTTGGGTGACTTGACTGGCATCTGGGTGTCATGGAGGGAAGACTTGTAAATATGGAGGTAAAGAAGGGTGAGATGGGAGGGGGATCAATACCAGGAGAGTACACATCATGCACTGATGTATTTTTTGAGTATTGCTTTCCAAGTCTGTCATCAGGGGAAAAAAAACAGACATATTAAACATTCTATCCTGCTGCAGAGCATGCCTGTCGGAGAGCAGGAATGCTGGGGGGGTTGGCAGAGCCACGATGGTACCAGAAGCAGCAGTGAGACGCTGGAACTAGAGGTATGTCCCCTCTGTGGAAGAGAAACTCGCAGGACAAATACATCGCATACATTTTGTGTGGACAAGCCTGAGCTGTCCGCAGCCTGAGAGCAGATCGGAGCAGACCGTGACTGGCTGTGGTCCACTGACGAAACAACAAACGATATACTGTTCAAACAGAAAACTGATTGCATTTATTCTCTCTCCTGATGAAGGCAGTTGCCGTGTTGGCTGCAGAAGGAGTTTGACTGAGCCCTGAGCATGTAGACCAAAACTAAATCATAACCAGAGTCTGTCTGAAATCTTGTCTGCCAGCAAGCACAACAAAATGATGTCTGTCCAAGCGCTGCTGCCACTGAGTTAAGATGTATCGTTACAACGAGGTGCCTGACTAATTCTGACTGAATGCAGGAGTCTTGGCTGCCTGCTTGTGACTGCATGTAACCTTTTCAAAAGCCCCCAAATATCTTAGGAGCCTGAATCTCATTCAAAGTCAGATAGCTGAAGGGTGACTAACATAAACAACAGTCTAAACGCAGTGAGATTGCCTGGAATGGTCTCATAAATCTCAGAGTTCTCCTTCTACCAGAGTTTTGGCAGTTGTACTCTGTGGAAGTTGCATAGTGGCTGGGTGAGTGATAAACAGTGTTTAGTTGGCCAAATCTGACTGATTTTTGGAACTCACAGTGGATGCTATTTTTTGCAGCCACCTCCCCTCCTCGCCACTGCCTGTTGATCTTCCCTGAGACCTTGCACTGACCACATGATGTGGGTCCATAGGTGCGTGGTGCCGCATGTATGCACCACGTGCTGCCCGAGGAGGTGGCTAGTGGGGAGCGTTCTCACAACGCATGCAGCATGCCAGCTCTCTTTAGTTCTGAGAGGACTGGAGGTTTTTTTTCCCTGTGGATCTTTTACATGCAAGTCAGGCTTCACATAGCCCACAGTCAAAAAAAAAAAAAAATCCTTCACTACAGAAACAAATAGCAACATGTGGCTGGAAGATAACAGAAACGTACATGGAAGTGCAAAAATTAAATATGGAAATATGAAAATGAGGGATTTTCTTTTTTTAAAGCAAAAGAACTGATTCACTTGTCACCTCTGGAAATTACATGGGGCTTTATTTCCTTAGCAGCCCATCTCAGAAAAACAAAATAGAAAAAAAAATGTCCATAGATAAGAAGAACCATCACAGTACCCTGCCTTTGTCATTGGCTTTGGCAGTGGGAGCCTTTTGCAAAACTTTGTAGCTGTCCTGAAAAACAACAACAAATAAAAGATAAAGGCAAAAGAGCACATTAGAACAAAATGTGCAGAATGCAGATGTGCAGTCTTACTGACTTCCCTGCTCTGTCTCCAGTCTTCCTGCGAAGTCACACCTTCCTGAGAAACACTGGGTTTATTTTAAAAGACTGTTTCTTCATTGTCCACTGTCATTTTCCCCACCTCCTCCCTCTGTGTCCCTTATCCCTGTCCATAGCCCACATCTTTGCAAGATATTCAATGTAAAAATGATTACCTCAGCTTCTTGCAGGCTCTGTCCCTGCTCTGTGGTGGATTGAACAAGCTGCCTGGTTGCTGCAAAAAAATCACAGTGCTCGGCAACAAGGCTGGTTGTCTCTGAGCCACATCATCCTGGAGTTTGCAGTTAAGAGCTGCCTCCAGGAGCAGCAGAGCAATATAGATACAGACTCTAGTGTTAAAGATGCAGACTGCTAGCATCACTGTTCCTTCTGTTAATGTGTCAGTCTTCATTTACAAAGGCATAAAGAAAAAAAACCCACCCATGATCCTGTAATTTTTATTAGTCCCTATGAAAACAAGTTATTGAAGTATTCATCAGCAAGAAAATGAGTTACCCAGGCTTCCTCTTCTTATGCAAGAATTTTGTATTATTTTTGTCCATTTTCCATTTTAAAGTGCAGGGAGCTGGGACTGTCTCATTATGGGCCTTTGCTGTGTCACGTAAAATTATAAACCAAAGCTAATTGGGGCCAATATTCCATTATATGTAATACAGTGGTAGGGAAATGAGCTTTCATTTTAAGGTAACTTGTCCTGTCTTGTGTGTGGAAGCCGTCCTGACTTTGGAATCAAGAACAGGCCCATTTTGCACATATAGACACTAAATTTTCAGGGTCCAAAGATGAGCAGTGACTTACTGAGTTTATTTGCCAGAATACATCCCAAAAACTGCAAGTACTTCAGGTCTGAGTCTATGTTGTTTGTCCTTTAAAACACCAGAAAACACTTAAAAATTTTTGCTAGTAATTAGCTTCAACATTACCCAGTGAAAGCAGCTTTCCATTAACCAGCTAACAATCTAAAATTTGGGTGATTTATCATTCCCATGCTATAGAATGGGAGTCTCACAACAGCCCAGCCTTTATGGAGGGGAGCAGGGCTCTGCAGTGCCCCAGGAAAGGCGGTAGATATGCTATTTGTTCTTTAGCCATTAGAAATAATTAGGGACTCGTGGTGCCATCTCTTTCCCATCTGACTAATAACAAGTTGTGTTATGAAGACTGGAGAAGGCAGGACTGTAGTTAAGCCTATATTTGTTCATGCCAGCAATGCCCAGGTCTCCAGAGCAAAGTGATCACTAGCACACAAGGAAAAGAGACTGATCTTTTTGCATACATTGTAATATCTAGACTCCAAACAAAGCAGAACATGAAACAGCCTTCATGTCCTTGGTGAGCAGGGGGTTCTTGCTGCTACTCCCCTGGCTTGGCTGAGGGAGTTCTCACTATGCTATTCTTACACATTTTTGGTTTGGTGAAATCATAAATAGTCTCAGCTTGCAGAATGGTGTGACTGCAACATGGAGCCCCCAGAAGAGGCTTGTGCTGAACAGGTCAGTGTCTGATAGGCTTCCAAGATGCTGTATCCTGGTTAACAAGGTGCTCGTGACCCTGAGCAATGGGCATATGAACACAGAAGGGAGTAATCAGAGACAGAGGATTACCTGCTTTTTCTATATTTCACATCAGTCTAAAGAAAATAGGGTTTCCTTTCTCTTGACAGAGTAATAGCATTCTCCAAATGAGGTAAGCAACCTTTTACTGCACCGCATTTGCTCTTCAATGTCACCCCTGTTCCCACAATTTGTCCTCTACTTTGCACAGATATTTACTATTCTCTACTTATTTCCTCTACTTTGACATCTTATTTTCTCTGCTTCCCTTTCTTTATATTTACTTTTTCTTTACAATGCTTCAATATAAAACTTTTTCTTCCACTTGACTAGCTCCTTTCCTATCATTTTTACTCTCTAGAGAGTGCCTATAATTTTCCTGGGTTAGTAACAAACCTCTGATTGACGACTCCTCATCTTTGAAGAATGTCTCTTACAATCTCAGCTGAAGAGATTGTGTACCTTAAGTTACCTTGGTCTTCTGACATACAGTTCCACTAATCACTTTCTGGTTTCCACAGGTCAACTGGTCATATTCATAGACCCCAGAAGGGTAACCTTCTTTGAAGGTTCATGCTACCTGCTCATTTCCTGAATGGGAAACCGCTGAGTTTCATCTCCTCCCTACCACAGTTAACTCCAGGTATCTGTTCAATATGCAATATTTTATGAGCCAGAAGGAGATTATGGGATAGACTATTTCTTGTCTTTAAAGGGTAAGCAAAATGGTAAAAGCTTTTCATTTTGCCTATTGGAAAGTGGAGATTAAGCTACCCCCATACCTTCCTGCAAGATTTCAGTAATGAGAGGGGATTGGTCTGGTCCACTCTACACCTCGCAGTGATGCTGTGAGTGCAGTGAACAGATAGACCTGACTTACTGTGAGCACTGGTGTAGATTATCCTTCCCTGGTTTGGCAAAGGCATGTTGGAGACCTCGTCAGTCAAAGTACTGTGAACACTTTGAAACCAAAGACAAATCAGACTCCTCCTTAATATGCTGAGCATCCATCACCACATTTCAGATCACATGTTTCTTGGAATGATTGCTTAAAGAAGGTACAGATAAAAAATAGAGGAGTCCAGTTCGGGTGTATAATGTACTCTTTGTATATGACTCCTCTTTTGGAATATGGGGAGGTTGTAAAAAACTGCACAAAATTAACATGCAGTAAGTTAAGTTCATACCTCATATATTAAATAAATAGCCCCTCTGCTGGAGAAATACATACACACAGGGTATATGTTAATGTTCAAAAATATACAGATAGGAGGGGTTTTCATGTGCCTGTAAAGACTTTGTTGTCAGTTGACCCACAGAATATCTGTCCTTCCAGAAATGAGATCAGGGATCAAAAATGTTTCCACAGTTGCAAAAGAAAGAAAAGCCTGCAATCTCTGCAATTGCAGCAGTAACTCCTAGCCACCACTCTCCCTTTTAATGGAGAGTTTTAATGGGTGTTGCTGAGTGGCTAGGAGTACTTTTTGTCTTAATAATACAGTCTTTGATAACTTGTGGGAGGTCTTCAGTGGGAGTCTTACATAGACACTATGACCAGAAGATCTTCACCAGCTTTTATGAGACCTAAATGGGATTTGTGATGTTTACTGGGTTCTTTGCTCTTAAAAAAAACCAAACAAACAAAAAAAAAAAAACACACCCAAACAAAAAACCAAACAAAACACCAAACCCAACCTACCCTTTGGCATTATCTATTGTTTAAAAACAAAACAAACAAGACAATACAACTCCTCCTGCTCTCCAGTTCCTGTAGGTTTGGTAAAAGCCAAAAATCCGTGAATACATCCCAATGATGACTAAAGGTGAGGGGTATTGTTAGGAAGACTTTAAGGTGAGAATTGCTATACTGTACCAAAGAAGTGGTCTATATGTTGCAGCACCATATCTCTGGCAGCAGCCAGGGGCTGAGGATTCAGCTGAAGACACAGAATTTTGTGATAGCTAAGACTACTCTGTTCCAGACCCAGGTCTCTTCTTGCTCACCAGGAATTCAAGTATTGTAATGATGGAGATCCTTGTATTATACAAACATCTGACTTCAGTGTTTAATCTGTTGGATTTAATCTAATTTTGGTGAAATATCATGGTATTGTATGTCAACAGCCTAAATATCCAAAGTGAGAAAAAAAGGGTTTCCTTTTATTGGTTTTAAATTTGCATCTCTCTATTGTCACTCCTTGTCCTTGTGTTACTAAACAAGGAGAACAGAAGCACTAGATCTTATATGCTCTAAACCAGCCACAGGCTCACATACTTTTATCATGTTCCAGTGGAAGCTGTGCTATTGTTTTATACAATACCAGTAGTACCACAGTACTTCAAACAGTTCTGTGAAATGCAGTTTCTTCTATTCCTGCTGTTATCATTTCCTGGGACATTAGAAAAGATCCTGAGTCCAAGAGTCTGGATTAAGATCTTTACTCTTCCAAAACCTGATGTCAGTGGCTCCTATTGTTTGGTTTGCACTTCTTCTTACTCACTCTGAGACATGTTATAAACAGACTCCCCAAACTAACACGGAAGAAGGCCTTCTGGTGTTGTGCCCGTAATGAGTGAGCCCTAAAGAAGGGAATTCCTTTTCTCTTATCCATTATGTAGCATCAAAACCTGAATTCAAAAGTTTCTCTAGTTTTAAGAGCTCTTCCCTTAGTGCTGGGCTTTTTGAGCAAGCTGTCCACTTGATACTACACAGACACTATGTACTGTAAATCAAGCATTTATTTATTTAAAAAAAAAAAACCTTCTATGTTATTAAAATACAAAAATGTCTGACTGTCTTCTGTATAAAGGGGGGAGGGGAAGGAGCCACACATAACTTGAGTTACTGGAGCATAAGGTATTTTTATTCAATTGAGCCCTTTAGTTCAGATTAGGATCATAGCTTCCTTTGAATGTACAAGTTACTTTGAGTTCTTGGTTCAGTGTTGAAAAACTAACACTTCTAGACATCCCTGACAAGTTCAAATAAAAATCCATTAGGATCTTCTGAATTTAAATCTCACTGGAAAGTTGAATTTACAAAAATGCCTGTCTACAGTATATATGAATCTTTACAGGAAAATAAAAATACAAGGTAAGGCAGCAGGGAAAAAGACTTATTTGTATTTTGCATCTTAATATTGAGAAAAGAGGAGCTGTATGCAATAGCAAACAAATTTGTAACAGATTCTGAGACGGTGGAAAGATTGTGCTCATCATGAAGGAGTGGTATGTGCAGTTTTTCCTCTTCTATACCTGTGTAGTAAGAGACAGTTACACCCATTTCCGATTATTTTGGAAGACTATTGATTGGTTTATTTATTAGTACAAATATGACGAGGGAAATATAGTGGAGTTCTTTATCATTTAATAGTTATATAATAATAATGAATGCACAGTTCTTATGCTTTAATTCACTGGCTTTGAAAAGAAGGCCAGTGTTTTAACAGATGGGTAAGTCAAAACTGACCGGAAAGAAAGGGGAAGAAAAAAGACCCAAAACCACCTCTAAAACTAATACATCTCAAGGAGGCTGTAATTATTTCCTTCTCTGTGACTTACAGCAACATATTGAAAGTTAATAAAGATAAATGTAACATTTACTGTGTAATAAGAGATTGTAGAAGGAAATAAACAAACCTAGGATATAGTACATCTAAGTAAACACAAAGGTTGTAAAACCTTCAAACTCAAATATCAAGAGCACTGCAAATTAATGCTGCACACAATAGACCCTTTGGAAGCTAACTTAATCCACCCCCATGTATCTACATGAGGGCCATGCATAACAATGCATGAGCTGGATTTCCATTAGAGTTTCCTCTGCAGGCTGTCAGTTGTTTGAAGAAATAACAATTTCCTAGGCATGAAAGCTTTTTCAGAATGTTCCCACTGATGTGTAATAAAAGTGACTTTACTTTTTTTTTCTTCCCCCCTTCTTCCTCAGCCCCTCCCCCCGAGATGTGACTTTGGGGGGGAAGAGGATGGACTTAGACCCTCGGCCCCCTACCAGTTTACCTTGCCTGGATTATCAGTGCAGGTGTTAAAATAATTGAAGGTGTGGTAGGAGATACAACCCCTAATAGCTTTTCCTATATGGAGATTACCTAGGTAGAGAATGCCAGAGTACCTGAAGAATAGGCAAGTGAGTACCTTATTAACATAGCACCATTCAGCGGCAGCTGCATATCTGGAAAAAAAAACCCTTTAAAGAGCCTATTCATCTATGTTAATGGGCCCATTGCACAGTACATTGTGTGGGAAATTAAGTCTCTGGCTGTGAACTTCCTGTGCTGTGCAAGCTGCCTTGACTCTTTTTTATTGCTTCAGTGTTATTATCTCCTCCTGGAAATAAAAACAATCATGTTCTCACATTTGAGAAGCCAAAACATTCCCAGATAACAAACTGGTTGAAAGTTTCTTTTGTTTCCCTTATTAAGTGAAAAAATATGTTTTGAAATTAAAGTAAACCCTAAATTAACATCAAAGCCCATCAAATTAGCTGAGCTGTCATACGCATGACAATGTTGGGTTTTCTCTTTTTTTTTTCCCCTCCCCTGTAAAATACAGAATTTAAATTGCTTTCCTATTTATTGTTCCTTCCTTGGAATTAATTTTTGCCACAAAATATGTTAATTTATTCAAATGAGACATGATTTTTGAATGTTTAACTGGCAAAAGAACTGCTTTCCAGATGAAAGACTGAGGTAGAAAATAACAATTTTTTTAAAGCTCTTCTCAAAAATATAGCCCCTTTCCATTTTAGCACAGAATGGCCCAACTCTTTAACAGTAGGTCTTGAAAAGTATACCAAAAAGAGGAATTTTTGCTTATTCAACTTATTATCAAGCTCCACCATGAATTTGAGAGTAGTATATGATGTTGTGCAGCCTATGTCACCTTGAAGAAAGAATTGTCATCAAAAATTCAACCAATTTTTCATCTTTTCTGATCCCAATGCTGCACATTGCATCATTGTCATCATCATCGATGTTATCTTCCTTACACTGATAAAAGAAATTACTAATGATCAGTACTAATGAATTATAACTTGGTTAAGGAGGATCTTTTCAGTGGAACTTTTTTTTTAATCTTGCCTCCTCCAGTCCTTCCCCATTTTCAACATAACTTAATACGTTCCACTATTTGATATGTTTAATGTGCACATTAGAATATAAGTAAAGTTGTCATTTAATGTGATCCATTGCTTCCGTGGTACATACCCAAATCACTTGGACAAGACTAACATATGAAGAGCCGCCAAAAAAATCCAAATTCTTGCTGTTAGAAAATGAGAGTTCTTCATGTAAATTGCAATAGAATTTAGCTCTCCAGATAAAAAGCTATATAGAAGCACTGCAGAGGCCTAGGAAAAGCTCCACACCAGTTACCAAGCAGTAAAGAAAGTGGAAGGATACTCCTACTGCAAATCATGACTTTATCCAGTTTTGCACCCGTCCTATTATTTTTCTTCAAAATTTCATCTGTGAGATCTCTGGGACAGGGATGGTGTGGCACACGCAGTACGTTGCTCTCTGTGCTTCATGGTGCTCAATAGTGTTATCATAGTGCAAATTATTGTTGTTGCTGGTGGGGGCTGCAGTGAGTACTGTTTGGCTATCTGCAAGTCTGACAAGTGGTAATACATTAATATCAGAGTGGAAATCACTATTTCGTATTAGTTAATGATTTAATTATGGAAATCCTTCCCTTAATGATATTTGTTAACTAAAGTCACCATAAATTGTATTCTGTTCAGCTCATCTTTCAGTGCACACTGAATTACACCTTCTGACATTTAGATATTGGAATATTAAACAGATTTCTCTTCCCAGTCCAGTCTAACACTTTGTTCACAACGCAGGCCATCTGGGAATGTGTACCCATTAATGCTTTGGGAGGCACTGTTAGGAGTTTGCATATTTTAAAAAGTCAGAGAAAATTAGAACTGCAGGAAGACCAACACATGGCACTCTCATTACATCAGTAGATTTGACATCAACATTATTACTTCCTTTCCAGTGGTATTTTGCACTGTGGTTTTTTCCCTCTGCTCATATATTTATTTCTTATAACAACTCGCAGCTTTTTTTATTTTTTTTTTTTAAGGATGTCATTTTGCAGGTTTTATAGTGTGTTGCTGAGAGTTAAAAAACACACAGTGAAGTTCCAGGCTACTCATTCCCATTTAGTCACTTTTACATAGCAATGTTATTTTTATATAGCAAGTCTGCTGTTGGCATTTCAAGAATCATAGAGAGGCCAGTAATTTGGGCGCAAGCAAAATTTTCTGAAACAGTTTCTGTTAAGATAATTCAGATTAATGGGCCATTTACAGTCTTGCTAACTTACTAACTGGCTATGTGCTCTAGGTAATCAGGGTGACATTACTGCCGGCACAAAAATGACATCTCGTCATCAGAAATTTTCTTCATTGGCACGGAAAATGCCAGGCCCATCACCTCTGACTGTGTGGCCACCACATCTATTAACCTTATTGATTTGGAGTCATGCTGTGCCACACTGGAAAACTACTCCCCGCTGAAAGACTCAAGTGGATCAATCCTGAACCATGAACAAAAACTCAATAACAAAATGTAGTAGCCACCTTTCTCCATTAAGTATTCCTCAAAGTAAATTACATTAGAGAACATCACCATGAGGAACTTCCCTTGGGATTCTGTGATTTCCCAGAAACTAACTACAAAAAAATAGCAAAATTAGAAGGAAAACGTGTATATTGCTAAAGGTACTTTAGCAATAAATCACTTGATTTTGTTCTGCAGTATATTCCTATAATGATATTTTAATTTTACACTGTAACTCTGTTTCCCTTTCTAAACCTTAAAAATCTAACTTCCTATTTGTTTTTAATGATGATTGTCCCTGGTAAGTCTTCCAGTGACAGACGACTCTGAAAGTTTTCTCTCCTTTATGAACCCTTCAGCATTTTCATGTATTTATCAGCATTTATGTTTGAGAGCCTCATTGTGATGGAGCTTGAAAATGTAACAAGCCAACTAACTCCTTTCAGACTCATACAGTTAACAAAGAAGGCAACAAAAGGAGTTCCAGAGCTTCATATTTCCTGACAAAAGATGGAGGACTGCAGCAAGCCTCATTCATATTTAAATGTTCCTGGCTTTGGAATTAAAAGTCCATCTTTCATGTTACCATTTCCGTTCCTTACTTTTTTTTTGTTGGTGCTTGCCGGCAATGAAAACTATGTCCCAAACATTAATATGACTCTTCAGCCTGCAGAACTTCTGTTCCTAGAAAATATGCCTTGTCACAGATAACCGAGGCTTTCTTAAACAGCAGTTGCACATCGTTATAGTTTCTAAATTGTCTTAGAAAACTCATTTAGGACAAGAAAATGTGGGTACAACCACTCTATGTACATATGAGTAATCACTGGTTATAGCTGAGTAAGCTTTATTAGAGCCAGTGGGGACCCCTCTCCTCAGAAAGCATGTAAGGGTACAGGACAGGACAAGATCATTTCAGTTCCTCAGTACAGTGACAACAGTATTTTTGCCCAAGGGTCTGAAAACTTGACAGCTAAAACCTACGGGCATAGGGTTTAATTTTGCACTGCTTTTGGTGTTAACGAATAGAGCAAAGTTCATTAAAAATGCTCCTTGCACTGTGTTCAGTCATGCCTAACAGCTGTATATTTATCTATATTAAATATTTAAGTATTTTATTTCAAAGAAAATTCTGGATTATGCAGAGAAGGGAAAAGAAAATGCAATGATATATTAGAAAATATTATCAGTTACTTGGAAAAAAGTGGTTTCTTAAAGCCACATAAAAGGCTGGAAAGTATTCTTTTTATTCCTTAGGAAATAACCCTGGGTTTCTAATTAATATGGTGAAATTAAGGCCATTTATCTGAAAAACTGAAAAAAGATCTATATATGCTCCAAAGTTCAATGTTTGTCCCTGAGCTCTAACATGGGATATACTGTGTGAAAGTCTAACATGGGATACGCCATATATCATCTCTATTTAGAGCCCCTAGGCAGGAAGTATGGATAAAAAAAATAATCAAAATTACTGTTTTTCTTTACTGAAAGCCCTCTAAGGAATTCATTGGAATGAGTTCTGTCTGCCCATCTAATTGATAATTATTTAATTAGCAATTTATAATGATAATGGGATTTTACCCCCCACCAGTCCATCTTGTCTGTAAGAAAAATATAAGTAGACAACCTTATGTATTACTTTACTACTTTTGGCAGTTGGCACAAGATATTGTGGGCCAGCGTTGCGATTCCCTACAGTTAAACCATAAAAGCAATGTATTCATATATTTCCTTTGCCCACAGTGTTTCCTTTTCTCATTACCGTGGGTGACTGGCATTCTCACAATGTGTGTGGGTGCACAGGCTTGTTGTGTCACCATGGACAGTTCTAAGAGCAGCTTCATTAGTTCTTTTTACAACAAAAGCTAGGGTTTTTTTCCTGCCTTCTCTTTCTTTCCCTTAGTTGGCATGCGGGTTGAATTTTTCTTGGACCCCCTGCTTGACTTTTTTTTTAGAGCTCCTTTTGAACAGTGCAGCAGTGTGAACACTAGGAATTGTAACTGATAGACTGTTTGCAGGAGAACTCATGAAAGTTCTCTTTGTTCACTTCACATCAACCAGGTTTATGCAGACCCTCCCCCACCTCAGCCAAACAGGGAAAAGGAAATCCACTTTTAATTATACATTGATGGGAATCACTGTATAGTGAAATTGCATCAAGTGGAGAATGCCCACTTTATACTCTTTTATCTAAGAATCCAAAAGAAGCACTGGCGTAAAAAAATGGATATGCAAGCATAGACTCCCCAATATATAGCCAGGCCTGACTAATTTAAACCAATTTGCCAACTCCACTTCCAGACCTGATAAAAACTTTCAGCAGTATCTTTGCACTGTGATAGTGTCTTATCTTTAGGCCTCAAACCTGGAAGGTCTTATTTTTGAGGCCTTACTGGAAAAAAAATATAATCCCACAAAACAATAGGTTCTTTAATGCAAAAAGGAAGATTTGCAAGTGCATAAGGTATCTTCAAAATTTGAACTGATGATATTGATGCCTTTTCTCCCCCAGACAAACATATTGAAGAAATTGTGTAGAAGACTCCTAAGGACAAAAAGAAAGGAGATCTATCTGCTGGCAGAATGAAAAGATTACACAACCTTGCGAGAAGTGTAAGTAAGCAAGAGAAGTGCTTTGTGTCATTTTATGCTGTTGTGCCCAGTGAAACGAATGGGAAAATTTTCAGCAGTATTACAGGCACCCCTGAGATTATAAATCATTTAAGTAATCTGCTAATAAACATACAATGTTAATTTTCTTAGATTTTTTAAAATATCACAAGATGCCATTATTATAGTGATGACAGTGCAGGATATTCAGCTTCATTGTGTATTCTATTAAAGTTTACAATGGTTATATTTGCCTTTTGAATATTCCAGTACAAAAATAAATACTGGTGGTTTTCAGGAAAGGAATATTTTGAAAGTGTTTTTGAAGGTCGCTTTTTATATTCTCTCTTAAGTTGACACAATTAATTTATTTTATACAGTTTAGGCAACTGGGTTTTTTAATATTTCCTGAGAAAAAAAATGTTAACACCTGCCAAAGAAGTGTTGTGAAGACCAAATAAAGAGCAGTCTACCGAGAAACAGCTTATGATACTTAAAAGCAGTCAATAAAAATGTTAACTAAGGACATAATTAAGCAGAGTCATGTAAAGGGACTGGGGGAAAAAGAGAAATATCTCTGTGGATGTTAGTTGTTTTGGCCTGCCAAATGAAAGAAGCCAGACAGTGTTATTGATAAATCTCACCTCAAAGACAAAATCCTGATTACATCTCAAGGTCAAAGACAACAGTATAATTCTGTCTTGCAGATGCACCAAGGATGCATCCCACTGGTGGTGGGCCTGTGTCCTAGGAAACCCAATCTAGGCACTCCATCTAAGGTAGAGCCTGAGAAAACTCTCTCCAATTTCCACCACTAATACTGGCATACATACACTCCTCTGCCGCATGATCAAGTCACAAATGTGTGACTAGTAGTCCTTTTGTCCCTATTCAGATTGGGACTTCTATCTAATCACTGTCCCAGATTTTCTTCCAAGACTCCTTCAAAAATAAGTTTTTCTTCCTCGGCAAAAGTTTGCACAGCAGCAAATCATGTGAGTATATCCACGAGGAGCTGAATGAGGCAGAGATTAAAAATTATGTTGTCTTAAAGGAACTGACTCAGAATGAGTCCATGGCTAGTCTACTAGTTTAGAGTGTCCAGTAAACAACAAAAAACCAGCCTTGTGTCTGATAAGCATCCACTGAACTTCATTCCTTTCCTTACCTGCAGTCCTCCAAGTTGTCTGCAGAAGTGTGTAGTGACAACTGAAGTTGTAAAAAGACCACGAGTTTTCCATGGCTTTTCTGGTTTATTTATTTACCAGAGTCAAGAGTTCTCATGAGTTTCCAGTTTGAACATAAGTCTCAATCCAAGTTTGTGAGATTACATGAGTCATTCCATCAAGGGTCTGCTATACCAGAATGGGAAGAGCATAATTTCCCAGATGCTCATAGCTTTAAAGAAGTAATAAGAAAAACAGGAGATATTTAACAACTAAATGCTAATTCTTTTGGATATTTCTTTGGCAAAACTAAGGTACTGTATGATTTTATACCACAAGAAGCAATTTGAAAAGGTTCATTAGTCCCCAGGGAAAGAAAGGAAGGAATCTTAAAACACAAGATTCCAGTCATCTCCTAGGACTGATTCAAAATTTACTCAGAATAGGCAGCAGGTCAGCTTCCAACCAAATGAGCTTTCGCTGTGGCCAACCACTAAATGACACAGTAGTGTGAAAATTAAAGCTAAAGTAACTGTGTCAGGAGTAAATGTTCCTTTAGGTCTGGGGAGGCTGAGCCATGCAAAGGAACCTCAAGAAAAAGACTACAGGGGAATAACTGATGCACAGCAGGAGTTGCCTGGAAGTGGTGCCTCCTTTCCTGCTGTGAGGGAATCATCCAGGGAGAAAAAGATGGGAATGAAACTGACTTGGAAAAAGGGTGACGGAAGGGCTGAGAATGAAAAATAACTTAGAAATATGTTAAAAAGCAAACCTTAGGTTTGATTGTTCTGGTTTGCTTCCTTTATACATCCATACTAGAGGTTATTTAAGAGACTCCTCAAAGACCAGTCTAAGGTTTGCTGCTGAGAATAAAGCCACTGAGATGGCTAATGTTCTTACAACAAAAGAGTTTTTTAAAAAATGTAGGAACGTTTTCTTGTCATGACTGCGTTGTCTGGATTCTCTATAGCTCTCCTAGTAATAGACCAGGGCCACTCCTTGCTTTCAGTGAAGTTACTCATTCATTTACTCCCTCATTCAGTTTAGAATCAGGACTTTTTTCTTTAAAGTTCAGAAAGATGTAGTTCAGCAAGTTTCCTTCTGTGGAGAACTTAGGAGTACTGTTTGAGAGAAAAGCCCTGGAGGCTAACATGCTTTAGTTGGAGTACTGCTGAACTGAATTTACACATTAAGTACTGTACCTAGTTCTTACCTGCTAAAGCATCCCTTGTTTAAAACTACATGTATGTGTAAATAAAGGAAAATGAGATACAGCCTCAGGATTTATGCTGTGTCATCTATGAACAGAACCTTTGGGCTGCATGGGGAGCCAAGAATTGCTGGGTTATGCATATGCAAGCCATATCATCCTTTCTCAGTGGTGTGCTCCTGCAACAGAGGTTGGGAAGGCAGCCTCATACCGCTAGAAATTTTACCAAGCCAGAATTCCCACAGCTGGATTTTTCTAGTTTAAGCTAATTTTGGGACCAGGGCTAATGTAGAGCAGATTTAACATATGTAAGATATAAGCCCCTAGGTTCTTCAATAACCTTATGTCTCTCTGCAAGAGCATTCTGTTTCAAATGATGAAATATTATTATTAATAATGAGGGAATGGATTTTTACTGCTTACTCATGTTGATGAAATAATGCCTGAGTACACGATCCTCACAAAGGTAAGGACTTGTAATTGGACATTGATAAGTAACACTAACAAACATTCATCTTGAGCAGACGTACTGAATACAATCGCTTCGGTCTTTAGTGGCAGTTTTCAGGCAACTCTCACCAGGTTTGTGGACATATAAATGAGATGAGATTTTTTCCACTTAGGTTTCTATACTCTTCTTGGTTGCCTATAGCCAAGAAGGCTGACATCTATTAATGGAAAAGCCTTTGACAATGACACATCTCTTTTCACAAGAATCTGAATAACAGTGACAGATCAGGAACCCCATTTTGATGCTCACTGTATATTTTTCTTTTCTCCTCAGTTCAGCCATACTTATTTCATTAAGTTGTGTCAGTTAGGTCAGACAGCCTTGTAATTATCTCCCTGGACCAAAGCTCTGGCTGAACTTTTAGTTCAGAACATTGTGTCTTTGCTTGGACCTGGTGGGGTTATCCTCCATTTCACTTCAAAATTATGAGGACCAATTCATCTGTGCTTGTGTATACTTTGTATACCTGCCAAGTCCTCTCCTTCCATTCCTTCAGGTTGTCTCAGAAGTGACTGATTATAAATGCTGATCTGACTCTGTAAGCTTTCAGCAGCACACCTGAGGTTCCCGTTTTCTTTCATGGTGAACAGTTTTTCTTTCTTTCTTTGACTTTTTTGAGGAACTGATTCCACAGATTTTATTCACAGTAGTTAACAGGTGTGAATTGGTGTTTGCTAGCATAAGTGTCGTGCTGGGTAGCCCTTTGTTCCCTTCCTGCTGCTTCCCTGCTCTATTATGGCAAAACTTACTTTAATAGGAGTTTTTTAATGGTTTGTACAGTGTGTATTTTTAAAGCATATTATGGAATAAAAGTGAATACCTATCAGAACAATGTGTTCCTATGAACCTCTAACAATTGGGCAGATCCCTTGATTTCAATGGACACACTCCAGAACAAGGGACTTGTACCACCTGAGCAGGAGTGCTAGAATCTGGCCCTCAACAGATGCAGTTTTGTTTCCACCAGCATGTGCCAATTAAAATGATTCTGCTGTAATAAAATATCAGGAGACAGAAAAGGAACCACCGTGAACTGAGGTAATACTGAAGAGTTAAGCATCTTTTTAGCTGACACAGATCCCCTGCTCCATTGGTGATCAATGGTAATAATGACATCCACTTTCCAAGGTAGTGCTGGGCTGCTGAGGGCTGATTCTGATGCCAGTGGCTGGTGTGAGTTGTTGAGGGATATTCAAAGACCATGTTGGATGGGCGGCAGGAAGATCTGAAGCTACCAGAGATGTGGAGCAGAAATAATAGGAAGAGTGTTAAGAATCACACTATTTCCAGAATGTCTGAATTAAGAAGGAAGGCAGGAGAGGCCGAGCTTTGTTTGAAATACGTAGTCAGCTCAGTACCAAGTAATTGTACACCGTTTCAGCTACTAGTGCCTCAAAAATGAACAACTGAAAATTTCAGTTCTAAATTCTTATTGACAGTGGGTTTAGACAGAAAACAGAAAAGAAAAAGTGTTTCTTCTGGTAAGTATTTTCCTTTAAACAGGAATATATAAACTGTTAAGTCTCCAACTCTTTACACTTTTTTCATGCCTTTGTAACATGACACAACCTCATGGACATTTCTGCTGATTTCTGTAATTTGAGCCGACACCGAATCCTGGGCTCATACTTCAATTGCTTATTAAAAAAAACAAACCTAGAGACAAGAATGTCAATGTATTTTGGCTAATTTTTTTGCCTATTTCTCTTTACTCTGACCAATGCTGTTTGTTTTGGTAAGAACCACGGTGCTTGTATTTGCTGAGTCTTTCGGTAAGTACAGCTCAATTTCTGTGCAGGTAGTTGTGACACAGTTTCAAGCTGGTTTCAGTCTTCACAAGAATTCACAAGATTTTACTACTTTAATTGTGACATTTGCCCCTCACAGTTCAATTTCTTTCTCTATTTTCCTGCTTGATAGTTTCAATGCTAGGTTTATATTTTTTCATACATGTCTGAAAATTGATTGGGATGGGAGAAAGCCAACATTAAACTGTACAAGATAAAAAAAAAAAACAAAACACACCACCAAAAAAGAACCCAAGAGAGGGGTTGTAAGAGCAAAGAAAAATGCGTATAAAAGAAGTAGAAACTTTGCTGTATCACCAATATGCCAGGGTACAGCACTCCTACACTCTTCAATCGTGTTTCCTTTTTTTAATCCCAAAATTTTACCTCTTTTAAGAGCTCTCAGGCTTCTTGTTTTCCCTATAGACTTTGTAACAAACCTTGCAAAATACCTGGTGCTGGCAGGAGCAGGAATGAGACCTTGATAAAGAAAAGGAAAGTTTATCCTTTGAAACAGAGACCTCTTCAAAACTCAAGCTCTTTGTGAACCTGCAGAGGCTCATTCCCAATAACTGGGAATTAAATCTAGAAGATCCATTTTGTAAAGTTAGGTGTTGGAAACAATACACCAGTTTAGCCAGTGGCTGCTGACATGAAAAGCCTGGCAGAAATGAGCTATAGCGGAAATGATTTTAAAAAGGAAAGAGTTGTTTGTCGAAAGTGAAATACTTTGCAATAAGATCTTCCTAGTTTTAACGGAAGGCTTGCTTTTTCTCTAAAGTCCAATACAGATGCTGAAGGAGGAGGAAAATGGTTCTGTATCCCCTTCCTACAGGCAGACTCGCATTTGAACATCTAGAATCATTTTGCCTGGAAACAAAAGATTTTCTCAAAAATAGTCATATGGTTGTTTTCACATATTTAGAAGAAAAATCAACATTTTGAAAGTTGATGCAAAGTAACTTGTGTCTTCCAGATAGCTCTATTCATGCATTCTTTAGCTGTCAGAAGCAGAACTGTAGTTCAGCAATTACCTGCATTACATTCACATCTTTCTTTTTCTGTTAAATCATGCACACACATTTTCAATTTATTAGCACTGGATAAGTGGCCAACTATGTCTAGAAATCTTGTAATGTGTAAATTATCCTAGCCAGTTCTGAGAAGGGGTATGTGTCCATGAAAGTGAATTACTCACAGATCACAAAAGAAACCACCTTTTCAAAATTATTTCAGATGCTCTAATTATCCGCAAAATGTAGGATTGGTTTTGTGCTGTTGAAATTTGTTAATATCCACCAAAAATGCTTGTGGCTTTTTTTATGCACAGCAGGAAAATCAGTATGGAACTGGAACTTGTTGTTAATAAAACTTGAAAAGCACAGCTTAAGGTCTTTGCTGAACTATAAATGGTTTAGGCCTCTCAAGCCTACATACTGTCTTAGGGTGAGAACAGATGGAAAAGACACATGAAAAACCAATTACAGAAAAATTTGGGTTCAGGGTATTGATATTATTAATTAGAGGTGAATAATGCTGATTTGAAAACTTGACACTCCAGAAGTGGCAAAGCAAAGCAATCACTAACATGGCTGGAATTCATATTACCTGTCCAAGCAATTTTCTTTCTCCCCCTGTAAGTGCAGTTTTGTTCATTTCAATGAGATATTACAGACAGACACTAGACACTCAATTCCCCATTCTTCAGACAACTGGGATTTAAATATCCATTCACTTCAGTAAGTGGCATGTCTATCATGAAACTCCTTTTTAACTCTCTGTCTGCACTTGCATACGCATGGTTGATATATAATTAATGGGCATTTTCATCCTTTTGAAAAGCAGAAATATGTACAGTTGCAGTGGTTTTTTAATTTGTAATATAGGTAGTGGATGACTGACACTGAATATATAAAAAATGATAGTGCTCCATGAGTGGAAAAAAAAAAAGATCTTTTGCAGAGGTTTAGATCAAAGACAATAAAGTTGGTGACATACTGAAAATTAGTATCTGCTTCTGTCTCATATTAAGACTGATTAGGCTTCTCTATCGATAAAAAAAAATGTTCCCTTGTTATTCACTGATCTATTTTGGTTTCATTTTTCTTGAATCAAATTTAGTACCAACAGTAGGTGTATACTGGAAGTGGTTTGTAAAGGAGAAAGATCTTTCAGGAGGGTTGTGACCGGATTGTGGCGTTGGGTAGGCACATTAAACCTGGTTTATTATCTGTTCATCTTCAGGATCAACACAAAGGGTGCAGCAGGGTCTGCTGAAAGTCCTGATAAGAGTTCCTGGAGCTCAGTTTTGAAAGTATAAATGGAGCATTTAAATAACATCACGTCACAGCAGGAAAGATAAATTAAACTTTGGAATCAGCATTTAACACTAAGGCTATCGGACTCTTCTCTTCCAGGTTCTCTCTTGCAGGATGTGAATATAAGAAGCTATTTTGAATTGAAGAGAAGAGATTTTGGAGCAAATAGGGAAAAATCAACAGGATCTAATTATGAGGCTCAGATAATATTTCTCCAGGCAGAATTCAGCAGGGAAATTGCTGAAGTAACTTTAATATCTTTATATCAGGTAAGTTAGGTTAAGTATGAATACAGTTTCTATGAGAACAAATACAATTTTGTAGGAGCTTAATCAGCAATGTGAGATAAGATTGTGTGATCAAGGTTCTATATCTGGGTTTTCGAAAAGCCTTACAAGGGATCCCTAAAGCAAAAGATCTTTAAGAAACTAAATTCTTAAGAAATAAGAAAAAACAGCTTGAACTGAAAACTGAATAAAAATAGGAGACAACAGGCAGGAATAAAGTAACTAATTCCATAGCAAAGAGAAGTTGCTGATGGAAGCACAGAGGATTTGTGCAGTCTGTATATTCATAAATAACTTTTATGAAAGGAGGGGTATAATTCAGAAAGTGCCACTGTTTGCAGATGATACAAAATTATTTAAGATTGCCAGATCTACAGCTGACTGAAAGTTTGGAATATGATTTCCTAGCCAAACGCGGAACAAAATGGTATAGGACATTCAGAGTGTCTTCCAGTTGCTTGAAGATAGACACCTAGACTCACCTGAGATGGGACTTGACGTAGCCACGTCAAAAAAATTAACCTTAGGCCTACGCAAAAATGCTTCGCAAAATATTCAGGTAAGAGGTCTTGGAGTCAATGTGTATGACTCCCTGAAAACGTCAGTAGTGATCAAAATTGCAAATTGATTGTTAAGCATTATTAGCAAAAAAAAAAAAAAGTGGGGGGAAGGGGGGGTGTCAAAATTAATGTGCCTCTGCATAAACCTGCTATAAAACCACAACATCGTGAATAGTCTTCAGTGTTCATCTTCCCACCTCCAAAAATATATAGGACAACTGGGAAAGGATTACAAGGGAGATGGGAAGAATGTAACTGCTTTTGTATGAGTTTAAGTAGATTAGGACTCTTCATCTTGTAAAAGCCATGGCAGAAGAGATAAGACAGAAAATTATGAAAAACCATGAATGATATCAGAATGTGGACAAACAATCATCGTTTCTTAAAGCACCAGATGCAAAGCTTCCACAGCAAATGAGCCTTTTATGTTTAAAATGGAGAAAATGGTGCCAGTTGACACTTCTACAGAAAAATATGGAGCTTAAAAGTACAGATGAGCTGATAAAGCAATAAGGCAGACTCATATAGTTTTGGTTCATCAGTGTTCTTAAACAAGATTATCTGGAGTCAACACTGAGCTTAGAAAGTTTGTAAGTCAGTAATATCCAGCAGAGTATGAAGCAGGAGAAACTGAAGAAAAAGTCACTTTGCACATGCTACTGTCTCTGCTTTTCTCTAGCCAATCGCCAAGCTGGAGCCAAGAAACACCTATGGAAAATTTGGTCTGGATAACATGACAGATTATGTACTTTTATTAAGAGATTGCTCCCCTTGACCTGCAGTACACTTGTTTCTCTATAGCTTAAGAACATGGAGTAAATATGCAGGGTCTCTTCTTCCATGTATATGCACTTGAAAGAAAAGAACAAATTTTTTAAAATCAGCGTATGCTAAGAGAAGTAAAAGGAACTCTTCAGGAGTCTCCCCAAGTATATCAATTGCCTCATATTTGGCTGTATTAACTTTGAATCATAGAATATACATAATGCATATTATACTGGTCGTTCTGACTGCAAAAACAGCCTGAAATCATCACTGAGTTAGAGATGCTGCTGGAAGAGAACAGCTTCTGGGCAGTTACAGAAACTTTACAGAACCATTCAGGACAGCAGCTGTGTAAGGGTAGTTCTGCAGAACGATAGGTCCACATGCTGAATTCAAACATGTAGAAGTTAGTTAAGAGAGCAGGGATAACAACACTACAGGAACAAACAGAAACACAGGAAAAACAATTCCAAAGGTCAAAATCTTCATGGCTTTTGATGACCAGAGCTATTAGTGGTTGATTCCCTAACTCTTGTTTCTGGTTGGCACCTGAAACCCCTATGCAAAACCACTTCTATATTCCCCTGAGTGTTGTGCTTGCCCCTCTTACAGGTCATCCACAGCCTTTTGAATAAAAGCAAGAGCACCTAAAGCTCATTCATACTTGCATAAAGCAATTATGCTCAATTTTGGTATATTCCAGGATGCACTGGAGGAAGCACCTCTGCGATCTGGCTCACTGAGTGAGATCTACAAGGTTCGTGTCAAACCAAATGTCACCAGGAAGGCTTTATGAGAAGCCATCTTTCTCTGACATGCCTGCTAGATGTTTCCTGCTATCTGGGATCATTGGAGCTTTGGTCTGTCCAGGTAAATGTGTCGCTTTTTGCAAGGAGAAGTGACATCAGCTGACCACCCTTAGAGATGCAGCTCTGTTTTAGCCAGAGTACACATGAACTGTGTTCCACTTAGAAATTGTTACAACTCAAGCTAATGCAATGACTACAGCCAAAATCCTAATATGTGGATCATAAACAAACAAGTAATAAAGAAGATTTCTAGTATTTGATATGACTATTTATGACTTGCAAACCAAACAGATGGTAAAAGCTTTCTCAGTCATATGAGGGGAAAATAACCAGGAGAATCACAGTGCACTGAGAATAGAATAGAAATTAAAGATGTTCTAGGTGTGACCCAAAAACTAAATTAAGTCTTTGAGAATCAAAAATTATCAAAATAGGAAAATGCGCTTAAGTGAAACATGAATTTATTTTTTTAAGAAATCGTGCAGATAAACTTGTTATCTCACCTACTTCATGTTAATGACAACTTGATTGTTGAGATAAAGGAAATGCAGTAGATTCAACCTTTCTGCTCTTCAGTAAAGCGTTTGATACATTACTACATGGGGAATTATTAGTTAAATTGGAAAAGATAAGGACAAGTATCAGGGCTGTAAGATAAGTGAAGAAGTGACTGAACAGGAGACGAGAGCGAGCTATGTTGAAAGGATTTTTCTCTCTCCCTGGAGGAAAGTTACTAGTGCAGTTCCTTTAGGATTGGTCTGGGGATTAATTTTATTTAATATTTTCCTTAATGACCTAGGCAGAAAAAGTAGGAGTGTACTAATTAATTTGCTGATGATACAAAACTGGGAGATGTCATGAATACAGAGGAGGATTGGAATATTATACTGGAAGAATTAAATGACCTTGAAGACTGGGGTAATATAAATGGAATGGAATTTAAGGTCGTGCACTGCAAGGTCATGCACCTACGAACTAATGAAAAGTATCTGCTATGAGCTGTAGGCTCATCAGTGGGAAATGACAGAGAGAAAAACCACCTAGTTGTAATAGTCAATCACAGAATTACTATGAACTACCAGTGCACTTCGATCACGAAAAAGGAAAATGCAATTTAGAAATATATCGAGGAAAATGTTTTTAATGAAGCAAGGAGAGTATTCATGTCATTGACCAAGGTGCTTGTGAGACATCACCTGAAATTCTGAATCCCTACGGTTGGAGTGCAAATGTTGTGGTTTATTTTTTTAACAGGTGCAAAGAGTGACTAGTATGGTGATCAGAGGAAAGGATGGCCTGTCTGAAAAGAAGCTGTGCCCGGCAAAGCAGAGGTTGAGAGGGGAAGTGATTGCTGTCTATAAATAGACAATGAGGTAAACACTAGGGAGAAACAAAAGCTCTTGAATTCACACGATAATTTTGACATGAGGACCTAAATTGGCTATAAATACATTTAGACAAGAGATGGAGAAAAGCTTTCTAGATACCAGAGCCATAAGTACAGGAGTGTTGACGTAAACACAGGGCTGGATAGATTTATTAACTGGGTTTATGTGATGTGATTCATGTACTGGTACATGCTTAAACTTGGTGACTCCTGGTCAGCCCTATGCCCTTTTTTTCAGGCAGTCTTGCTTCGTAGTCCTTTGCTTGGCTTATTATATTTTTTTGAACATTCTTGGTTGTACTGGTTGATATATTTTATAATGTAAACTCCTTGATACAATGCAAATATTACATGATGTCTTTAGTTTATCTATTCTATTCTTTCCTGAGAGGCAAACATCAACAACAGCCCATGAATTGCAGTGACCAGAACAATGGAACAAAACAGAAATATAACTGCTTTTTCTTTACAACAAATCTGTTGTATTGTAGCAAAAATTCTAAAATCAGAATAAAGTAGTTCAGAAAATAAACACCTTTAGTTACATCCATTCAAAAAACATATTCATAAGTGAGAACAAGTTCACTGACACTTTCTGATTTATGTCTTTTTGGTTTCATTCTGCATATTTATACACATTTCTCAAAGTTCCTGGAGTTCCAGGTTTTAAGTTTACTCAGCTCACAGACCAAACAGTTTTCATGATGATCCATTACAATTGTTATTAAGTTCTTATTTTCATGCAGTTCCTTCTCGGACAAGAATTACGCTTGCAATATTGATAGGAAATTTTTCCTGTGAGGACTACGGACTCTAGTATTTTTTAACAAGAAGTTGGTTTGTTTCTCTGAATACAAATATTCTCTTTTCTTAACCTGACCACAATTGTTAGGTTATAATTCCTCAGTTTTATGGCATAGCTATCAACAAGAATAATTGGGGGGGGAAGCAGTCCGTTCACTCTGTTGAGTGACATGTCTTAATAATCATAATAAATGGAAATACTCCCAAGGATATGTACTGTATTTGCGGTGTAAAATCAAAACAGTCATATTGTGCCTTTAATGCTGTCTCAAATGGATACTCTCATTATTGCGTTCTGAGAAATTCTCTACCCTAGTATGTCTCAAATCTCATTCCAATAATTATAAATCAACAATGCAGAGACTGAAAAGCAGCAGCAGCAGCATACTCTGATACTGAGTAAATAACGACAACCTTGAGTCTCCCAGGAGAGTGTCCTTCCTTTATAATAAACCAGTAAATTGAACAGGTTTCTCACTATCTGATTGAGGACTTACAACTATTAAAAGTTTGAGATTATTTGCAATGACTCCTGCATCTGACTAATATAGAATTACAATACTTAGTCTGTGTAACCAACAGCTTATTCCTTGTTGTCATGTGCTGTTGTGTTGTGTTTCATCAGCTTCGGAGACAATGATGCAAAATAATGCAATGTGACACCATGAAATACAATAAGATGTGACATAACACATTAGAAATTTAAAGAATGAAAAGCTTCAGTCAATTCAGGAAATAGGAACCCTGTCCAAATTTATTGTGACAAGTAAGAACAGTGCAAACACTAAACACTGTTTTCAAACCAGAGGGCACCATTGTTTTTTGACCACCCAAATTGCTTGCAGATACTGCCGTCATCTTTATTTTTAGTTTAATTTAATAGTCTCAGAGCTGGGAGCTTTTTCAGTTTGGGTGGTGGTTTTGTTGTTTTGGATTTTTCCTCTCACCCTTCCTCCAGCCTGGCATTAGTATTTAAATATCTAAATTGGCATCTGACTGACTTGGCGTGATTGTCGGCAACTTTCCATTCCAAACAAACCGTTCCTTGACATTTCAAAAAGATGCATTGCTAACATGCTTCCAAGGATTTTGTAAAAATCCAATTCTGTGAACACAAGCTCAAAATGGGTGAACAAAAAACCATCTGTGTTAGCCGAAAAGAAGTGTTTTCAGTTCATATCTAGGGTATGCTAATTGAAAATCTAGAAACAGGCTGCTTTCCTGTAGAGTACTAAAATGAATTGGAATATGAAACAACTCTCTTAAATCTGACTACTCCAGACTTTTCTTCCTCACATTTTCACTGTCATCTATTCATATCTGTCTGGTGATATTTAGTTCTGCATTAATGGATTAAAGTCTACATTGATCTCAGTTGGAAAATATGAGTTGCTGTTGCTGATCACCCTATGCTATTGCCAAAGCCTTCTCCTTTGCTAATAAAGTCAGATTCTATTGAAGTCTATCCCAAATAGTCATCTGTATAAACAATGATATGTGATTCTAAACTTCAAGCACATTTTCTGACCAGCTGTACTAACCATTTTTATGTAAGTTTTATTTAAGGGCAGCACTAGCATGCCGTGAAGACAGACAATGGAGAGATTAAAACTATTTTTTAAAAGCCATTTTAAGGCCTGGATAGCTCATTTGGTCAGACACTGGCCTTTCATCACAGGGAAAAGCAGCTCATATCAAGCCTCAGCCATTGTGTCCAGAAGTAATCTTTATGGGATGCTTATAAAATGTTTATAATGAAACGAGTACAGGGATTGTTGGTTTACTTGTCAGTAGAGTGAAGAACAGGGACCTGTCAAATAGTGTACATGCAGGTGAAAATTAAGTCTCCCAAAAGGGATTTTAAAAAGAACAAATCTCATACAAGCACCTGGCTAAATAAATAATAGGCAGGTGACGGCTAAAAGCGCATCTTCCTGGCAAAAAAAATAATTAAATAGTACAGCAAATCCTTCCAAATCAGAAAGTACTGTAAAGATGGATGAGAAATAAATTGATTAAAGATGTGTTCTGTGCTGCTCCTGCCACTTTTTAAAAAATAATGATGCTGGACCAGATCATTAGTTGAATGACACACCTGATTGGCTCTAATAGGTGGATTTTTTTGGTAAATCAGGTAATAATATATAACTGTATGACTATTTTTCAGAGCTAAATCTGTCATTAATTGAGTTCCATGTATTACATCAGCTAAGGAAAAGGCTCAAAAATATTCACCTACATTTTAACATGAATTGGGTACGGTTATAGCAGAAAAAAAGTTCTGTAATGAATGTAAGGTTGCTTGAGCAGCTTTCTAGACTTCACTGCCCTCAGGTAGAATAAAATTTGATACTGATGTGATTTAACGCCAAGTTTTAATGTATTTAGGTAACTGGCCACAGCTCATTTGAAATCTGGCCTGTAAGTGTTACTGTCTATTTAAAGAATTACTCATACTTGTATGATTATATGATACTGAATTTTCAGTACACTCAGAAAAACAATTCCCAGGAAAACAGTCTTCCAACTTTCTGTATTTTTTTAACTGTGGTTAAAGAGCAACTTAATTAGTGTTTTTTGAAATCTGGTTAGAATTAATATTTTTTTCTTATTATAGGTTTAATTATAATTAGGAACCTGGCAAGTTAAAACTGAGTATCAGAAATTGATAAGCTTTCTGTGAGTTAATGGTTGGATAACATATTATAATTAATAAGCTACTTTAAAAATACAATAATTTAGTTTCAAGTTTTATGGAATAGCCATATTATTGTCAGCTAATGAGATGATATATATATATATAAATGTATGCATATGAACATATATAATGCATCCACGCTATACAGATAACATTTATAATGTAGGCTCAACTTTAGCTGGTGATGCAAAGGTTTCCAACAGTTTTCTGGGGCTGCACCTGTTACCCCATCTTATGACCTGGGTGCAGATGCGCTGCAGAGAACCTCCCCCATTCCTGTGCTCTGCTTGTTCTGCACCCTTCAGAGCAGAGGAAGGACCTCAGGGTTGGGTTAGTGGTGGGAGAAGAGCTATCCAGTGGCCTTCAGAGCTGAATGCTTGCATTTACAGAAGTACTAGTAGCACTTTTCTCCTGTTCAGGGAAGTTATTTGGGAGGCTGCAAGCTGATTCTTACGCCCCTGGGATGGTTTGGCTTCAAACTGTGCCTTCCATAGAGCAACTTGCAACTGGCATGGCCTACTGCTTGTATTGTAATTTGTGAACTCGGCAGTGAGTAAAATTGTTGTGTATTCTCTATTCTTGCAGTTTCCAAGTGTAGGCAATAGCCTACCAGTTGAATGAAAGTAATGGTTGCGGGGAAGAGGGCTGTGCCTTGGTTTCTCTGCTACAGATACCAAGAAGAGAATAAATTGTAGTTGTGTCTTTTGTGACGTGGGTGTCTGCCCACTGAATCTGGATAAACCCACCAGCATGTTCCATGTAAGTCACCAGACAACCATCACATGGTAATGATTTTCAGTCACCAAGGACTTGTCCAGATTTGAACCTCTGTCCAGAGATGGAAGGTTTTCTATAACTCAGTGAGCTCACCAGTACCTCAGCAGTTCACACTTTGGTGAATACGGTCAGAAAAGAACAAAACCACTCGGCAGACAATATCGATCTTATGCACCACACTCTGGAATTGCTTTTTCTACTGTGATGTTTGCTGCAGCTTCAATGCCATCAGCACAAATGTAAGTTGTATAGCCAATATAAAAATTACCTACACCAGCTCTTGGTAGAAAACATTCATTTTTAAAAATATTTAATTTTATTTTTTAATATGCACACACTCACTGCTGGCTTCTGGAAAAACCTGCCTTGCAATTTGTAAGGATAATTACATGATACAGAGCTGGCTGTTGCATGGGTGAACGATCAGTTTCTTAATACTTGCCTGTACTGCAATTAGAACTAAAGCAGGGTATGTCTACAAATTGCATGGCATTTTGAAGGAAATAGGAAACTGAATGGGAAGTGTTGTTTTCACATACACCAATGTAAATATGGATCAGTTGGTCTGTGAAAGAAGTGGAAACGCTGATAAAACAGCAGAATCTGACCCACTAGTTTAATCACTTCTTTTACAAGTGTTACTTTGGCATATCCATGTGTTTTTAGTAATAGCTTCAAACCACAGAACAGATATGAAATACATTGCTAGTACTTTTGGCAATGCTAATATTGCTAATATTCAGAAATATGTTTTAAGTTCCCACTCAAAGGGTGGCATGTTTTTTTCTGTTATCCTTTCATGCATTAGAGATTCCAAACAGCAAGCCAGATATGAGGAAACAGAACTTCTTCCCTCCCAGCTTGAACAGCTAAGGATTCTAAGAAAGAATCCAACCACTGCTACTTCCAAAGTATCTCTATAATTTGTATAGCTTCAGGTTCTGCAAAGGCAAACAACCTCTTGACCTCACACTTTCAATGATGGGTGTCATGATTTAGCTACAACTAGCTTGTTTAGCATATAACTGAGACCAATACAATGGGAAAAATATTATATGTTACTAAGGATATATTTTGCCATAGCACAGATCATTAGAGCATGCAAGATAAACATATTCAGCAGGAAAAAAAAAAAAAGCAGGAAAGAAATTCTAAATTGTAAAAAGACCCACTCTATTATTTATTATTTTAAAATCCTCATTTAGGGTTAGTGTAGGAAACTGCTCACAGATATTTTTAAATCTACTACATAGTGCTGTTTTCTGTAAAATGTCAAGTAAACTTTAAAATTATTAAGCTTTTTTGCATTCCCATGTGAGTACTCTATCTTACTATACAAATGAAAGGAAAATAAAAATCAAATAACAAGTGATCTTTGCCGTGGTGTCCAGATTAGAACCATGCTCTGTGCAGAAGTGATGGGTATGTAAGCCCTTCATATCAGGAGATCTGTCTGGCACTCATCAGGCAGTGTTACTTGATCACAGCTGGATAAAAATGCACACCCAGGGCAAATCTGTAAACACCAGCTTAATCTGCATGGGAAAAGTTACTGTCATCTCCTCCGACAGAGAAAGCCTCCAGGACACATTCCAGCAGTAACAGTCACTTCAGTTTGTTACAAATGTTGTCAGATTTAGACACAAAACCATTATAGATGTCAAAAAGCTACAATTGAAAAAAATAAATTTATTGCTTTTTAGGTATTTTATTTTAGAAAAATGGGGGAAGTCAGTAGTTTTATCACTGTATGTTGGGGGAGGTGGGGGAGGGAATTCCTATCACACAGCACTAGCTAACAAGCAATGTTTTAGACTGTAATTCACAGTTCTTTAAAATAGCTTCTCTTTTATATCAGGACATCTTAAAAAGATTTTTCTTTACTGGAGGGATTATAATTTGGATAATATTTTGCAGGAGTCTTCTCTGTGCATGAATTAAAACTAACTCTGTATTTAGGACATGCCAAAACCTACTCTTGGCTTCTTATGCCTCTATCAATGGTCATATTTGCAATTGCAAGTCCAGAGCCCATTGCTCTTGTAATCAGCCCTGGAAAACACCCTGAATCACTTCATCATCAGAATAGCTATAAACTAATGGGGGAAAAAAAAGGGCTTTAATCAACTGTAGACAGTTTAACTAAAATAATGCAGTTAGAGATTTGTATCTTGCTTGTCTTTTTCAAGCAGATATTCCAATTTCCTTCAGAGAGTTTATGCATATAGGCTCAAGAAAAAGCATGGCTTGGGACTTGATTCAGCCATCCAGTACTGGCAGTGGGAAACGTGTTTAAATTTAATGTGAGCTGGACCAGACACCAGAGTTCCCAATGTGAAAATCCTAATACTACAAATTCCCTCTCCAACCTCATATCTTCCCTTCTACCCTCCCATGCTCACACTCATGCATAACAGAGCTGCAGAATGACTGGTTTCTGCAATGTGTTAAATAGGAGGTAAGGGAACATTCAGAAGAAAACTAGGTATTTGGGGCTTTCTTCAACGCAAGATTAATGTCAAGAGATTTTTCTTAGCATTAGTGTCAGTGCTAGCCAGGAAAAATGATCCCATTAAAGGGCCCCTCATGAATAATTCATGAGGCCCAATTTAGTGTTAGTACTGAGGGTGAGAGATAAACAGGTGATAGAGTTTGTAGGGAAACCATTGCACTTGGCATGGTATTTGGTGTTATTAATATTATTTTTTTTTTAAATCTGTATATGTATTAGAGGAAGGAGACCATAACATGGTCTTTAAAACTCAGGTTACTGTTCAAGTTTGAGCTGAGGATCTATGTGATCTGTATTTCCAAATCATTAGTGATGAGCTATTCCCCCTAAGTGCATTAAAGTAGAAAGCTCCATAGACAAGATGGTAATTTAGGGGCTGTGTTTGGCAACAGGATTCCTCACTTTGCTGTTCTTTTCTAAGTCCATTGTGAGTATGGAAGAATAGTTTATGAATGTACCAATTAAGGGGTTTTTTTTCTCCCCAAATTAAAAGTTACATTTTTTGCAATAATTGCAGGAGTTGAATAATTTATGTCCATTTAAATGAAATGGTACTTAACATCGATGTTTGCTGAAAAGCTTGTGTTTAGTGTAAAAAGGTGAAAACAAAAGTGGTGTAGAAGAGGTACCAGGAGGTGAACATGAATCTCAGTGAACATGAGATTATTATGGTGCCTGTGCAACTCATCAGACTTCAATCTACAACTGACTTTTTTAAACTGTGGCACGAGTAGGTATATTCCAGCCAAACAGAAATTATTAGAGATGGTGCTGGGGCTGCTTGAGCCATCACAGCGTGTCACACAAAACTCCCGGTAAGGCTGCAGTAAGCAGCCTTTGTTCCTTTTCCATGCTGCCCCTTGTAGGGCAAGTCACAATTAAAATCGTTGTGTCTGTGTTGTGTCATTGTCCTGCAAGCCTTTTTCTGACCAAGCCAATCACTGGAAAATGTCTACCAGCCACTCAGTGGTTTTAATTCATACTGTATATTTTGTACTTCTCACTTTTAGTTAGGAAAAACAATAGAAAGAGGAATTCATAATCACTGGCAACTCTGAATGGACAAAAAGGGAGACACTTTACTTGCCCAGGCCTGCTGGGCCTGGCTATGTGATTGTTTCCATTTTATCATACCATTTTTTGCATTTTGCACCAGTATAATTCCATTGCTTCCAAGTCGCAGGGAAGGCAAGTGAGATCAGCATCCATTCTCCTGGGTTTATTATGATAAATATTTACCGAAGATTGAATTCTACCAAAATGCCACTAGGATTTTGCTCTAAATAGAAGTTATCTCATTGGACTTGTGGCCTCTATTGCCAAGATCTGTGAGCTGTCAATCCCAGATGCTCATTCCCATGCAGTGGCTACAGTTTGCATGGTTGAGCTGCCTTAATCCAAAACTAAGATGTCTCCACCAGTGAGTGATTGGCCTGGAGGCATGAAGTGACAGGACAGTACTTCAAGATTAATTTACTTAAGTGATGTTGCTGGTCTTTCTAGAGTGGTCACCTCTGTGGGACATTGGTTTTGTAAGCTAAATGCACATTTCTCAGTGTATAATAATCACTATCCCCTTAAGCCCCATAGGGCGACATAAATCTGCTTTAAAAAAATTCTGTAGTGACATGTCTATGCATATGATAGTTCAAGTTCCTATAGTAAAAACACCATCAACTCTCCAAGTTTCTTTTCTTGAAAACACCACCAATATATCAAGTTTGTAGTAAAAAAGTTGCATTATTGTAAGTGTGCTTCATGAATCATTGCAAAAGTTAGGCAAATAAAAATACTCTGCTTTGAAATTTCTGTTTTACCCTCAAAGTGTATAAAAAATGAAGGGGAAATGCAATCTTGTGATCCATATGTTGAGGTCAATAATGATATAGCACACAAAGAATAGGTTTAAAATATCAGGCTGAAAATATATTAACCTAATTTTAGAATTCCATGATCCAATCAAACAGTCCTAGGGTCCCAGATGTAGAAGATAAGGCCTTGTGCCAATGACAAGAGTTGGTTTTCTTTCTACCTATGCTCTTCAAGTCAACTTGGGGATTCAGCTCATAGCTCAGCAAGAGTAAGGATAGGGATAAAGGATTCCTCTCACTTCACTAGGCTTAAAAGGCTCCTCCTGCTGCAAGGATGATGGTCAAAATTACTGGTGTACCAAATTTGAGTTTACCTGGCAATCTACTTCATGGATTTGTTGAGAAGCCAAAATCGTGATGATGACACACAGTTATCCTCCTGCCTCATGCTCCTGTAACTCCCCACAGTGACTTACCTTTACCCTAAAGAAAGAGGGAGGAACAAGCATGGTCAATAAGGTTGGTTGCTTCCTTCCTTCACGTGGTGAGTACAAGGTCTCAAGAAAACAGAGTAGGCAAGATTAATTTTTTTTTTTTTCACTGCAAGGATGGTCTATCATTCCCACCAAGGCATTACAGGCTGCTGGGTATATATTTTCTTCTCTGTTGAAACACTATTACTGAGGAGCTTGAAGGATGGCATTTTGATAAACTGGCATTTGGACATACCTTTTTCTTCTATAAGATGATTGTGTAGCCCAGGTGTACAAAATACAGTGTGTAAATATATACTCGCTTCTTCAGATTGTTGATAGTACGAGGTATGCGTTTTTTCAGGTGTCAAAAATATTCACTTTTGCAAGTTTGGGAGTATCTGTGTTTCTGTTGCATTTTTTGAGGTGCTACATAAACATTATCCTTCTGTAAAAATGCTTCTACCTAGGATTATGCTTGGCACCAATTTACATTGTAATATTACTGACACTGCCATTTAATTTGCCTAGTTGCCTATGGTCTAAGTGTAGGTAATTTACAAACCTTTAACAATGTTCAGCTTTCCTAAATGGTAGGGAGAGCTGCAATTACACTTAAAATGCACCGGTGCACTGTGTGTCAGCAAAAAAAGGACCTACAAAAGACATAATTACAATGTAATTGCCCACAAGTTCATGAAGTAAACATACATTATTAGAAGGTACTCATCTATTCAATTTAAGTGACATTACAGATAACATATTGCATAAATAGGAAGCCATTTTGTGACTAGTTAGTATAATAACAGGAGTTGAAATTAAAATGTGGTATATGTATTCCTAAGAGTACTTCAAGCTTAGCATCTGCTCTATAGTGGCTTGCATTATGCTCCACTTCCAGTCTTAACATTTGAATATTCTCTAAAGATATACACCAATAAATAATGACATTATTAGGTACCTCCTTAAAACCCCCAAAGTTTCAAATAAATGTTTAGGCCACCTGAGGCCATTTTTATCTGAGAAAAATCTCAGAATCAGGAAATGGTCAGACACAGCAGGGAAAATTTTCAGTTGTTTTTGATGAGCAAAATTGCCCAAAACTATGCAAAATTCAAGCTCTATTTCAATTTTGGTGGTTTGAACATAAATGTAGCAAAAGTAGTATTACTACAGTCCAAACCTCATTCCAGATGTACATCCAAAGGTAGCCACCAAAGACACAATGCCATCCTGACTCTGTTTGGTGAGACCTGGGTATGTATGGGGGTCAGTGATTATCCCACATCACACCAGGCAGAGGATCTAAGGTGTCTGCAGACTTTCATCTTGGAGGTCAAAACTGCATCCTGAATTGTACATTTCAGAGAATTTGGCCTTGTGCCTTTTTACTCAATAGAAGTTGAATATGCATGTAGATTATGATTTGGCCACTGGAAGGGAATGGTCCCTCCATATGGCATCCCCTCTGAACTGTCCCCTTGTATCTGACAATTTCTAGCAGGATAGGTTTTGCAGGGATTTTCTCAGTTTATTCTCATCAAATCACTGGAACATCCGTTCCTTGTGTGATGACACTGTATTCTCCTGAATCACTTTGTTGTTTTTCCTACTTGTTAAGGAATTAGAGTGTATCCCATGTTCCCAGTCGGTCCTTTGGTGAAGCAGCTCAGCACTTTGTGCAGTACCCTGGAGACGCATCAGGCTCCGTCTCATCAAGGAAATGGAGCCAAATTGTAAGTTGGGGGCCTGTACTGTTACCAAAAGCAAAGTTGTCACGTTAGATTATGCTTGTATTGTTAACTACCTAATTAGTGTAAAAAATCACTTTATTATAAAAAAAAAAAAAAACCACACACAACACCAAAACAAACACACAAACAACCCCAAACTTTTTTTATTAAGCTCTTGTTACGTTCTGTGAAAGACAGTTCAGTTTGAAAGTCAGGTAAATATCTAAAAGCTGCTGGAGCCAACAATTTAATGTTTTACTTTTCTTGTGTGACTTTATAAGCAGTCTGGCACAGTGTAGGTCCAGAGTAGATTGTTTACTTTTAATTTGCTCATAACAGCCTGCCTTGCCAACTTTTCAAACAATGTGTTATCATAGATTTGTACTTGGGATTCAACTCTGTTGAACACAGATCAGAAATTTTTTTTTTTTTTTTTTTTTTTTAGTTTACCTCTTTCACTATATAAATATAATAGTGGATTACAAACCTGTTAAGTATTTCCTTTTGGAAAACATTGTCTGATACTTGATATTGTACCAGGGCTCAACATAAATTGGTTTAATTCCTTGTACCTGCTGTGTAGTTAGATGAGATCAACTAGACAGACCTTTCCCATTGGTTAAAGGTCAAAAATAGCCTAAAGACATGTTGTTTACAGCACATCATATTGAGAAATATACTTTTCTAGAAGGCATGACCATATTTTCATTAGCAGTGATAAAAAAACCTTAAACAACTCTGCAGATATAATTACAGAGGATTATTTTTAATCACAAACCTATTTTTAAGAAAATGTACGAGAATCAAATTCACCAGAGAATATTTTCAGTATTATTTTACTATAATTATTACTAGCTTATGTAAAATGTTATTTTCTTTCCCCAGTATTTGAGTACATTTGAGACACCCCAGATACTTCAGAGTAAGAGTCATATTCTGATGACATTTAAATAGCTGTAAATAACTTCACTGATGTCTGGCCCTATGCAAAATTATAAAGGCATCCCTGATGGCTGAAATGATGACTGATGTTGTTTTTTCTCATTTTAATTATTGTTAGATGACAAGGTGGAAACAGTTTATTTAAACTTTTCAAATTATTTCATCCTTGCAAAATGAATGAAAAGACTTATTTCTATGATGCTTTCTATAAAAGAGAGGTGCTATAGGTTTTTCACCTTTATTTTATATTAGAGCTCAAAATCTCAGTATTTTACTTGAAAATCGGTTATATCGACCTACCAAAACAATTGAGAGTTCTTGAAACAATTAAGCTGCAAAAATAACTTTTTTTATTAAGCTAAAATATTGCATTTTGACAATTTCAAAACAAGCTAGTAATATTTTATATTTCAGAAGTCACAGTCATTAAGCTGGCCTTTCATTCTGATGGAGAACCAGAAAAAACTTGAGACCCAGATGTAACCATTAATTCTTTAAAACCAGAGGTTGCATCAACTTATATTCTTAAATAGTGTGCTCATATTAACTAGAATTTATAGAAATTATGGACGCTGTTCAAATGCTCTGGTTCCAGGGACCTGGATTTAGAAGTCTGTGTTCCTTCTATCATTGGAGAAGACACAGGCATCCCCAAGGAAGGATTCATCGAAGTTAAATAATTACAGGATTTCTTTACAAGCAAAAGGACTACTATAATGGTCCATGTCAAACATTGTATTACTAATGGAGTGAGAGTTATGTCTATAGGATATGAAAAAAAGAAGGTTTTGCAGTGAGGTATTAGTCATATTGTAGATAACATGCCAATGATGAGATTGACTGACAATAACCTATAAAGTCCAAATACATCTGAAGTAAAAATGTACATGAATTTTGCAAAAATAGAGACATTGTTTTGTGGTGTTGATATTCTTCCAACAGTCATATCTGTCCACACAAGTCATGTCTGAGAAGAGGGAATAACATTTTCAGTTTTATATGGCTTGACATTTTCAGAAGACCAGACAGGGGAAGATCTGGTAATTCTGTAATTTACAACATTAGATAATTAAAGCACTGAAGAGGAAGAAAAAAACCCAACAAAATTATGATGATGAGTGACTTTTAGACATTTATGATGGCACATTTGCCTCTTATGTGAAATTCTGAGTTTTCATAAAAGATATGTGCTCCAGCCTTGAAAAGACTGTTTTTATTACAGAGGAGAGCTCTCAACTGCTGTGATCTCCAACCAGCTACTTGACAAAACACCCTTACATGCTGACTTTTGAGGTGCTTTGACAAATTGTGAATAGTTAATTTTTTGATGCATTTGTTGATACTGGAAAATACCAATGCCCTGAGATGTGAAACCAAAATCAATGGTAATGCCAGATAGCATATGATTTTTGCATACTCTTGATGATATCTCAAATTCAGTATTGGGCTTCATTGTTCTTGTTTTACCTTTTTAAATGATTGTTTAACAAAAATTTTGTGGCACAGTTTAAAACAGCGCTTAAATGGAATGAGTGGATTTTAAGCATTCAGCAGGTGGAGATTATGTGTCTAACATGGACAGCAGAGTCCATGTTTGTATTTTATATGACAAGAAGCAGTAACTTGGTAATTAAGTAAATATTGTAATAAGTATGGCTCTGACATCCACTTGAAGCTTATAACTCCCCAGGGAACAGATGCTTAATTTGTGGCCGTGATAATAACAACCTAATGAACCTCCCATCTTAGTGGATAGCTTAATAAACTTCAAAGAAAACAAAACAGGAATCTATGAGTAAAAGTACATCCTTAGCTTTTCATTAAACAAAATGAGCATGAGTCAAGGCCCAGCATGGCTTCCAAAGTTAAAGCTACCAACTACAAAGCCAATGTATGCAGAGAAATGTACAACAAAAGACATAGCTTTTAAACCTCTAGTTGAGTTTCCATAAATGTTGCTTACAAAAGCTACCATTCTCTATGTTAACAAAAAGTTGTGGATATGTTCTTCACTAAATCCTCTTTTCCCATATAATCCACCTTGTGCACTTTATCTCAAGTGTGTTTTATCTGATCTAATCCTGGGCTCATTCATTCTCAGATAGAAGCAACAGGATTATTTCACACTTAAACTAGGCCCAATCTTTCTGTGGGTCCCTAAGAGGACACCTGGGTAATGAGAAATTATCTATGGAACAAAAGATTCAGCAGGTGCTAGGAAAAAAATAATTCTTTCAAATACAGCAATTTTTAAGGAAAAGATAAAATGTTTTTATTCAGAAAAATGTTCATAGGAGGCACTACTTTCTAAAAGGAATGAGCTTACACCATATTTAGTACCAATATTACTTGTCACAAGTTTTATTAGAAAAAACCAAATTCTATTTCAGTCACCTTAAATGGACATTGATTTCCCTGGAGTTAATCTGTATTTTAATGGATGTAAAGTGTGCAACATATAGGATATATCAGAGCATTAGTTTTAACCAGGTCAAAGAGACCAGTCATACCCAGCCACATCTTTCTTCCAGCTCTTACTTTAGCACACTTTCATTTAGGGGGAGGAGGAAGAGGGAGGTTTCATGGTTCAGTAAATTAGCTTCAGATTTTTTTTCTGTGATCAAGACAATCCAGAAATAATCTCTGTACCTCTGCTGCACTCCACGCCCCCAGCCGCTCCCTCCTCCCCCCCAAAGTTGTGGGACATGAGTTAGTATGAACCAAGTTCAGTCTCCTTTGCTTGACTCAGAAGAACATCAAATAAAAAAAATTATATGTGCATGTATATCTATTTTATCCATATCTAGAGCTATATCTATGTCTGTAGATCTCCTTTGGCTTTTAGAGACCATAAGACTATCTCATATATTGTCTTCTTTCTGTTTCCAGTGTATATCAGGCTGTTGATGTGAAGGCAGAGCAACAATTTACTCTTTTAAAACAGTGGACTGTTTCCTCAGGAGACATTAACTGGCATAGTATGTCATTATTTCCCAATCATTCCCTCCTTCCATTTTTGTCATCAGCCTCCTCATGGACCAGTGTACAACAGCAGAGAATTTGTCCCTTAATTCAATGGGCGCAGTGGGATCATGGACTGACGTCTTGACTTTCTGAGTGGTGGTCCTTTGAGTTTTCTTCTCTCCAAAGACATAAAACAGAAGTACAATATGTAAATAGTTTCACAGGATTCAAATGAATACATTACTGAATTATTACACTAGAGACTGAAAACAGATACGCATTAGAAAGAAAAAAAGAGTGGATGTGGTCTAAATCCTCAGGATACAGATTATGTAAGAAATGTCCAGTAGGCTATCATACAGCTGCACAGTAAAGGTGTTTTTCCTTTGTAATATCCAGTACTACATGGTGTCAATCACAGAACAAAAGACTGAATGGTCAACAGATGCAGGATTTTTATGGTCTGTTTCTTGCTCAGGTGTAAAGATGAATCTGGAGTTTACACTGGGCTTGCAGTTTTGCCTGGGTGGGTCCCAGTGCTGTGTGGTTTCAGTTTTCCTGGATGTACGTAGGAAAGTGAAAGTGCTCAGCACCTTCCAAGGGTACAGATCTAGGACAGTAGAAAGCAAGACTACCAGATCTGTAAGTGTATTTTCCTAAATCACTCAAAAAAAATTAGTCTAGCTTTAGCATTTTGAGTTATAACTAATGATGCATGCTTTGTAGAAGCGATACCTTAGCAACACAAAGCTTCAGTGTGGAATTTTATTATCAACTACTCTACAATTCGTGATTTCTTTGTGAGAATAATTAAAAGTTTCCGTTTGAAAACTATTTGTTGCCTGATTGTATAGTGGCATTTTTCTCAGTGGAATAACCCAAATTCTTTAACTGAGAACGATTGCTAAACTTCTTCTTTTGTGTGGGACAGCTCATTTATGCACTATTTTACCTAACAATTTAATGCAGCATCTTCTCTCCCAGATATGCTTCTATTAAGATCACATAGAAAGGTAAAATCAGAATAATGCTGACACTGTTGAGAGTATGAAAATAATATTCATTTTTCCCAGTAAGCATTTGGCAGTACGGAAATAGTTTCTTTCAATAAGGTAGTAGAGAGGATGTTTATTAACCTTATATATGTGAGTGTTTCCATTTCTTTATGATGAAATGTTACTTCAGAGCTATGCTCTTGAATAATCTTTAACATGTATATACAAGATATGTGACTCTCAGACTTTAGACACAAAAATAAACACTGAAATTATATGAAATTCAAGTAAATAAGTTCATTTTTGTGGCTTTTTTCATAAAGTTCCAAAAATATAGTACTTCAGAAGGGGCAATCAGAAAACATTTAATGGAACAAATATCACCCTTAAGTACTCCAGACACAACAGAAAAAAACCCTGTATGCTAAGGGTCATCATTTGTGTAATAGTTGGTTTTTCTTTGAACTGAATAATGCAATAAAACAATGGCTATTTCTCTTGGAACAATGCAACTATATAAAGCTGATAGTCCTTTACAGTCTGGTTGAAAAACAAATCCTTTGAAACAGTGTTTAGGAACCATCATGACAAAAGGTTCTACACCGATATTGTCAGACTTGATTTTTTACTAGTTAAAAAGGTTTTTTCTTTACTCCCTATAATGCCCCTCCACTTATATAAAGACCCCTACTTATAGTTTGGATGTGAAGTTCAAGAAATAAAAAAATTACTTGCAAAGGGATACAGGGATAAATAAGACAGAAATGGGGCATATCTGTATATATATAAAAATATATATACACTTATATAGAATTATATGCTATAACCCATCCGTCTCTATACTATGCTGTTTGCTCTTCTGACCAATAGATAGTGGTAATTATCTGTGTATAGGTACATGTATGAGAAAGGGAGAACAGATGTCCATGATTATGTAAGTTATGGTAATTAACAGTACATAAATGAAACAAGTTTGTTTTTGTTGATGTGTCACTTGCACACTGCTCCTCCTGAGCATTGGGTTACATCCTGTACACGATCGCCTTATTGTCTACTGTCATAAAAATTCCAGTTTTGTTTCTGAGCAGTCACAGAATGGGACTTGCCAGCTGTCATGGAAAATGTATTCAGTTTCATTTCCACTTAATTTATCTAATCTTAATTCTATTATTATTTTATTACAATTATTTAAGTGCTTGGGGCAACAATCTAAAGTAAAAACAAATAAACAGTAGGAGTTCCAGATAATTTGTAAGTGATCTGAAAGGTCTAATGGAAACAACATCATTATTGGAGTTTTATTTTTTTAAAAGGTTAATATTATAGAGGCTTCATCATTGCTGCTATAGTTAACAGTCTGTCAACACTGATGTTAAATTCCTGCTTCACAAGATTAATGGCTAAACTATAAAAACTCACTCTGGACAGGGAAAAAAAAAAAAAAGTTGTAAAATAGTGTTTAGATGTTCAAAACCTTGTAACTACAGGCTTCATATCACCTTCATTTTCAGCAGTATCAACTTGAAACACAAAAGAGCATCCAAGCCCACAATTAAGTCCGTTTCTGTTCTGCTAGACACTTTCATGTGAAGGCACCTGCTAGCTTCCTTGGCTGTAATGAAATCTGAACACAGGCTTAAAGATCCGACAGTCCAAGTGTTCCATTGAACTGAGATGAATCTGTGGTTTGCTCCTGTGCTCAGCTGCTCCTCTCTCCTCACCCTCTTCAGCAAAAACCGTGAGTACCTGCATTCAAAGCAGTGCATAGCAATCGACTCTCTTGCATCTGAAGCGCGGTTTTGTTGGGTTGTAGGCGTAATCATGACCATTAGCTTCCGTTTAATCTCTGAACCCAGTCTCAGTTGCTCTCACAAATGTGACAGTCACCCTGTCTGCTGAGCCTGTGTAACCACAGAGTGCTTGTTACCATTCATTTCACTTCTTCATCACCCCTGTTGCCTTGCCTTCATCCTCCCCATAACATGGCTAGTTTAGGGTGCCTTGCAGAGAAATACGGGTTCTTGTTTTCTCTTTCTAATGCAATTATTTGTTTATTTATGATGTCTCAATCTTGGTTTAAGGTCTACTTACCTCGTTTTCCTTCTTTTTTACTCAGCCTTTAGACAGCACAATACATCTTTCACTCTGTTTATGTAGAAAGAAGCACATAATAAAAAGATATAAAGGAGGTAATAAATCAACTCATTCAAAATTAAGAAATTGCTAATTCACAATTTTAACCCTATTCTGTAAATTTCAGGTAAGCAGGAAACTATTAAATTCAAGTATTCTATTGATTACGTAATCACATAGTGGTTTAAGTTCATCCACTGTGTAATAAGACATTTGATTTGACTAAGAAATTGCTTTACAGTACCCTGGGTCTGATCTAGCCATCCCTGAAGCTTTTCTAGAAATACCACACATAAAAATGAATGTCTGAATCTGGGGCAATGAGAATAGAAAAGGGGGGTTAATGGCATCTCAGCTTCTAACTTCCAGGAATTTTATTCTTTAAAAGAAGTTGGATTTAACTGGAGATAAGCAGCTGCAGATAGCATTGCTTGTCTAAGATGATTCCTCTCTCCATCTGAGAGGAGCCATTCGGATGCAGGAAAAGAAGGCAAAATTCCAGAGTGACGACTCCAAAAGAGGTTTATTTAGAAACTGAAACTTGACTTTGTTGTCTTGCAGAAACCAAACATGTTAGTTTGGTTTGGATACAGTGTATTGACAAAGGGTGGATTGTTTTTCCTTTTCATCTAAACCTGGTTGTGGAGATAGTGAATAAATAATCTGTCCTGAGAGCAAACAATGATCCAAACTCATTGTTTGCTTGAAATGGCTGACCTTGCTAGGAATATGTATCCACACAGATGATTGTGCCTCCAGAAGTAGTTAAGGAATCCTGGCGAGGAACTCGACGCCTGTGCAAGCAGTTGCAAGGCTCTTTGTTCACGCTCTGATCTAGAAGCTGCGCAGCCCTGGTAGGTGAGCGGTGTGCCAGGGGAAGTCAACTCTGCAAAGCGTGCCCACGTCTCCTCCTATTGAAGTTCTTCTGAGCGGAGCAGATATTCTCTCTCTCTCCAAAGGGAGTAGGGAAAGGCACAAGGAGACAAAATCCCTGCCCCCCGTAGTGGCACAGCCTGACTCAGCACAGTGCCCAGGCAGGTGGGAGCTGTGTGATGGTCATCCTGTCCATGGGTCTGGAGCTTTCAACTGCAGCCCCATTTTCTCACAACGGACACTACGTTTCCTCCTCTGGTTGGCGTGAGAAAGCTGTGAGGCTGTGACACAGAAATCACCCTGTGGCTTGCTATTAAGAAAGTTTAGCAAATTGACTGCTGCTAAAATAAGAGATATGAAAGTGCCATCTGCAGTTCAGTCACACGGGGCAAATCTCACAGGCCTTACGCAGTCAGAACACCCATGGTGTGTGCACGGCAGGAGCTGACCTGCAGGATAATAGGGATGCATACTGAATGAATCGGAAGTAACACCTGGCCTTTGTCTGGAAATTACCATTTTTTAGGCCAATCTTCAAAGCTGAACATTTCTTTAGGACTCTGGAGCCATTGAGGAGGCAGACAAAAGGAAGAGAGTCATGGAAAGACATGTAAAAGCTGTAGACCCAGCAGAAAGGGCGGGAGGGTACGCAAGAAGGCTGGGGGAACAGAAGTTAAAACCTCACTATGAAATTCCAGTTCTTCCTGTGCAGATCAGTTTTTCCAAAGGTGAAAGGAAAGATTAATTTCACAATGCATTTAAGTGATTTCATTACACAATTATGTGCTTGCTTAAACTTTAGCCACATACTGTTACCCATCCTTGCAAGTAAGCGGGTTTTGGTCTGTTTTATGACATGTACTTAGTTTAAACATAAAATACTTTCATGCCTGTGTGTGCAAAGAGACGTTCTTTGCACTGGTTCTCTTTCGAGATGTAGGGAACACATCTTTTCTGGGTAAACATGCATACTGTACAGGAAGAATGCTTTATCTTTAGAAACATCCAACATACCTTTATTGCACACATTCAGTTAAGAGAAAATACCACTCCTCTTCGTTAGCACTGAGGTTCCAAACAGGTCGTCAACTCGTTGCACTCAGGTGCAATAGAAACAGTTGCAAACCCCAGCTGGAGGGGTGTGTGCAGAATGCTCGCCTGTTGCATTCTCACAGGTATCTCCCTCTAGTCTGAGACTGACCCAGCATAACACAAGAGTAGGTTGAACTTGGTAGAACTATTCAAATGCTTCAAATTTCACGCTTTCTCAAGTGCTTACTTTTCTGGATCAGGCTTTTGTGAATAAGAGCTTGTTGGAGGTTTGTGGGTTTTTTATTTTGATGATCAGGTCATAAAAATGAGAATACCGTCTTTTTAGAGACTTACCAGTCACAAACTGTGAGCTGATCATCAGCTTAATTGCATGTCATCCTTTCCTAAATCAGATTAGTCACAAATGATTATCAATTGAGCCCTAAAATCCTGATGTAGTTTGAAAATATACAAGTTTTTATGAAGTTTATCATGGAGGCCCAATAAAAAACCCGAACATGCCAACTTTTAATATATCTGGTGACACTGCCTAACAGCTAGGAAAAAAACATCAGAGAGATTTTCTGTGTGAAGTTATGATCTTTTCAGGAACAAGTCAGCTAGCTGACCTACAGTGCTGGAATTTGTTGTCACTGCCAGAAGCCACTCTCAGTATTTCTGCCTTGCTTTGCCTTTGCTAGCTCACAGCTCTGTGCCAGCTATTAGTATTTTGTGTAAATTATGGAGTTTTGATTTGCACAGGGAGGAAAAAATCTCATCTGTGGGGGGCACAAGGTCCACTCAGCAGCCTGAGTTCTGTGCAGTCTCATGTGAGCTGTAGAGGTTTTATCAGCCTCCAAGTTGTACCATTAGTGTCAGAAAACCCCTAAAAGCATTTCGTGGACAACAGGGTGCTACTGTCCCAGGAGAGCTAGCCTGAGCAATAGGTATTTACTCAGCTGTGTACATTCCTAAGTTCAGTGCAAAGCAGCAGTCTGTCAGCGTCCCAGTGACATGCCACGTTAGATCAGGCAGCTACCTCAGCGCTTTCCATGCAGTGTATGTTGCACCTTTGCAGAGATACTTCCTGAGACACAAAGTGCGTAGCATATCCTAGTACGTTACAGCTTCAAGTGTATAATATGTCTTGGCTGAACAAATAATTTCTTGTTTACGTTTCTGTTTGTCTGTCTCTTCTACTACCAGAATTGATTTTTCCCTGTATTAGTTTCTTGGTCCATAATTAAAGGAGCAGATCTTTTTTTTTTTTTTTTTTTTTTGAGTACCTGTTTCCTGTTTTGAAATGCAGTGTAAGTGACAGTGTATATTTTTTTTTCCTGAGGGGAAAATCCTTTACTCCTAGAGTCCAAATAAGGTTGTTTATATTTGCCTCCAGTGCCAGAACTTAACATACTTATGCTCTAGTTATCCAGCTGACATTCTGTATTTATTAGATTTTTAGTACAGTATGTGGCATTATAATCAATGCACTATTGACAAAAGCACTTGGATCACACACTATTTATTTAATTTACTACACTGAGTCTCATTTAGTAAACTTAATACATACACTGTGTTTTCCTGGCACATTCAGATGCATTATTCAGAAAGGGCGAATGGATTGCACAACAAACCCCTCTAATGTCTAAGTTATGTCACAAGCTTTTCTGTAAGCTGTTGATCATTAACCTATTCTCTGCTGCGAACCTAGCTTGCTACACGTGTTGGGCAGTAACTTGTGAAGTTTGGCCATAGTTATACAGCATTTTTAGTGTCTTCTAAAATCATAACACAAGAAGCATTTTGTTGTAACCTGAAGGCACCATAAATACTAAATCTCCAACGTTTTTATAACCAGTTATATCAAAGGCAATCTGATTGTCACTCTTCTGCACGTAGGATTCTCCCATTAGTAAGCAGTCTTATATTACAGGCATAAAACACTGTTAAGCATTTTAGCTCCACCAGACTAGCTGCAGCTGTGTCACATTTGTGTTTCCTTATTTTATGTGTGCCAGTTATCTAGATTAAAGTTGGAATAGCATAGCACTCCACTAGATGACAGGCTTGGTTTAAAGCCAGACTACTTAGTGATGCTTATCAAACAATTTTCAGCTACATACAGTAGCATAATTCAAAAACCTGAGAAGACTAAATTATCAGGCATGCCATGAGAGATCATTTCTTTTTTGGATGGGAGATTAAAATATTCCCCTCACAAATACATGGAGCCTCCCTCATCAGAGGCATCAGTGAAATAATCTGATTTCATATTTTCTACTCAGTTTTGAATGAATGTGTGACCCTCAAGGTTCTGAACATACACAATCTTTTCCAATCATTTGGGGCCCAAGGTGGAAAATGTGTCAAGTCAGTGGCCCATGGACTCCAGGAAGTCCTGCTTTCAATAGCTCATTTTTCTGTTCTTTGTTTTTATGCTTATTTAGTCTTTGTTCGCTTGGTTGTGGTTTCTAAGCTAGTAATGACTGATTCAGCTCCAGCTGATGGGACTGCCCTAAGGCAGCTATGCATTAACTTGCAGCCCCATTAGATACCAGTTCATCTTGAGCTTCCCATCCATTAAGGTGGGACAACTTGTGCTCATAGATCCTCGTGTATTTGCAGGAAGAGTGTGCATGTATTCCCAAGTAACCATTACATGTGATATGGAGCCCTGCTTTCCTGGAGATGTCTGAACACCTGCCTGCTGATGGGAAGTGGCAAATGAATCGCTTGTTTTGCTTTGATTAGGTGTGTGGGTTTTGCTTTACCTATTATACTGTCTTTATCTCAACCCACAAGTTTTCTCACTTTTACTCTTCTGATTCTCTCCCTCATCACATCGTGTGGGGAGTGAGCAAGTGACTGTGTGGTGCTTAGTTGCTGGCTGGGGTTAAACCACAACAACCATATTGTAGTTTATAATAAACAACAGGGAAACCAGCTAGCATTTAGTAAAACTGCATAAATGAATGGAGTTAAGAAATGCCAGGTAACTTGAGCATCTGTAGCAATAACATTACAGCTTAAACCTTCCTGTGATAAAAGCAAGGAAGCAAACTTCATGCTGAGGCTCAGAAAGGTTAAAGAGCTATGGTGTGATCTTTGCAAAGTTTGATTCATACATTATTCTCTTCTCAGGAAAAAAAAACAAAAAACCAACCAACATAATCACCTGTTCTTTAGGCATATGCTTGGTGCATTTATATTTTAATGTCTATTAAAAGTGTTCTGCATATTTCCCTTAGCAATATCTGTCAGTGTTTTAATATTACAGGGGCCTGATTGTTCACTTTCTGGAGTCAGTGGAAATTTTCTCACTGATATCTGTGACAGCAGAATCTGGCTGCTAATTTTTTGAGGATTGAAGCCATTCTTAGAACAGCATATGCTCTGCTCTCCACTTTCTTTGATGACTTCTAACATTCTTTTGATGTGGACTCCAAAAAAGGCATTTTCATTTTTGGTTATATGTGTTCTAAAAGATGAAAAACACCGAATAGCAGAGTAAGAACATTTTGCATTTCAGGCCACAATCCCATTTAAACCAAAAGTTGCTAATAGCTGTTAGATGAAAGAGAAGAAAATGTAGAAGAATAAAAATGTTGGGCAAACAAAATGAGGAACAACTAAACAGATGCTCTTCAAACTCTTGGAAATACCATACTGTTTGGATCATGGGTATAGTCACATAAGATATGCACTGGCATAGCATAGAAATGTCACTTGTGCCCTAGTGTCTGTCTACAGTTATGCATAGGATATGCAAACAGAGGTCATCTTGTGAGCATCCTGCCTCTGCTTCTCTGCAGTCTGCAGAAAGAGTAGTTAAGAAAAATGTATAGGAGAGTAAATGCCATTTGTAAGTACAGAAGCCCAGTGCTCTGACACGCTGGTGGTGGAGGCAGGGCTGGGGGTATATCAGGACTGGATTTGCTTAGGATTCACTCCTTCAGTGGTATGAGGAGAATAAACTTATTAAGTGTACATTAAAAATCCAATGGCTAGGGAATTGTGGAAGATGCTGGGCAGTCCTGCAGGATGCTGAGCGGTCACATCTCTGACCATACAATATAGCTGACGGAGCAGTCGATGGAACACAATCACATTGTTTAATGTAGTATGCTGGAAAGATGCTCCAAAGTTACAATGATATGTGTGGTGGAAAAGCTGGGACAGAGTAGAATAGGATAGACTAGATAGAACAGAGGAGAATAGAGTAGTACGGAACAGAATAAAATTTCCTTTCAGAGGTTGAGGTTTTGACTGCAGTTCTGAACTGACTTGAATTTCTTCCTTTTTTTTTTTTTTCCCTGTCTTAAGGATTAATTATTACCAAATATTCTTTAAGAGCTTGTGACATATGTTAAATGTAATTACTTTCTCTTCCATGTGTAAATCAAGGTCTTTCTTTAAAAAGAGGCAGTTTATACTTAAATTAAGTACTTTTGTCTGCAATTTGCAAGTTAAGGTGTATCTAAAGCCTGTGGCTATACTAAAGACTCAGTTGTGCCTCCTAGGCACAGTGTTAATTAAAGGGTGAAGTGAATTCGTACCACTCTGAGGGGAACTCTGGAAGGGATTATACCTTAGAGAGGCACAATGCCTCCAGTACACCACAGCATGTAAGTAAAATGCACATGCTGTGCACCACCCACATTGATGTTGCTCAGAATCTCTGTGGGCCCATCTCCTTCCCACAACTCCTCATCCGCTTTGCTGGGGTGCACATCTAGGGAGCACTGGGAGAATGCAGTTCTGGCACCCCTGGCCAATTCTGCATGCCAAGGGAAAGGTGGTGCTGACATCCTTATCATTGCTGATAACCATTCAGAGCCTAGATACAACTTGGTCAAGGATAAGCAGAAATTGTAAAGTGTAATTTCCTAGATATAGTTTCTCTTTTTATTCAATGACAATTTTTTTAAAGTCTGACAATGTGCACAACACTTGTCAGCTTCTTACATCTTAACCTGAGCCCATCCTGTGTAGCTGATATTGTATAATTCTATATTCAGCATCTGATTTTGTTCCCTGATATTTTTTCGTCAGTGATCGTTTTTCACTGGGGTAATTCTCTTGACACCAATGAAGTTTTAGATATGATTTACCCCTTTGCAAATAAGATCAGCATCACCCATACACCTTTGGTCTAAAGCGTCCAAAGGACATATTCCACTCTCTATGTAAATAATGCCTGTGATTAATCTGATGCACATTTAAGGGTTTTTCAAGCCTGTATTACTCACTGTATTAAATGTACATTTTGGTAATATATTATTGTTATTGTACATCAAATAGATCTAATTCAGCCCAGGGTGATATTTTATAGCCAAGTAATAGACCACTGAAAGTAGGATTTATTAGAGAAAAGCCAAGACACTCTTATTTATAGTATAATAGTACAAATTGCCACTATAATAAATAGTCTTCACTTATCAGGTCATCAGTCTTCGATGGTAACATTGACAAATGATCTCATAGACAGTATGCTATTGCTAATGTAATGTATTAACTTTCAATTTTAAATTGGTTATTGGATCTGGAATAACTGTACATTACATGATGATTATATCATTAAATAATTACATTATTTAGTGATCTAAATTTGCATATCTGTACAGCAAAATGTGACTACACATAGTGCTTTAGACTATCCACCTATGTGACATGAAAACAGTATCGCTCTCGGTCCACAATCCAACACAAATCCATAGATTGCATCCACTTAGAGGAAGCTGTTACCAAGGGATGACTAAAAGGAAAATTTAAAAATCATGCAAAAATTTTTTGGTAAGTCATTGTCATTATTGGTCCCAAAAGAAAGCAGGTCAGTTGCTAAAAGTTGATGAAAATAAAGAAAATAGAAGAATAGAATATTTTTTTTTATCCAGCTGTTGGGGGTTCTTTTCTTACCAGCAGGTGTTTGTTTCATAAGAATCTGTTCATTGTTACTGTAGAAGAAACAACATTTGATTATATATATTTGATCTGGAAAAAGTGCAGAACCAACGTCCTTTGTAGAGGTTCTACACTGGTATAAAGTAAAATAAAATAAGCAGGCAGGATTAAGAAAATGTTATAAAAGTAAGCTTTGCAAGAACTATTTATTTGAACAATGAGACTGACAAGTCTAATAATATAAGAAATATACACTTATCAACTTTTCATAGCTTAGATCTGTAGTACTCAGCAGATTGATTTTTTTTTAATCCTCAATTCAATCTCTTAGTACTAGAAATCAAAATAACTTAAATATTTATTAGTCTCAGAATGAGCAAGTGTCCAGTAGTATTTAATTTTCTAAATTTTATGCTTCAACATCATGAGTAAATAATTCAGAATTCTAACTGCTCTTTTAATACATCAAGATTTGATTGGAAATACATGAAAATGTTCTATTTGTCTTTCTGTTCAGTTGGATAATGTTTGTTCTATTGAAGAGGAATTTAGCACATTCTTTTCAGCAGCTGGTTTAGTGTGGTCATTGTTGGTGCCAATGCACTACAGAGATTTTAAAGGAAACTAAATAGTTTAGACAGTCTGTTGGAAAAAAAGTAGTAATCACAATAGGATGTGGTGAAGATTTTTTCTATGTCTTTCTTATGTCACATCTTTTACTGACAAGATATACTCAGCACAAGAAACATTTTTCCATCATGGAGAAAATTATTGTTTCCTGCTCTTGGCTTACTCTCCCTCCATCACCCAGCCTCACAAGTCAACTAGAGCAGTTTACTGGCCAATCAAACTTAAGACATCTGGCTATGGCCCCCCCCCCACTACATTATAGCATGGAAAAATTCATACTGGATCTCAATCAACAGTCTCCTCCCCATCTGCCTGTCCACTCCCATCCAATTAATGTGGTCTCTTTTCTATGGAAATTCCAGCACTTGAAGACACAGCTTTATCCCAGGTGGAGATTCCAGTGTTTTTACACTCTACACCTGAAAAACATTTTGATACTAAAATATGTAACCAAACACATATTTCTGCAGACCTTTCTACTCACATTTGTCCACCAGAATGTATCTGTAATTTTATTAATTTACATTGACACAACTCTAGACTGTGGATTAAGTGTTCACTGCAAAGCACTAGTTTTACTCATTAATGGGCAATAAAAGTAGGTGTTTATGTCTATCTGTCTTTATTTTCCCTTAGTAGTAAGCACCTCTATCCCAGCTACCACCTCATACATTCTTAAATAGTTATCTAAAGTGTAATATGCTTCAGTCCCCCTGTGGGAATGTCCTCCCTGCCGCTCATCAAAACGAACTCTAAAAGTATAGAATACAGCAACATAAACTCCAGTTCAGCAGCCCTTGTCTTGTCCAAGCTTTTGTCCAAATGAAATCTTAGGTGGCTGACGGATCAGTAGTTGCTATGAAAATTAGTAGTCTGGAATTACCCAGAGCACCAGTAAGAGTCTGAACCAACCCATAAGTCCAATTCTCTGTTATCTACGTAACAGAATTTGTCACCAAGCCTTCATTTTGAGATGGAATTTTTGATCTATGTACAAAACATAATTTGTCACTGATTTACACCTGCAGTTATTTTTGGAGATCCAATTATATCTGCTACGCTAAAGCCACAGTCCAAGTTAAAAATCATTCTAAGAATTGGATGGTAACTGGATGGTGGTGATGTAAAGGCCTCTAACAGCTGCCCATGCTCAGTTCACACTTGATCCCAAGCCCATTGAAGTCACCGTGAATCTTTCCTTTGACGTCAATGGGCTTCAGATCAGGTCCTGAGCATTTTTTTAAAAACCTCAGACAAATCAAAACCATTTCCTTTGGAATGAGACTGTTCACACCCCTTGGTGAAGACTATTTCCTTTCCAAACACAGCTTTCATACCAGAGTCATGTCAGCTGAATTTCTACTTTTAACAAAAGCTGCATTTTTTAAAGATGCAGGAAGTGTATTTTTTACTTATATTTAATCTATTAGCAACGAAGCTGGTTTTTTTCAAACTTTCAAAAATATCCCCAACTGGGCAGGCCAGACCTACAACCAAAAATGGGGAACATTTTAGAAAGTTACAGCCATTTAAAAAAAAAAAAAAAAAACTTTTTTAAACTTGTCACAGATTTTACCATAACAGTTACCACATTCTATATGGTGATGGCCTGTCCCTACACACTGCATCCAGTAGACACCAATAGATCATTTAGTCTTATAAAATGTGTAACACTAACAAATGTTATATCTTGCTAACAGAACTAATATAACATTCTTATACAGAACATTGCACTAAATACTATATAGATAGATTTAGAAATACTTCCAAAATGCAAAATAAATTATAAGGTATAGACCTGGAGAGAGCAGATCCACCTGCCAGGCACCATTTCTGTATAACAGTTTCCTAAAGTGGAAATCTTGGATAATTTTCTCAGTGGAAAGCAATCCTTGTGATGACCAAGACAAGAGTGAAGTGTTCCCCCTCTGTTGAAGACTGTAAGACTGGTGAACATGTGTTCACTGCCTGGAAAGAAAGGAGAAAAGGTATGTTCAGAGGTACCTTGTTGATACACAGAAGAGGCCAAGCAGAGTACACTGATTTGAATCCATTTCTCTCTGTAAGTAGGTCTCCCATAAAGTTTTGCACAGGCACAGCACTAACCAGTGGGCTGTGAGAACTACCTGGGAGATATTCTGTCCCTTGCTGAATGCTAAAGAAGCAACCATTCCTCCAGCTGCAGGAAATGTCAACCTTGCTGTCAAATGCACTCCTGCAGGGACACTATGGGATGCCATGAACCATACAGCCTCCTGGAACAATGTCTGTGGTTGTACTTGATCCATATATTTTGTGTACATCTTTTCCCTTTCACCTAAACACTTATTTAACTATTTCCATATTGTTTCATCAACACAATAACTGCCAGACTTAACTGTTAACTAGCTAACTACTTAACTAGTGTGTGCCAGTGTTTAAGTATATCATTTTTTCAAGGGATAAGGTCTCTCCTTCTTGACCTGAAATAACTCTTTATGGTGATGGAGAGACTATCTCAATTAGATTAGGTGAGTTACCCCATTGAAAAATCAAATTAGATGAGCTGTGTTTTCTTTTTCTCCTCACACGTGGGCATTACAATCCCCCCTCAGTGATGGCCATCTCCTATTAAATGTGTGATTGCAACTTTACGCTGGGAAACAGCACTCTCCAAACATTGCTTCTTGAAGAATCTCCTAGGGACATTTCTTGCCAAGTTCACCACTGTGTTTCTGTTGTATTGGGCCTCCATCCCTTGTGAGAACATCTGTGTAAAACAGATGGATAAGGTGATCTTCATCTGCAGTCTCCCCCCATTATTTTCTGAGTATGCTGAAAAGACGTACCTCTCAGGGGCCCCAGATCTGTGATTGATTTTGATGCAGGAGCAAAAGCACATGTTTTGCAGAGGAAGGATGTAGATCTTGTGGGATAACTTATGAAGCACAGTAGTCTTGAGTAGATGCTAAGTAAGTGAAATAAACCCAGAAGATGATTCCCTGGAGCCTGCTATTAAAGGAATAGTCCAAGCTATATGGTAGACAATCCTGGGATGAGATAAAGCAGAAGAACTGAGTACAGAAAGACAATCTAACAAACCTCTCCCAGAATGAAAACAGGAGCAAAGAAGCCTGACTGAAAACCATTGTCAACTACTGCTTCTGGACTGCATCACTTTCTTCTACGGTAATGAAAGTCTTGAAGAAAAATTTATTGTCCAAAAAGGCCTTGCTCTTGCACTTTAAAGACAGCCAGTAGAAGGAACAGAGGTGACTAGGTTGCCACAGTATGTGAAATTACCCCCAAAATATGTACTGTGCCTCACATGAAAAACAAGCAGACCAGGAAGTATAAAATAAACCTTGAAGGCAGTGCAGGGGGTCACAAGATTTTTTTGGTGTGAGGGTCTTAGTGGCCTCAGCTGATGTCAATTTAAAGAGACAAATGATTACTCCACAGGCAGAAAAAATAATGTGGTATTATTCCCTGAGGTATCAATATCTCAGCAGACACTTTTTTTTTTAAGAAACAAAAAAAAAAAAAAGGAGTTGGGAGGGAGCCAAAAAAAACCCCAACAAAAAAAATCCCTAAACCAAAACCACTACAGTTGTTCTGAGTATGAATTTAACCAACTGGTTGCCTGGCTTTATTAGGTGTTTGTAATCCCATGAAAAAAAAGCTGACTTGCTTATCTAGCTAATTGGAACCCTGTTTGTATCATGTCGGTTCTGGAATCCTAAACAAAAGGGTTATAAAAACACACAAAAAAGGAAGGAAAAAACAGGCAGTCATCCTGTGGGTTTAAGAATTTCCCTAGCAGATACCAGATTCCCAGTTCTAACTCATTTCTTAAACAGCACTGGTGAACATCAAAGAGTACAGCACGGACCATGCTGAGTCCCAATTACACACCTCGAAAGTAAATGTTACCTCAATGGCAAGTCTTCAGAAATCCTAAATGAAATAAAGGCTGAGATGCCCAAATGCTCTCTGAAAAATGTAGACCTTTTCTGCATTTGTAATGGTTGCTCTATTAAAATACATAGTTGTTAATATACACTACATCACTAAGTGAAAAAATTGTTTTAGAAGTGTGTTAGTGCGCATATGGGTATTACTAGTCTTTGCAAGATATCAGAAAAAGAAATGTCATATAATTAATTTCAGTCCATTTCTATTGTTTTTTAACAAGCCTTCTTTAGAGACCTGAAATCTTTTCTGAACACAGCTTGTGTTTCAAAGGCAAAGTAGAGATAGTACAAATAATTGGTGTGTGTTGAAGTCAGAGGAGCATGAGTTGTTTTATTAAAAAAAAAAAAGAAGTCTTTAAAAGCTGTGTAAACTCTCTGTAGCTAAATACAAGTTCAAAGAGTTATGTATTTCACATCATTTAGCAAAAAATCATGGCAACAACTGTCTTTGATTGTTGGGTTTTCTTTCTTCTCACAGTAATAGACAGATTTTTCTCTAACACCTTAATCCAGTGCAAGGGGACAAACTGAACGACATGGCCATAATATTAATTCAAGTAAGTAATGAGCAAGGAAATAGACATAATGTCTGGCCTTTAATTTCAATTATACATCCTGCCTAACCTTCATGGGAGTGCTCACATGCATATTCCTGTCACATATACTTGCCTTCCTGCGGGTATATCCAGCACCCAATGAACTGGCTATGGCAGGTGAAAGTATATTCGATAGTTGCCACCACACTCAGTGTTACCTTAATGGAATGACTTTCACAGAAAAATTGCTATGCTATGGTACATATGCCAATACGCTACCTGGGATAATATATATCAAATATGTACAAGAGTGTGTGTGTGCTTGAATAAGCCTTTATGTTAAGCTGCCAAAACCCAAGGGTTTGTGCCCATTGCTCCGCAGCGTATTGATGTTTAGCTCAGGTTTTACCTAGTCCTTCTCTTAAGATTGCAGATGGTTCTGGTTTTCTTCGCAGAAACAAACTAGAATAGGCCTTTCCTAAGGAAATGAGCATAAAGAAGGATTGATAAAGTGTGCTAGGCCTCTTGTATTACTATTTGGATTTTAGTCTGGATGCATTGCAGCTGAAAGTTTCTAGATGTAAGAGATGTGTCAATACTGAAACACATAGCAGATGTTCATGCTGAATATCTAGCATGAAGCCTAATTTTGCAAGACAAAATAATTGAAAGAAGGCTTCATTTTATCATATAATAACTGAGATGTTTTCATTTCTCCAACTTTGTCAGAATTGCAAAATATTTTAACTTGTTGTCTAACTCCCTTCATCTCATTGCTTTTCGGTTATGTTGTATTTTTCTTCATTTTACTTTCCCCTAGCATTTCTTAATTTATTTCCTTCTTTCAGCCCTTGACCATATCTTTCCTCATTGCAATGGGTTTCTCTGCTTTTTTGTCCTTTTTTTATTTTTTCAGTAGTTCTGTCCACCATAATTCTATAATTTACTTTTTAAAAGTAAGGGGGATTGTACAAGTGAAGGGAAGAATTTCCATTAGATTTCATATTAGAAACTACAGCTGAGCTTGACTGTAAACACCATGGTCTAAATGCCCTCATTAAGACCTTTTCTTTTAAATAATCACCTATGAGTAATGCCCTTTAACAAGAATGGCTGTATTATGTTACCACTCCTTTTCTTTGTGAAAAATAGCAGAATGTCATCTGGCTTTGACCACATTGGCAACCCCTACTTGCCAAACCTGAGCTTAGGTTCTGAGTGTACCGGTGCCAAGAGATGCCTGGAGGGGACTGAATCCTGAGATTGCAGAGCAAGTGCTCAGCAAGAGCTGTGAGCCCCACACAAGAAAATATTTAGATGCAAAACAAAACATTTGGATATAATTATTTTAATATTTTTGCTTGATTGGGCTGTCATTACGCCTGCCGAGGGCTCTTATACATCTCAGAGTAAGATTTGGTTGATCAAATATGGGTAGAAGCAGCTTTGGATACAGGATTAGTCAAACCTATAAACCTTTACATCTATATAGGTAGCAGCCACAGCAGTACTGAAGCTAAAACAGAGAAATCACACAGTGGGGAGGCAATGCACGATAAAATGTGAGGAGCTCTGAGGTGTATATTCTTCTCTTCACCCCTCTTTTTCTTTTTTTTTTTCTTGCATGCTTTTGATCATTTCTAAAATAGTTGGTAACTGATGGTTAATGCTGAGTCCAGACAAATGGCAGCAGTTCCTGCATATCTTAGAACATGTGGGACGAAAAGGGTAGCTCTAAGTACAGGCTATTGTAGGGAATTTTGCTACTATAAGGTCTAATGGTTTACTTTTTTTTCCAGGAAATTTTGGATTGTGGACCACATCTCATTAGTCATTCCTTGTGGTTCAATATCACCTTCAGCATGATCCAAACCACAAATGTGAGTCACTAATTATCTTTCCTTTATTTCATCGTTTGGAATCAAGACTTTTTACACGTTTTATTATTTTAAAATTTTTATTGTTTGTTATATCAGGTGCACAAAAAACTAAGTTTGTTCTTCATTGATACCTGAACATGTATATTTTTCAGTTTTCGTTGTATTTCAAATTTCCTATAACACAGAATTATCTGTTCTGTGATGCCATAATGTCTCTTGCTGTTTTGCAGTAAATCACCAGTTTCAGGACAGCCAGAATGTCAGGAAAAGTTGCTTTCAAAGTTGCATTAGAAAGGATTCTTCAGCCCAGACTTAATAGAATAGCCTGGTGCCTAGATGATATCAGCATTTTTTGCTATTAGCAATTTTAAGAAATTTTCTCTTAGTACAGTGGTACTAGAGACTCGTACAGACTACTTTTAGATTTCAGGTTACTTGGTTCAAACTGCAGTACGTGGAACTTTTCACAAACTGCAGTGCACTCAGCCCACTAAAAAGCTGATATACTACAGCTTTATGGATTACTGCTGTTAAAAAAGATGATTTTCCAAATGTCTCTTTAAAGCCCTCTTATTTCTTATGACTGCTTTACCTTTCCTTGTACCAAGAATATGAAGACAAGCTGATACGTTCCCTTGTAGTTAGAACGGATTCAGGGGATATACACAATATTTCTGCATTGTAATCCTACAACAATGCCCCCAAATTATCAGCATGCATGAAGAGCTCTAGATTTACCTACTTTAGTTCCTGTGAGCCTAAACAAAGAATCCACATCAGTACTTCCATATTTCTGCCCAGGATTTCCCAGACGCAAATATGTGTTCACATAGCCTTAAAATATTTCAGGCATGCACAGTAAATCCATTACTTTCATAACATGTCAGATGTACTTGTGAATGTGCAGAAGAACTGGACACCACATGCTAAGTAGCTGTTATGCCTCCTGGAAAATACGGATACACTGTGAGTGTAAGAACTGCCTGGCAGCGTAATCCAGCACTTTCTGGAATCACCAGGTTTAAGGCAGCACCACTGTCCCACAGGACAGTGAACCTGCTGTTCCCAGGACAGTGCTCACACGCAGTACACTTAGGCTGCCATCCACCTAGGGAAGAGAATGCCTCCTCAACACCACCATGCACTGTTTCGGGACTGAGGAACAGCAACAGGAAAACCCCTGGGCAGCTGGAAACCCCCTGACAATGCAAGATCACACGCGTGCAGCCTTCCGGCAATTCCCATAGAAATGATGGAGTTGTGCTGGCCAGAGTAAGGTTAGAATCTGACCCAGACATTTTTCTCTCAAGAGAAGACTTTGTTCTTTAGAACTGGGTGTTACTGTAGATCAACAAACAAAACCCACAAAGGGTAGAACACACGTTAGTGTAAGGATAATAAGAAGCACATCAAGAAACCCAAGGATGAATTAAGCCAACAGAAACAGGCAAAAGCGAAAATATCTACATCTATACACAATCGGTCTGGAGAAAGATAATATTTACAACAGATGTTCAGCTTCTTGTCCATTTTCTGGAATTCCAAACTTCAGGAGACAAGCACTGCTTTGGCAATGCTAATGTATACGTTTAACACAAAGTATTTAGAAAACATGTATGCACTTTAAAAAGTTGACATTCATAGGGTGGTGGGGGAATTAAAAAAGAAGAGGAAGGAAAAAAGAAGAAAAAAATGTAGGAAAGCTGAAGGTGCTGGAATTGGCTCTATTTATTCATCTCTACATGTGAATGTTGGTGGTGCACTGACATGTACAGACAGCCAAGCACATTAAGCCCAGCAGTGGGGGAGAGGCGAAGCAGCTGAGCCAGGGAGCAGAAAAATTTAGGGCAGATCTCAGGACAGCAGGGGAGAGTGTGTCAGGAATAGGGATTTTACAGCCTAGGAAGGAGATTTTTTTGTTGTTGTTTTGGGAGACTTATACATTATAATCTGAAAAATGGGATGTTAGGCATATAAATGTAATGTGCAATGCAAAGTTCAAAAACCTATGTCCTCATTCTTATTGGACAGCTCTGGCAAAAGTGTATGAAGAGTATAACACATCTTCTTTGTATTAATACACAGTATAAAGAAGTAGCTCTAGAGCTCAGGACACAAATGGAGCTTTAGATTAGCTGTCAACAATGTCATATCCATGTTAATAACGCCCTATTCATGCCTGGGGCTGACAGTCTTTCTTATTTTTATTCACAAATTCCATTTAATAACAGCAATAAGTCACTCTAGACAGTGCATTTCTAAGGGATTTTTGCACTTCTCAGGTGGTTAAAGTCACTTGACCTTCGGCCTCATGCCTTAAAAACTCCCTAAGAGATGTGCTAAATTGCCCAGAAATACATTGCCTGTCATGTCTTGTTGCTTAATTAAGGGCCAACCTAGATGGCCTATAAGGACTGCCCTTAAGTAATTACTAATTGATCTCCTACTCAAGAAAAATGAATAAATTCCACAGCAGCCACACTGTCACATGGAATTTACTTAAATTCATATTCCTCCAATAGAAAATGAAAAGCACACAGCAAACGGATGGATTGAGGGCAGAAACATCTTTAGAGCAGCTAAGCCTCACTCCCAGAGTTTGTCATGTCTTATTGGCTGTAGCCACCACTCTCAGCCCCTCGTTTGTGTTGAGACAAAATACATTGCTTGAAAATCAGGCTTTTTAGAAACTAAGAAATATCTAGTATTTTTCCATCTGGATTTACCTACTTAGAAAGAAATTTCAACTTGTTACAAATATCTAACCAAGGAATCTCGGTGAGAGTAATAAATTGTCACCTGATGAAAGCAAATTTATTATAGCCTACCAAAACCGCCACAGGAAACACATTTCCGTGCTCTTTTCTGAAGAAAAGAAGTGGGATTTAGGTTGGCACAGGAGAGGTTCTTACAGTTTTGTTACCCAAATTATTTATCGGAGTGCATGAAACAGCCTTCCTGGACTTGTTGCATTTTCAGTCTAAAGCTCCAAACAATCCAAAAGACTGCTCATAGCTTCTGTTTTTATAAGGTGATGACTGGGCTGCATCAGAAATATTGACAAAGCATAGGAAGGTGTTTTCAGGTATGAGCAATATGGATATGATGCTCTTAGGAAATGTGTGGATCACAACATTTATTAACCTCCTATTACTCTCAGTAGGAGTGCATTTAAATATTATCCTACCCAAACAGTTTTTACACACTCACACCCACATCAGTGGTTTACACATCTCAAAACTAATCAAAGTGCACTGAAGCATTTACCTTGGACACACTGGATAAATCCAGAACCCATTGGAGTCAAAGGTAACATTTCTGTTGACTTCAGTGAGGCCAAGATTTTAGTCCAGTAGACATGGATAGTACAAAACTTGGGAACCACTCTGATACATAACAGTATATAGTACAGAAGGATAGGCAAATATTTTGGTGCTTTGTACAAAAACCTCCAGTGGTTCCATGCTTCAAATGATGCTTTATGCGGGGCTCCCCCCATTTGCCTGAAACTGCATTAGGGGAACGGCAGCACTCACATTGATGGCAGAGAAACAGGGAATCTGAACTCTGAAAAGGCATTGATCACTGCAGTGATACTAACACCAATGGCATAACACTAGGGACCATGTCAAGATACCTGTCTTGCTTACTAAATGCTTAACTGCTTTATTTTCCTTCTGATATGTCAGAGTTACAGAGTCAGTGTATGTAAAACTGTAAATGTTACGGGTAGCTGGGACCTGTCACATAAATACCTTCTTGGCATTACAATTATGTAACCAATTGCTATTATTTGATTTCAGCATACTGTACCAGTTGTTTTAAAATATCAAGAGATTGATAAATTAAATAAATGCACTAATTAACAGGAATTCCTTCAGCCTGTTTGAAACAGTGATAAATAGTGAGCTATGGAAGGCTGCTTTGCCCCAACCTGAATAAAACCAAAGGACTGAAAAGCACAGTCAAAACTGACAACTGCCCTTTTAATCAGTCCTTGGGGTACTTTGTGTAAAAATTACATCCTGTCCCATTTCTGCAGTTGATGCATTCTGGAATAATATGTTTGATTAAGCTGGCTACCAACAAGATGTGTAAACATATGCAATGTAAGCTAATTTTTGAGATACAATATTTTTACTGTTACTCATAGGCAGCAATGAACTGGCATTTCTAGTGAGGTGGGTTTTTTTAGAACCTCATAGCTCAACTAGAGGTTCATCATGTTAACGTCAGCTTAACCCAACATCAATATTCATGCTTCATTTTGGTGCAGCAGCAAAGCACATCCCTTTAAAAATGAGGGAAGAGTAATACTGATAATTCTGATTCCTGGGTGTGCCTAGTTTCTTGCAGCTGAAAAGGCCTTTGCTGTCATCATGTTCTGCAATGATTTTTGTGTTTTTCTATAACATTTTTCTCCCTACACATGTGGGATTTATATCCTCTTCATGTTGGTATAGCATGAAGTCTTATGTGGAATTTAGAGGATCTGAACTAAATGTAGCTAAAAGGAACTTTTGGATGAACTGCCTGGGATTTGTTCAGATCTGTTAAAGTAATGGGGGAAAGCACAAAAGGATAAAGAAAAGAAAGGCCTTAATCTTTGTTCCATGAGTGATAAAGCAGCATCACATGGGTGAAAATTGGCCTGACCTTCACCCACATGATGCTGCTTCTGCCTCAGCCACTCTTTCTTTGCTCTGATTAAGTGAAGATAGCCTCTTTCTCTGCAAGGAAAAGTCAAAGAACAAAAAGAAAAAAAATCCTGTCTTAACTATAAAAGGTTTATTTTTTTAATCACAGTTGGGCTCATACAAGCCAGTTTCTAATCTTATTTTTTTAAGCTAAAAAAGTGCCTTTTTAGAATTTCTTTCGCTCGGTTTCTTTAGCCTCACACCACCCCCCCACCCCACCCCCATCTCCCGAACCTTGGGGCCTAGATCTTAACTTGCTTCCCTTGGATGTGCTTTGTTGCTCATCTTCACTTTTACATGATAGCTGTTTGACTTAAATGGGTTGTTCGCCAAAGGATTGCCCCTTGGGGAATGGAAAAACTGGAGGGAGGGAGAGGAAAAGCAGTACTCAGCTGGCTTAAATGGCACGTACAGTATATCTATTGGCAGGGTATTGCCAATGCTCCAAGGAAAGTTTCAGTGCTCAGCCTTTACCACTGGATGCCATACACTGAGACGTGATTTTATGTATCAGATTATCCATGTTCATGTAGACAAGAGAACTTTACCGTGACACTGCTGTCAAATAGCTCCTGCGTCTAATATTTTCAACAGCATGATGTTTAAAATTTGATGAGGATATAGTAATTCTTTCTCCAGATAGTCAACACGCTTGGAGAGCTGGTAATGTCTGCAAAGGTTTCACAGGGTGTCCATTGAAATTAGTCTGGTTTTTAATGGGTACTATGTAACTAATTTCTGGTTACGCTATTGCAACAGGCTATAAATGTATTTTTAATTGGACGTTGATCTACTAAAAATCACTTAAACTCCTGGTTATGTAGGTGTATGTATGTGCCAGGCTGAGAAACCTGGCTGAGGTCCAGTGAATTATTGACTAAATCCACAGGCTAGCTTCAATTTCCAGTGGCCACTTTTTCCCTCGGGAGCTAAGAATACATGATGCTGTGCAACATAATGGAATGTCACTGTAACGTAATGTGTAATATCTGTTATTGTATTACATATCTGAGGTAGGGAATGAGGAAAGGCCTTCCCAGCTTACCTACACAACACAGGCATCAGATAGCTTTTAGCTGAAAACACTCGGTATATTACTTAGACACGCTAGATTACAAAATTGGAAATTACTTAAAAAGCTCACAGTAGTTTCTAAAATAGAAATCAGCCATATTGATACTAGCATGCTATGTGTAAGTCCACTGTGACTACGACTGATTAATTACTGTTGGAAACTGCAAACACTAATTCACTCTAGAAATTTTGCGGCAGCTATGATTTATACGAACATGCTTAGAATAATACTGCTTCTAATTCTCATATGTGAATACACTGACGCTAACAACACTTCTTCCTCTTTGGCAGTGGTTTCAGAAGCATCAGCATGAGTTGTTCTCTGGCTTGGAGAGACATTATGTAGCTATACATCCTCACATGCACAGCTGAATAAATTGATTATTTTTTAGTGATATAACTGAGATTCACAAGATGTAGTTTTTGAGTGTTTAGTAATACTGGTCTCACCATCTAAGAATATGTTTCCATTTGTTTCCCCAAGTAAATTCCACCATTGTGCCCACAGAGAGTACCACACAAAATGTTGTGGTTGTAAATATGTTCAGCAACAGTTAGAATTTGGACTCTGATTCAAAGCCCATTGAAGTCAATGAAAAGACTCCTATTGACTTCAGACTGCTTTGGCTCTGGCACTTGATTCTTTATTTAGAACTTCTAATGATTATTCAGTGGAAGAGGCAATACTGTGAGCTTTGGGTGCTGCAGTCCTTTTGCTAAAAATAAAATTAAATCTATAAGGAAAGATTTTTTTTAGGGGAAAATATGATTTTATAGAAAATTTAAATTATTCAGTTATTTAATACATACATACATCAACACACACATTCATGAACATTTATAGGGAATCATACACACTTGCATAATACGTACAAACACACACTCACACACCCCCTCCATGCTCATACGAATCATCTGAAGAATTTAAGATACACTGGCTGAAACAGGAGTGCCCAGTGACACCCGTGGTGCTGCCTGGTATCTGTGACACCCACCCAGTCGGACCGGCAGTTATGACAGAGGGTCACTAAGAGTCATATTTTCTTCTGAATTGTCAATTAGGAGGCCTAGTGGCATCCCCAGGACTTGCCAGGTAGCATCAGGGTCCTAGTTTGAGGCAACTGAAGGGAACCCTTAGCGTCAGTAGTTAATTACCAATAATGGATTATCAAGGTTCCATATATTTTCTCCGTAGCCATCTTACAGAATTATTTTTAAGCTCAGAATTTAACAAACCAACTGGTTTTAATTTTGTGGCTTGAATCATTATTTCATTAACAAGAGGACAGCATTCACGATGGCATATAAATACTGACGCAATAGGCTAAATTTAAAAAGATGGAACATACTGAAAACCACATTAAAAAAATAAAAATGTGTTTTTATTTAAACCACTAAAAATACTTTTAAAATACATTTTTGGCTGAATTGTCTGGTTCTCTTAGAGTTTTTCAGTGCTAGGGCATTGCTTTCACACACCCATAAAAGCTCACATTGGGCATACATGGTACCACCCTCACCAGTAACGGGGAGAGGTAGTTTGGAAACTTCACCTGCTAGTTAGTAGCTATTGACAGGACTAATCTAAAGCCTTCCTCACTGTCAGAAGATAATGAGGTTCAGTAATTCTTTTTACTTAAAAGAGTCTGAACCAGCCATCGTATCTTACTGAAAATGCACGTTTCTACATATTAAATTGCTCTACATACAGCATGTTTTGTATGACTTTTTCAGTTCATGGCAGCTGCCTCAAACAGGCTTGAAAGGCTCTATTATGGTCTATCGGGTCAAAAATGGCTTTTTTTTTTAAGTGCCGAAGTACTTAGTTACAGTGAATTGGTAACACAATATCCACACCATAATATGCATATTGTGCATGACAAAAGGCGAATAATTTGTAATCCCCATTTAAAATAAAAGCATAAATACCTACTGTATTCAGCAGATCTGAAATGTTCTACCAGTACATATTTAAAAGACACTCTATGTGTTCATGTGAAAGACCAAAATGGTCTGTACTTTTGTTTGTGCAACTTAGTGAACAAAAGTAAGATTTATAGCTCTTTTTGAATTTTTTTTATTCCCACTTCATTATTAACATGTAATCACTATTGAAAGGTAGCTTAGGAAATTCACAAGTGAAAATCTACATGCAAATAACAGGAATGAAGGGAGGAGGATCTATATTAAGTCTATCCCACATGTAATCCCCCAGGGCAACATAAATTCAGATTAGAATTCAGATGATGTCTCATCCTTCTTGGAGGGCCCATTTCTGGCTCTGTTATTCACACTAGGAGTCCCTTCTCCTTGGGGAAGACAACAACAACTTGAGGAATAATGCAAGACTCTATGAGTGTCAGAAATTAGGTTATGATTATTTCATTGCTGTATCTCTTCGCTGCACAAATTCAGTTCCTCTAACTTTTGATAACCCTTTTTGTATAGTCCTTCCTTATCTATGACACTTGTTATCTTTTTGTAAGAGAAGAAAAGTTCATTAGGCAGGGGGAAGCTTTGGCAGGGGGAGAAGAAACCTGTCCAACGTCACCACCAGATGTGGGTAATGCTGGTGACTGCTGTACTGTATGGCCACTGTCCTCCCTGTCCTTCATACTGTCCTTATTTGCCAGAGATTTACGTACTCTGCCTGCTGTTTCTCACAGATTTTTGCTGATAACATATATAAATATCATCCTTCCTTCTATTGTATTTGTTTAGTGATCCACATGTAGTATACATAACATGGGGACCTGTGTTCATTTACAAAGCCTGAAGATATTGTTCATTATGTTTTATGTGCCAGAATAGATAAAAATTATTCCCAGAAGGGTGCATATTTAAACTGGCAAAGAAAAATGATTGACACCTACCATAAGTACTTTTGTCAAAGCTTTGGCATGTTATCAGTTTGCAAAACTGTTCTAATGAACAGTGTCCATACTCACCAGATGTGCTATCAAGAATATGCCAGATACTTGCAAAACTCTGCTGCAGTCTTAGTGCCAAATGTGAAAAATACAAACCAGTTAGGCTACAAATTCTGCTAGATAAATTTGGCTGGATAAAGAGTTGAGCCTGAAGGGTCAAAGAACGTAAATAATTCTAGGCAGGAGCCTATCCTCTTGGCTAGCTGCAGAAAATGTGGATGATTATCTCTATGCACAAACACTAATTTGCCTTGTATAAATTTAGAGCTTTAATACTGATGCAGGCAGAAGTAGAAAATGCTTAATTAAAATAAGGCTTTATCTCTGTATCCGAGAAATAATAAAAAAAATTATTGAATATTTCTGTTTGTTTATCCTTTTATTCCCAAATGCCCATTCCTAGCTCATAAACATTATGTTTTACAGAGAGTACAAGAACTAAAACACAGTCTGTCACAAACACTTTTGAGGGAGGATTTAATTCTTTCAGTCTCTTAAGACATCAAGATCTTGGCAAAGTTTTTTAGCAGTGCCTTTTTCTTGCAGTTTTGAAAGAAATATCTACAGAGAGCTTGCTACGTGCCCCAGCACATGGTAGGCCTGCGCTTAGGCTGGTTCACATCTGCTCTGACTACCTGAAGTCAGCAAAGCAGGGAGAGGATGTTGGTAAATGGGATCTTGGTCTAAGTTTCTCCTCTGGCTTTTTCAGGTATTCAAAGTAGGGAGCCATTTCCCCAGCCACTTACAGCATTCAGATATGCATTTATGAACTTCTAAGACTCTATTAACCACCAAGTAAATTATTTTAATTAACTAATTAATATCAAATATTTTGTTAAAGTTTAATTCTTTTTGGGAGCTGTGTTCTTTTTGGGACTGATATATTAATAACAGAACATCAGACTTTTGTTTATCTTTGTTCCAGGAAGCAGAAAACACATCTTTGTGGATTCAGGTAAGAGCTGTTACACAAATTGGGGAGGTTTTAATTTGATTTCCTTGAGGATTTACCATAAAACTCTGAAAAACTAAACTTTTTAATCAACATTCCACCAATCATCCAAACACAGATTTTTAGATACCTGCTTGAATGGACTCAAAAATTGGCTCGAGAAAATATATATGTATGTTTAGTGATATTTATTTGCAGTGATTACCCCCACACTATCCCTCACAAAATAAAAGTAAAGATGATTGTGGGTTTTGTTGTGGACACTGACCCTATCCTACCTGCTCTAATACTGGTTAAAAATGGTCCCATTTTTCCCTCTGGACTTAGGAAAATTTCATGCTGCCATGGGATTAGGGTGTGAATTCCATTGCTGTGGAATTTAGTAGAATTTTTTTTTATTCTACTAAAATATGCACTGTCCATGATTTCAGGTGTCCCCTGATACTTCCAGGTATGTGGAACTGCTATTATTTTGCTGATCTTTCCTCACTTGTCCCTGCTATGGGAGGGAGATCCTCCCTCATGGCCTGGGAGGCTCAGTGACAGCTCTTCTTCCACCACCTTCACTTCTTCCCACTAGTTCCTTCTCAGAGTTACTGTGCATTCATACAGAGTGATATTATTATTACAGAGTATAAGTGAATAAAAAGCTCAGAGTTTATTAGGATGTGTGTCAAAATTACAAACACAGAGGTTGGTATATATGCATGCTAATCATTTCTAGTTATGCATGAAGTTAATTTACAGAAGAAGATTTACATTATTTTAATGGCATTCTCTACAAATAAGATTCAATTATTTCAGTTTAGTTTTGATGCCTTTTTATGTTTTGCTTGTTTTGAGATATGTATTAATTTGCTTTATCAATAATATGAAAAATTAATGGAGCTCTTATTAAGGTTAAAAGCACCTCAGAGAAGTCATTGCTTGTCAGCCTTTGTTTTATTACTATGATTACAAAAAGTTGTGTTGTTATCACTAGCAAAATAATTACTCCCTTTTCCCCGGCAGGTTTCAGGTTGCTTTCTTGCTCTTGCTCCTGGAGAGGAGCATTTGGAAGCTGTCTTTCAGAGCTACATGGAAGCACTTGCGGAGCAACACAGAGGTAGGAATGATACCCGCGTCCTCTGTGACTGACATATCTGGGACACCCCTTCCTCGCCCTTAGACCCTGAGCACACAGGTACTCTCAGACTGTGCCAGCTCCTGGGCTCCCCAGGACAGGCTGGTAAAGCACCCACCTCCCCCCACACACTGTGGTTCTCCGTACCCTGGCATGACCCTGGCTGTCTTTGGCCCCATCTCTTCCTGAGCTCAGCTGGACTCAGTTCACTGGCCTGAAAGAGTGGAACACATCTCACAATTTTTCATTTAGGATGTCTAATCCTTCTGTTGATTTCAACAGAAGTATCTGAAGACTAATGGCAGGATAATACCCTTTTGAAATGTTAGTGGACATCAGCATCAGACCAGATGGGCAGTGAGAAGAGACTGAAAAGGAAAATGATGATAGGGCAAAAATATCCCAGCATCTTCAACCTTTTCATTTCAGAGTGCTGGTTAAGCAATGAAGAGGGTCTCTCTTTGGTTAAAGCAATTCAGCAATAATTCTTTGGAAAGGAAAAAGGATCCTTTCACAGCTGTATCAACAATATCTACTCTCTTAAAAAAAATAGCAGCTGACTTGACATGTCAAGCATCACATATTTGGCCATGAAAGCAAAGTATAAGCCATGCTGGCCAATAGCACAGACTTGGACCGATGCCACTGAAAAGCTGGTCTGTAAACTAATGCTACCCTATTTCTTGGATTCTAGGAGGGCTTGCTGAGATTTAACAGCAATGCAGAACTACCACATTCCTAGTAGATATTTCTTTTCTTGTTACATGAGATCCATGCATGAAGTGAAAAAGAGCAAATGAACATCAGGTTTACATCACCACTGATATGTGAATGATTGATCACCCATTAAATCACATACAGAGCTGGTAACAGCACACGGGGTAGCGTTAAAGTAAAATGTTTGATATTCTTTACTCTAATTAAACATGGAAATAATATGATGCAGTCTGTATTGTAAATGTTATTGCAGATTATAGACCTAGAGGAGAGGTGTTATGCCACCTTTATAGCCTCCCATTCCTGGAGACTGTGACTTAGAGCTGCCTCAGGGCTGCCCTAAATTACACCAGTTGGTAATGGCTCCCAAAGGGCTGCTATGCATCCAGTGGTTGCTGGAGTGTAAAGTACTTTGGCTATGCCAGCAGCCCATCATTTCACAGTGGAGGCTGAGAGCAGCTGGCATAGTGCTTGGAGGAAATCCCCAAGTAGAGGTTTAAGACATTTTTCTAACACTTTTTGTCATGAGAGTGATATAAAATAAAGGCCAGATTTCACAAACACACAGGGGCTTTTTCTTTTTTATTTAAGCATCTGTAGTCGTGGGTTGATAAACTTGGAGATGAGGGTTTCTATAGGATTTCAGAACAGGTATCAACCTAATATTGCTTCAACTTGGCAATATTCCAGATCTCTGTCCTGGCCTTGATTCCCTGCTCAGTAACACTGCCTGTGCAGTGTAGCACCACTGGCTGTCAAAGGCATACTCCTGATTTACATCTGTGTTAGCAAAAGGAGAACTGCATTCCCCCTTGTATGTGCAAGTTCTTCAGTCCAGGCTCATATTCCACCCTTAGCTGAAGATGCCAAAGATACCAGTTGAGTTTGCATGTATAGAAGATCTTTTGAGTACATGTATATGTAGCTCATTCAAAAAGTCAGCCAATTCAGGCAGAGTGAGTGACATAGGTGCTGTTTTTTCTGTACAGTCTGTGGGTGGGCCAACCACTCTTACACAAATATCTCAGAAAATGAGGTATGAAATTATTACTTAATATTGGCAATTTGGGATATTGGGTTCTGATGTATCTTCAGGATACTCTTAAGTGAACATCCTGAAAACAGTAACCGACCGCTGTCAGCAGAAACTCACTGCTCTCCAACTAAGCTAATGCAGTCCCAAGCTCAACTGAGGACAGTGTTTTCAAACCTCTGAGGCAATAAGCCGTTGCTTATGAACTTACTAAAAGTTCTATAAAACATAGGGAAAAATAAAGTATGTGACAGGGATTTACAGTGTGGAAAAGTACAAACCCTCTGGGCATCTACAGAAAGGATTGCTGTAGTTCTCAGATAAATTTACTAGGGAGAGGTGAGTATCAGTTCTGTACTAAAGGTAACTCTAAAAAAAAAACCAAGAGCCCAAATAACATCAAAGACAAAGATGATTCTGTGGATAGGTGAAATGTTCCTCGGTGTGAATTCATGAAGGGCTGATTTTCAGTGTAAATGGAGAGAGGTGAGTATGCATGGAAGGACTGGACTCTAATCTTCCTAAAGGGAAAAAAAACATACCATCCCTTTCTCCTCCACTGCGTCTCTCTTGAGCTAGTGCTGGCTAGCAGGTCTGCGTAGGGTGACAAAGGGCCGAAAGGAGAATAGATGAAAGAAACCAATGTCGCATCTTGTCTGTACCCTAACTTGTACTGTAATTCCTTCTGTGCAAGGGGAGGAGAGATTGTTCAGCACTTCTGTCCTCTTCCTGGAAGGTTCAGAAAGTTGTGAGGAAACTTTAGGGCCCTGTACATATTCACAGATGGACATATGATAAAATCCCAAGAGAAATGGAGGAAAGTGGATCAGAAAATCATAAAATTCTTCAAAATAAATGGTCAGAAAGGGAGATCATCTGGCCCATCGTTTTGCCAGAAGGCAAGATTGACTTGAGCCAAGTCTGAACTAAGTTCTGCCACTCTATTTTTTCAATTATTAAATGATTTTTAATGGTAGTAGCACTTGTTATATCCTCTAAGCAATCTATTCCAGTGCTTAGCTAGTATTTCTGCACCCTGGAATGACATCGTTAAGCTAGAACTTATATGAACCAAATACTGGAGGTCCATCACAGCTTTAATGTGCTTCCTTCTTTCACTAAATCCTTTCTGGAGTTCAGAAAGAATCCTAACTAAAATTAAATGGCTTGTGGTCTACATATTGAAGGATCCAGGCTAACATTCTGGTTCACTTTAACAGTGTAAACTTGGCATAACTCCTTGGAAGGCAAATATTTTACTCCATATTTCCACTGAAGCTGGAATGCAGTACCTGAGGGCAAGAAACTCTTTTGCTGTAATGTAAAACCAACAGATTTTTGCCTCCTGTGTTCTTTTAAAATTTGATTTTGAAGGCAGAAAGGCAGGGATGGATAAATATGTAATTAAAGAGAGCTAAAGCAGGGACAATAATGAACAAATACCATTATTTTTGCCATAGTTCTTGAAGAAAGCTAAGGTAGAGGTACAGAAAATCAGTTACAGTGATGCACTTCACTTAGCATGGGAGTTCATGCAGTGCAAAGAGCTTAATGTGTGCAGCTGAGCTGGGTCTAATGGGCATCAGTTGTTATCTGTGGAAATGGAGTATGTTAGAGGCAGCCTGGCTACCATACGCATCTGTGATGGCTAGTGGGATTTCCAACATGCTAGTGACCTTTTCGTACTCATTTTGCTGAATGTTCATCCAAAAAAAGCCATCGTCTGACTGGTCCACCCAACCCTGTATTGTGCAGTCTAAGCCTATTGGTGAGAAGCAGGAGGGAGAGGAGGGGGAGTCTACAACCATAAAGCTGGAACTGGGGTGCAGGGGGAGCTGCTGAAAGACCTATGCACCCACGCAGCACCCATGTCTTTATATAGCTTTTTATATGTGCTTTTATACATATATAGGTATAGTACTTTCTACACCTTTCTTACTTCTCTCCCAAATAACTAGGAAGTGCTCTAAGTCTGCTAACAGAGACCTTTGCATGCTGCCTTACGCTACACAGAGTGAAAACCCTTTCCCACTGTGCCTCTCTCGTCTACCTGTCCCACAACAGCACCACACATACTGCAACACCTCTGCAGTCAAATCCATGTGAGAATAACCCCACCAGTATACCACCAACTGCTTTAGCTCTTGCCAGTTCTGCTGACTAATTTATAGTTAATATCCCCCAACCCCTGCACAGCCCTTTTAAGACATCAAGCATAGGAAAGCCGATCCTGTTCTCACCGGAATTAGGGACTTGTGGAGCTCTGTCCTGCCTGAGAACGCTTAAATGTGGGAAAGAAGACTCCCTATATATTCTTTCCCCACTGCACATGTATATAAAGGCCAAACAGACTATAAACTTATCTCTGTGGTGGCAGCAGATACTTCTGATTTTTAAAATCCTGACAAGTTGCTACATCTTTGATCAAACATAAAAAGAAATAAGATTTTGTTCCAGACAGACCATTTAGAACAAAAGCATTGTTTACTTTTACACACACACCACTTTTTTTTTAAATGATGGGTTTCTTATCAAACAAGATTAGCTTCAATCTTAGTTAGGTCAACATTTGACATTCCGAATGCACTGAGTACCTTTGCACTAAAGCAGACTATTTTTCAATGAAATTCAGCTCTATTTTATAGATGAAAGTGGATTCTAAAGGTTGAAGTTCTACCAACAAAACTCAAAACAACTGCAATTTTAATGACATACAACCAGATGGGATACATACAGCAGGATGAATCCTCACAGGTGAGTGAGAGCAGGAACAAGATCCAGGAGGCACATTTGGAGTCTTGGGGGTTAGAGAAAAGCCTTTTCCAAAAGCACAAAGTGTGCAGAATTTCATTGGATAGGTTCTTTCCTTCAGAAGGGAAGATCTGTGTTTGGAAATGCTCATTTCAGTGTGAGGGGGACACAAAACAACATTTTGGGGGGATTGTGGGAAAAACTGTTTGCCAGTCTGAGTGAAGGAAAGATGCTGTTTATTTTCCCAGGAGTCCTGCAAAGGGCTACTTGAAAAGTGCAGTGATTTTTGACAAATTGTCAAAATCTTCGAGGTGGCTCTGATGCTGTCAGAGCATTTTTCTCTCACCTCACACAAAGCTTTTCAACTCCTCCTATTTTTATAATCCTAACAATAAAAAATCATCGGATATTCTTTTGCTATTTTAAATGGCTATTGTTCCACTGTATTTAATCATTAAGGAACCAGAAGGGACACATTTCATTGAAAAATGTTCATTTGACCCTCTGTAAACAGCAACTTGAAGCATTTTAACAGGCTCTTCAAACTGTTTGGGCAGAAATAAAGCAGCATCTGGTTTGAAGCACGCTTTCATATTGTATTGTTTATGTTGATAGCTTAAGTTCTTTGCTGTGCATTGTTATTTATGACAATTGAATGTAGAACATTTTTGATTCAACAAAGTGCTTTCGTTCTACAGCATGGGAATAAAGCAATCAAAGCTGAGGTGACTTGACTGATTTCATTTAGAAGGTGGATTCCAGCAGGCCTATTAGTGCCGAAGTAGAAGGGAGGGGGAAGGAAAGGATGGAGCAGGTAACTAAGGGATACAAATTTAAAAGGGTGAGAAATCTGGGAAAGAATCCTCCTGATGGTATGGAGTATATGAGAAATTTCCAGGAGTCACTAATGCCATGGGAAGAAATTGCAGGAATCTGTCCAAACAAAAAAGCAGGAGTTCTGTATAGGTGTTTCTTTTTTTTTTTTTTTTTTCTGGGTAACTTGCAACAAAACATTAATGCTTCAATCCTCTTGTTTGTGAAGCCAATAAAAATACAAACATACACGCATGTTTTTAAAAGATTTTCATTGTGTTTCTTTTATTATTTCACAGTTAAAACCAAACCAAATTATGCTTGTTATAAATGTAAAATGAGCCAAATGCCAAAGTAACCAGGATTAATTTCTGCAATGCAGCATTATAGTGAAAAATAAATAACCAGAAATAACACTGGGTTGTACAAGTAGCAGCAGAACAGTCCTATGACTGACAAAATTCTTTAAAAGGCCTATCAGAACACTGTATCAGACAGACATCACCTACATGTCAAAAAATATATGTATATAAATGTAATAATATATAATTATGCAAATTATAGCAACCCAGGTATTAAATACACAAATAAATTAATCAAACCCTTAATGCTGATCTGATGGTAAATGTAATAAAGGAACAATGAACTGCTTAAGAGAAAATTTATTATTTTTAAAAACAAGTTAAAAGCATCTATTTGGTTGGAAGAGATTGCAAAAGTATCCAGGTTCTAAGGATTTCTGCTTTCCAAATATTCTAGGGAGGCTTTCAGGGACAGAAACAGGTTTAGAAATTCTAATAAGCATTACACATTTCCAAAGCATCTGAGGAAGGCATTTATAATTATGATTCTGGCTTTTCTGTTTAATTTATCCTCTCCCATGTTTCTATTTACTGCATAAGGTGCTGATTTTGAAGCCAGACCAGCTAGCTTAATTTGATTTCAGAGCTATTTCCCATAGATCATCCACTAGGATTGAGGTCCTATAACAACAAGCAGAAGCCTGACTAGCCCTAGTGATTGCTCCCAGGCTATACATTATTTTCTTAAGGACTCTTATTAGACTTTCTGCTTTCAGCCATGTTCAGCAATTCAATATCAGCAGTATTCCAGTCAAAGGAACACAATACAATTAAATATTTTTTCCTGTTGTAATGCTGTTATATACGGTAGCATCTTCAAGTTGTGGTTTGACAGAGCTTTTTAGTCAGGGTGAATTAAGCACTGTATGCCTCCTTTGCCTGTTCTTCCCTCAAGACTTCGGCTCTCTGCTATTTAGTTCCTCTCAGGCTGTTTTCCTTTCATTTGCCTTATTAGTAGGTAGGTCAGTAGCTGATGCCACCTACTGTGGGCATCTAAAGGCTTTTCTTTTGTTTCCATTTTTCCTAAAGCTTGAGAAGTTGCCACTTTCTTTATTAGTGATTCACAAAAGATATTTTTAAAAATCATTTAGATCTCTTCTGATTAGAAATATCATATACTGCACCTTCCTTTGCAGGTATGTATATACCTCTCTATAAGCATGTATAATCCTAGTGCCATATCCAAATATCTTAAGATGACGAAGGTAACTAAATATCAAAATGTGTTACAGGTATACGACATGTTAATTAACATCTCTCCATTTTCAGCGCTCTTTTCATCTATAATAGTCTGGTGATTTTTTTTTTTTTTTTCCTTCCTCAACTCAGAAACCCCCTGGAAGCTGGGGAAGGTCAAACCTTGGCTGAGTTGTTAAGACAGAGGGACAAATTGGCATCTATATATCAGATCTGCATTTCCTCCCTTTAGCGTTTTCCCAGGAATCTGAACAAATGCAGAAGATGATATTGTACTTCTGGGCCGTGCTTAGCTGAAGAGTAGTGTGAGGCAGTGTGTATGTGTGCTTGTTGATACATTTCAGTAGGAGTAAATAAACTGACGTAAGAAAACAAAGCATGGGGAAAAGAAAGGGTTAGTATTAAATCTGTTCTCAAACGCTGGAATGATTAGGCAGGTCCTGCATGTGTCTTTTTACTTGGTCTAAGGTAACTAACATTTTTCTGATACTCTACCATTTTGTCTTTAACATTCTGCTGTCATTATTTCCTTTCTTTTCAGATAACCATTGGCTTTGAGAACAGTCCCACTAATGCTCTTTTTCTCTTTTTCTTACCAACTACTATAACATCCTCTGAGTTTAAATTTGAACCCCCCTTGCCCAGACGGCTTTCTTTAACTCTTGGGCACACTATGCAGATATTACCCTCTGTACAAGTTCTCTGTTACCCTGCTTACCTTTTGAGTTATTGCCCCATACCTATCCCCTTCTATGCAATGTTCTTTAGTCATGCAATCTGTTTCTTTGCTTCTATTGTAGCCCCTGTTTTGTCTGTTCTTATACCTAGTTTCTGCTAGCTGCCATTGCTCCAGTGCCTGTGGTGATGCAGATATAGACGTATCTACAGAGTATAATGTAAGTTGTTGCAGATTTAAGTATTTTGGGACATACCTCACACATTTGTCTGCTATTTAGAAGGGGGTTATTGGCTCCAAAGAGTTAGTGCTACTAAATTGATACCAACATATGGATCTCTGAAGTTCATAGACAAGTTTCTGAGCTTAAATCACTGATGCAAACTCTGTGGCAAATGTCCAGATTACAATTTCAAGAAATTTGATGGTGAGAGTAGCTCCGTGGACTGAATTTTCTGTTGCTGGAACCACAAGGAACTCCACATCTAATTCATTAGGTTGAATTTGTAGAATGATTGTGGCCATTTCAAGTCCATACAATCATGTTCCCTCCTCATTTTGCTGGTTTTCTTGTACTACAAGCTCTGTAAAACAGCTGCACCATTCAGTAGAGATGCCCAGTGGTGTGTGGTCTCTGGAAGGATTTCACAGTCATAACCACCTGCTCTGTACGTCAAACATACCTACCTAGCCAAGCAGCTACTCTGCTGCATGACAATTGCAGAGAGCAAAGTGTAGCTGCATTCAAAATACATGGCTGCAGAACCACCGCAGTTCTGCAGAACTTGCCTGCAGAGGGTTTTGACTAATACATGTCCACAAACATGCAAGATACACTTGGTTATGTGTATCTGAATATAAACATATGCATAATCATACATGAAACTAACTCAGCTACAAGTTAGCAAAACTAGATCTCCTGTCCTGTCCGTGATTTACTGCTGTATAAACTTCAGAGCTTCTAGGTTCTTCTCCCCATTTTATGCCTCTCGTATTAAACTTCTTAAACTTTTCTTTCCTTTATCATATCTTCTTATAGCATTTACAATGTTCTTGTCTTTTTGAATATTTCAGTAGACTTCTGGTTTTTTAAGCAGTGTCTGGTCTCTCAATTACTCACAAACGTAACGATTCAGGTTTCTCTGTTACTTCCCTACATATCACTAATGTTTCTGTTGAAATGAAATCAAGAATGAAAACTCTCCAAACTGAATTAAATTTGCCATGTAGATGTTCTTTCATGATGCTTTCGCTTTGGGGACTGTAGTCTGTATTTGTAGAACTTTTATCTTCATGCTCCATTTCATGTGTATTTTGCTAAATTTAAAAATTTCTAAAATTATTGTTTCATTTACTAATGAACAAAATAGTCACGTTTTCAAAAGCACTCATGCAATGGTATTATTTCTTCAGCTGATTCTGAATTTTCCACAAGGCACTTCTTTTGGCTTTTGGAAACCTTGTCTTCTGGCTTCCAGGAAAGTAAAATATCTAAATCACTATTGATGGTTGGAACTGAGGATCCAAAATCGTCATTTCAAGAGCTTTACTCAAATTCTGAGCACCATCAGACACTTTATCGTTTTCAATGTGGTATTCATGTCAACAAGAGGCCAGTGGTGCTTGTTGTGAAGATAGATAGGGGATTGAACTGAAATGCAGATAACACAAAAGTTGTGCATCTGATTTCGCTGTGAAATGTTGACTCAGTGAAAAAGATATTTAGCTGGCAATACACAGTTCTGTTCTGGTTTATTAGCAGAAACACTAAAGACTACTATCCTGTTTCTACCAGTACAGCAATACTTTGGACAGTAGGTGTTTGCATTTCTTAGTTTTGGAATCTTGACAGCTGCCATTGCCAGATCCTGCCTTCTTTCACTGCCTTCGACACTGGAAAAAATAACAACTACAGCATGTTTAATTTTACTGTCTTATAAACATAACGGGGAAAATCACTTAAAATTACTTCTGGATTTTCATTAGTAAGTTTAATAATCTCTTAAGAAGTCTTTTGCAAAGCAACCAATAAGAAAGAAGGGATTAGAAGCTTTATATTTTAATGAGAATTGGTTGTTTGTGGTATTTCTCGTTCTGCCACAATCCATCGTCAGAAGAATGTGCATTAAGATTTCTGTGCCTAGAATCACAAAATCAAAGCATCCTATTTGCATTACTCATGTAGGCTTTGAATTGGGCTAGTCAGATGAACAGTTTTAAATGTGCACATTTGATTTTGTTGGCCATTTTTCCCTTTGTTTATAGGCAGCACAGATTTTTAGGAAGGAATTCAGTGGCCAGCTGCCCAAATTAAATAACAGTGAAAAGATCAAAGTTGTGCATATTGCCACTGTGGTAGTTATTAGCATTTGTGATACCTTATTCTCATGACAGAACAGAAAGTGGCATAACATCAATCTTGTTTTGTTACAAAAAATAATAAAAAGGGGAATTGGTACAAGTACAGCTGTTTTCATTATAATCTCAAGAAAGTAATGTCAGAGTCCTCTTCAGGGGCTGTAATGAAAGGACCTTTGAAGAGCTAGTGTATTCTTCTGTTAGTCACAAAGGTACTGTACGCAGTAATTCCTTTTCTTAAGAAATGGCTGTTCGGTTAGACCAACAGGAACTGATCACGAGGGTCCCACTATTGCTGAGATGGGGTCATGTAGAGTGGAAATATGAGCTCTATAACCCTTGACCCCTTTCCCTCTTTATTTCGATTCCTTTAACAATGCATGGTTGGCAGACAAAAACAATGGAAAGTTCCAATCTCTTTTGTTTGGCTTGGGAAAAACTCAAGCCAGCTCAGTTTTGTTTTTACCTAAAAGTATGTCTGGGTTTCAATTAAAAGGAGCTACTTTAAGTTTGCTAGTCTGTGAAACTTTGAAAAAAGCCATTGTTGCCCATCCATGATCTAAGCAACAATGAGATACAGATTCTCACAGTGTGTCACGGTAAAACTACATCTCATTTCTAACTGTAGAGGCTAAGAAAGGATGGACTGCTAGCAAGCCAGATTTTTTTAAAACTGCATGTTAATTTATGTCTTATTATTAAACCATTACTTTTAAAACAGGACATAATATTTTAGAAATTCTGTGTCAAGGAAATACTGGCAAAATGAAGAATCACAAATAGCAGTTGCAGGCACTGGTGCAACTTGAGAGCTCAGCAGATGATGTCCTCACGTACCGTCCCTTACACAAATGTTGCATGTTTTATTGTAGTGGGAAGTTTGATTATCTGATAAGTCAAAAGTAGTTGATTTGGGACTCCTGAAAGATTACAAATTTAATTTCTATGATAAATTAAGATTAATGATACCTATTTGTGATCTACTCAGGGTCTTATGCACACATGCACTCATTTTGCAGGTCTGGACTCATGTAGAGACAAATATTTAACTTAATATTTTCTCTAATTTAAAGTTTGTTTAAAATTTCTATCTTTTAACATCATTATAAGACAACTCAGTATCTCCTTGATAACATACTAGGTATGTGAAACAGTGATTTCTCTTACAAACACCTCCTCAGCATCAGCTGGGAAAGAATTGATCCCTGCTAGCTCACTGTGAGTCTCTGTGTTTTAAAGACCCTTGCATGACATAGAAAAACTCAGCTCCCAGTGTTTTCTGGTGTAAAATTTATAGTAAATGCACACATTGTAAATCATCTGCAGAGAACTCTATTAGCTGACACAGATTTGTCCTACACAGTGTGTATGATTGACTGAAGGGAAGACACAATTGAAATCCTTATCCTATTGAAACATCCATAATTTTTATAAGGTCAGCAGTTTATCTTTGCTTCATTTTGGTATTTACACTTCACAGTTTTGGGTCAGTCCACAGGTATACGACCTATATAAGTAGCTCCCTTCCTAAATACAGGTCTCCCTGGTGGGGGAGGCACTGGAAGACCCTTCCCGTTAAAAGCTTAAGTGTTCCATTTTTTAATAGAGTACAACCAGCTGAACTACCAGTCAGTGCACAAGAGTCAGTTGAAGGACATATAATTACAGCTTTTGAAGGACCACAGCTGAACTATTCTGAACAGTTTGCTATTCCTAGTTTTAATTATGCGTTTCCAACAGATACATTTGCCAGGTACTAAGCCTTCACTTGCCAAGGAGACCTATGTAAAAACATTTCTCTCCAAATTTTAGATCCTGATTCTTTATTCTTTTTTTTTTTTCTTACAAGAAAGTTTACTTTTGCCTCACATCATCTTTTAACCCTAAAATTAAGAATTCTTATAGAGCTTGATGAACTTCTGCAGTTCAAACTTAGTTGTTAACATTTAGTTTGTAATATCACTACCTATGGTCTCAGTTCCACTGATAGACAGGAATTTGTAAGATGCAGCCCTGAGGAAGAAGTCACTAAAAAAGAAAGTTTCAAAGTGAATTACGAGACACCTCTGGTATAATTTTGTTACTTGAGTACCAATAATTTAGCATAGGTACAGTTGAAGAGAAATATTTACAATAAGGATTCCTAAATGTGGGAGTGCTAGTTGGTTCAGTCTCAAGAACAGCCTGGCATGATAAGGACATGACTGCTAGACCTAAACTAGATGAAAAGGCTTGCTAGGTTCCTTCTGAATAAGGGGAAGCATACTTGTTGGTGACTGCCAACTACTTGACCAGTAGCAGGAAAGAAAGAAATGTTCTTATTAAAAATGGAACTAAATGAAATAGAAGGTAGCACAGTCCACATTCTCTGTGGGTGCTGAAGGGAAACATTTATTACGTTTTCAACACAAAATTGATGTACAGAAGCAAAAGGTACATCAAGTAGAGAATATCCACAGGCAGACCCATGGTTCCTGTCCAGATGGGTATCATCCAGGAATGATATTCCTTTATAACGTACATTTCTAAAGATTATAACATTGTTGAAACCCAGTAATTTTATTAAAGCCCACATGTTCATATGCTGCTGCTTGAAACAAAGTTATCTTTTTCTTGTCTTTCTTTTTCTCTTTTTTTTTTTTCATTCAGAATGTAAGGAGACTATGAACCAGATTTTGCTTCTAGATGTGTGCATGGCTTCCACTGGTGTTTATCAAAACTAGGTATGCCTCTCGAGGAGGAATTTAGCCTGGTGTATGGTTTTGATTCACCCTGTATTCCTTTAATGTTCAAAATCTTAAAGATTATTTGGATATAATACATGAAAGGGAAGACAATATCTGAAAAAGGACAGAGAACAATTATTCTCTGTTACAAGGGTGAATTGCCTTAAGTGAGCAGAAATCAGTCACAGGAGGCTGCTTGCTTCACTTATTTTTCTAACTGCTCTAGGCAAATAAAGATTAAGCCATTCTTTTATCAGGCAGGCCCACTCCTCAGTATAAAGACATAATCAATCTAAATTGAAGGCAACTAGGAGATGCACAGAGGTTTTTAGGGCAAGTTTTGGCTGTATAAAGACACGAATGTGTAGGGTTAATTTTGGTTTAGATTTTACTCCAGTATATACAACGTAAGTTGAGGTCAAAGTTAAATGCCTGAAATGAGTGTTTCAAGGTTTTATAATAATTTGCTGAACAGTTGATAAAGGAGTGTTGCATGTCATCTATATAAGTGTTGTATAAAGAAATTCATTGTAAAAAATGTTTAGCTAAAGTGGAAGATCAGCTGAGTTTCTCAATACAAGATCAAATCAGGGTGGATAAAAATAATTTACTCTACACTGAACCACTGCAACCTTTAATCAAATTTAATCCTGTTTCCCTCTTTTGGAAACCTCAAACAAGTTATGGTTCAGAGAGAAGGCAACAAGTTCAGGTACCCTGGGTTGTCAGGAAAGATTAAAGAGGCTAAATCTTATTTTTATACACGTCTATACAAGTTCGTGATTTTGGTAGTAAGCAGCATGTTTTATCCAACACAAGCTCAGATTTTGTTCTGCAAACCCAAAATTTAACTTATGAGCTATTTCCAAGCCCCAGTCAAAATCACATTCATCCCAGTTTGCTCATAATAGAAATGACAAAAATAAAACCTTTTTCTGAACTCAGGAAAAAGTGTGATTTTGCTCAACCTCTGATGATAAGAATAAAAGAGAACAAAGACTCAAACTACCCATAGTCTGAGTTTTTAAAAAGAAAGTGTGGCTTTTCTGCCCCTCTCCTAGTACTTTTTGTGGTTAGGAAAGTTTTGTTGAATCCTAGTTTTGTGTATTTCTGAAACTGGGGCATAGAACCAAGAATGGTCCCTGGTGAAAGATCTTATTTACTCTTAAAAAGCCTTATGAATTCTGCCGGATCAGTTCATATTTACAGGAAGGAGAGAAAGCAACAGGGATAAATCATCAGGTAAGTAACAATACATATGAGTGCTCATAAATTTTACTCTTGTGTAAAGTCACACCTTAATTTTGTTATCATTCCAGTGATGTACTTTTCAGCTTCCAAAGGTGGGGTAGCATAGACTTTATGGCACTGATTCACTTCTGAGGTGAACGGGGATTTTAATAACAGCTAGGTAAAATGGAGGGACCAAAGCAGCACCCAGGAACACTGCAGTACAAATTTTTCTGTTCTAATAAAAGGGCAGTTTCCACCATAACTTTTTTCTTTTTAAGAGCCTTGAATAGTTCCTTGGGGCTGCAGTGGACTTCCAGCAAAAACAGATAGGGCTGGAGAGGCTCCAAGGAGACTTCCCAAATACAGAGGGCTTCTAGGAGTTAGAGCCCTTGCTCCTGCCTGACTGTGCTGAAGAATTTCCTCCTGAAGGTGGGGATGGATTCTAGAAGCTGTGTCAGCTGCAGAGATTGCACTGATAGATAGGTAGCCCTGCCACAGCAGCTGCCTCATCTGGAGGCACTGTACACACCACCCTGGGTCCACAGTTCTTCCTGCTATATCTTTCCTTTGTATTCCCAGCTAAACTGGGGGGTTTTTGTATGAAAACAAAAGATCTTGCAATAATCATTGAGCTCAATCTAAAATCTGCAGTGTACAACAGCCTTTTAAATAAACCACATCATCTCAAACACTGACAGATTCACCACATCTTTTCAGTTTTAATTGGATTATCCCATTTTTCCTGGTTCAGGTCTGATGCTGAACTTACTTTCCATATATCATTAAACTTTTAAAATATTTAATTGCTCCAGTTGTATGTTGATATCACTGGCATGGTAAGGACATGATGGCTAGAGCTAAACTAGACAAAAAGCCATAACCAGAACATTGTATTTAACTCTTCCTGCATGTAACTTTAGCTTTATTGTGTGCTTTAAATTTACTTTTAATGTTGAGCCAAGATGAAGTCAAACGACCTTGCCTTTTCTGCAGTGATTAGAGATTACGGTGCAGATTTTCTTTTGTGGAAAGCACTGTGGATTTAAGTATTCTATAACAAAAACTCCCAAATAAAAAGAAATCGCTGAACTGAAACACAGCTAAGGGTAAGCTAATTTTTCATTGCAAAAGACTAGCATTCAGCAGCCCATATTTGTTAGCATGCTGGTGTCTTTTGAAATCAATTACTGTATTTCATTCACACAACAGATGAAGTTGGTAAATTAGTTCAATGGCAAATGAGAACTCGGAGCCTACTGGAAGTTGATTTGTTTGTCATCATCCATGAATTTGCAGCATGAAGCGCATCTGTCCCAGCCGTCCTCTGTCATGGGAAAAGGAACGTCGTGATGTGTACATGTCAGCTTGCTAGCCTGAAAAATGCCCTTTCCTTCTGAATGGCTCCCACTTTGCTTGCCTCGATCTTCTACAATTACTTCAAATTTCAAACATTTACAGACACATTGGTGACGTGCAAAGCTGTGACATTCCAAAGACAATGCTCTTTGACAGCAAGAGACTCGCTTCTCATATGTTTCAAAACTTCAGGAGAAAGCAACCAGAAAAAAAGCGGCTACCGCCCTAGGATGAAGGTATATGGCAGGTTTATCTTTTAACCTAATTGTCAACCGTATTACTCCCTAATTGTGGAAGAAGGGGATCCCCCTTTAGAATTACACTGTTAAGTCTGAAGGAAACTCCCCCAGCACTGTACAGGGGGGTGCGGGAATGTGTTACTGGTGGCTGTCTTGATGGGCTTCAGGAGAAGAGTTGTGGGGGTAAATGGAAACATGAAGGGCAATTGGAAATGAGGGTACTTACACCTTAGTTCCACTTTTAGGAAACTGAAAGGTAACTGTAGAAACACCAAGTGCTAGTACTCTTTGACACCCTCATTATTGGGAGATTTTTAAATTTTATTCATGTGGCTCGTATTCAACCTGACAAGTCATGTAGCGATTAAAAATTGGAATGCTGCAACAACAGTGTTAGAATTAGGATCAGTGACTGGTTTAACTCTCCCTGACAAGGAAAGCCTGGCAAATGACTCAGTTCCAGCCAGTAGGGAATCTTCAGCCTCACTGCGCACTACCAATGCGTCCTGACATGCCTCGTCAAGACAGCCAACGTGGGCCTAGCAGATGCCCTCGGAAAGTTTCCTCTTCTTGCTTTCCTTGCTCCTGTGCAGTTTGTTGCTGGACTCTGGAATAAGTGTTAGGATGCACCTAATGGGGGCTAGATGCATTCTTTCAGAACTTGCATAAAGCCTGGGGATAAGGGATTGGACTTCTGGATGTGCTTTCTCTTCCTCACCATTTTGGAAAAACAGAATTTTTGCGATGACTCAAAACCAAAAGTGGGAGATTTCAGAGCCCAGGTTCTTCCATGATGAATTATGAGAACCTGCTAGATGGAATTACTGTGGAGTAATTACATGATCACAGAGAACTGAAATTTCCATTACAATATGTGGGCTCTGACATGGGTCCTACAGCATTCAGACACCCTCAGTGATACATTCAGATAATGATTTTGGCTCCCCTGGTATCTCTCGCTCTCTTTCTCTCTAATAACATGCTGCCCTTTCTGCTGTACAGTCACAGGACAGATGTCTTTGACTGATGTGTTTGAAACATGGGTGGCTTAATATCTATGTTATAATAATGACTGATTTTTGGTATCCTGGGAGAACATCTTTCTTGGCACTTAAGATATAAAAAACAAGTGACATTTTGAAATAAACAAGGTCTACAGGTGGTAGAATTAGCACTCAATCTGTCATCCTGCATGCAAGGCAGAGCCTCAGCCACCAGAGGATACAAATCAGAAAGTATTTCAAGGTAAGCAGACTAAAAGTTTTTGTTCTTTATGAAGAAACTAGAAGGCAAACCTTACTCTCCCCTTCTGCAAAGTTGCAGATTCTGGGTACGTACAGCAAGCGGCATTTCCCTGGGCAGAAGGGCAGGAATGGGAGCAGAGTTTGAAGAGCCACGGCGGAGGTCTTTCATTCCCCAGGTGATACGGGGCTGGATTCCTTGACAGTTCTCCTATGGGCAGTCTGCAGCATCAATTTTTGCAGGTAACTTCCTCTGTTTTCTTCACCTCATGCAAAGGTTGCAAGGGTGGGGTCTAGCCTTCAGGTTTGTAGCTCTGTAAACTTTCTGTGCCCCTTGGGGGAGAATTCCTTCCCTCTCATGCCAGAAACTGAGATTGGCAGTAAGATTTTAGCCAAATATAGCACCAGCAATACTGATGGCTTTGCTGGCTAGAATATCTGAAAGTCTGGAAATGACAGTTTGGCGTTGTTTAACATTAGCTGACAACTAGCACATTCCAATCAAACCTGTCATTATCTCCAACGTTTCAAGCTGCATGTTGGGCATCATAAAGGACTGTCAGGATTTAATTCCAGCCAGAAACTAAGCACCACACAGCCACTTGGTCACTTCCCCTGCTCTGGTGGGATGGGGGAGAGAATCAGAAGAGTAAAAGTGATAAAACTCGTGGGTTGAGATAAAGACAGTTTAATAAGTAAAGCAAAAGCCATGCATGCGAGCACAGCAAAACAAAGAATTCATTCACTGTTTCCCATCATCAGACAGGTGTGTAGCCATTCCCAGGAAAGCAGGACTCCATCACACTTTAACGATTACTTGGGAAGACAAACACCATCACACTGAATGTCCCCCCGCTTCCTTTTTCTTCCCACAGCATTACATGCTGAGCATGCTGTCATATGGTATGGAATATCGCTTTGGTCAGCTGTCCCAGCTGTGTCCCCTCCCAGCTTCTTGTGCATCCCCAGCCTACTGACTGGTGGGGTGAGGAGCAGAAAAGGCCTTTGCTCTGTGTAAGTACTGCTCAGAAATAATGAAAACATCCCTGTGTTACCAATACTGTTTTCATCACAAATCCAAAACATAGACCCACTCTAGCTACTATGAAGAAAATTAACTCTATCCCAGCCAAAACCAGCATACGACACCCCTTATTCCATACCATACATTGTGCTCAATGTATAAACTAGGAGAAAAGTTGGTCAGGGGCTGCTGCTTGGGAACCAGCCAGGCATCTGTCAGTGGATGGTGAGCAATTGCACTGTGCATAGATTTTTTTGTATATTCTTTTATCATTATCATTGTTATTTTTCCCTTCCTTTTCTGTCCTATTAAACTTTCTTTATCTCAGCCCACAAATTTTATCTTTTTTTCCCCCAATTCTCTCCCCAATGCCACTGGCGGCAGGGAGAAGTGAGCAAGCAGCTGTATGGTGTTTAGCTACCTGCTAGGTTAAACCGCAACACAGTTTTACTGGAGAAAAAATAAACAAGTTTTTGACTTTTTTTTAACTCTATTTTTCTGGTTAGCAAAATACACTTATAGGCAAGAAAACCTAAAATTTTAGTGGAGGACTTCAATGTTCATACTCAGTCAAACTCCTGCCATTTCACTATAGACTTTAAATATTCAATTGCAGATACAATCTGTCTCTGATAAAATATTATTGTGTGCTGGCAGAAGAGATACTAATCAGCTCTTGATTAATATTCATTGTATACATATATGTGTTCAGGAAATTAAAAGGTATTTTCAGACAATCAGAGAGCATACAGCACAAAAGACATTCTCAGATAAATTGAACAAGCAGTGGTCAAGGCAATCTCTTGAATTCAGAGCTAGTGAAAGGCCAGCCACTTCATTTTTTCATTCACCCCAGAGGATTAAGAAAAACTGAGCTGATAGAATCTTGTGATCCCACCCACTTTGGGTGCATGTTTTCTAATTAAAATGGAAATTTGATCAATTATCAAAACACACTGGCTGATAGAGATGTGCCATTCATCTTCTGTTCAATCCTACATCTGCCTTGGAAGCAAGGGGAGTGTTTTCAGGTTCTGCAATAATTTAGACATTAAAAATGTCATGATTATTATAGTCACTTCTAAGGCCATCATCATTAGTGTTTTAAATGAGTCAAACCAAGCCACTGTCCTGTCCTCCACCAAGATCATGCCAAATTAGTTCACATAAATACATACAGAGAAATGCATATAGGAAGACAAGGATAGATGGCATCAACATAGTTATCTGTAAGTATTCTGGCATTTGCAAAGGCTAATCATTTCATAAAACTATTTGCAGAATCAGGGACTTCTCTGTGAAGTGTTAATAACCATTAAAGTAAATGGAGAATTTTCCACAGCACTTTCATCAGGAAACAAAAATCCATGTCTCAACACGTACCTCCCACTCAAACCACGGGGACTCTCACGAGGAACTACCCACCAGCAGCGGGGCGTTGTGCATACTCTGCCCAGTTCTTCATTGACTTTGGACACATAACAGAACCCCATTACAAATTATTGAAACTGGAATGTTGAGCAAGGAGTACTGGGCAAAGAAAACATTTTCACCACTTACGTGTTTGTGGTAGTCTGCTAAACCAAGGCTCTTCTGTTGATGTGTACAAAGACCTGGACTATCAGAATAGGCAGTGGGTGACACTGGGGAGCACTGCAAGGATAACTGCTAGAGAGAGATACAAATTAGCAAGCCAAAATCCTGAAAATGGCTGCTGCTGAGGCAAATTAAGAAGAAAAAAGGTGGAACCACAGATAGGAATTAATGATGAATGCTTGTAGAGACACTTTTGGCCAAAGTATTAAACAAGAACTGGGGAAACCCTAACAGCCACCATTATGCTAAAATGAGAGACCAAGAGCATGTGAGATGGATGTTTATAACGTGTTGTCCTAATCCCTCACAGGCTGGTTATATACCCAGTTAAAAAACTCTGAGCTCATAAACATCAACAGCTCAAATGGCAAAGGGCAGTGTTAATGCACTAAGAAAGCAGACTGGGAAAAGCCACTGTTAATTTGCTGCCTTCAGTGACAGAAATCTGCTGGTTCCCACCAGTCAGGTCCCAGAAGATCAGTCTACCAAAAAAGTAGGTGAGCAAAACAACAATCACATTGAAAGCTGAGGAGAGACACAGCCTGAAATGAAGCAGATGGATGCTCAGAAAGCTGCACAAATACAGGACTCAAAATACAAGTTATCCTTTTCCTATCGTGCTTTGTCCAAGAATGCCCTTCAAGTGAAAATTTGCTGGAAGATAAAATGAGAAACATTGGAAGGCTTAAATGAAAATTTCCTCTCCTTTTTCTTATTTATATTTACATAATTATAGGGTATATCTAGCAATAAAAAAGTGCTTTTACAAGGCACAGGTAAGTGCAAAACCCCAGGTCAAGATCATACTTCAGGGAGCCAAGAGTTCTTCCAAAGACAGTGGGAGTAAGATTATCCAGGCTCAGGAAAACCAGAGGCACCTGGCTTGCTGGTTTATAGTAAGAAGGCTTCATTATGTGACATTTTTCTACATTTTAGTCAGCACACTGCTCACTTTTGCTTCCATATTCAGGTTCCACATAAATAATTCACTGAAAGTCTTAAAAATCTAGTCCTATGCCTTAGGTCTCAAAGTTAGTGATAGTGTTTGTCCATCTAGGCAGGGTGCTAAAACATTTTTCTATTGCTGTAGGTCCAAGTATTCCTAAGATTAACAAAGATCATTTAAACACATGCCATATTGGTAATGCTAATAATGTGTTTGCTCCCCAAAAAGGGCATAGATGTTCAGTATTGGGACAGTATTTCTGCCCAGGACCAGCCTGCTTCAGAGGCTCTTCTACAATGTAAGGTGAAGAGCAACAAGTAAATGTGGCTGACTGATGAAACCAGAGACCCATTACATTTTTTGTACCAAAAACCATGCTGGGATCATTATAACACTGCTTCCCATTGTAAATGCAGAGTTATTTGGGATTGTTTCTAGTGTTTGTCCCCTCTCTGTGGGTGAGAAAGAGCTAACATAATCTTGTTTGTTTGCAAATTGCAGTGTGTTTATTCTTATTTCATACATGGTTGTTTTCCAGAGTTTAACTTATTCAGGCCTTGTTCTGTGTGAACAGAGTAGGAATGAGAGGAACAGGAGTCGTCTCTCTCTGTCTATTTTTTACTTTTTTTGTTAAAAGTATACCTTTATCATCAATGAATTTCAGTAGGGAAAAGAATTAAGTTCAGGGGTTGAATTGTGACAGGTGAAATTCTGACTGTCTTGATATCAAACTAGGATTACAAGTAGCATTTCATATTTTTATCTAAATTGGAAGAAAGGATTATATAATTCCTTTAGCAGTAACTTAGGACTTATGCTTTTTAAAATTCAAATATCAGTTTGAATCTCCAGAATTAATGGGAAGATGTCTGAAACAAACCTTAAATTAGATTAAATTGTTTATTTTTGGATAATTCAATTATTATTTTTCTATCTGACATTGACCAATAAAGAAAGAGTTAAATACAACTTTGGAAGGTATTTTAGTCATAACAGTAATCTCTTTATATATCAGTGGGTCAATAGTTCAGTAAAAGAAGGAACTATAACTTGAATAGACACTAATTAAAAGAATCAATTCTTATCCTACTCCATATGTCCAGTCATATTAACACATTTCTAGATTTCTTACTCAGTGGACTAGTCAAGATTAAAGGATTTGCTAATATGGATGAACTGAGTATGCTTCCAAACTGACTGAGCAGATTTGTGAACAAATTAGTTCATTTAAAATTGACAGTGAAAGATTGATTTTGCACAGAATGAGTTACCTAAGGTATTAATCATTTCCTCTGCTTCCATGCACAAGGCAGAGATCTGCTTCTTTTTCTTTCTGATTGTAATAGGACTGCTTACTGAGCACCTTTATTTTACAGCTGTGATTGCAGCCTGTCATTCTTTTAATTTAGACATATTTTAGCCTCCACAGACCTTCAGAAATAACTTCCTTAAAAGCCTCAGTCTAATGACTCATTACATGAGTTGCTCAATTCAACCACAGTACTTTAAATTATAATGCAAGGGGAAAAATTGCTAATTACACAGAAAAAGATCCAATTACTCCTGAGACCGTTTGATTCATTATTCAGATTGTTTTGGGGGGTGGGGGAGGGAGGAAGGCTGTCTCTAAACATGGGCTTATGTATCAATGTATTGTGAATGGCACTTAGACGTCGGATTTGCCATCAGTTATCATCATTCAGCGGTATCCAACATCTCCGTATTTTCCCCTACCAATCAAAATAGTGTTTCCCAGACTGTGATTCATGACTACGTGCCAATGCGCAGTTCTTCATTTTTAGCCATAAAATGACGTTAGAAGAAAGCAATAACCATCCTTTCCTAATACTGCTACATGGTGTCATTCTCTTTGTTGTATTTCTCTCTGTATTGTATTTCCAGGGGGAAATACATGACCACAAACGCAAAGGGAAGTGACCCACAAGTCACAAGTCCCCAAAGAGGAGAGTTTCTCCAGTGACAAAACTTTTGTTGTGCTTCATCTTCTGCCAGCCCTGAGCCAGGGAACATCCAGACAGTTTGCCTGTGACTTGCCCATGCCCAGGTCCTTCCCATGGTTCAGCATGAGGTTAACAGCTGGATGGGAGATGAAATCAAAGGCAATGACAGGCCTATCAGTGTTGTCCTCTCCAAAGCCACAATTGCTGAGATATATCTTGTTTCAGCTACTACCATAAAACCCTTTGGACTCTTCAGAGGCAGATCACATCCATTCTAAACTTGGCTTTTCTTTATGGGACACTCAGGATTCCCTTAAGACCGCAATCTCCTCAAAACTGGCTTATGTTTAAGGGCAGAAGGGAATCTGAAACCAGTTAACTACATTCTGTTCCCAGTCTGACAGTTCTAGTCAATAAATAAAAAAATTTTACATGTATGTGTGCTTTTGGCTTACTTTGCCCAGAAGTGAAATGAGATCAAATTTTGGTCCACAGAAGAACATTTTAATGTCATTTTCTCAGAGTTTTTATGTCAAAATTAACAAGACAAGGTGATTGCAATGTAGAAAAAGATAAAATCCTGTTATTTTCTCCTACAACAGACTATTTTTTGCAGTTATACTAATGTGAGTGGAGCCATTTAAAGATCTCTCAAATATAACTGTTCTTTCAAAAACTTACAGTCTGCTCAGTCATGACTCCATTTTTCTACAGACTTTGCTAACTGATTCAGCACTGCAATTGTTCCCTGAAACGTGTTTTTCCATAACAATTACTCTTTTGCAGTATATCCAGTTTAGGCATCATTAAACTCATCTCACCTATGATATGTGAGCCAAGCATTCCCATTTTTTGCAGGATGTCACTTTCTATTCCACACTTTCATTTTATGCCTCACTATAATCCGTTCATTTTTCTCTTCCATTCATGCTTCTTACTTACTATTTCATTTCCTTTTCGTTTACCTAAATGCCTCAGTATTATTTGCTATTTCTGATTGTATTACAGCTTGCCTTCCATTTTCTTAAATTTTGCAGAACTTCTCCTGACAAGCATGTTATGTTACTTATGATGAATTATGCAAGAGCAATAAAATGCAAAATATGTAAATGGCACACGATTGTTATCTCGCTATTAAAGTGATGCAGTAACAGAATTTGTAATGTGTATTAACAGGTTGTTCATATTTTTAATGTAGCAGAGGATAAGAGTAAGAAATTCACTGGACTTTATTCTGCAGTTGCATGTGAGAGCAAGACATAATGAAGACACTCTCCCCACCTTCAGTGATTTGTCTTTCACGGTTCAATTCTGCCATTTCACAAGCTTGCTGGCTCTAGGGTTATGTGCCCTAGCAAATTGTTGTCTGTCACCTGTTAATGTATTTCCTCACTTATCTGATTGACAAATTCCCTGCCTTGATCATTGATTTGTGCAGATACACATGAATGTCTGATGAATTCAATCAGAGACCTTCAACACTTTTGGGTAGTTTATCCTGTAGGGGTTTATCTTTAGTCCATTTTGAGAAGTAATCCATAGCTGTTACCAAATATTTGTAAGTGTCAGGGTCAGCAGTGAGAAAACAAATATCACCATTAATTTGTGCTATCTGTACAGTTCCTATCCTGATGACGCTGCCATGGTGCTCTACTGGATCACATTGTCTACATCTTACTTGCTACCAGCCAGATCTGATTGCTAACAGGCAAGTTTTGTGGGAAGGTCTCCCATTTAGTGGATTCAGCTGCATCAATGACAGTCTCCACAAGCAACCCAGTAGTCCACAATCTTAACAACTTAAGCAGATGCTGAGCAAAAGGAGCCCATCCTCATGTCCATTCCTGCAGGGAAAGCCTTGACTTTTGCTCAGCCCAGGGATTTGCATGCTGCACCTGAGTGGAGAGCAGGCAGCAATGTTTGTGAGCACAAACACTTCAGTAAGGGTCTGCTATGGAGGCAGCTCCCCCCTTACCTTGCCTCAGAGTCAGCTCAGATGGGCTGAGCAGAGCTCATATTCCTCAGGTTTCAGCTCTAAAATGAAGGTCAGTGCTCGAGACCAGAGCCATGGGATGGGAAGGGATGGGAGAAAGGGGAGAATCACTCAGCTGTCCCTCAATTCTGTCATGTGCTATGCTGGTTTTCAAAATATACCTACTTTCTATCTAAGGAAGGGAGCCAAATTTATAAGGCAGCACTTCTGCATCTGCATGAGACTGATTATTTTTTTATACAATCTTTCGCTCAGATCATGGTGAACATCAGTCTGAGGACACAACATGGCAATCTGTAGGACCAGCAAGAGCTCAAACCAGTTTAAATACTGGTCAGTGCCATCCTTAAATTGTCAAACATTCCCCCTTCTATTCTAACTCCTCACTTCATGCACAGCAATGAAAGAACCTGGTGACTTCCGTTAAAATAGCAATCCTTTTGACACCTCATTTACTTTGAATTATACTGCTTAGGGAGTGACTCCTGCATTCCCTTGGGATTCTCAAAGCCCTTGTTTTTCTGGGCAAGCTTAGCCTACTATTGCTTTAGCCTGGGTCAGCTCTGCCTCTCCACTGAAACGGCTGCTTTGGTCAGTCATTAGCCCGAAACTGGGCAGCTTTCATCCAGCCATAGTGTCCAGTCCTACGGTGACGAACTCGAGTAATAGAGCTCTCCCTGTAATACAGCAGTGTACATTAGCCCGGATTTGCCTGTCTGCAATTATTTCAGTCAAAACTAAAACCAATGTCGCTTCAAAAGTCACCATTTTTCTGTCTTCCAGCCTGAATCACATTCTTTTCCTCCCCATTTCTCCTGGTCAGCAGCATCAAGAACTCTTCTCAGGAGCAGGTTCTGCAGCTTTTACATTTAAAAAAATCTTCTCACTTCCATCAAAGAGATGGAGCAGGCCCTTACCTAAACCTACTGATGACAGATCTACTAGATCTGGAAGGGTGCAGAATAGACTGTTAGAATAAAAAGTCAAGCCAGATTTTCTGATCTGGTCAGACAAGAGGAAGAAACCCAGGAACCTTAGCTTATTTGTTTGTTTGTTTTCTGTTTAGAGTGTTATTTATTTTTTATTCTCATTAAGCTGAAGGACTAATAGTGAGAATATTGACTGAAGCCAAGCATAGTGTGAGAGCAGATGCTTTCCAAGCCTTTCCATACAGCCTTGCTAACCCTTCGCAGAGCAGCTCGGGGTTACCACACTTCTCTCAGGTTTTGTGCCTCTTTTTAGCAGCCAGAGGCAGTCAGAAGGAATTGAATGATGGCTTTGTGATTTAAAGGAATAATCAGAAGTACTAAGACCAAGATTATTGGGCATATTTTCTTCGGTAACACAGGCAAGAATAGAAATTGTTTATTTTATGTGTGTGACTGGGCTATAAAATGCACACAGTGAGAAGACGAAGTAAGGATAATTTCAGGTTTCAATCATGTTTCAGAACTTTAGAATTCTCTCAGCCATAAAGTGGGACAGTCTTTAAGGACCAAAGATTTCAAATTACATGAAGCCTATGTTTAAGTTACAGTTGAAAACATACTGGTAGCCAGCCTATTTAAAGACCATGCTTTCCTCTTTGTAAAGGGCCCTACAAGGCAAATGCATGCTGAAGCAACACAACCTGAAATAATTTGCAATAGCTGTACTAATTGCGTTCCCATACTGTGGCGGGACACAGTACAGGAATGCAATCCCTTAAATTGGACCCCACAATTTCCAAAAGATGTTAAGGTACTCAGATGCATAGAGAAGGGTCTATGTACAGCTTTCTGAGGAGGCAAAGTGGAGAAAGAGGCGCTGATCTCTTCTTCCTGGGATCCAGTGTCAGAACTGGGTATTAGGAAGCATTTCCTTACTAAGAGAGTGTCAGACTCTGGAACAGGCTTCCTAGAGAGGTGGTCAATGCCCCACGCCTGTCCATGTTTAAGAGGTATTTGGACAGTTCCCTTAATAACAAGCTTTAACTTTTGGTGAGCCGTGAAGTGGTCAGGCAGTGGGACTAGAGTTATAGGTCCTTTCCAACTATTCTATTCTATTCTATTCTATTCTATTCTATTCTATTCTATTCTATTCTATTCTATTCTATTCTTCCTACCCAAACTGTATATCTGGAAATTTTTTATGTAATTTCTTCCCAGTCTGCACTAGCAGAAGGGATTGAACAGGTAATCATGTCCCATCCTAAGCACCGGCTCTGTCACTTTATGGGAAGGAGGTATGTGCATGCTGATGGGGGTGAGAACTGTGGATCAATTGTAGATAATTTGACCATCTGAACAAATTTGCCAAAAATGTGTGTCAACTGCAGTTTTTGAATGTGTTTTATGTTAAACCATTTTAGATGGCTTTCTACAGGATGGCAAAACAACCCTATCTCTGATACTAGCAAGGCTCAAAGGTCAAGCCTTCAGTCTGAAGCACAAAGTGCCCCTGAACTAAATAGTTGCAAATCTTTTTGATGTGAGCTATACCTGTTCATTTACCCATGGATTTTTTTTCCTTGGATCCATTTTAGAAATGCCTGAGCTGTTTCCCTTGGAAAAACATAATAAAACAACAGTATTCCATCAGAGGGAATGTCCATCTAGCCCAATGCTCTGTCTCCAGAGTGGCCAAACGTGAATGTCTAAAGGAGAGCAGATGAGCAGTGCAGGTCTACTTATGCCTGGGTCCTAGAGATGTTCATAGGTCTCAATGACTGGGACCAGCCTCCCCTGGGACCCCCACCCACACAGTCTCCTGCCATGGGTCCAAGGAATGTTTCAGGTAAGCCTAGATGGAATTTTTCTTTCTTGGGCCTGAGGAATGAGAAACGTACATGGTGGTACAGATGAGTTCTCACCAGGGCTTTGCACAATGGTTGTCTTTCCTATGGAAATACTTTGTCTGACACACAATAATGTATTTCCCTGTATCATATTTGTCACCCTGTGATCTACCTGTGCCTTCAGGGACATTTGCCTACTCTGATGTTTCCAAACTGTAGCAGAAACTCAGGGCACTCCACCTGACGTTGTGTTACCCATTTCTACAGTGCAGTTCTTCATGCACAGTTTATTGATGTGGGGCTGCTTTCAGAACTTCAGCTTGTATGCAGTATGGGGGCCATAGAAATATACCATGAGATACACGTTTTTTGGTTCAGACATGCCATGAAATCCAGAATATAATGTGGGCAATAAGTTTATCTTTTGGAGAAGGCAGGAAGCCTACATAGATTGAACAATAGTTTTCTGCAACATAAATTCAAAATGCCTGACCATGAACTTCGCAGGTTCATACAGTTGATGACATCAAAGCATGAAGTGTGGAGTCTGAGAGATGTGTTAGGCTTTTGCCCATCAGTAGCCTGCTAGAATCTGGCTCCACACAGTCATGAGCAGCAGATACAGCCCTTAAGACTTAGGGAGTTTCATGTTCATCATGAAACAGCAATGCAGTATACATTAGCAGCATTAGAGGGCTGGATATTCTCTGGAATAAAAGAAAGTGATGAGAGCTGCTGAAACCTGTGAGAATAGTGAGTCAACACCATGACTCCAGGGAGAGGAACTTATACTTAACAAGCACTAAGAAACTGCTATTGTCTTTCTAAAGCTAGAAAATTAATCTACATATTTAAAATACAGTTCCTGGGCTCACCATTTTACCACTACAACAGTAACAGAATTTTAAAACTATACAAAAGCCCTTGATTAAGTCTGTCTTATGCGGACTAGATATGAAATGCTTAATCTGAAATCTGAAATGTGTAGGAGTGGCACACACAACTTCTGGGTAACCCAGCCTTTCTGAGAAAGCTGCTGCTCTGATCCAAGAACATTCACTAAAACCTCACTTTGAGTTACAACGTCCAGCCTAGCAGAAGTCTGCTCTGCTTACCAGCCACTTATAACATTTTCTCTAACAATAAAGAGGGAGATATTTGCTTTGCTGCTACCTCTAAATACTTCTGGGAAATTCATATGTCATTTTCAAAACATACAAATTGCTTTGATTGGAAAAATGAGCAAAGACATTTCAGGTATAAATATTGTCCCACTTTCTGTCATCTGGAAAAAAATATTAAGCCACAAAGTAATGTAGCCTGTTATGTGATATTATGAGGTAGTAATTCACCTTAAAAAGATTGTTCATTTAAAGAAAAAAACTTTCTACACTATGAAACTTTGTATGGTACATGAATTGTCCCTATTTTGTATGTTTTTATGTTAGTTTTTTATATAGAAATACAGGTATAACTATAGGCAATTTGTACATAGTCCTTTTTTTGTGCCACCCAGAAGCTGAGGATATTAGATGATTGATCCTTTTCATCTTAAGAAATATATTGTCCATTTTAAAAAAATATACTATTTTTTCATATATTGAACTTGACTGACAAAAAGCAGATTTTGCCAGCTGATGCTTCAACTTTCACTTTTAAATTAAGTTACATGAAAGTGTAAAAAAAAAAAACAGCCCAAACTGTATATCTGTTGGATATTGTTACTATGAACTATAAGTTGCAAACTATGCTGAAAACATGTAACGTATACAACAGGGATAAAACCTCTGATAATGGATTTTCGTAAATCTCAGAGTTAAATTATTGAACTATACATATGCAATACACAGATTATTGTGTTCATTTTTTATTTTAGTGAGGCTTTTTCTATGTCAAGCAATCCCATCTAAAAATTTGGCTCAGTCCTGATCCTTTAAAATTCCACCAGCTCTCATATATTAACATTTTCATATTTTCTATTTATCACTATGCTTAGAATTGTTGCAGTGTGATAGGAAGAATTATTTTTGAAGACATAAGTAAGCCTGTTATCCACATGAATAAGGAAGATAATACGGTGAATCTCTCTGAAACGCACAGCCTTAGTGTACAATCAGTGTATTTCTTTCATGTTTATTCCTTTGTCACATATTCATTTGAGAGGGTTCCACAACATGTTCAGTACATGCCATGAATTGGTTTGCCACAAGTCTATCCCTTCAGCACATTTTATTTCACTGGTAAGGCCATCATTGCATTTTGGCAGATTTTTATGCATTTAATAGCTTCATTCTCTTATCAGATATTCATTTAATTGGATTTCAGACTGGTTTCACATAGGATTTGGATAAATGGAAGCATAGGTTGCAACCTATGTGTTCCTTAGCAGAAATTCATGTAAGTTACTTCAATTGCCATTTAATACACAATTACTGCTGTGCAATTTATCTGCTTGAGTGTTGCTTTTGACAAGAGGACCAGTTTACAGTATTAGTGTCCCTGTTACTGGAGTATGCAGACAGTAGGCTATAAAGGCACTAGACCACCTACCCCAGCGAAGTTAAGGTAAACAGGCTGACTGAATCTTAATAAACTTATTTAATCATCTGTTGGTTCTGGAGTCTCCTAAGTGAAAGGTGATTAGCCCTTGGAGTTATACAGTGTCTCTCTATGCAGAGTCAATTGCACCCTTTAACTCCTGTTTTACCAGGAAAAAAAAATTCCCTTCAGTGACACTCATACAACCCTACAGTCTTCTTTTAATACTTGGGATGTGGAATGGCCTTTTTCTGTTCTCCCTTTGCGTGTCCCTCCCTCTGCAGCGTATCTGTGCAGGGATTTTAAAAAACAAATTGATTTTGTCTGGGTTATTTGCTGCTGCCTTTTATTTATTTTTTAATGAAGCTTTTATGAAATTCTATATTGTACATATTTCTGCCTGTTGCAAATCCAAGTGCATTTATTATTAAAGTCGAATCACTTAAGAAAAAAGACAAGAATTCAGCTGCAGGGTACCTTGTGTTTGGGATATTCAACTTGCATGGCTATACTTAGGTATGACACATGTTCACACACATGCACACACAGACGAAGACACAATACCCGCTAGACTATATCAGAATATAATTTTTTAATTTCTCATTTTAGAAATAAATTTCTAAACTACTTTTAATATGTCTCTCAGCTTCCCCTGGATGCTTTGTAAATCAAGATGTAGCCATAAAGTGATTTGCCAAAAATTAAAATCCTGTGAAAACTGAGAGCTTTTTCTACTTTGGTGTTACACAAAAGTAGCTAAGAACAGAATTTAACCTCATGTGTCAAAGAAGCGTTAAGCCTTCCGTGTTTTGGTTTTGATTAAAATAATCATTGTTTAGCTGTACAATATATTTATGAAGAAAAAAACATGAAAGAAAGGAATATATTTTGAACGTTAGGAAATCAAGGCAAATAAAAAGGTTAAAGAAAACTATTTCATAAAATGGCATGTAAGCATGTGGAAAACGTTACCAAAGACAAGAGAGGTAACTTAGAACATATGTTTATGAATCAGTATGTTCAAAAGAGAACAAGATGAGTTTCTAGACAAAGAGAGAATAGAGTGTGAGGAATGCAGGAAATTAGAGATGGGGAAAAAAAAATAAAGCAGAAAGGTCAGTTTTATGAGGATTAGTAGCTTTTAACAGAGCAAGGCTGTGAGCAGGTGGAGTTCCCACCCTGGACTGAATGGCAAATGCACAGCCGGTTTGTACTTCAAACTCATATCCTTTTCTGGAGGAGTGAAGGGGGTGGGGAGGATAGTTATCAATAGTTGAATATGTAACAGCAAAATATAAACTGCAGGTCGAGATCATTACTGTTCTGAGAATTTTGCTGTCAGCATTTCTGTCCCAGAACATTTTTTCTTCTGTTGAATGGGGTGCTTCTGCCCTTACTTGTTCGATAAAATTAAGAAGTCACAATCAAATAGCAGAGCTGACACAACGGCTTCACAGGTAATAAACACATGGTAATCAAAGACCTTGACTTCCTCCTATGCCCTTTCTACATGAAAACCAAAAGTAAGCCAGCCTCTTCAGGTGTTCTCTTTTCTGCACTATACTTTAGCTACCCCCTCCCAAACACCTGCTCCATCCACCCAATGGAACACCTAAATGGAATCTCAGGGCACATCATGCCTTGGGATCATCTCAGTATTACTCTCAGAGACGAGACACAAAATTAAGTCAGAAGAAAGTCATAAATCTAAACCTGAGCTAAATGGCTCCAGAGTACCCAAAAGATGCTTCTGAAAAGCCACTGTTCACACAAATTACCTGATTAAATTTCACCATTCAGAAGAACGCATTTCTAGATAGGCTTCCCCAGGAACATCTCACACACCTCTGGCAGAGCAGTCTACTTCCCAGAAGTTCCAGGTTCTCTGGCCATCCTCAAGAAGGATTTGTTTTTCTGGCTGAACATGATGATAGCAAGCACTATAGGTAGTAAGAGCAACAGATTGTTCCCCTGAATTCAGGGTGTACATCTGAATCCTTCCACCCCCTTCTGTGGAAGCTCTATATGCTTTAATATTTTTCCACAATAAAGTCTTTATTTTTCTCTCTGATTGATTGTCAAGTCAAAATGCAATAAATGGGTATGGTTCTATTGCTGGCAACTTTATATCCATAGATTTCTTTGCTGGCAACTTTATATCCATAGATTTCTTTGCTGGCATACATCCTAGATCAGTTTTGACCAGTTCAAAAGTTTTAGCATTTCTTTAAAAAAGAAAAATCATGTTTAAGTAGGGTTTTTTAGTAAATCAAATTTTATACCTTTTTATTCACTTCAAACCTTGTACAAAAAAAAGACATTCTTCTCATGCCATGGATTCAAAATAAATATTTCAAATTTCCTTACGAACAAAAGCAAGAAAAGTCTGCAGAAAACAAATTCATGGTGGGTAGGTATGTAATCACACAAATCTCTTGATGAGTGAAATTCCCAGTATGTGTTCACAATCCCCTATTCCAGGCGGCAATGCAATATGGCATGTGAATGTGTACATGGACAGAAATACCAAAACACTGTGTATGGCATGCAGAGAATCACCAAGAAATTCTGCAGCTGAGGAGTGATGCTGTTGAAAGGCAACACCCTGTCTGCTCCTACACCAGGCTTAGCCTCTCTTAGCATCAAATCTAATTACAGCAGAGGGGTTTCTCTGTAGATGGGGGAGGCAACACTCCTTCCCTCCACCACCCTGGTTGCTGTTTGCTCCTCTTTGTTCACCTGGGCTGTATTAAGCCCCACAATAATGTCCTCATACCTGTTGGTGGCATCCAGGGGGAAACCTTCCCGATAAGCTTACCTACAGTGTGCACTGCCCTCTTGTCATTGTAAATCACATTTGCTACAGTAGTCCTTCCTTTAGCCCTCCATTTTGTTGCAGGAGGTGGGATGCTGTAGGAGTGGATGCTTTTGTTCAGTGGTGGTTTCCTGTGCTGTTAAGTGGCAGCAGATGGTCGCCCCGCAGTGAGATGAGCCCTGGCCATGGTCCTACTGGCAGGGGCAAGAGCACTCAGCTGTCCCTTGCATCCGAACTGGTTTTATCAGGAAAAGCTGGAGAACAAGATAAAGAATCAGATTTCACTAAAGCGGCTCCCCCATCCCCCTGCAGCATCTGTCAGGGCCTGCTGGCTAAAGCACCACCACACTAGGAGGGCTCCAGGTACCCAGGGAGAGGGTGTGCTGGGCCATGCGATGCTTCCTCCTGCTCTGAACAATATGGTTTTTCAGCCTTATGTTGCATTACTATGGATGCGCAGTTTCCATGAAAGGGTTTTATTTTTTCATGACCACCTGTTCTTTGCAGGTCTCCATTTGCTGTCCGTGAAGTGAGATTTCAGACCTGTCTGTTATTATTTCATTTCTAATTTTCTCTAATTCACACCTTTCTCCTACCCTCTCATGTTTTATTTATTCTATACTGAAGGTTGTCTTTTACATTTTTAGGGGAGTTGAGTTCAAGTTTGCTCTGTGCTCCTCTTCTGAGCACATACTTTTACTCCCTGGCTTGTGTCCATTCTTCTGTAGCACTCAGTGTTTAAAGGTTTCTTATCCTTCCTTCACATTTGGTTTCTGACAGCCTTATCCTGGGCACTGTGTTGACACGACAAATTCCTTCCACTGGCAATTATTTTCCTGATAAAATTAGATCTAGAGCTTACCATCTGACTCTGCGAGCTCAGCTCTTCCTGCTACACAATGCACTCAAGCAGTACATTGTGTAGCACAAAACACAATTTCCATGGCATTCTCCCAAAATGTGCTGCTGGTTCTCTCTTTGGCTTATAAAGTAACACCGAGCAGGTTCTCCTATCACAGAATTGATCACTACTATATCATTACTGCAAAGTGATCAGTCAGAGTGACAGATGGCTAATTGGCAAGTACGAGTGGTGCTTCCAACTGTTCCCTGAAATAGTCTTGTTAGTAACACCCCCTCCAACACCAGCAAGCTTGGATCACTGAAGTAGGAGTGATGCAAGTTTAGATGGGGCACACAATAAGTTAAATCACAGCATTTCATGTTTTTGATTTGCTATGACTTGGTAATGAATATTTCAAGCTGAACAATGCCATTTAGAGATGAATGATCAATGAAGTTGTGTGGCATCAACTCCCTCCTTGCACCAAGTGAGCCCACCTATTATCCATCTATGCCATAAGCAACTTTCCTCCCAGCAATGTGCATTGGGAACTTGGGCAAGTCAACACACCCCTGCTGCAAATTGAGACCTGACATTTTTGATGACAGCTTTTAACATAGCTCTTTGAATTTCATTTCCTGAGAAGGTTTCAGCCAGTGAAGCCGAGTTTTTTTGTGCAAAACATATGCAAAAAGCAGGCAAGCCTAGCAGATGTAATCACTTCTCAGAACATAAGCAAACTTCAGCAGAAAAATGTTTGTCATTTTTCCCATGATGCTTGCAATTTGTGCCTGGGAAACCAGTATCTGCTTCTGAACTTGGACAAGCAAAAGTTCAGGTCAAAATAATGAGGGAAAGGGGCTTTGCCCATGTCTCAAATTGAACTTGATATTTTTTTAAGGTTCAAAAAAGCAAGGCAAAGCTTCTATGCTTTGCTCTTTTTTTTTTTTTTTTTTTTTTTTTTTGATGTTATGCTCATTTTATTAGGAAGTTATTTGCACATCTCTGTTTTCTGGAGCAGAAATATTGAGATTAAAAAAAGGGCTAGTTTTCAATATTTCTGTCCAAGTTCAATCCATTAAACTTGAAAGTAAAAGCATGTCCTCATGACATTTCAAGCACCATTTCTACTTGAAATTATGCAGCTTTTCTTTGTTGGAAGGTATGGCTGCCCTTGGAACTGGTCTGCTAAAGTTTCTATCAAAGCTGTGTCTTGAGTAATTAATCTATTCAGTCTAAAGAAGTATCTATTGCTTTAATAGCTAGTGTGAAAAAAAATGGCACAATGACATTTTTTTCTATCAAAATATTTGTTCCTGGGCAAATGCTGTGCTAGAATTATTGCATCTTCCCCAAATGCTATTCTGGTTTAAATAGGAATGAGTGACATAAACCTAGAGGAACTTGCTGGTAATTACTTCACATTTACATAAGGTAACTGAGAGCAGAAGTTGGCCCATTCTCCTCATGCACTTTTCCTTTCCAGCCACCTCAGTGTTGGCTCTTTATTGGTTTCCAATGACATATATAGAAAAACAACTGAAATCCTTCAGCAAAGTTCCAACATTACAAACATGATACGATCACAGATGATCAATATCTGCTACCTTCTTACTGCAGCAGATACTTATATTTTACAGTAAAAATAATGTTATTTTATAGAGAGTAGAATAAACGCATATAATAACAAATATAATGCCTATAATAGAAAATACAGACAGGTGATTTGCTTTTTAAAAATGAGGACATATATTTTGTACATACTTACTGAAAAATACGGATTTATTTTTGTAATCAAACCTGAAGAACAAGGAGTCATATTGGAGCTGGTTGAGATCAAGGTTCTATATTTTTAAGTCCATTTTAGCTAATCAGCAATCTCTGACTCCGCAGCATCCACAGTGTCTGACTTTATTTATTTTGGGGGGGGGGGGGGGGAGGAAATCAGTGACAATTTATTTCCTTTTTTAAGAACAGCAACTATTTCAAAGGCCAGCCTTCATCAATCTGAAATAAAGGGCACAAATGCATCACAGAGAGACAAAGGTGGTGGTGGGATCTCATCTTCATATAAAATTTTTACTTAAAGACCAATTAAAGTCACTGAGAGGGAAATAAACCTGGATGTTATGATCAGGTAAAGCAGTCAAAACCACAGTGGAAAAGAAATAAAAATCATCTTCCCATTCTCATCCTTCAGCTGCCTATTTCAGTTTCCAGTCAATTCTGGTTTAAGAAGTTGTTTCTCAAGAAGTCAGTGATTACACTGAATCACATAGTTTGATATAAGCCTACACTTCAGGGGCATCCAGCAAGTGTGGTGTCAGCCACCTGGAGAAGTCACCTCCAAGCACCAGAGTCAAGGTCACACCAACCTTAATGACTGAGGTGGCTTGAATTTGATGGAGCTCAGGATCAATTTGAATTTTAATTTAATCTCAGGGTCACCTATACTAGACAGCCATCAGCAGCTCTGAAGATTAAACATGTAGCATCAAAATGTTTAGATTAAGGCTATGTAGGGATGGAGGAAAGTGATTCGTAGAATCAGAATGACGGAAATAGTATTCCTTGTCCTGCAAATATTTTTAGATATGACTTCTTAGCCATTCACAGCATTTTCTCAGAGCTATAAAATTTTCTTGAGGAAAAAAATAAAGAAAAACTGTTTTCCCTTAAAGCCAAAATTACCTGTAGAGAGATAAGATTCAAAGACTTGGTAAAGATTGTGTTATCCTGGGCCCCAAAAAAAGAGAGAAGCACAGTCTACCATAAAAGGGGCAAGCAGGAAAATCACTGTCAGACATTCTTTCTAAGGGCCCTTCAAAGGTTTTATAGTCAGATTAATAGATAGAACTCTATATCTCTAGCCAGATTCAGATCTGTGGTTGTTACAGTATATAGATGGGCCTTAACTCAGAAGAACAATTTGAAGTTATTTGAAGAGAAAAAAAAATAGACACCTGTGAACCCTAGAAAGAAAATTAGTCATTTTAGCTGTATTCAGTGGCTCATCAGCAGCGTGCAAACCATGAAATGTGACTTTGGAAAACCAATACTTCTCCACCCCAAGGTAAAAACACTGTGGTAATTACAGTTCCAGTTTCCCACCAACCATAAGCTTTCTTAGATTAATTGGTTCAGTGCAGCAAAGATTGCTGACTGTGACCTTTAACAAGGGCGTGGAGACACTCGAGTGCCTTGAGCAGTGTGCAACTTGCTCGTCACTCAGAGTATTGTACTAGCAGAAAGCTTACTGCTGCTGCTCTTTGCAGGCAATTCTTCCACATCTATGTGGGAGAATGTTCTCATCAGCAAAGGAGAAACCCAGCCACCCCACCCATTTATGTCAATTAGTTGATCAGCAATAACTTGTTTTCTCAGCACACTCCTCTCTTCCCTTCAGTGTGCTTCTGGGAAAGTTGTCCCATCCCATGACATGATAGAAGCTGTGAATAATGCTAACATTCAACATGACTGTGGCTTACATGATTGTGGTCTAGATGAGGTTCTGATAAACTCTCAATGAAATACCCTATTGTAGTGTCAAATTGTTGTGGTATGTCCACATTATTTCTGTTCTTAGACGTCTGTATTAAAACCTGCAGTGAGTGTCTGACAACCTTCAGTCTTTCCTTTAGAGTGCTGCTGAATTAATTTCAAGTACAGTCATTGTTGTACGGTAGGAAAGCACATCTCTTTAATCAATATAAAGATTGAACTGTTTTACTCAGCAGTCTGTCTTTTGCATTTGGGCAGAAAAATGTGGACATGCTCCTCCTAAACAATACCTACGCATGCCATGCTGGGGTGCTGACAGATGGACATTCTGTATTTACCAACTCCCCCCTGTGGTTTCTTTGCTGTTGGATGTGACATTCTTCAGATGTCTGTTTTATGAATGTCAAAGACCACATGGCTATTTTGCTAAGAGTGGAATTGTTAAAACAAAATCTTGGCCTGAGTCCCTATTTTAGTTTTCATTTCCTAAATTCTGTTACTGAGACCAGAGCAGGTCTTTCCAAAAAATGAACATTCCCTGTCAATGTGACACCTTTTAATTCCAATAATGAATAAACCTGGTAGTTTGCTCTGTTCTATACTTAATGTTTTCACCTGATCTGATTTCTAAGAAGCCCTGCCACAACAGGAGCAGTATAGGATTTTACTTGATTTATCAAACTAATGAGTTAGTTTTATTGTAAGTGATTAAATGTGTTTTACTTTTTAAAGCACAGGAACTGAAAAGAAATGCATTGTTACAATCTGAAAATAACTAGAAAGATAAGTTCATTAACTTGCCTACACTTGTGCATCATAAAAACCTTGTTAAAAATTACTCCCTAGCCTGCTGTATTAGCTTCTTTATGAGGTAATTTCTCCATACAGTAATAAGATTTTTCTTTTACTCTCCAGTGCATATTAAACCCACTAATCTTCTTTTATAAACTATAGTTTCAGCCACTTTCTCAATTTACTCACTTTAAAGATATTCTCCTATTAATATTAAAGGTAGCAAACGCAGATACGAACTTTGCAAAACAGTCTTCCAGATTTATGGCACAATCTTATAACTGCATTGCAATAGCACAAAAGGGACGAAGCAGTAATTGTCAAGTATGTCTCATGACAAACCAAACAATGTTTCTCCCCATAGAATTATTTTCCCATCACATTTATTATGTGACTGAACTATGGGTGTTTTTTTCCCCTTTCTGAGCATAAACACAAAGTCTGAATATTCAGTTCACTGAGATCTACACAATTTGTATGAATACAGGGGGTTAAGGATCTGTTTCACCAGGGTGTTACTGCAGTTTTACACCAGTATCCACACCACTGATTTCAAATGAATACAGTCAGACTAATACCAGAGAGGAACAAGTTCTAGGTCACCAATTCTGTTTCCACTAAAGCAGTGACAAAATTTCCCTTGAGCCACAGTGAAGCAGTACAATTGGTTGAGTATGGGCTTGAGCAGGGAAAATACAAATGAGTTATAAATTAACCTTTGCTTTCTTTCAGCTATAAAATAAGATGGGTCTCAAAATTACAATAAATAACCTCTGCACAGAGTACTGGTAATTTATTATTATCCTGATTATTATTATCATTTTATTATCATTTGAAGTTTGGCTGTCCCTTGTCATGGCTCAGGACACCCTGGGGTTAGAAGCTGTGCAGTCTTTGAACAACCAGTCAATCCTACAGTATTTAAGAATCATATTTAAATTCAATACAGTATTTGCAAAGTGCAAGAGACACTTTATCCAATACTTCTTTTTAATGTCACCCAATCTACTGTGGTTTTCTAACAGGAAGCTCTTGAGACTTCAGTATCATTTCTAGGTAAGACAAGGAGTTAGGTAGAATACGGGGTATGCTCATACCTGCACATATGACACCATAGGAATAACCTTTAAGCACACTTTTTCAATACAGGCATAATTCTAGTCATTAAAAGGCACCCAACAATTAAATCATATGCAATTATACTTAGTGAAAGATGTGGCTAAGCCAGACAAGCCTGAGAAATACTTTTCCTTGATTAAGGCTGCCTCACTCATAGTGCTCCTCAACACCAGGGACCTCTGTAACCCAGTGTCCCCACAGTGCGTTTTGTATGGTCCTGAAGCAAAGAGCCACCCTGTGAGTTGTGGGGCTTACTCACTATCCAATGAGCCAATACAAGTGGTGACAAAGTCGGAAGGAAACCTGTAGTCCTCTCGTTTTCTCTGTGGATTGGTGCTGTCAGCATTGCATGTGTTTACAGATAGTTACAACAGCTCTTGCTGACTTTCTGTGGAGAAGTTCATGGAAAACCAGGAGTTTTGTGCACCCGTTACGAGGAGCAAGATACAGGTATTGTTGGTCCAACACATATACACAAATCTAAGTTTCTATCATTGCTGGAGGTGACAAGTTTTGGCTAACCAGATTTATGTTTCTTCACAGTATCACACTATTCCTGTAATTTGAAGTCAAGATGTCGCAGAAATGCAGAATTCTAAGATGCATCAAATATATGCTTTTAATTCACTTGAATCAGCATACCGTTAAAGTCAATATCACCACTGCTGTGAGTCAGAGACGACCAAAGAGTTAAGGTATAATAGGACAAAAGTGAGAGTAAAGCCTCATGATAGTGCAGTGTTTGTTTAATGTCTCTAGTATTTTGGAAGTATTTTGGAACGGCTCTGTGAAGTTCTGCCCTCTCCCAAAAACACTTCCATGGGTAATCTTACATATTGAAAAAGTCACTGAAGTAGTCTACAACATATTTGTTCAAAGTTCTCCTCTGGCAAAATTCACACAAATGGCATCATCACAACAGACATGCTCTGAAAACAGAAGTGTATTTACTATTTTAAAGGCATTATAAGTCTACTGAACACTACTGTAGAAATTTTTATTGCAATGTTTTATTTCTATCCCTTACATTCTAAACATGCACCCATTTGTTCATGCATTCAGTGTTGACTTGTTATAGAAAAACACACATGCAATCAGACTGGTGCAATTTGATAACTTACAGCTGAAAATTTAAAAAAAAAAAAAAAGTGACTTGTTGAAAACCATTGTTTAAAGATGTTCCCAGGAAAAGGGGGCAGGGAGAGAACCAACACAAGCTTATGAAATTAACAATCTAGTGTTTGCACAAAAAAGGGGCACATGTAGTCATTAGTTGATATTTTCTGGAAAAATGTTGCTTACATTTAATTTTCAGTATTGTGGCATCTGTGATTACACAGAAGCAAATATTGGCATATTCCTTGTTTCCAGGAATGAAGCTTTATGGGGGGATGTAAGTTCCAAAAAGCTTGTGAACTTTTTTGTAACACTTGTTACCTCCATACCTCAGTAAAAATGCACCTTTAGGTTTAGAAGTTATTGGATATCTTCTGCTTATTCATATGGTCTGATACTAATAAAAATGATTATCTGTAAGTGGGAAATGCTTGATTTGTTTGAATTTTTGTGGTTTTTTTAACACTTCTAAGAATATCATTTTACAATACTTCTTGAGTGACAAAAACAGTATTATCTTTTAGCAATGGCTGTGCCATCTTGCAAATGTCTTGAAGAGAAAGACAGTCACAATTAGTATTTTCAGATTCAGGAGACTAAATGCATATGTTTTTTAAATCTGTGAAGACAGGGTAAGAACAAACTCAATTTAGTCTCTCAAATCAAACATATTTACAAATAATTGTCTTAACTAATATTTACATTTCATCATGGAAGATGCTATTTTATTACCCTGGAGGGCGGGCAATAGTGTCAGGGACAGAAGCATAGGGTGATATGCACAATAAATGTCTCATTTTCACATGTGCTTGGTCAAGGTTGGCAATAGCATTCCCTAAGGAAAATTTTGCCAAAGTACCAATTTCCAAGTGATTTGTTTATGAATCATAGTTCTTTCTTACTTTGAGAAAAAAAATAGCCTAGATCTCGTACAAAATCTAAAACTTGGGGCAGTTTCTCACAGGAGTACTTTTTAAAAAGGAAAAAACTCATGCTGCTTCAGAGAGCTTTCACTTGCACCTTTTCCATTCCACACAAAGAGCTGAAGCAGTTCTGATGTAAGTAACATACGGCTAATTTGCTGTATTTATGTCACATTGATATGATACTGACAGTATTCACACAATGGAGCCATTATCCATTAAGATACATGTCTTCCTGGTGTCTGGGTATGTGCAAGGGTAAAAGGAGAACCTGGGCTTTTACAGACAGTTTGTGAAATTCAGCATCATAGGAAAATGGAGAGGTATAATAGACAGAATTATCTCTGCCCACTCAGAGGTCATGAGCATGATTTTCAGACTTTCAGCCCCATTTACACACAAAAATAATGTAAGGTGCAAATGTTCAGTTTTATTTTCATGCATGGGAGAATCTTTACTGATTCAGGCGAGAGAGAAGGAGCTTTGCTTTGGCTCCTTCCACTGAATCAGGTATCAGTCATGGTTACAGCTGTATCCCTACCAGTGACATGGACCCAAACCAACAGTCGAACAAAGACAAGGCAAAGACCAAAAGTTCAGACACAGGGATGCATATACCACATAAGGGGCACAGAACACTGCAATTGAATAACCAGTCTCAAGAGGAGAGCTATTGCAGGGCAGTTTAAATTGCTGTCCTTCCCACTAGTTTCCATATTCAAAGCTGTCCTTCTCAGCTCAGAGACAGAGTACTCACAAAGTAACCTACCAGACTAACACCATGTCTCAGTGACCTGTAAGAAGTTAGCTGAGTTACACTAATGGGTGATGAGCCTTCTTGACCTAAAACACAGATGTTGCTCTCTTTCATACATTTAATGTCCTATATGGACATCTTTTTAAAGGACCAAACAGTTCCCAACAGAATATTTGTGCCAAACCTTTTAAGGTTCATTCACATTTATTTTCTTTTATATTTTTTTCACCCTTAAAGGTCATTTCACAAAAGAGATCAAAAGGAAGCTTTTCCATTCCTCCTCTGCAGGTGGCCAGCAGCAGATTAACTACTAACAGAGACTTCAATATATAAATCTGGATGACTTGTTTTACACAGCAATACAATGTTACTGTCATATGTTGTGTTTACATACATTAAATTGTATTAAAAACTATCATCTCCCATAATGACTCCTCACAATTCTTTCCCCAAAATAGTTGCCTGGAAGAAATCTTCTGTTTTGATGTTTACAAAAAGGTATCTTGAAGCTAAGTAACTCATTTTACCCAAGAAATAGAATCTGTGCTAATAAGGCCCTGTAAGAAGAAAATGTGCATCCAGAGTCAGTTGCCTTTGTCCCAGACATGAGTTAGTCACTGTAATTTTGTTTCTCCAGTACTCTTCCTAAGTCAAAATTGAGCCTGAAATTGTAATAAGACATATTCAAATGTGCTTTCAATGAGTTCTTGAAGCAATACTCTTTGAAATAAAGAAAATATTACTCAACTGCCAAAATGCTATGTTCACAGTCAGCAGAAAATTCAGAAAGTTTCTTTAGTATGTTTTTTCCATTCTGTTATCTGCTATTCAAACAATTATTTTTAAAGAACAATTTTTTTCTTAATTGGGCCACAGTTTAAATAACGCTAGCAGCATCTGGCAGGGCTGAATACCATTGACTACTGTGCCCTTCAGCAGGTAAAACTGTGAATCTTCTTAGTTGTGTTGCCCTATTTCTTTTAAGGTAGAGACTGGGGAAATAGTGAGGGCTCCTCTTGTAAAAAAAAAAAAAATAATAATAAAAGAACGTCTGAGAAGGATTCTGTGAAGAAATCAGCTGCTCATATAGCCATTTGGCTTCAAAGCTGTAAAAATAGGATGTTCGCTTCCTGACCCAAGTATGTAGGGCAGAGAATAGAAATGGGAGACTTTTTCACACTAAAAAGAACAGTTAAGAAACAGATTGGCAGTCTCAGAAGGTGAAGTGATTATCAAAACTTGGAGACAACTTTCCAAGTTGTTACACACCTAAAGCAGGTCTATCAAATGATCTGTTCCTGCCCTAGAGATTTTAAATTGATCTTTCCCATCACACTACCCTGGTACTGGGAGTGTGTCTTCAATACATCAGACAGAGCACATATTATCCCCAGACTTCTGAGTATTTAGGCAGTATGAATTGAAGATGTTTTCTCATTGTTCACCACTGCCGTTTCAATTAAGAGTGCACCCCACTCACTGAAGCATTTATCAGTGACTCCCTTGACTTATTGTGAAGGTTTGATTTGATGGTGTCTTTATTTTAAAAAAACCTTTTAAAAAATCCCTTTTTCTATCATATAGTAAATGTTTCCTGGCAATATAAGCCATGCAAGACCTTTCCTTGTAGACCCAGCATGTAACACTCCAAGCTGGGCCAGGACATAATCATGTCTATTCATGCAGGATGAGCTTCAGTGGTACAGCATAGCCAAATATGACTTCAGCTTGCATAAGAGGAAAAGATCAGGTTCTCTGAACAATTTATATGAACTGTGGTTTTAAGTGAACTATCCTAGGCTTGATTCACTTCTGGGTAAAGGACAAGGGGGAAAGAAAAAACAAAGAAGGACTGCTCCCTTCACTTCCTACCATGAAATAACATCTGTGGAAACTTCTTGGGCAGTGCTGGAGAGAAAGGAGTCTCCACAGTCACTCTACTGGGAATCTGTGGGGGGAGTAAGGTTACAGTATGGTTACACCAAGACAACACACAGGTAGTGCAATCACTATGGGAGATATAAGCTGTTGGGCTACAGAGGAAGAAGCCAGGAGGGCCAGCACTGACAGTTGGAAGAAGAGTACCCCACTATTCTTACCACCACAGCTGACACCAACCGATGTCGCCTTGAATTAGGAAAGGTTAAATGTTGCTTTCCACTTGGTCAGGACACTACTGTAGTGTAGTGTAGTGTGGTTGAGCTAGAGCTATTGGAATTAATTGGAAGACCTCCAGTCTGTTATATTTTCTCCAGGATTTCAGCCCAAAGCGGAACTGCAGATGTACCTCTAACCTGCTAGAGCAGTAACAGCCCGAGAAAGTGTCTAAGTGGGTTTGACTTTCAGTGAAAGTAGGTCACTAAGAAACCTGGCAATCCTTGGCACAAGCTAGCCGCAGAGTATATTATCTATCTGTGTTGTAAGGTTCTTAGACACCTTCAGAAGTCACAGAAAAAATGGTACTTTGTCATGATGTTATAAACCAGCTTAGGCTAATCTAAAAAGTCCATCATGGCCACACTTTCAGTAGCATGAATGCTTCTTCATGGGAATACAGCAGTCAGGCAGCAATGCCCAGAGAAACACTCAGTGCTGGCTATGGCAGACAAAGGTGATGATTAAACTAGGTCCTAAAGAAGGCTCTACCAGTGAGTCCTGAGAAACCTTGACTGTGTGTTAATTTTTTGTTATTTTTGCCACATACACTTTGTGAAGAATTGCACCAATTTCCTTCTGTAGCTGCACTGCACCTGAGACACTCATCATCTAGTATTGAATTCCAGAGTCACAGAATTTGGATAGCAAATACTTGACCTTATCAAAGTGGCAATAGGACTGGATTTTCAGCATTTTCTAGACTTATTTATATTAAATGACATTACTAAGATATCTGGTGCTTCTACTGTAAATAATATTTGGATTAAACTAAAGTTAATAACTGCTAAAAATACCTCACTAAGGCAGTGGGAAAGTGAGACAAATCCCTCTATTGCAGAATGGACAATATTCTTATCCAGTTCAGCAGCAGAGGAGGAGATACTCTCTCATACTAGAAAGGAACTATTTTTAGGAAGCGTGGGGCCGCGTGTGAAGAGATAAAGCACAGGTATAAGTTTAAGAGGTTTAAGCTTATTAAGAAAGAGTATTTAAGATGACAAACATGAAATTAATGGGGTTTTTTTTTATTTTACTACTTGAAGGCTAATGCAAATATATGGAATATCATATATGTTAGATGTATCCCTGTAAAAATACACCCATGCGTTCTCGTAAACATGCACACATGCTAGCACACACAGAAGGTTACTCTAACAGAAGTGGTACAGTTTCATGTGAACTATGACTGAAAGTACCACAGGATAAAGTTCCATTACAGCCATCCATCCCATAGATAGGATCCTGAGATGTGTTCCTCCAGCAGCCAGCTACCAGCCTTGCTCTCAGGGAGGTGTTCAATACAGAAAATGACCCATGCTTGTTGTCAATTGTTATTTGTTCCATAGCCTTTTCTAATTAGTAAAGTTCCTTCAATTAGTAGCTGGAATTGGTTTGCATACATCTTCCAAATTGCTGTAATCAAGCCTCAAACTAGAAGCCTGAAAAATAGAGGGTAGCAAAGTGATAATAGAGTGATTGCTGGGGGCTGGCTGTACATCCAGCAACAACCAGACATGAACCTCATGAATCTAGATATACCTACAGCATCCCAGCTGCTTGTATATGTTGTGTTACATTTCTTCTCTCTCTCTCACATGTCGCTAAAAGACAGTATTAGGTTTACAGCCTAACAGATAATGTGGATTAGAATAAGCCTTCTTTTCCAGGTAGTAATTCCCAAAAGAGCTATTCAATTCCTTTAAGAAACAGTAGTAGAGGTAAGTATTACTAATGACTCACTTCCTTTAGCCCATTTCTAGGATCCTTAATGAAGTGCCACACTTGCTGCTCAAACATGTAGTTAGGGCTGGGCTGAGAATTTAGTTCCTTTTCATTCAAAACTGCCTTTGATAATAATTGAACTGTTAACTAATTAGTATAAACTGTCTGCATGGAAAAGAATGACCAAAATGATCAAAACTTCAAACAAATATTTCCAAATGCATAGACAAGCAAACACCAAAGTATCTTCCTTTTTTTTTTTTTTTTTTTTTTTTTTTAATAGGAAACAGCAAATTCCTAACCTATGGAACAAACCACTTGACAGGTCCTATCCGTCACATCAATTCAAATTGGATGCACTGCAGCTTTTTGTGAATAGCCCAGCAATATAATATATTATACTTTTTAGCCCATTACAGATGTCACATCAATTGATATTAATATTCTCTCATAGACTTGCTTCTCCTATTCAGTCAGTTCATGAACAACAACCAGATAACAGTTTTGTAACAGTTTACATCAAACAGTTCAGAATAACTTTCCCCAGTGTTTGGTCAGGCTGCTTTTCAATCCCAAAATTGGCAACCTTCACCACAGTCAGGCTGTCAAGAAGAACTCAGCTACTATTCAGAGCTATATGAGCTTGGCAAAAAAACTCAGGGCTCCTCTGGTCCAATAAAAAAATAACACCAATTGAGTGTCACCAAGAACTTAGCAGTGTCAGTCATTACACAAAGAGAAATGCATGTAAAAGCACAAATAAGACTGAGGTTTTGTGTCTAAAAAAAATAATTGCTCAGAGTCACTCCTGCTTGGATGATTAAATTTTTGTAAATGACATAAGTATCAGAGGAAAAATAAAATAGGTTAACTTCTGGTATCAAAGAAAAGCAGTCACGAACTCTAAAATCCATAGTTTTTCATCTTTGTGAGTATTTGTCTGGTCCATAGCAGACCTGGGAACAGCCATGAACCATGACAAACTACATTCAGCATGGAAATTGTACTGAAGCAAGGCTGTATTATTTGACTTTGTTCCTTTCCCTTTGTTCATACACTAAATCAAGAAAAACTGAGTAAGCAGGGAGCACCAAAACAGGAAAGGAAAAATTCAAAATATTCCAAATACAAATGGATTGTAGATCTTCAGCTGTTTTAAATTGACTTAGCTGCACTGATTCAATTGTTCAGTATTAAACATAATAATGTTTCCACAGATTTCATAGCAAGTGAGACTGTGCCTGAATTCTTCAAAAGGGACACTTTCCAAATTTAATTTTTGATTTAGAGCACTTAGACACCTCCTGTTCTCCATCCAGAGAACTTGCTGTGCAGACGAACGAAAACTGCCTGCATGAAGCTGACTGTCCTCAGTCCCATAAAGCCATCTATGTTCTCAATTGGCCTAACTCCATTGAAGCTGATGGAGTTAGAGTGATTTAGCAGCAGCTAAATATGATGCTTTTCACATATCACAGCCATCAAATATGTTCATACTGTATCTACATCAATAAACTGTGGAATACCTGATAATACAGACTGCCTGCAAACAGTAATCACTCTGACACCATGAGGAGGTTCGTCCTTAGAGGTTTGCAACAGATTTTGTTCTTCAGTGTTGAAATGCCATGAGCCTAAAAGGAGAAAAAGAACAGTAGGAGTAAAGTGTGTTGGACATGCCAATAAATTAATGATAAATTATTAAAGCATGATTGGAAATATTGCCATTTTTCACAGCTGTCAGTTTAAGTATAAAAGCATCAGCACATTAAACTAGTTACTGCTTTTTCATAATTGAGACTTTAGCTTCTAGCTGTGCCCTGCAGCTTTTCATTAATCACTGGGACTGAAGTTCAAGCACAATGACAGCTTAGAAGGCATTAAATGGGCAAAGTATTTTCCAGGTACAGCTAGTAAAGGCCTTTTAGTCCTATAATCCTCAGCTAATTGTTTTTCAAAGTCTCTAAATAAAATCTGCTCATGGCGTCTCCTAGTGACAGAATTAGCAGCAGACTGGTTCTTTTTATCTTCACACTCTTTCTCTCACTAAAATCTATTGAGTGCTTATACGTTAGCTGTATATAACAGGTGCAAATGGATTGCCATATGTAAAACTGTAACTGATACTTGACCAAGGAAACATTGATTAGATTGCCTGGGAAACAGCACTTCCTGAATACTTGCTCTAATCATACCATTTAATTTGTCATAAAAGAAACAAGATAGCATGGCAGACTTCTCGCACAGCTAGCTTCCCTTTATACATGGGAGAAGGAAATGTGGAAATTTTAAAGTTCAGTGGAATTTGCATACTCAGTGCCCTGGAACAAACAGACATTTCCTCTGCTGTAGACAAGGTTGTAGGTTCCCCTCTTGGGTTCCTAATTTTGCCTCCTTCGCAAAGATTTGTACATCAAGACTTAATAGATGTGCCAAAACATTCTTTCCATTGTATAACAAATTATCAACTGCATTGAGATTCATTAATTATGTCATCTAATTGGATTGAGGCAGGTGCAAAATACCTCAGATGAAGTGGTCACTGGCAAGAAGGCCTAAGCACAAGTTTTTCTATTAGAAACCAGCATGTCTCCAGACTCCTGGAATTACTTTGTACTTATTGATTAATGGCCATAATTTATTACAGTGCAGAAAATCTTGCATTGAGTTAAATGTGTGATTAATCAATTTTCCATCAAATTATGAACAGCAGAACAGTTGCAAGAAAGAAAATACCAAGTGAATTTTTCCCATGGCATAGAAATAGAAGGTATGAGGACTTCTGCTTGAGGAGAACTAATAACTGTCTAGCACTTGTTTAATATTTCCTGCCACACTGATGAATGCTATCCACATAAATAGGCCACAGGTAGCAGTGATTGAAAGACCACCAAATAGGTTTTAGAGCTGCCTCTCATATAATGAAATATTCTTTAAGCCCATCTCAAAACAATTTATTAATTCAAAATGCATTTCTGCCTTCAGCCTGAAATATATCATTGTTAAGTCAACAATATTATATTAAACCGATAACTGATATTGCGGGAGAAAAAATCCCTAGGCAATGTAGAGATGAATTTGAGATTTTTGTGTACAGAAGCTCATTTTTATTTCCATCAGAAACACAGACATGTGACTAATTGATGTCACTTCTAATCAGCTAGTAATGCACATTACAAGTATAGCATGAGAACATTTGGGGCCCAATTGGAGGGGAAAAAAAAATTCCATGGTATTCCTGTGTCTTTCATTGAGTAAACTGACAAGCTTTCTTTCCCTGGTGAAGTAGTGTATGCTGTAGAGTTTTGGATTACCCTACATCTTCCACAGGCTGTTTTGCTCTGCTATACACTGAAAAGATGCACCTCCCTCACTGCAGAAGAATGATATAAAATACAAGATGACAGCACTTGCTGGGGGGGGGAGGAAACAACATACCTTTAAAAAAATAGGAAAAGTAATATGGAGCATTTGTAAAATGAAAGTGCAAAGGAATTTTCTTAAATCTCTCTGTGATCATCCAAGTTTTTATTTTTAAATCACAGTGCCAAATTACTCACAGTGATTTGAATTACAGAAGGTGCCTGGCAGCAGTACAGTTCATGTTCTGAGGTAGGCAGGAGTAGTTTCTGCTATCTTTTCTGTCTTCCCTAGTAGCTTCCCAGCCTCCAGGGTATAGAATCAGGTGGAGCCCTCTCACTACAGACTAGAGGAGATGGGTACCTGTGACTTGTTACTGTTTCATACACATAAATTTCCTTTTTGCTGCATGTAACTTCCCAACTAGGACAGAGACCTTTCTTCGCTGCTTGCTGCCTTCGTTGGCACTGCTTCTGAGGTAAGGACTTTCTTCTGTTTTCAAAATAATGACCTCCAAAATGTCCTACCAAATCCTGTAGATGGTGCAAGGAGGCCATTCAAAAGTAAGCTCATTTTTTGGATGTTCAAATGTCACAAGGTCAACGGTTTGGAAAGCAAGTGGAGAACACCTTGTGTTCTTTTAAAATGTCTCCAGTCTAAACTGCCTGTAACAGCTAAAAATGACAATTTTATATGGCTTTTCTAGGCTCTATTGGAAACAAATTGAAAGTATTAATGCTTGATGAACAGATGGTTGTATCTCAACACCCCACCAAAATCAATATTCCTTGCCTCTGTTTGTATCATCATAGAAAGATAACTTCAATGGATATAAGCTAGATTTGTTGCCAGAAGGAGAGGTTAGAAAATTAAATCTGAGAAAAAAATATTATAAAATATGCTTTCTATGTTATAAATAAATTTTAATACAGTATTTAATCAACAAATCATTAACTGCTGCATTAGGAATGTCAGATCTCACTTCATCTGCATGCCAAAGCATTGCCCGTGGACATGGGAGATCTTCTTTAGAGCTTCTACTCATGCTTCAGAAAACTGACCCTGCTGAGGAAGTTTCTTTCCCATTCATCTTCTCTTTTTTCATGGGAAGTGTGGAACACTTACACCTATACCGTGGTTTTGTGTGACATCCATTAGATGGCTGTATTCCCTGTGTGGTTACTGTACTGATCTCCCATCTCCAAGGAGACGTACCATGGGGAAGGGGTTGGATGCTGAATAGTGAATGATACATACTCTGTGATGCATCATGTGTGTGCTCATCAAGAAAGCTTCGAACATTTTACAAAAAGCGAAGAGTGGATGTTACTACTACCTTGGGAAAGTCTGAAATTGCATTGCTGTCTAGAGGAGTGAAAAATTGCTGAAGCATACAGAAGGGCACTATATAAGAAGCACAACTGTTTCTTTGTGCATTGACATTTACATTTACAAAATACACAAATATACATCTCTTCTAGGTGAGACACTTCTCTGTGTGTGGCCACACACTCACTCCAAGAAGCAAAAGCTGAATTGCAGTAACTGAGGATTTCTTTTAAATATTCTAAACGCTACCCCAGTCTCCCAGCCCCCATTGATTCAGATAAGTCCTGGTGCCAGGTTTCTCACATGCATCCATCAAGGTGAGAAGGAATTGTCCTCATGTGCAGCCTAAGGCCCTCTACTAGGACTCAGGGACTATAGCCGTCCTCCATGGCTTCTCTGGGAGACCAAACCAAGAACCTAGGTGGAGAGTCAGCAGCTCCCGGCTAGTCCTTCTGCTTCTTTTCTCCTAAGAAAGAGTGCAGGGAGTAGGTCTTTCCACTTCAGGGGACAGCATACAGCCTGGACATGTTCCCAAGTCTGCAGAAACACGCATAACCCAAGTAACCTATTCCTCTATATTCTGACCAGTGCTGTCTCCTATTGCTTGTATTTGCATACACCAGTGTGTCTGGTTTTCTGATTCTTTTGAAAAGTTATTAATTTTGCTACTAAATAAAGTCTGTTCCAAGTAGGCGAAGTCCCACAAGTGATCTCCCTGTGAGAAGAGTCATCTCAAGATGATACTTGTCTACTGAAGCTTCTAAAATTTTGAGATATGGACAGCCTAATGTGCAATGCTACAATATATTCCTAAATGTTTTTTTATGTAAGTGCTATTACTTCTAATAAAACCAAAGGTGTCACGTCACTACTAATAATAAATTGTTTGGGATCCATTATTAAGGACACTGACTCAAAGCTCATTTTGGCAGCTCTGGACATTAGTCTGTAGCACGTTCTGAACATATGTAAGAATTTGCCTTTGGTCACTCGAAGGGACAAACAGATGTTTCTCTTGGATATACTAACTCTAAACGTATTTATGTTGTTGTTTTCTACACAAACTCTTTCATAGTTCTGAAAACCTTCATTTAAAAGTCATTTAGATATTGTGGCTACAAATGTAAGTAAGTGTTGAGGACAAGGCTGATGCTCAGATGTGCCTCATGGCTTTCACTGGCTGCTTAGGAAGAGCTGTGGGAAATACTTCCACCTGGTGAAAGCAAGAGATCCACAGGGTCAGAGAAAAGACCACGGGTAGAGCAGCGTTGGAGGAAATAATGCAGGGAAGAGAATTACAAGTCTAAACTGAAAATGGCTTTAGGAAAGAATGGGCAGCAAAATCTGGTTTGGGGCTGGAACATGAAAGAGTGTGGGATAGGTTTGTATTTGGGTGACTACAGCTATTTCAATAGATGGCTGGGAGGCAGATTACTTCAACCACATGAGCCTATGATTATTTTGGAGCAACAAAGATGCAGAAACAGACACAATGGATACATGGCCAGATGGGGGAAGCAAACCCTTTTACATTAGGGAAAAAAAATACTATATTCATCAGGCAGAATGACTCCACCAAAATCTCTTGAAATGAAAACTTCAAATAAATATTCAAAGTCATAAAAAAGCAATCTGTGTGTGGTATCTCAGCAGAGTTATATCAGCACATCTATAGAACTATCTTGCCTCACATAAGCTGAGAGGCTCCTAAATAAATTCAGTACGTCACCTGGAGTACATGAAACTATTGTACGGATATCATCATCCATGTTAAAACCAGAATTAATTAAGTCCCTTAAAAGCTTTCTGCTTCAAAGGGTAAAATGCATTTTACATATAACTTCTTACAGAGATACAGATTTCCAGATCTTAAATGAAAGTTAAAGTTCCTTGAGGAAACTTACTCTTAAATAAAGTCATGCTTGTTTCCTGCAGTTGTCTCATGAGCTGGGAGGCAGTATTTTACAACAAGGATTTCTGAAGAATGGTTCCTCTGACAATTTCTTCTGGAACTTGCCTTTGTATGATACTTCCTATTTGTGTCATTCTGAACGTCCATTACCATTTCAGATCAAATAATTAAGATTTAGCAACTATATATCAACAAAAATGAGGTATAGTGGTAAGGGAAATGTTTGACCTGTGGCTATTTCTAAGCTAATTTTTTGGAGCCAAAGCTGAGTCTTCCAATATTTGCACTCCATTTGTATTATTTGCCATAGGGCGTAACATCCTTCTCCCTCCTTGCCAACTTGCAAAACAAGCAGCAGCAATAGTTGGGAACTCAGCAGAAACAGTTCCTGTGATAGGTCACAGCTTTGTCCCCAAAACACTGAGCAGGAGGGTGTGCTACCCTTTGGTCGGGTGATGGTCACCTCCAGAGACGATGGAAGTCGTCTTCAACACCTTCCAGCCAGATGTGCCATGCCACGGCAGGTTCATTCCACTGTTCGATCCTTCCTCTGCTGCTGTTGGGAGAATCATCTCTAACTTTTGCTTTTATCTTCAATCTTTTTTAAACTTTTTTTGCTTAAGAACTTAAGCTTGTGCTCCTGATCTGTCAGATACCTCTCTGCAGCCAGGCTTTTGTAGAAAGCAAGTTCCCCCATGCATGAAGCTGCAGCCCTTGCACCCTCAGCCTCTTGTGGGGTATCCAGGGAAGGTGAAAGGCAGCTCTGCAAACCTCACCCTGGCTCCACAGGGTCACGGCCAGTGGAGGCTGTCCAGGGGCAGAGCTGTGGCAGCCTCTGCCTGGGCCTCTCCCCTCCCGCTCCCCTCCTGCCTCCCACACTTTTGGCACAGGCTGGCCTGGCTCCCGGCCCCTGGCACCAGGCGATGGGCAGGTGGTTTGTGCTGCTGTGACCTTGCTCCAAGCAGACTTCCTATCACCAGGGGTCGGCAACCCAAGGAGCAGAGCCGGTCCTTGAAACGTAACCTCTGACTTTCAGGGGAGTTTCACGCCTATCACCGAGGTTTAAAACAGTCTGTCTTTAGGCGTCACGTTCACCCTCAGACGCACACAAAATGCACGTGCCAGTTTTAGAGCCTGCAGCTCTAAAAATCCCTCTGAACACTCAGCCAATTAAAGTGGCATTTCTAAGACAACTGGCACACAATGCATGAAGCATCCTGCAAAAATGGAGGGAACAAAATTATCTGCAGCACTCTCCAAGCAGTGCGTTTCCCAGAGAGCATGAATGAAGGAGATAGGCCAAAAAATGGTGCATATAATGGCAGCAAACCACAAGCATGTAAATATGCAAGATGATCAGTTCAAGGAAAATTTTAAGCCTCATTAGTAAATGCTTTTTGTATTACTCACTATATTTACAGAAGACAATACAGGACAGCTAACGAGGCAGAGTATATCCTGGGGTGCCAGTACACTGTGCTGCAAGGGGCTGTCAGACCAGTATTAGACTGGTTATGTGAGTTGTCCCCGCTTTCAATGGGGTCTACCAGGCATAATGTCCTGGATCGACTGCCTAGGCAGCATCCAACACCCTGTGAAGTCAAGAGGAGTCTTGTAGTTGACTTTGGTCAGCTCTTGCTCCCCGATGTTCAGGGAGAAAACAACTACTTGTAGCAGCTTCCTCAGCCCTATGCCACGCTGGATCGCATGAGCTTTGCTCTGGGGCAAACCTTCAGTCTATAGGGGAAGAAAACAGAGTGTAAAGGCAAGGAGGCTAAAATGCTTCTTTCTGCATCCAGGGATGGTAAAATCAAATGCAGCTCTAGTACAGAGGATATCTTATTATAAAATTATTTTTCACTTTCCCTTTGGCCAACAGTAGCATTAGGTTGATTTTTTTCCTTCCATCCATGAGGCATTCATTATTGCAAACAGTAGGAACTTAGTCTCCAAAAACATGTTTGGATCTTAAGAAGAATAACGTATGGACTTTTAAAGTTTGGACCTCCATTTAAAAAAAAAAAAAAAAAAGTGTGGGCTTAACTGTAGTTCTTATGTGAAGTTTATATCTCTCATAGGTTTTCTCATATGGTTAATATCAGTCAAGCATGGTTGATATTCTAGTAAGGCAGTTTCTTGTTATTTTTATTCAAAATATCCTCCGAAGGTAAGTTAAATGCTCCATAGTCCCAAAACTAAAATTAAATTTTAGGAAAAGATCCTTTAAAAATGTCCTATTGTGTTAAGCCATACATGCTAAATGTTATTCCTGGCATGACGAGTCACCACAAGTAACAGAATTAATTTTTCTTTTACAGAATTAGTAATAAAATAAACATAATATAAATCCTCATGACCAACATTTCCCTGCAGTAGCAAAATTTGGACTGGGCTAAAAAGCCTGAGAAAAATTATCATAACAGGATTTTGTTTTCAATTGCACCCGAGCTTAGTTTGGGCCAGATCACCCTCCTTTTGGAAAATGCGAAGAGCTGGAACCGTTTGGGTTTCTCTTGCAAGGAATCTGTTACAGCATCATGCTAGACAGGAAATGGGAGAACAGCTTCCTTATGGCAAGGGAAAGCAGGCCAGCCCAAAGGACCCCAAGAAAGCCACCAAACCCTGTGCTTATCTCAGACTCAGGCTTGGTGCTCCAGGCCTGGAGACTTTAGGATGTAAGGCTGAGCCACTATCCTATGCGCAAAAGGGTATACCTGTTCATAAAGACCTTTCTGCACATATACTAAGGGAGACTTCTCCACCATGAGTCAAGAGCAATCAGAAAAGAAGTTAGAATAACCCTAGGATGAAAGGGCACTGGTACAATGGTAACACAGCCTCATGGTTTTGTACCTTGCATTTTTAAAATTGCCATTCAGTCATTTTATGTCCCTTAAACTCTCAACTGCCTGCAAACCATATTTTATCCCTCTCTTATCAAACACTTTGTGGTTACACTTCAGGCCAGATCTAAGCAAAGTTATTAATCATCTGTCAAATAAAATTGTCAGTCTGCACCATCCTTATTCTTTTTCAATAAAGATCAATTGAAACAGTGTAAAAAGTGTCAACAAAGTCAAATCTTTTAAAAAGAAAGCAAAATGAAAGGACTATAAGTTGCAGCCCACCACACTTTAAAGTAACTTTTAGCTGTGGTTTTAGATTTGGACATATCTAAGCCAATAGGGGTGGTAGTTGTTATTATTTATTGCTTTAATGTGAATCTTTGTTTTCCTTCTAATATGCCTTATGGAAGAAAGAGAGACATCTGTGCTAAAGTAACCAATCTTTATGGGTGGGGAAGAAACCATCTGCGTTAAAGTAACCAGTCCGTGTTTCACTACTTCTAAGTCAAAGAGCAATAGTTACATGAAAAAAAAGAAAAAAGTGTCTTCTTTAAATTAAATCACTGTATTTGAAAATAAGTATTCTAATCTTTTAGTACTATATCAGCTTTATTCACAAATACATCTCTTTACCAAAAATCATATTGTACCAAAATCATATGTGGGGACAAGCTAAATTCCCATTTCTGTTTTAAGCTTTATTGCATATTGAGTAAATTTTGGACACGTGAAAATGGCTATTATAATTAGAAGTGCTGAAACGACTCAAACTGACTTTCAACTAAAAGACAGCAGGACTTATAGACTGAAATTTAGAAAGTATTTTTGAAAAAGTTTTACTGGATCACTTGTCTTTCAGTTGGTTTTGCCTCACTGCAAGAATCTTCTTCCCATCTTCTGTGATCTGTGTGTGTAATTGTCTTTGTCTCACTGGGTTACCTACTGGTCCTTTGCTCAAGCAATATTTCCCTAATCTTATTGACAATCATCCATTTCCTTTTCCATAAGCAATGTGGTATTGACTGTCCTCTTAAATATACAGGCAAGACTGCAACCCTCTCTGCGGCTCATCCTTTCCAATAGTATCTTTCCAGCAAGGTGCCCACAGTGGTTTATACTCAGGCTGGATGACCCTCAGGAGTAGAAAATCTCTTGAGACACAGAAACGACATTTCCCAGCCCAGACTGATTCTCCTAGTACTGCCAACAGCCACAGACGCCACTTCTGTTTGCCTCCAAATGGCATTTTCTTCTGTCTCAAAGACCTTTAAGTCATCTCATCCTGTCTTTCATGAGAATTAAGCATCTGTCCCATGATGTTGTTAAAATACCAGTTGCTACCCAATACTTCTGTGACCTGCTTTCTACCTTCTGTTTCATTATTGTACAAGTTAGATTGCAGAACAAGGAGTGAGCTATTCATACACATTAATAAGTGCATGCAATCTACCCCAATGCTGCATCTGTGGAGAAAATTCTAGTTTTGGAGGAGTAGAGTAACAGCAAAGATATGCTCTGAAGGGGTCTAAGCAAGGGTGATGTTTTGCCTTCTCTGTGCTGTAAGGAGGGAAGGGATTTAAGTCCAGTATAAATGAACAACATAGAACTTTGCAACTAGCCAGATTAAACATCTGTCTAAGAACCTGACTATCATTCTTCAGCTCCAAATATACTCCTTGCAACAGTGATGGAGGATCTGATTAGCTGCCAGATGACACAAAGTTAGTGAGCAATCTTTCTGCCTTTTGATAGCCTAAGACATATCTTGAGTTCTCCTATCTCCTGAAATTGTATCCTTTATATTCTTGTACAACCACATGCTCCAGTGAAATGCTGCTTGACCACTACAACTTCAGTCCCTGCTCTGAGAAGCCAAAGCCCAAATTTAATCTGCTATTTATTGCACAAAATTCTTCAAGAGGCAAACAGTCTTTCCATCACACTTTTTGAGGCACAAAAGTACCATGGAAAATTATTTATTAAAATGGCTTGGATCCAGAACTATGCACAAAATAAATATTCATATCATCATTATTGCTTGGTTTTGGCTGCTGTTCTCAGGAGGCCCTAACAACCAAACTATGACTAACCTGGCACAGGCCTTTCATTGACAGAATTGTATGTTTGTTCTGTTTTATACTGTCAGTGATGTATAATCAATTGCTGCTGCTTGATTTGTACTGCCTATGGCACTAGAGAAAATTAAAATTAGCATAAATTATAACATTTAACCTTTCAGTACTAGCATGAAATGATATATAGGCAAATGGCAGGGTAAAAGAATCATTTCCACAATGTACCTTTCAAAAATGCATGCAAGTGAAATGAAAGAAGAGCTTATGACAATGTTAATTAACATTACAGCATCTTAATGGACTCATTTCACTGTAATGTTTTAAAAATGAAAAATAAGATTATTAATCAGGTGAAATCCAACTGAGAAAAGTACTATCTGGATATCTGCTGCCAAGTGGAGATTTTGCCATGAATCCACTGTCCGTGTGGTGTTGCCCTCCCTTGAGCTACATATCAGGAGGCAGCAGCTTCAAAGGAATGAAGAAATAATGTCCTTTTCTGATGCTCTTTGGTCCTCATATTTAAAGCAAATGTTGGGACAGAGTTGGCCTTAATTAAAAATGTGTTTCACTGATGCTTCCTGAGGTATGCTGAAAAGTTGGCCTAAACTAGTTGTGCTTTGTTGTCAGGAAAACACCTAGCTTTTGAATGAGTACTGTTACAGTTCGTATCACTCATGCTATAGTTCTCTTTTTAAATATAACTTTCACCATTTAAATAATGTTTTCTTATGCTTATGGTTATTCCTAAATCAAGAAGGGGAAGAACAATACAATCTAATTCCTGATGGTTTTAACAAGTGAAAATGTGATTGAAAGGTGAATATAAATAAATATAAAATGTATTCAGATTTCCATATAGTTTTATTCCTTTCCTGAATGTATACAGCAGTTAAAATATACAGCAAGTGATCTAATCCCATTTACTTCTGGAACATATAAAGGATAGCCATAAACCTAGAGAGAGACAGACAGATATATGGATACACAGACAGGATAACATTTTCAAGGTTTCTGGTGAGAGAATCCTTGCAACAGATGTATTTTTTAATTTAAGATTTTCAGTACAAGCTTAGATCATTCATAATTATACCCTCAGACAAGAAGCGGGGTATAAATAAACTTTAATGGAAAGGAAACAGTCTGTAGAATAAGCATTTTCTTTGAATCATAACATCCCTTTGAATTTAAAAAAGAGGGTTTCCTCGAGGGATTGGGTGAAAAGCATTTAAAACACAGCAATCCTTCCCACTTTCTTCTTTGTCTGAGCAGATGGCTGCTGGTCAGTGAAAGCTGAATTTGAAAAAAATTAATTTTTCAGGCTGATTCTGACCCTCGAATATAAAACATATAAATGACCAGAGCAGAAACAACACCAGAGGGAAGCAGGAAAGCAGACTGATCTCCTAGATCGGATGCTCCCACCAAAGAGATGAAAAATTACACAGAAACTAAAAAAAGAAGCACTAGAAAAATAGCTCAAAGAAAGCAATCATAGGACCTTCCTGCTCCAGACTCTGGTCATATACAGGCACTGGGACTTCCTTTGTGCTGTAAGGATAACAGCTTTAAGCTTCAGCAGAGGGAAAAGGGGTGCCTGAATTCAGGCCTTTTTGCTTGGGGCTCTGATAATCCAGAGACAAAAGTCGATAGTGAATTCCAGAGCAGCAGCTGTGATGTTTCCATCTGGGGACCAGAAAACATCTGAATGAATGAGAGAAATGATCTAACAATCAATAACTTTTTTCAAGGCATCACAAGAAGCCTTTGAACAATATCACAAGACGGGGGGGGGGAAAAAGAGAGAAAAGCTGTTCTAATGGAGGGGAAAATGAACCCACAAACAAGACCAAATTGACATACAGTATAGCACTATGTTCACAGGAGTAAAAAGAAGTAGTCTGGGAACTGGGAGTTTTAGTCCAGAAAAACATGTTTTAAGCTGTTCTTAGCAAGCTTGACTGTGGAAAAAAATGCCACTGATTATGGTGAGGAAGAAGTGTTGCTTCATTTAATAGAAATCTGTAGATCTTCCAAAGTCGAGCTTCATAGTTTACTAGACCGAAAGTTTGTTCTGTTATGCAGGCGACTGCACCTTGATCAAAGGAGAAAGGTAAGATGAACCTTTCTGAACCTAACCTGTCTGTCGGGGGGGCAGGGGGAAAGGCTCAAGAAAGAAAATGTAAGCAATAAGCCCGAGTTCCTGATTCTTTTTCCTCTGTAGTCCCTACTGAGAGAGCAGTATCCGAACTATGCTGGTGACATTTTATATACTACCCTTCCAAATGCAGTGCATGGAAAGCAGGGGATGGCATGCTCAGAGACCCTTTCTTGTCATCTAAGACCTTTCTTATAGAGAAGGTGTAAGCTGAAAAAACAGACAAAGGGAGAAAAAACAAAAACAAACAAACAAAAAAAAAAAAAACCAACAAAGCCTATTGCAGACCAAAGAGGGCTCAACAGCGCAGCAACCCGCGATAGGAGCAGAAATCAGCTCGTGTATTCAAGGTTGAACAGAGTTCTTTCATAACTTACAAATGGCTGAAACAATTTGTAGGATTTAAGAATTTTCTGGTCTTGCTTAGTGTCCAGAAAGTCAGGAAACAATAAGAAAAAAACAGCTTTTAGATGTATTCCTGGCTTAAATAGTTTCCAGGGAGTGTGTTTATACATTGCCTAGATATAAACTTCAGCACAGAGGAGGGATGCAGACGCAAAGTATCTATCTCCCTGCTAAGGTGGGATATTAAATGGAGGTGTTGCAGCAGAGTAAATGTGACCTGTGTAATTTTTACTCAGTGCCACTGCCTCACTGCTTTGTGAGAACATCACAAAATACATGCCAGCCTTCTGAGAGAGAAGCCTTCTGGCAAGGTAATTGCTAAAGGAGCCACAGTGTCATAGAATAAAAACCAGCCAGCATAAAAGAAAAGTTAAATTATATGGCTACTCTCAAAACCTCTCAAAAATTCAATGGTAATATTACTAATATTAAATTCTTTTGGACATTTCTATGTGATTTTTTTATATATACATATATAACTATTGTGATCCTGTAAAGTAACCCATACTTCACCTTTTAGTCATATAGCTCTAACATATCTTTATTTATAAAAAGAACACATATAATGTCTAGCCCATATAATTACTTTAAAATAATGCTCAAAAGCAAGTGAAATTTTGGGTTCTGCCAGAGTTTGCACAGTGTCTGAGGGGAATGGCTTCCTCATTTAATTCATCTGGAGCTCAGGAAACTGTTCTTCCTTCACTGGGAAATTGCACATCTCCAGGGCACTGTGGATTTGCTGAAACCTTGAGTCTCCGACATACTGGCCAGCACTCACCTTATCCGCGGAAGAAGTAATTATATTACAGTGTATAATGACCTCTGTTATTTTGCAGATGTATACAAAATAGCAGGATGAACTACAATTGGGAGAAATCAGAAAGTCAGTGCACGGCAGCCAGGTGCTGGCAGAAGTCAGGTGTTGCAGGAGACCCCGGCAAGCATGGGTCAGTGGGACGAGGGTGAGCGGGGAGGTTGACTTCTGGACAGGGTAACAAGACCTCCTGCCTGAAGACCAGAACTGTTCTGCCTAGTAAGGATACTGGAAAACACTTCCTTGAAACACAGTTGAAAATAATAGTCCTCATATTTTATGTCAATGGGTAATTTCAAAGATAAGCCACAGCTCTGTGTGTATTTTTATGAGGGTAGGAAGCAGGGAATGAAATATTTCAGAGCACTAGAAGATTAATATTACTGTGGCGTTCAAAAGTTCTGCTGTAGAGTTTAAACACTGTTTTAATGAAATTTGGTCTCCCTGTGCTGTGAAATACACAGGCCCTAATTATTTCATGACATTTCTCACACAAACACGACCCCAGGATAGTTTATCACGTTAAATAATTTAAAAAGCCATGGACACATGAAACGTCATCAAGTATATGAATTCTAAATAGATGTCTTTCTTTGTGAATCACCTGAACCTTCCAACCTCTCTCTGCTATAAAACCATTAGTTAACAGTGTTATTTTCTATTTTTAAATTTAGGCAATTAAGAAATGATTAATTTTATCACATGAGATTCTGTGATTTTTTTCCAGAATGGATCTAGTCTTGGATGTACAAATTATGTCTTACAACTAAAGATATAATTCACATGTTTAAGGCTCCTGAGATGTTTAATCAATAACGCTCTGAGTAAATGTGTTTTTAGAGTCTATGAGCCATTACCCCACCAAAGCTGTAAGTTTGTAGCAGGAATGTTGCTGTCTTCATGTGGAAACTCATCAATGCCTATTGACATCTCTCTCTTTAATTGCAATTTAAATAGTGGTGTATTTCATTAGGTCTCAAAATGGATTACAATGCTCCATTAATTTTGTAGTTATGTATGGGAAAAATCTAGTAGTGACTCTATGGGTCATATATAGACCTTGGTTTGTGAAGAGAGCTCCTATTGACATCAGTGTGAGTTCTGCACATGGACTGAAAGCATGACACGGCCCATTATTCTCAATTTTCCATAGTACAGTCTCTGAGAGAACACATTACAATAGAAATTGCTTATCTGTGATGCACCAATAAATATATTAAAGGTTTATTTCTTCTCAAGATTGCAAAAATTCAAACAATTTCTGTACCCACATAGTCACACCTTTCCTAAATTGTATCATCTCCTTTTTTATTCCTTTCAGCTGTAGCATGTCAAACCATCCCCACAAAGAAGAATCTGCTGTTGAAAAAATGTCATTTATATTTCCAGAAGAGGAAATCAACAAAAATTTTAGCTAACTACAATTGGGAGCTCTGTCATTGATTTCAGACAGAGACAAATTATTTCACATAAGTTTTCTGTTATTCTATTTCACAATAGTGAGGAAAGATTTTTTAAAAAACATAGCTACATGTTCGTTGAAGATAGACTAGCAAGTAGCAGAACTTGAAGGGTGTATGCATTAAGGAGTGGCAGAGCACCAGGGCATGGTGTGAGGCTGGGTATAATTAGGAATGATGGTGTAAAACTTAGTAAACAAAAATATAGACAGAGTATCAAGAGGAAAAATTGTAACACCGAGACCTCTTAAACTGTGAAAGTAAGTAAAAATAGTGGTGATTCTGTCCTCTGTGCTATACATGTGGAGAACTGTAACGCAAGGTTAGAAGCAACTGATGTTTGGTTAATGACCTCCGACCCTGCAGCTTTCATGTCACGCATCAGGATTGAACTCCAAGCACTTAGGGCTCATCTAGATCTTTAAGACACAGCCATCATGGGAGGTATGGCAGTGCTCGTCCCCCAGCTGCCCTGCATGCAAGTGAAAAGGTGGCAGTCATGCCCAGTGCTTTGCTCTTCCTTGACCCTGTTGCCTACCTGTGGAGTGTCAAACCAGACTTGTATTCCAAGCAAATTATACAGCATCTCACCTGTAAGGTCTCAGGCTTACTGAAGATTTTTAGGTCAGACTCAATAAGGAGCACAAGCAGGTTCAGTTCAATGCAGTTTAGCAACATAAACAGGGCTCCAAAAAAAGGGAGCAGTTCAAAAACCGAGGAGAGCAATGAGAGAAGGCATGGACCAGGAGCCTTCCTGCACCTGCTGATGCTAAGGCAGCTAAGAAGACAGAGACAACAACTACTCTATCGCTTCCTCAGAGCTGGCTCTCCACGTCACTGGCAGTGCGTGCCCCACATCATGGGCCTGCCTTTGCTCTCCGTAGCACTGCCCAGCACAACTGCTTCTTTGCCTATTCCCAGGACCAGTCCCAGCCTCATCTTTCTTGTGGAAGTCCAAAGACTCCTGGCATGCACACAGCAGCACCAAGGTACAAACACTGATCTTGTGTTCTGATCAAGCTCTGTTTTGCTACATAGGTGGAAAGTGAGGCACATTTTTAACCAAAAATAGATACTGAATAAAAATAGGACAGAGTAGTGCTAAGAATGTAGACACACAAAACTGGGGAACCATAAAATTGCCTGCAGAAGTATCTGGGAAAATCAGTAAAATTTCTCATATTTTTAGTCAGTACATTCATTGATACTGAAGATATCCTTCATCCCTCCTACTCCCTCCAGAACAACATTCACCCTAAGCCCTTCTTGTAGATATGCTTCAGAAAAACAATGTGCACCTATCTGAGTAGAGATCTGAAGACAGGAATGTGGATCCCAAGAGTCCTCCTGGATGACACCACTGCCCAAGCCCCTCTGAACCTCATTTCCTCCGAGTACAGCAAATCATTGTACTAATACTCTGATGGCCAATGAAACCTGACAGTAAAGCTGAAGTGGTCCTGACTTCCCAAAAGCATCCAAAAGACCCACTGTTCTTTTTCTTCTAAGATTGAGAATGGGCTCATCAGGGCTTGGGAAAGACCTTGTTTGTGTAAAATGTACATAATTTAAGAACTATATGGGGGGAAAAAAAACAATGAGTTGTGATAGTGCTAGTCTATTTCCTATGCATCCAACTGATGTTTTTCCAGTTCTATATGGATAATTTATTGTTTACATATTATGTTGAACTTGTTAGTTACTGTGGTCTAGATCAAAGAAATTGCAATGGCTCAGTAAGTTGCTGTAAAGGTTTTTATGAATACTTTTGGTGGACTAGGTGCTCCTGTGCCAAAATATCATGCCCCCATCTTCAATATTACAAGAAGAAAAAAAAACAAAAAAAAACCCCACAGACTATTAGAAATAAATAACCAACATGGAAAACACAGATAGCTTTGAATAGCATTCTGAGTCATGTAAGAATTTTCCTCAGTAACTAATTCCATTACCATCATTATCTCCAACTGGAAAATGGAGGTTTTGAACACAGCCAAGAAGAACCCAACAAAGGTTGAAAAAGTCACTGCACCTATTTAAATCCACATCATCTTGTGTGATCCATTTTTACAGAGCGCATGCTGAGTGTTGTGTATGAACCATCAGATACAAAGTGATGAGTAAGACAGGAAGTGCAGAGAAACCTGATATTGGAATAAAGGAAGGCTTGGAGCTATCAATTTACTCTCCCCATGTAGTAGGAGTGAAGATAATGCTGAACCCAAATGCTTAGTATACTTCCTTATTAAGGATTGGACTTAGGCATATTAGAACCAACTACTCTCCACTGAAACTCTCCTCCTCGCTAATCTCCTCAGCCCTTTTTGTCTTGGGCTGCAGAGGAGGCATGGAGCAGTTCTGAAAGGTATTTCCTCCTAGTGTCAAGAAGCCCTCACCTTCGTGCAAGCCCTATTGTCCCTGCTCCTTCTTTGTGCCGGTGCCTGGGAAACGTGTTCCCTTCTCAGCACACTCATCGCTGGCAGAGCTGGCTGGGAGGAGCATGCTGCTGAGCTGCAGGATGAGTGGAGCCCCTGAAGAAGACCTCAGTTCTCTTTCTGCTCAGGTCAGTGACAAATTTCTGTAGAATTGATGGCTGTCAAAAAGAATGTCCTACCTTTTGGCAGTGCTAGGATGGCACACTGGCTATCTTGCAGCTGCTTTTTTTATTGTTACGATAAGTCACCAGCCTTTTCCATACTGGAGTCTCTTTAAGGTGTAGATTCTGCCCTTACTTTAGACCAATGTCTTTGCACAGGGCAGGATACACCTGGGACCACCAAATTCTGCCTCTCACTTAATCTAAGCAGAGATGAACTTTATAGGAAGCCCATGCACATTAACTAGTAGTCAGGAAAGGGCCACTGGAAAGCGTGCCAAATCTGGGATGGTTCCACTTGTTCACACAACCCCAAGCTTTCTCCTCCCCTGGCAAAGGGACCAACCCAGAAAACTCAGGGTAAGAAGGGTCTTCATTTCAGGGCCATTCCACACATTCAGAACCACAAGTGGGGAAGTATATATAGAGGTGTTAGCGTCAGGGAGGGGGATGGGAACTATTAGTAAAATATCCACATTTATGTAAGTATTAGCACTTAACATGCTGTAGCTGTGATATCTGAGCTCCTGCATTTTGTTAGGCAGCAGAGTCACGGGGAAATTAAGCCTGTTTCCTTGCAGTCCATGCAAACATACATGACTACAAATCACATAGTGGACCCAGTCAGAAGAGCAGAACCCTTCAGGTGGTGTGTAGCTATAGATCTAGTTTGGGAGGTAAAACTTGTATTTTGCCATATATTTTTCAATTACATGGAAATATTTATAGAGTTTAATTTTTATTAAGAAAATGTCTTCTAATTTTTTCTTTAATGACTGTTTTCAAAAGACAGTAAATAAATTACACTATTGATCATGAAGCAAGAGAGTGGTTAGTTCTTTTGATACATGCAATTAACATAAAAAGATAACGTGTGAAATGCACGAAATATGTGCATCATGATTGAGCATTGTCATCAGTAGTTTTGCTTTTAAATAAAGAAAAATTTGTTTGGGGAAGTTAGTCAAACAGCTATTGCTATTACATCCACTGACTGCTGATTTCTAAAATTTTTTATAAAGATCAGTAATGATATTCTATTTGAGTGATGAGACCAGAATTAATTTAAATAACTTTGGGCCTGATTCATGGAAAACAAAAAAATGCCTCCACAGCCAGGGGCCATTATTTCTGTAATTTTTCTATGGAAAAGTCATGGTCTGCATTCAACTTACAGTTCAAAAAGAAAAGTTCTCAATTTATACAGATGGGGTTTTATCTTTGCAAACAGTTCCAGAGGAATGACTTAACTACTAAAAGGAAAAAAACCCTCCACTGTCTAGTTCAGAAATACACTGATCACACATCAACATTCAAACAAAAATTTTGGACCTGCCTTCCAAAAAATATTTATCCACTCCCTCTGCAACAGCAGTCAGAAAAAAAAGTAAATGGACACATGAAAGAAAACTTATACATAGATCATATTAATAGACCCTTTGCTTCATAGATATCAGCATAATTTCCATTCTTGATTAAATACAAGTGACAAAAAGTATTTAAAAACATGAATCTAAATACACAGAGATGTGCTGCACTCCCGTAATGTTCAAACAGTACGTTCTGTTCAGCAACTCACATTTACGTGTTTACTCACAACATATTTCTAAGCAAACTATACCAGCATTGTAAATAATACTGTCATTTTGCTCTTTTGCTTGCACTTTTATTTTTTTTCATCATGAAAAAGAACTGTGTACCTTGGAGAGATATCCCAGCCAGCTGAGAGACAAATTATGTGGCTAGCATAACTTTATGAAAGAGCATTGGTTAAAGGAGCTGTATAAAAGAGATTCTGCTCTAACAAAATCAGATGAGTGTTGCCTGCTGGTTACAATATTTCTGTGAAGGCCAAATCATATCATATTTCAAATCTGGCAACATATTTACAATATTATTTTTACGTTTTCCCACATAATTTTTATTAAAGTGTATACTTGCTCGGTGAAGAACAAGCTCAAACCACCTACCACAGGGATATTATTCACACTCTTGCCGAAAAGTAGTTTTCTTTCTAAAGTTACAAAGAATATTTAAAAATAATGAAAGAAAAACAACAGAAGAAAAAAATCTCTTCCCAGTTTGTTTATAGTGTGCTTTTGACGGTGCTTTCTGTGTGGCCAGTGTCAGTGTTTCCTTTATAGTTTCCCTTCGTTTGTGCATGCATCTTGCACAGCCACAGAGAAGCATTTTAAAAGATAGATATATGTAATTGAAAAACCACAAAACCTGGCCAAAAGATGCAGCATAGGGTGACTCACTGAATTTTAATTCTCCTTTTAAATGAGACTTCCCATTGCAAGTTTTTAGGGATGAATAACTTGTAATGGACTAAATAAAACCCTGCAAACTATTCTTTTCCACCTTTCTTTTTTAAGAAAAGTTCTTTCTTTCCACTCCAGAAAGTATATTTCCATGGGGAATATTCTTCACTCAGAGAAATTGCTTCAGGTCCAAATTGTCTGTAAACGGAACTTACTCCCTGTTTTAATATTCCATAGGTCAAGAAAGTAACTCAGTGATCCCTGATGACAGGAAGGATACAACTAGAAAAATCCATTACATGTTAATTTTTTTAATGGATTTTAATCACTCCTTATTGTTTTTTGCAAAGAATACATTTCTTCCTAAATGCTGCATTCATGCAAGATAGGCAAGTGAAAAAGGAAAAGATTTTGAGTATGGATTGCAGGATCAGGCCCATTATTCTTGGCTTACTTTCTGCTTAGCTTGCACTATAGCAAAAAATTATTTAAGACTCCTGGGGCCTGTTTTCAGGTACATATGCCACAATTTGCAATAGCTATAAATCCTTTTATCTTAAAGGATTTAATTCAAATTACCTAAAAGTATATCCAGGCCCAACACAAATTCTTCCTGACTGTTTTGTTTGTAATTTTAATATTAGTTTTGCTTCTTAAATAATTTCTTTAAGCTCTGCTGACTGTTTTTACAGTTTACTGTTCCTGTTTTACACATTTTCTGTCTTTAGGTTTCCATTTAATACGTGTTTTTGCATTTCTCAATAATTTTAAAACATAACTTCAAAAATAAAATAATACCCTTTCTGCTATGAAAACCTTTCTGCTTTAATACAAATACAGTGATTTAAGCACCCTTCTGGGGTTTTGTAGCTGTTAGTGTTCCTGGTCTCAAATTTTAGCATCATTCTTTAAAATGAAGGAAAAAATCAACTTGCAATTTAGACAGTTACCAAATTACTAAAACTAGTGCAGCAACTCTTAATGAGTGAAACCATTAACAATTTTCTGACTGCAGACCCTGTTCAAATACCTTGGACACCTTGTTAGCACAGAATGAGGTGTTCAATCAAGAGACTGGGAATTGGAAGTACCAGGGCACAGTTTTGAGTGGTGATTACAAGGGCATGAGTGTGAGTGCCAAAGTAACAGTCTTCTACACTGCAGGAAGCTGAGAAACCTTCAAGTCTACATTTGTAAATCAGCCTGGATGATTACAGCAGTCACAAGCAAAGAACATATGAAACAATTATTTGCACCGTTCTTTCACTCTTTTAATTTGCTCTTAAAATGAACACAGTGATACTAAGGACCATTAGTGCTTTGTCTTCGAAAATTTTGTGAGACTTCGTATCTTTCTAAGCAGCATCTTAAATTGCTTAAAAGTAGAAATATAACAAAGAACTAATGTTTTCTGATTGTTAAACCCCTATCACGTCAATAATCTAAGCTTACATTAATGTTCAGATATGTCTTTGAATTTCCTTAAAAAAATATTTGGGCGGTATGCAGAAGTGCTATGATTTTAGACTTTCTACTTCTCCTTAGTTGCTGTGACAAAGACAGTTTGCCATTCTTAAATGAGTAAATTTTAAAAGTATGTTTTGTCACATTAATACCACGTTGTAAATTTATTTATATTTATATAAAAGCAAGAGAATAATCTTTGATATTAATTTTTCTACTTTAATTTTTCAAAATGAGTCCTTTCTAGTAGTTTCCATACAATTCAGTCATTTTATTCTTTCAACCCATAAACTGCAATCCCTGTAGAAATAACCTTGAACATTTCTAAAACTCATATTTCAGACACAAAACTTGTGATTAGGACCTACTTTCATATTAAAGATAAGGAATTATTGACTAAGGAAGTGATAAGAAATAGCAAAGAAGAATTAAATTATCCCTACCAAGGAACTAAAAAAATATACCCTATTTAAAAAAAAATTCAAAGTATCCTGATACTTTTCTGTACTTCATGGATATAATACATATATATATAGCTCTAATTATTCGCTGCTTCTTGTTTGAAGAAATAAATTGTCAATGGAAAATATCTGCACTTAAGAGATACTTGAAATTACTGCACTTAAGAGAAATATAATGTTTATGCCATGATTTTTTTGGCCAGTTCATCTTATGCCTTTTATTGGAATAAGTGAAGAATATTATGAGCTTAGTTAACATCTCAGCTGTACTAATTACTTATATAAATAGCAAATAGAAATTAATTTTTATTCTTTTTGATCATCAAGAAATATTATGCAAGAACTTTTCACACAGGACCATTTTCTTTCATCTATTATTGTAGGAACATAAAACACTTATTTCAAATTAACCCATTTTTATAGTAATTACTTGCTTGCAGAATTTTATTTTGAGACTTGCAAAAATAGTTAGCTCCCTAATTTAAAATGCATCATTATGTCTAAAAAAACCTGAAATATTGTCATGCATCAGTCCCTGACTTTATTACTGGTTTCTGCAAACCTCCCAGAATATGTGCCTAAACATTAAAACAAAGAGATAGTTTTGAATCTATGTCTAATATTTGAATAGTGAAAAATTACTAAAATACATCCAACTTGTACTAAACCAAAACTGTGACAGACCGTAATATGCTTCACTATTAATGACATACAATGGAACTAAAATTATGCTGAAAAGAATGCAAAATTGCAACATCTTTTCTGCTATTTTGTGCTTGTTTGTTCTAGATAACTTTAAAATAGGTATTACTGCAATTTTTGTAACTAATCATGCCAAAGCTATCAGGTTATATTGTAAAGTTATATATCACCTAAAAATATATCCAAATATTTTTGCCCCTCCCCCGCTCCCCCCCAGCTATACCTGCCAGGGACTGAAAACAACAGTAACTGAAATTAAAAGGCTGCCTTTTGCAAGTAGTAAAGTCTGGTTTTAATAAGCGGAGGGTTTTCAGGTGCAGAGGGCGCTGTTGTTCGCGTATTTTGCAAGCATTTCCTCACGAGGACTAAAAACATTGATCTAATAGTTTAATGTTTATATTTTTAAGCTTTCCATGAAATGCCAGTGGAATTGATGACATATAGATGCTACCTTCCACGGTATGTGACGAGTTTCCTGAAATAAATCCTTGTCGTGACAGACTACAAGGGAGATGCCAACTATCGTCACCCAAGTGAAATGTTTTTCACTGTTTCCACTTTACAGTCCATTTACCAAGGCTTTATAATCCAGCCACAAGGTTCCTTCCATCACACATTTTCATATAAAGATATTTTAGTTATTTTTATTTTAAAAGCCCACCAGATGTATTTAAGTGTAACTTGCAATACAAAGTGTGAAAACAATTTGAAACATATCACTGCAGTGGTATTCTTCAGCATTTCTTTCTGTTTAAAATAGTCTTGGTGGTTTATAACTAATTCTTTCAGGTGTTTTTTCCATAACAAAGTATTAACTAATTATACCCACAAAAAAAAAAAAAAGAAAACAGAAAGGAGAGGAACATATAATTTACATCTTAAAATAATCTTCTGCACAATAACTTTTCTTTAGAGCTTTATGTATGGATGTATTAGCATTATACCTCCACACGCACAAGTACAAGCTTTGAAGACACCGTTAGTACTTTGAAGTGAATTGTTTTCTAAATCCCTATATAACATGCTACATCTTCTCATGCATTCACATTTGTAATAATTTTTCTTTCCTCCCTCTCCCCCCCCCCCCCCCCCCCCCCCCCCCCCATTGGAAAAAGAGCTACTATGCCTAAAAGCAGAGAGAAAAATACAGAGGTGAAAAATCTTAATGATAACTTAGACACACAGAAACCCAGGAAACTTACAGTTTTGTACTTAACTTGCATAATTGTACCTAAGGAGTTTAGCTGGGCGGGAAAGAATGGGCATCCTGCAGTCCTTGTCTGAAGTCAATGGGAGTTCGGCTGGAGCAATAATTACAGGATTGGGCCTGGGACATCCCAGATCAACTCCAGCACGGTGTTTCCTGTGCTACCTAAGCCCAATAGGGTGTATTAAATCCAAAGCAAAGGGCTTTGTCCAGATCCAATTTGTGGCTTTAAATCAGACTACAAAACTGCCTCAGCAACTTTATTAAGTTTAACACTTATTTACCCATAAAATCTGACCTTACGTGAAAAGTTATTACTTGAAAGACAGGAATTTAAGAACATTATTTGATACATAATACTTCTCTAAAAAAGTTTTAGCGATTACTGTTTGGCACTAGAGTCAAACACATCTGCATTTTAAAGTGTCTGCACATCACCCATATGGCAAATTTGATCCTTAAATTGTACCTACTAGGTTAAGCTATAAATATCGGGAGAAATAAATTTCTCATATGTCACTTCTGGTGTGGGACTGTCCAACTTTTGTGAAACATCTTAAAACAAACACAATATTCCAAAGTAACAAACAAGCCATCAGAATACGCCACTGACCAAAATTACTCTGAACATGATGTTTGCATTTCATATTAACCAAAACTTTGCCTAGTAAAAACAGTGCCTATGCTCTAATAAAAATGGCCATTGTTAGTTTTTCTCCTCGAGTCAATGCTCATTCAGAAGTTTTCCACCTGATAAAGGCTTTAATATAACTGAGACAAAGTTGCATTTTATGATTGGCAAGTTCTTTGCGCCCCGGCTACCCCCCAGCCTGACAGAGTGGGGCTCCGAGATGCATTTTGGCCCTGTCTTTATGTCAAATCACTGCCATCAAAACAATGGCTCATATTACATGAAAATCTTGTGCAAATGAGCCATAATGGGAGTGAATGACAATCTTGTAAGACCGTGCAGCAGGATTCTCCTTTGATCTGAAATATTGTTAATCTTTCTCAAACATAACACTAAGTATACTTGGCAAATCCTGGATGAGAAAGTCCCTATAGTGCAGCTCTGTGGACAGCCAGCCAGAAGCCAAGTACACCCCGACACAAAAAGAGGCACGGCCAGAAGCAAAGTACACACCGACACTGAGCCACAAGTTCTGCAGTTTCTAGAAATTTATTTACAATTAAAAGACCTCTTTGCCCGCTTTCTTTTCCTGAAAACAAGCTAAACAGTATGTTTATTTATTCTTAATAATGGATATTTGCTGCTGGATCACAGCTTCATTTAATTAAGAAGATGCAGTATTTAAGATATTAAAATCTGTGTTTCAAAAAGGTTTGCTTTTTCAGAACACAGGCCTTATTTATTCACGGCTTAAGAATCAGCCTTGCTCTAAATTATAGTTTTAATATGATGTTGTGGGGAGAAAAAAATTCTAGCAACGTAAGGCAAGATTTTTCATTGGTAACAAAAGCATGATATAGGAGTTTATACTTTCCTAATGATGCTTAAAGCAAAGATCTGGAACGGTATGTCTCAGATGAGGTCATATATCAACTTCAGGATAGTAAAAACCTCTCCTTAGACTATATTACCGCCAGCTCACACCTTTTTGTTGTGCAGCCAAATATGCAAGGCGTATGTAGACAAATGCAAACAGAGTAAATCATGTTGATTCAGTGCTAGTAGGAAATATGCCTCTTCAGTTGTGTGCTGCTTTTGAAGTACTGCCTAAAAATCAGTCTTGGGCTTCAAAGAGAGGGGATTATAGCCTTTATCCAGCAATTAATATGGCTGAAACTCAGAATGTCAGCACCTGACGACTATACAGGCTGGACAGTAGCCTAGTAGGGGTCCAGTCCCCCTCAAGAATTGGAATTTACAATAAAAATTAGTGCATAAATAGACTAAAATATTTGGGAAAGGGGCATAAAATTTTAACTTCTAATGACCTGTCTATATTTTGACATGTGAGGAAGAGGGGGAGTTGTGGTGTCCCTTGACCTTTAACCTGCCTTATCCACCTAGATCATTTTAATCTCCCACCAACTGTTAAGCAGAAAAGAGTGCTATTAAAGAGAAAGCTATTCCTTTTGCCTTCTTACATAGATCAGATGACAACCTCTCCAAGTCCCTCCTCTCTGTCAGAGTTCAAGGGTTCAAAAATGGTCAGAATATCAAGCAACAGAAAGCCAGCAGGACTGCTGCAAAAAGAGTTTAAGTACTTTATATTATGCAAAGTGGTTTAAAAAAGGGGGATTGCATTATTTTGAAGTTTTACTCCCCAGTTGTGGTTTTTTTTTAAATAGATACTTTGATTTCAGAAGATCATAGAGCTTCTAATTTGAGGGGGGAGAAAAATTCTAGCATTATTCTGATTTGCACCTAAACTAGTAGCTTCCTAATAACCTTTTCCATATTAACTCTTTACATGGAGATCCTAAGGTTTACATCACGTCACACACACATGCATTTTTCAGCAGTGTACTGTGAATAAAATGAATGTTTAACACAGTAGTTCTAGTCAATGTGACAGGGAAAATAAAGTAAAATAAGATAAAATTAAATTAAATAAAATGGAGCATGCAGTCTTCTTAGCCCATAACCATCCTCAGATGCCATTTCCACAATGTTACATATAGCACCCTATTCCTCAGAGAACATCCAAGTTTTCTACTATTTCTCATTCTTAACCATAGACATAGTTGCTATAACACATTTCTTCCCAGAATTTCCACTTGCTTTGAAGAAAATATCCCCTGAGTACCCATGCTTAATGTACTTATGGAAAAGCAACTCTATATCATGACAAGCTAAACAATATGGTTCTTTAATAAGGAATGTCTGATATTAAATGCAGAGTTCTTAGTGCAAAATGGTAAAGCATCAGTTTGAGTGAAGGAATATAATTGCTCAATATAATATAAATGGAAAGGGTACAATCTGAATGTAATTTTTAGCAGAGCCCCACTTTCTAAATATACATATAATGTGTTTGTGTGCCTGTGTACAGAGACACGATAAACAATAGAATTTAGAAAACTGCATTAGATTTTGGCTTTTGCATTAGGCCCTTCATATCCTGTGTATCCCAAAATGCTTGACAATGTTTCCATTGTACTTAACTAAATACAGTAATGGTGGTGCAATAACACAATGGCTTGCACTCTGCCTTGGACAGCCGAGCCTGTCGTCGTGTGAGAGGGAGTTTTGGCTGGGAAGGAGGCTTAGCCAGCCTCTTTTCACAAAAGTGCCATGGTGATATTGCCTAGACAGGCAGCAGGGACAGGCGAAAGGGATTTTGGATTAACATCTCATCTCATGAAGAACGGCACCCCAAACAGTTCAACACCTCCCTGGCATTGTATCGCTGTGTCAGCATTAAGAATCAGCCCAAGTCCTGGTGGGAGACTTAAACTTATGACCTTCTAGCCAAGAGGTAAGAGCACTGCCGGCTGAGGCGTACTGTCATTACTGATATGTGCTAGGATGGGCTGACAGCAGTGTTGACTATAGTTTGACCTGAGAGTGGAAAATTAATGCCCCCACAGATTTTAAAAGTAACCCATATCTTGCAGAAAAGCTTTGGCTTTTTTCCCTATTGGAAGTTACCTCTTCTACCAGAGAACTGCAGTATCCAGCAGGTGCCTAATCTCAGTACTGGTTTCCTAAACATCTTAAAGGAATTTGAATACATTTCAGGTCTGTCTGGATTCACAGTATTTAAATGAAAACTTTTAGCTTACCTTATAATGTTCCAGATAGAATGCAATTTTATAGTAAAGTATTCTGGGGAAAGATTGGTATATTTTCTGCAATAATTAAGTTTAAATACATATTAACATTTTACAAGACAGTAAAAAAAACCATTCAAGGCACCTTGCACCTGTATAGGGCAGGACATTTCCCAGTGATGCTGTAAAAGCAGTAGATAAAATACAAAAAGGGGTAAGAAATGTATTCAACTTGTAATGTGTGGTACACACAGCAAACATCTCCTTGGAGAATATTTTCATTACATTACAATGTACATAAGTTTGATACGGGAGAAATGGTCAATCTTGATTCTGCTTCTGCTGGTTACCATCAACACTTTAGACAGTTGATGATTGTAGACTTGGACCCAATCACCGAAGACTCATTCCAATTTGACAGTGATGCTAACCATACTTAGCAGATGTTAAAATCTAAGCATCTGAGGATCATCTCAATTTGAAAAGTGATGGTGCAAAAAGATTTTTTCCAGCTTAGGGCCAAGGTACATTGTAGGGGTAGATGAACTTTGGAATAAGTCTTTAACTGGTAGTCCAGGCTGTAGTTTAGATTTCTAGTTTATTTTTTTAATCAGAACTTATAAACGATGCTTAACCCAAGCTGCTAGCATCACATCAAATTTAATTTAGAAACACACATCATAGCAGAAAGCGAAACTTTGCCAGATACTAGCAATAACAGTGCCAGCTAGTCCTTAGATATAAAAGAATATCTCTCTCTCAGCAGATATCTCAGGGCAATCATATGCTCCTAAACATATACTGAAAAGATCAACCAGTGATTTGACAGTGGGTAATATCCAGCAACCTTGTTTAATCAGATTTTAGGCCCCAAATCTTACAGTCAGCTGGCATCATGAGTTTCTGATTGCTTCAAAATCAGAAGAGTGAAACAATGAATTAGAGCTGATCATGTGCAGCTCTAATTCAGGAGCAAACACTGGCAGAAAATGTTCCAAAATGGGAATATGTATACAAGACTCAACCTCATTTCTACAGCCTAGATAGGAGGCATTGAACTGTAACATCTTTTTTTCTATCTGCTTTCTTTTTTTGTAAAATGTCTTTGCTTGTTTATTAAAATGTTCACTGCTGTGATCCCGTTTTTTACGCAGGGAGTTGAGTAGATTTAAAGATGACACATAGCTGTATAAATCTTATGTTTACTACGCCTTCTCCAAAGAAGTGCTTGGCTGACCAAAAATAACTTTTATAAGCAAAGAAAAAGTAGTGGAAAGGCAGGATGAGGGACACCAAGGGGGTTATGTATTCTGCACAATGTGGTAAATTTATAGGCTGTGGTGAGGAAGCTGAGCCTCTTCCTTGGGAAGCTGGCTCAGCCCTGGAGTATAGTACTGCAACCAGGGACTCTCACTGCTGGATTCCTCACTGTGCTCTTGCCCATGTGTAATTTCAGTTGCTCAAATGAAGTTATCCCTAACCAGACAGATTTAAACCGTAATCACACTAAAGACCTTTCCTGAGACGTTTTTCCAGTCAAAACTCAGAGTTTATGAAAAAATTATGTCAGCAATTACCTGAAATGGTTAGAATCCTTTAAAGGTTTGGTCCCAATTTTCTTTTATGAATTCATAAATTCATTTTTATGTACATTGTATATATGAGTCTAAAGAGTTTAGACAATGAAATTGTCCTGATCTAGAGTCTGCAATTTATTGATATGGTTTACTTCTTGTAAATGGATTCTTTTTCGTTGGGACTCATAGGCCAATTTGATAGTCATCATTATTATTGTTATTACATAAAAGTTAATCACATCCTTGATTCTATGGGTTACTGTGTAAGGGTCGTTGTTCCGAGAACTGATTCTCTTTAAGTTTGCCATAAATAGCAAGAGGAAACAACTTTTACACATTTGCAGAAAAAAAAAAAATCTCTGAAAATGGAGACCAAGAAAAATATTAAAATGAATCTCAGATATTTTATTTATAGCAGTGCTCATAACTCAAGGCAATTGAACATTTTAGGAACTGTTCCATCCTCATCTCTCACCAGCAGTGTTTTTTCCCCCAGGGATTTTCCTACCACATCTTGAAATTGCAGGCCTGCACCTCTGGAACTGCTTTGGGATATGGAATATCCACACCTTTCCGAGCACTCCATCTCAACACCAGGAATCACACCGCAGCACATCACCAAGAGCTAACAACCTGTGTGGGCTGCTTTCAAAAGTTAAGTGGGACACTGACTCCTGAGGATCCCTGAAATCCAGTCATCCTTCTTGTCCTGCTTTGCTGAAAGGTAAGAATCTGCGAGGTGGTAGCCTCCAGCAGTCAAGTTCCCTCCTGTACTCCATGCTAGCACTATTCTGATTGTCCTCTACACCAGACTAGTGCCAAAACCTCTGCCTTCTCTTCAGCCTTGCCTGCCTTCCCCCACAGCTCACCTTGCCAGCCCAAACCTTCCCATCAAACTCACACACCTGCCTGAATCCATCTAGGGCACCTCATCTTCCCTTATTTAGTAGTTCACTTCCACCTGGTACTGTCTCTATCTGTACACCTTTATCTTCCACACTGCTTCTGCCATTACCACTACCTCTATGCTGGAGATCTTTCATGTCAGAGCCAATTGCTATGGTTACAGGCAATCTGCTGTATGTTTCATCTCCAGGAGCTGTAAATGAGGGAGTTTTAACAGCATTTGAGTAAGCACTGTCTCTTCCTTACATGGAGCACACATCCCCATTCAAATTCATCTATCCACTAGTTGCTACTCACATCATATATATTACACTAATAAGAAACTCTACTCTGCTATACAGAGAGGATGAGTTCACACCTTGTGAGGAACAACAGCTACAGTATTTTACAACCTTTCTCATTTTAATGGCATGAACCTACCATTTCAGTCACACACCTTTTTGTTGTGTGTATGCAAGATCCTGTTCTGTGGGATGAGGTTTGAGGGAGTAAAAACATTTGATCTTATTTTAATCTACATATGGTGGTGTAAAATATCAGTGAAATAGAATATACACAGTCTGCATCTTGAAAATTTAAAAAAAACTACAATAAATATTACACAATGCATTCATATTTTGTGCCTTAAGAAAATGTGATTGATACTCCTGAAGTTTTAGGGTTATGAAGATGAAGTTCATAGCAGTAAAGTCAACTAAAATATAATCAGTCATTCCTTTTTTCCCCACCCCCCACCCCCTCTGTGTGTGTGTGCACAGTAAGGATGGGAGAATAGGGAGCATTTCACCTCTGAATTTGAACCTATTTGTGCCAGTTCTAAAAGCCAGACAAAACTGAAAATACTAGTATTTTAAAGTTTTAACTCAGGTGTAAATCACACGAGACAAAAATAATGTTTTCATAAATGCAAATTAGACTAAGAAGAGCTGATGATGTGGTATTTCTATCATTTTGAGTAAAACTCTGACAAAAACAGCCTGCAAGATTTTATTTATCAAGGAATCCAGCCACAAACTCTGCCCATAATTCTTTCTGAAATCAAATCCCCAGTTCTCTCATAAACCTTGGTGGAATCAGGATCCTGATCTCTGCACTTTCAGCTCAGCCCAAGCATCCATAGGGTAAATCTCTCCAGCCCTCAGATAAAATATTTAGTTGCTCCTGCCAGTCTAGAGGGGCACAGAGTGCCTCCAGACCTAAGAGATCATAAGCAGAAGCCACCAAGCTGCATGGTCCCGACTAAAAAGCGGCTAGGCAAGCACGCGTGGCTTCAGCACAAGCTCTTGTCTCTCAGTGCTGATGGAGATTTTATGTCACTGTTACAGCTCTCGTTAATTAACCCGGGCAAGTTCCATGGCTTCTTTTACACAGGAGGTGCACTGAATGGTCTCTTCCAGCTTCGTAATCTATGACTCCACAAAACCTGCGCTTTAGGGAGCTACACTTCATATCTCTGTGTATCAGAAAGCAGCCCAACATAAAGCTTGCTCTCTGCATTGCAACGCTGCATGCAAGTGAAGGGACTGCTTATGAAAACCGCATTCTCCACCAGCTTTGGGTCCCTTCCATTTCCCACCATGAGGGCTATGTAAAGCCCCTCACCAGCGCTCCCCACCAGTAGGGAGTTACCTCCCCTAGAACAAGGCTTCAAACTTCTGCTCATGCACAGTTCACTCCCTCGTCTTCAGCTGTCACGCCCAGCCCTCTATTGCTCCTCTCTCATCCAGTGCTGCAACCTAGTCCGATGTGAAACTGGAATAATCAACCAGAAAACAATTCTCATTTGTAATCTCAGCCCCATATTTAGATTTTTGCACAAGGCAAAAATGAAGTTGAATAAATCTAGGCCTGAATTTGGCTTTCTGTCTGTAACATCTTACAAAGGGTTGGTGACAGCCGAATGAAATCAATATATCCCTTAGGCAAATGACTTTCCCTTCCAAGAATAAATCTTTACAAAAATAAGATTGTACACAGTCATTTCAGGCCCCCGAAAATAACATGTACTATAAGTATTTGATTATATATTTTAATAAACTCTCACAGTTGACAATGTGCCTTTTAAATCCTTTCCTCAGAGTTTTATTACTTATCATGCACTCCTGGCTTTTTTGAGGAATTTTTCCTAGTATGTATGCAAGTAGCACATTTATAAAGCTATTATGCATACGCAAAATTCCTGGAAGTGGCAGTAGAAAGCTGATCTTGGAAGCAGATGAACCTTGCCAGCAGAAGAATGTCTGTAATGCACAACAGCACATCCATACAGGACATCCATGTGGAACGTCTGCTGGACACTGCACACATCAGCTCAGCACCTCATGCCAATCTCGCCTGGGGTGACCTGAGGGAAGAGCCTGCTCAGGACCCAGGCGCAAGGTCCTGTCTGTGGCCTCTGCCCGTGAAACCAATGCATTGCTTTGTTTTGTCATGGGCTACAGAGGGTGATGTTGGGTATAACTGTAATGTCGCAATGTATCTGACAACACAACGTCTTGATCAGCTCTGAGTCTACATTTGTTCCTCAATGTAGAAAGGTGTGAGAAGGTTTTCAGTATGAATTTACCAAGTGGTTTGGAAATTCTCAGCTAAAATTCTTAGGCCTGGTTATTTAGCATCAATTGCTCCCTGCATTTAAATTTATGGAGCATTCCCCACTGTTTCCTGCTGTGGTCATCATCAGGTCCTGGCCATTGGATCACTAGTAAGCAATGACTGGCAGAAAACCCTGTGGCTGTCCTTATCTACAGAATGGCAAACACGAGCTGAGTTCTGTGCAAACTCGGCTAGGCTGTCAAAAGAAATATTACAAAGGGCTCCCTTCTTTCAATGAAGTAATATATTTCTGACTTTGCAAAAGTCTTTTACTTAGCCACAATTGCATCATATCTGAAATTATTTTATGACCTGAGGCATACGTAGCAGGCCCATCTGTTCTCTCATATTGGCTCTGAGATGACTGCCACCATTTCATTCAGTGTTTTAAAATGCCAAAAATGAAACAACTTCCATATTTGTTAATGAGATTTACCAGAAAAAGAACACCACCAACAAAAGAGAACAAAAATAATCTCAATTTGGGTCTTTCAAAGCCAACATTTTAGCTTCAAATATATTCAAACAAACTTACTGCAATTGTCACTGGAAAAACAACTGAAATTCAGCTAGCAATGAAAGGAAAAGTGGCTGAAGGTTAGGACGTATTTGGTAAACTACAGCTAGCTTTTACACTTGTGATTTTTAAGAACAAACCTTTAATTTTTAAATTCAAAGTCTCTCCACCATTACAAGCCCCTTCAGGGCAATGATCTATCAAGTTCTGACTGTTTCAAACTGTTTGTGCTAGATTCAGCATCTATCACTCCTCAGACTTGCTGCACATTTAGCCACAGAGCCAAGAAACAATAATTTTCAATTAAGAAACCTGGAGAAGACTTGGGGACTTGATTTATGGTGCATGACTAATTATCGAATAGCTAGCCTAATGAAAATTAAGCTGCTGGTTACTACAAAGATTTAACTTCATTTTCTTGAGAAGATGCTGATATGACCCAGAATATAATTTACTGAAGTTTTATTATATATTTTAAAACAGGCAAAACAGCAGAAATCATCTAATTAAATTTTTAAATATTATTTTAAATTTTTTCTTTTTTACATTTTACACTGCAGTGGAGATAGTTCATGTAAACTTAGATCTGAATTAAAAGCTTCTTATTGCCTGAAGTAAAAGTGTTTCCTTTTGGATGGTGATGAAAGAGATAAGAATATGAAGGAGGACATGACAGAAATTGCTTTTAAGGCTCCATGCATTTACAAGCAAAGGATTCAGTTCAGCACAGAATTGATGCATAAAAACTAGCTTCAATACCTACAGTATTTTATATGTAAAATTCTGTTTAGAAATTTTGTTTTAGAATTAATTTGGCAATCTTTAGAAAATAACTAGGATAGTGCTCTATGATGCTTATTTATTTTTAACTCTTTGTGGGCGTGGTTCAGAGTTTAAAGAAATCAGTGGACTTTCTTCTCTCAAGTATTCACTCCCTACATAAAATGGTCTATTTCAGGGCTGTAAAGGTGCAAGGGTGACTGTGAGTAGCATATGCTCATATGAGCAATCCCATTATACACCTTGATGAGGGATGGGGGACTTTAAAGTTAGGCACTAAGGGTATAGGCCTCTTAATTACTATTTCTGCAGTAAAATTGTTTGACAGAAATTCAGAACACTATACATTTAGGGTGTCCCATCATGCAAATATTACATTATTAAGCAGGAAGAATTAGCAACTATATAAATACCCTATGCAAACAACTCTATAAGTCAGCAGTCACTGCTATTTTCTCCCCACACATTCACAATGACTTTCACTGGTCTCCATGGATCTACATAGACAATGGAAAATGAAACAACAAATTCTTCAAGTCACACTCTTTTGCAGAAGTTAAAATCTCAAAGATATTTTTCCAAAGAAGACATAAATCTATTCCTATGCAAGAAGACAATCTTAGTTTGATGTGAGTCGCTGTAAACAATTCTGCTTCTCTTGTGAGTCCTGCACACAGCACTCCCAGACACCGTTTTGTGCACTTAGGCGAAACAAGGAAGGAAATATCAAGGTGAAATGACGAAAGCCCTAGATTAGAGCAGCTGGTAACAAGGCTGCTCAGGATTGTCACCAAAGATACCAGTCACTGAAAGGGAGAGAAAAGGGAAGAAGGAAAGGATAACTTGATTTATTCAGGAAATTGCCTGTTTCTTCAGAAGGCCTTTATGGGGACCATCACTTTATGTTAGGAGGACAGCTGGTAACCAGAAAGGGAGTGGGAAATAAATTAATTTCCTATCTAACTCTTTAAAGATCTGAGTCCTGTTCAAGTAGATATACAGATATGGTCTGTGAGCGCAACTGATGTTTTTCCTTCAGTTTCCCAATTGTAAAAACAGCCTAAACCAAGACTGCATATTTTTAGTACTTTCCACACTGAGGCAACGCTAAATCCTGATAAACTCCCTTTCAGGTAGCAAATCTCTATCTATCCAAATTTCCTTGATGTTTTCAAAACCGTACAAGCTTATATGTGTGTTTACAGACATGTCACTTTTTAGTTAGTATGGAAGACTTCCTTGCAAAAGGTTTGGTACAAGATGTATCTGTGCAGAGGGGTGGAGCCAACCCCAGATACTGAAGTCAAGTAACAATCACACTGACCCATGAGGGAGAAATCCCTCTATTTCTCCCAAGGTGTTCTCCAGCATCCCTCTGAATTACTTGGACTGGTGCTGGGAGAGCATGTTGTCTTTGCTCTCCTAAACCCATTGTGTCGTACTGCTGTGTGCTGTTAAACAGCTGCCACAATTCATCCCTGAGCTGGCCATACTTCAATAGTGGGTGAAGTGATTCATGCATGTATGGACTGTAAAGTTTGTAAAGCACTTCAGGACCCTTTGACATAAAAGCCGCTACATCACTGTAATTTATTAGCAGAGTGGGTTAAGTCTTAATGACAATACCCTCCGAGGTAATGCAGTTCAGACTATTAGTCTGAAATGGTCTTGAAAAGTTTACACACAAAACTAAATGTATACTGTAAAAGCATTCCTCTGTTTGCAGGCTGGGGCCACTGTCTGTCCACAAAAAGACTTTGTCATGGTTGTTTCTTTAGGTTCCATGGCATTTAGAAGCTGGAAATAAACATATATATGCAGAACCTTCCTTATGTTGTATTGCAGTGCAATGGAAGTGGTTGCTGCACTCATTATGGGAATATTATCTGATTACAAAGGAGGGAAAGGGAAGATCTGTGCAACCATGCATAGTTCAAACTATGAGCAAAAATGCTGAGCACCTCTGTTCAAAACTTCCTCTTGTCCCCTGATTTATCACTGCAGTCAACTTTTCAAGTCATCCCATATAACAAATACCTATTTCAAGTGAACCCACTTCCTGTGAGGAAGAAAAAGTACAGGAAAATAATAACCAAGAAAAAAAGATTGAACTATTTCAGGTCCAGGATGTGGCATTCATATTTCCGTGTTACCTTTGTGGAGCTTTACATAATCTCAACAGTTTGATCAATCATAGATAACAAAGTATCGTGCCCAGGAAGCAAATCCTTACATATATGCACTATAGGTTTTCTGTATCTGTAAGATGTTGGAAATTTATTGCAGGAAGAGAAGGAAGATGATCTGTACAGTAAAAGATATATGGTCCTTCTTTATAGAGGCCTCTCAGCTAAAAATTAGATATTTTTTTTTTCCCTACATAAATTTCACAGCTCTGGCCCCTCTCTATATTCCTTGCTGCTAACATTTAATACCCTCTGGTTTCAATAACAGATTAATATTCTAAGTGGCAGGCTAACAGACCCTGAGACAAAAGGGAGGTCTGCAATCATTTAGTTTGCCCTATATATCTCAGGCCATGGCTGTGGTACATGGCACTGAATGTCATGGGGCGGTGGTTATCTCTGCCTCAGGTCTCTTGTCACCACTGGCTTCTAAGGCAGAGTTTGTCATCCTGGAAGTCCTTCATCCCAAATACAAGTACTGGCATCCAGTCATTATAAAAATCCATGCTGTTGACAGTTGATCCAGAACAGTTCAAGGGCTGATGGGTACATATGCACCCTGAGTCAATACCTCTCTTGACATGGAGAGGGAGTTTGAACCACAAGCAGGTCCACTGCTTCACCAGGTTTACAGTGGTGTGGATTTCCCTATAAAATCTGTAGGGTAATAAGTAACATGTAACAGAGTATTATACCTTAGAGGTTATCAGTAGACTTTTAACCTCCACAAAAACACAATATGAAGTTTGACTCATTTCTTGAGGATTTTTTATCCCATTGACCTTTTGCTACTGGCACTGAACTCTAGTATAGGAATCTAATCCAAGCTCAGTATCTTTTGGAGCTACTATACCCTAAGAAGCAGAGATACTGGGAGAGTACACAATAGATTATGCTCTCTGGGAGATATCGTGTTTCTTTTTGAAAGCAATGGGACCCCAACTCTGCTTCTCATTAGGCACCGTAAGAGTAGATTCTTCCCATTTTCACAATCATTAGAGCAATGCTTACTAATAATTAGTGGAGGGATGAGAGGACATAAGCTGCACAAAGAGAAACAATAGAAGCAACATTACAAGCAAAACAAGACCTGTTCAGATTTGAATAAATTAGCTGCCAATGGAGGAAAATGGAGCAGGTGGTCAGCCAGAGCTTCTCAAGCCCAGGCAGTCCTACATGAAGCAGCACGAAGCCAACCAAGCAGCTCACAGAGGAGGGCCAGCTCAGACATCCAGGGCTGGAGAGCCCAGCACTGTCCAACACCATGGCGGACAGGCAGCCCAGAGCCCACAAAACAAGAATCACACAGCCTACCGTAAATACTCAAGCAGACAGCTAAAAAAAAAATAACCAGTAACCCAGCTAAGTATCAGCAGCTGTTCAGGTAAAACAAACTCTTAACTGAGCATCTACCACAAGATTCACCTCAAAAAACAAGAAATAGAGCATCTTATTTGTCTTCTAATCCCTGTTGGGCCCAGAGGTCAGGTGTGTTAAGAATCTAGGGTTTGGTATGGTCATACAGGGTGAAAGGACCGAAAGAAAACAAGTTGAACGGTCTCAGATGGTTTCCCAAAGGGCCTCTCATACCACTGCTGGCAAGAGCTGCCTTTCTTTTTGGCAGGCACAGCCAAGCCAAGGACAGAGTGGGTCTGAAGGTTGCCCGCATTTTCCCGGATAATATTTTGTTAGCTCACTGAGAGACAGTGAGGTGGAATTTGTATTTACAGTTAAGGCAGGGCTTCAGCATCCAGGCAATTGCTCTAGCTACCCCTTTTAAAAGTTCAAAACCAAAACAGATTTTTTTTTTTTCTTTAACAGGACATGGCTGTATGAAGGACTAAATATGTTTTGGAGTCTTTATGCCTTGCATAGAAAATTCAGTGAATGTCATCTTTACCTCTCATAAGCACAGAGTTTATGTTCAAAGAAACTTCACAAGAAGTGTGAAGGCAGATTTTCTTTGTTTAATGCCACTTACTAAGTTTTAGATCAAAATGCAGCAGATAATAGATGTGCCCCACTAAATAAAACAGGTCATGGACTCCAGAAAACAATTTTAAATATGGTTGTAAAAACGTAATGATTTTACTGAAACTGGTTTTTCTTTCTAAAATGCTTACATTTTAAAAGTAAGTGTGATTACTCTCAGTTTTCCCTAGTTACTAGAGTATTAATATTATATGGACTCAGACCTGAAGGTATCAGTAATTTCAGGTACATTCAAACTTAACAGCTGCTGTTTCATGATATGAACAGCATGTTTTCCCACTCTTCAGACTACCGTACAAAGTGTGGTTTAGACAGAAAGCTGTAACAAGCTGACCCAGGACAAAGTCCAAATGCAACATGTAACATGGACCACTGGCAGATTTTTGGCAGATTCCGCTAGACAAGGTGTTATCAGGGTGTTCTATAGAGGAGTACCCAACAAAGGAAATCAATAATTTCAGGAGGTTTTTTTCCCTGCTTGTTGCTGTTTCGTATTAGGAGATATATCAGATCTCAGATAAAAGTGCTAGTATGCCTAAACAACCTTTACAGGAAATGTATAGTCATCCTGGCCTGAAGCTCTGGACCACATAAGGCTGCAGGGATTTGTCCAATGGCCACATACACCTACGTGCTTGTATATATGGTTTTTATTCCGTATCGGATTTAAAGCAAGAGTTAATTCTGGAAAGCCTGTATTTTCTCCACAGTTAAAGCACAACTTGCTGAAAAGAAAACAATGCAAACAAAGTAGAAAAATATCATAATAGTATAACTATAGAAAGCTGAATCATCAACAGCCTTCTCATATTTGACTGTGATTTTTCAAAGTGTTAAGTTTCTCTATTAAAAAGACATGGAGATCTAGTTTTACAGCATATTTGAAACACACAGAAAAATGTTACATGCTGGGCAATGAAATTGAATTTTTTTTATTCTTGAAAGAGACCTATCCATTTCATTCAGTTCTGCCATGTTTTTAAGTAAAAAAACAATAGGAATCTACAAAAATATTTTGGTAAAATTCGTGAATATCTGCAGGGGTTCTGGAACTAAAAGCAATATTTCTTCCAACCTTCATATGAATAACTCATCTGCTAGCCCTATTCTTATTTAGCTCAAATGAAATAATAAGGAGACACAGAAAATAGTTTCTCTGCTCATACAATACTTCTTGCTTGTTATAGGTCCATTAATACAAGCCAGACACTTTTTGTGTTAAAGATTGAAGTGATAGAGCAGCTATGAGTGCTTGTGGCTAAATATTTACAACAGGCATTCTTTGTGTTGGAGAAGTTATGGTGTCATTACAAGTCGCCACATCCTGAAGAGTACGTTTCAGCAAGGCAGGTGAGCCATAGGAAGGCAGAGGCAGGGATAAGCAAACCAAAGCAGAACAGTGATTTTAACCCTGGGATGGCCCCCAGGAATACTGCCAGATATCATCAGTTGAGTATAGCTGGTAAGGTAGTTTTCCCAAACCCACAAAGATCAACAAACATGTCTCACGTACTGCAGCTGGGTATTTTTTAGTAAAAAAAAAAAAAAAAATTAAGGGCAATGCTACTTTTTTACAAGCCAGATATTAAACAGTCTGTGTAGAAGCTTCACTGCTGACTTCAACAGAAATGTGGCAGTACAACAGACAAGACCTTAGTCTGCCTTTTGCAAACTGTGTCTTTCAGGTCTGGAGAAGATAGAAATTGCAGGGTTTAGTGTTGCATCTTGTTTACTCAAAATAAAAGCTGGCTTTACCAACATTTCAGTTTAAAACATATGTTATCCTGGGGGAAAAAAAAAAACAAAAAAAAACCACACCTGAAGTTGATCCAACTGCACTTGCTAAAGCAACCTTGTATATGCTATATATTTATATTTTTAGTATTAGTTTTCCTCTTTTCCAGATTTCTATGAATTAGCCTTCTGCCTTATTCTGTCTGCTTCACATAACTCAGCTGAGACATTTCTTGAAGAAACCTCACAATTAGCATAACTTACAACGGATGGGATCAAGCTTTACAGCTATTAGGATGATACATTTGGGTAACATGATGTTATGAAAATAGCACTACACCTAGGGTAAGCTATGAAATAGAAAGCCAAAGGCTAAGTGCCCTTCAGTATGGTTACAGAAATTATATTATGCTTTTGTCAAGATGTTTTAGGTTGGTTTATTGGATGAAAAAAATTTAAGAGTGGTTAACCCTTACCACTTCAGCTCCAGCAACCTCAAATAAAGAATGTAGTGCAACCTTAAAAAAAAAGTAACTATTTTCTGTGGTTTCTCAAACTTCCATTCTCTAGAAAAACTAATATTAACATGCCATCATCCATAGAGACCACATCATGCTGTGCTAGGTTTGTTTTCGTCACATCACACCTCAGCCTGTAAACCACCTTTAAGAGCAGCCTTGTTAATTCATTTTCAGCAGGTCAGCTAGGGCCAGACCAGGATTTGGCTTTTGCTTCTGAAAATTATATGTGAACATAATGCCATACAAATAATGAAAAACTTAAATGTTCACCGTTTGCTGGAATATCCCCAGGTCAACCAAACTCTTGCTGCTTTGTGATTAGTGGTCTATTAATGTGCACTGTGGCTATATCATCTTGCTTTCCCATGGTGACATTATAAGCCTATTAAATGACTAAAGATATACATAAACGTTGGGGGTGGAGGAGGAAAGCATTAAAACATAGAGTGGAATCAACTCCTTTTATTTTTGCTTTTTGCTGCTGTTTTTAACAGTGCCTTTTTAGCTCTAAGTGTAGCTCATGTCCCTCATCCTTCAGCAACTTCTCTGAGCAGCCATAGCAAGCATCCATGGCAGCATAAGACACTTCAAGCCTCTCTAAGAACACACCTGTTGGTCCAGCTACACTTCTGACCAGACAACCACTTCTTCCAATGAGGAACTGATGGCAAGCAGAAAAGGAGGTCTTTGCATGAAACCTCTTCCCTTTCCATGCAATATCACATGGATCTCCTGGATACGTGGGAAATGTTGGATTACACAGAATGGTAGGAGTTGGAAGGGACCTTCAGACATCATCTAGTCCAAACTCCAGGCTAAAGCAGGTTGGACAGGAACTCGTCCAGGGGGTTTTAGAATATCTCCAGAGAAGGAGACTCCACAGCCTCTCTGGGCAGCTTGTTCCAGTGCTTTGACAGCCTCAAAGTGAAGAAGTTTGTCCTCATGTCGTGACGGAATTTCCTGTGTACTAGTTTGTGCCTGTTGACCCTTGTCTTGTCACTGGGCAACACTGAAAAGAATCTGACCCAATCCTATTGACATCCACCCTTTAGATATTCACAAGCATTGGCGAGATCCCCTCTCAGAATTCTCCAGGCTAAACAGACCCATCTCACCCATCTCTCTCAACCTTTCTTCATAAGAGAAGTGCTCTATTCCCTTGATCATCTTCATACCCTCCATTGAGCTCTCTCCAGTACTTCCCTATCTTTCTTGATCTGGAGAGCCCAGAACTGGAAATAGTACTGCAGATGTGCCCTCACTAGGGCAGAGTAAAGGGGAGGACAACCTCCCTCAACCTTCTGGCCACACTCTTTTTAATGCACCCCAGGATACCATTGGCCTTCATCATCACAGGGCACTTTGCTGGCTCATGGTCAACTGATTGGACTCCAGGACTCCTAGGTCCCTCTCTGCAGAGCCACTTTCCAACAGGTCAACTCTCAACCTGTACCAGTGCATGAGGTTATTCCTCCCAAGGTGCAGGATTCTACACTTGCTCTTGTTAAACTTCATTAGGTTCCTCCCTACCCAATTCTCCAGCCCATCAAGGTCTCACTATATGGCAGCACAGCTTTCTGGTGTATCAGCCACTTCTCCCAGTCTTGTGCAATCTGTAAACTTGCTGAGAGTACACTCTGTCCCTTCATCCAGGTTGTTCATTAATATGTTGAACAAGACTGGGACCAGCACTGACCCCTGGGGAACACCACTAGTCACAGGCCTCCAACTAGACTCTGCACCCCAATCACCTCTCCTGTTCTACATGACCTTTCCAAAATGGAGAGTGGCTTCACAATAACATCTGCCAGCTCCCTCAGGACTTGTGCGTGCATCCCATCACAGTCCATAGATTTGTGGATGTCATTCACCTAAATGTTCTTTAAACTGATTCTCCTCAATCAAGAGAAAGTCTTCCTTTCTCCAGGCTCTCTCTCTTGCCTCCAGGGTCTAGGATTCCTGAGATCCAGCCTTAGCAGTTAAAACTGAATCAAAGAAGGCATTCAGCAACTCTGCCTTCGGTGTCATCTATCACCAGGATAGGCAGGACACCTACTTCATTCAGCAGTAAGCCCACATTTTCCCTGGTCTTCCTTTTGCTACTGATGTACTTGAAGAAGCCCTTCTTATTGTCCCTGACATCCCTTGCCAGGTTGCATTCCAACTGGGCCTTAGCCTTCCTCATTGCATCCCTGCATATCCTGACAACATTCTTATATTTCTCCCAGGTGGTCAATCCCTTTTGCCACATTTTGTATATTCCCTTCTTCCATTTAAGTTTTTCCCAGAAGCTCCTTGCTAGCCATGCAGATCTCCTGCCTCCTTTGCTTCATTTTTTACAGGATGCATCAATCCTGAGCTTGGAGGAAGTGGTGTTTTAATATTAACTGGCTCTCTTGCATTCCCCTTCCTTCAAGAACCTTAGCCCATGGGATTCCTCCAAGTAGGTCTTTGAAGAGGCCAAAGCTAGCTCTTCTGAAGTCCAGGGTTGCAGTTCTACTTTTGCCCTACTACTTTCACACAGGATCCTGAACTCCACCATCTCATGGTGGCTGCAGACAAGGCTACCCCCAACCTTCACATCCCCAACTAGCCATTGTTTGTTTGTCAGCACAAGGTCCAGCAGTGCACCTCTCTTCATTGGTTCCTCCACCACCCGTTTCAAAAAGTTATCATCAATGCCCTGCAGAAGCCTCCTGGACTGTGTCTGCCCGGCTGTGTTGCCTTTCCAGCAAATATCAGGGTGGTTAAAGTCCCACATGAGAACCATGGCCTGCTATCATGAGGCTCCTTCCAGCTGTCTGTAGAAGTCTCCATGAACTTCCTATTACAGGCCACCTCATCAGGAACAAATACCTACAACAGTGTCTCACATATTCACCTGACCCTTAATTCTTACCCATAAGCTCTCAACTTGTTCTTCATCCACCCCTAAGCAGAACTCCATACATACCAGCTGCTCTCTCACATGAGCAGCAACTCCACCACCCCATCAGCCTGTCTTTCCTGAAAGTATGTAGGCATCCATGACAGCCTTCCAATCACGTGAGCTAGCCAACCATGTCTAATTGAAATAAGATCATGGCCCTGCACACAGATCTCGTTCTTCCTGCTTATTCCCCATGCTGCACAAGTTGGTGTATAGACATTTCAGAGAGGTAGTTGGGCATGTAGGTTTCCTTGGAGGGGTGCAAGAGAATCCACCACAGCCATACACAACTTTAAGATGGTTGGCCTTCTGTATCTCATCTTGGGAGTCAGCTAAGGAACATTTGTTGCTGCTCTGGTTGGCCTGGCTTATTCCCCAGTTGGATACAATGGTATGAGCACTCCCATCTTGGACCCCACCTCCCAAGTCCTTCAGTTTAAAGCTCGCCTCTCTGAGTTGACCAGTGTGCTGCCAAAGATTCCCTTGCCTCTTCTAGACAGGTGTATCCTAGCCCTCTCCAACAGGCCATATTCATCAAAGAATGTCCTACTGTCATAAAAGTCAAAACCCTCACAAAGGCACCAGCCACATAGCCAGAAGATGATATGCATTACCCATCCATTTCTGGCTACTCCTTTTCATCTAACTGGTAAAATGGAGAAAAAGATATCTTGGGCCCCAATTTTTTCACTTGTATCCCCAGGGCTTTATAGTCTTTCTTAATTCTGCCCAGGTTCCAACTTGCAGTGTCATTCATGCCCACAAGAAAGAGTAACAGTGGGTAGTAGTCTGTACTCCTGACAAGTTGTGGCACCCTCTCAGCAACATCTCAGACCTTAACTCCCAGAAGACAGCACACCTTATGTGACTCCCTGTCAGGATGGCAGATGGGTGCTTCAGTGCCCTTTAACAGAGCCACCCACTACCACCACACATTATTTTTTACAGTTTCTACTTTGTGCTGCTGGTGCAGCTCCTCCTGGCAGACTTGCTCTTGAGTGTCTATAGCTGTTGAAGCTTCATATCCAGTTTTGGTTGTGATGCCAGAGGGTGGGTTACTGAGGTGGAGTCCTGGTTTTGGGGGTCACAAGGGTCAAAGGTGCCACATTCTCAGTGGTATCTGTCTCAGCTCCTCTGATTCTGTGCAACCTTTAAACCATTTCTTGCAATTCAGACACCTGACACAACAAATCAGCTGGTGCACACCATGTGTGAACACTTACCTTTCCACCAGGAGAAGGGGCTTGGCCACTCACTTCAACCTACCACCTGTATTGGAGGCTCCCTCCTTACCAGTTCCATTAGGGCAGATACATCAGACACCCCAGCACCTTTGTATGTAGGAGCGCTGGTTTCAGCCCTGAGGCGAGTTCCACCATGTCGGCAGAACCCTCGAGCCCTTCCCCAAACGCTACCACCCCCACAGACTGAGCACTGCTCTCGGCTTCGTCGCGCTTAAATCTCCCGCGGCTGCTTCCGGCACCGCCCACGGCGTCACGTCCGCCCCGCCACGGGACCTGCCGGCCGGCCTCCGGCGGGGAGCTGCCCTCCCGTGGGATTTCCTGGCTCCGGGATCCCCCGGTCCGCTTTAGTCCAGCGCCCAGCCGCGGAACTTAACCTGCTGCCGTCGCTGCGATTCCGAGCTGCACTTCCATACTCTCGTGCCATGCACTCCCCCATTCGTGTGCTCATACGCATCGTGCATCTGCCCAGCTCAGCAGCGAGGCCTGACACAAACCCTTCTTCCCGGCTGTCTGGGGCGGGCTGTGCTTGCAGCAGGATAGCTGCCGAGCGGGGTACTGCTCAGAGCTCATGGTCTGCCATAGCCTCCGCTCAGCCTGGCTGGGGTGATTAACCCACTGCACTCAGACGGGACCCCACCAGCCCTACAGGTGCATTCACAAGTACGTCAGTGGCATGGCTGCCCTAACAGAACTGAACTGCACCTGGCACAGAGCCGGTGCCCCCATTCCTCAGATGAAGGGTGCAAGTAATTACACAAGAAATCTCTGTAGTCATTGCTACAATAAATATTAGAACCACAGAATAATTCAGACTGGAAGGGACATCAGGAGGGCTATGGTCCTGATGAAAAAAAAAAAGCAGGGTCAGCTACCAGGGCTTTTTTCCAGTCACATCTTGGGAACCTCCAGGGACACCACCTCTCCAGTCAATCTGTTCCAATAGTTAACCATCCCCAGAACGAAAAAGCTTTTCCCTATGCAAAGTTACCCGTAACACCCTCCAGAAATATCTCTAACTGTTGGCCTTAGAGCAGACATCATTGAGCTTGAAGTCCTCCCTAAGAACCAGGTCTGGGATACAGATACTTCATGAGTTGTTTAAAGAAGGCTCCATCATTCCCCTCATCATGACTGGTTGGTCTGCAATGCACTACCACCTTGATGACACCCCCTCTTCTCATTCTGACCCTTAAACTCTCACCCAGCCTGTTGCTTGTTCCACAGAGGATATGCATTCCTCTGACATGTTGCTTCACATGAAGGCAAGCCCCTGGCCTAGTCTCCTCTGCCTGCCTCTCTTGAAGAGCTTGGTTCCATTCTGGCTCCTCCACCTTGACCAGTACAGTCTCTTGCCACTAAATTTCTACTTCAAATCACTTTTCCTTTTACCACTCTTGTGATTTTCTATAGGGTTTCACTATAACTCATTATGGCCTTGGGATTTCCTGCTAGAAGATAGTGCGGCAGAGGGAGGTATTATTCAGACTATGCTTCCTAGTGCCTATCCAGGAAAGCTTTTTTTGTGCCACAAGCAAAGTTCAAAGCCCCCATCCCAAGAAAGAACCCTGGTAGGGTGGCACTTGCTAAACAAACATGCATCTCAACCATTTTGTCCAGTATCCGAGCAGTAGTTTTCTGTGTCTCTACAAACACATGCTTACAAACTAAGCATGCAAATGGAAGCCAGAATATGATCACTGCTAATTTATGAAATCTGAGTTATTATAAACAATGCACATTTCCCATTAATCTCCCAGAAAATCTGTTTTGTGTTAGGAAAGCAGAGTAATTCATAGTTTCTAGGGCAGCAAGTTTATGGAAGTGAAACATAAATTGAATTCCTATAGGGTTTATCAGATATAATTTTCACAAATTATTTAGTTAAAGTCACATTTTCTTGCTTTTGCTCTCTTATTGGATGACTAAATTATGATGTATAATAAATTAACCTTTAATCACTAAAAGCTGTGTTCAGACACTATGCTACTCTGCCTGGCAAATGATAGACAGGAGAAAGACCTTTGTTCATGTCAGCTGGGACCTTCCTGTGGAAAGCTGTCTCTTCCATAGCTGTAGCATGCAATTCATTTTAGGCAAGCAAGGATTTGCCCTTAGATAGCATTGGAAATACCTAAATACAGCATTACGCTATGAATCTGCTTGAAAGGGAAACCTCAAACTCCTGATTTGGAAATCCTGGCTTCCATCTGCCTGTAAAGGCAGGCATCTTGTATCCTTTCAGGCTCTCCCTTCCATAATGTGGAAGGTATTTATTAGATTTTTCAGAATTAATCCAGCCCAGAGCTAGTTTAATAGTGTCATATTCTGCTAATTACAGCCTTAACATTTGATGTTCCTGGCTGTGAAATCTACCCAGCCTCAACATCTCCATTTGATGGAGTTTCTTGATGTTTTGGCTGCTGATGCTCAGACCCATCTGTTTGAATGGCATTATGCCCACTCATCAATTGGTTGGACCTTTTCATTACAATATCGATGTCTATCATTTATGAGTTTATGTTAGTTCTCCAACTTCCATTAGACTCAACAGCCACGTATTGCTTTATGGAAGGAAAAAGGTGCATATACTGACACAAAAAAAGAAGAAATCTGGTGTCAATAACAATGAGGATAATACAGTTGAGGGAGATGTATATTTACATTATTCTTTGTGAGCAATTTACCAGCTATATTTATCCCTTTTTCTTTATGTTTTGAAAAAAAATCATGCACAGGCAGTTTTTCCCACAGCCTATTCTTCACTGAGTCAGCAGTAAATATATAAACAACTACATAGCTTTCAAAGTTCAGCCAGTAGGTATTTGCATCTTTTTTATACCATGTATTGTTTTTAAATTTACATTCTGCTGTTTGTGTAGGCAGACTGCAAGAAGGGAATTTTTTTTAATAAATAAATAATTAATGTCTAATAATAAGTAATTTGTTACAAGACATGATCTTGAGGCAAATACATGAGAATTTAGGCCTTCAGCCAAATGTTACCTTCAGGAAAATCCCTCCTGAATAAGCATTCGAAGACAAAAAGAGGCATGAATGTAGCCAAACTACCCAGCCACTTGGGACTTTAATTCAAGTTTATGAACTTCATTAAAGACAATTTACACCATCTGTGGATCTACTCTCTGTTTTGGCAGAATTCTTTTTTCTTTATTTAAAACTAGTCCCCGTTTTTCTAAATGGAGGATCAAAATTTTCTGTCAGCATCATGTGCTATGTTAAGTGCTAACCAAATATAAGTCTTAAGACAAAATGGTGATATGGAATAAACTAATAAAAGAAAAGCAACCAGCCAGAAGTTATTATTACTGAGATTATTTTAGAAGCTCCCACACTATTTTAAGCAATGACATCATTCAAAACTTTTTAAATAGCTATTTTTCTGCCTTTTTTGTTACCTGTCAAAGTAGCAGCACCAGAAAAGGAAACTAACTCAGCTGAACAGTGTTTTTGTTGTATCACAAATTTACCAAAATTATTTCAAGCACGTTTTAAGATAGCCCCACTCAAAGTTTTTTTTAAGAAATGGAAATGCATAGATAAGGGAAGACTATATGTAAAATCATGAAATGCAGCAGGAAAAAAGACTTCTGAATAGTGGTTCAGTTCTTTCCAGGTTTGCCAACAGCAGTATGTTTGCATTTTGTTTGCTTAGTTTTTTCAAGCCTGGTATTACTCCTGATGTTCATGAAGAAATCCAGTTTAACAGCTCCCATGTCACCAAATAGGTCTGCTTAGTAACCAAGCCTCTAGTCTTATCCTTTTCCCGTTTCTTTTTGGCTTTTTTTTCCACATCAAACACATGTAACATATTTTAACCATTCAGCACTTCATTGGGAAGTTTCTTATTAAACGTGCCGTAGTACATGCTAAGGCGGTGGGGTAGAGCCCAGACACAGGCACCCAGCACCCGGGTAGCGCTTTGCCACGTGCAATGCCAGGTGCACCCAGCTCACCAGGCAGCGAGCAGGGATGGCCGTCCTCACATGGCAAAGTCACACAGGACCCGATCAATGTGCTGTGGAGTACTTGTGATTGCAGCTTGTCAGATACTGTCAGCTGCTATCTCATGCGTGCGTGTGTCATGAGTAATGAACACACTCGTTTTGTTCTTTCTCCCCCCGTGCAGACACGGGGAGGATGCAGGCTATTGTTTGCTGTTCCTCCCTAGGAGCTATGTCAACATACACTGAAACTATTTCATGAGTGGTTATAGAGTGATTTTCAGGCTGTGGAACTGGGGAATTCTTTGGCCAAGGGTATATTTTGTGGACTAGAGCCAAGGAATTATCATTTCCCCAGTCAGAAATTCGGTCTTGAGCTGCCACAGAATTCTAGAAATGCTGGTTTTGGGGAACAGACTGTCTCAAAGTGATGACACTGTCTTCTCTGGAAAGTCCCCTCTGTGCTGAGATACTACTGAAGAAGGAACGCTAATTTCTTGCTTACACTTAATCAGACTTGTTGACATTTAGAAGGAAAAAAAAGGCAGGCCTGCATACATTAACAGTGTAGAAAAGAAAGATACAGATTACATGGACTCTCTATAGAAGCAAATCTTGCATAAAATTCTTGTCATTTGATTAATATCTCAAATCAAAAATCTTACCACATTGCAATCTGGGAATCAAGCCAGCTTAGAAACTAAAACATATATTTTCAGTATAACTGTGTTCATAATGACAGGACCACATGGTCACAGCTTCAAATTAAATAAAATCTTTCTATTACTATCCTATTTCTAGGACACCAGGCAGTACCTTTAAAAACAAAACAAACCACATCAGCTTGTAGAAAGAAAGATGCTCTTTGAAAGAGCTGGTGATGGAGACCTGTACAGTGCTGGAAGCTGGAGTACAGTGAGGGTCCTTTGGGATTTCCCACCTGGTGGGGCAGGGAAAGTGTGACTTCCCTTCATTTTTCACTTCTGGAAACCTTGAATCACCATTTTTTTTAATGGATGCATGCTGGACTGTCCTACTGGCAAAACCAAGTCTCATCAACTAATCACAACCTGTACAACACTGGACTAATTAACATCCCACCTCTAAGTGCTCACCTGCCTACATGCTGCTAGGGCAGCCGTTACTACAGATTTCCTTTGCTGTTGCCCAAAACAAAATCTGACCTCACAAGCACACCTATTTTAGAAAACATTTCTTTACATAACAAGCCCCACGTACTTTGGCACAGATGATTGTGATCTTATTTAAGCACTGTCCTAGGAAAAGCAGAGCAGAGGAGCTGCAAATCTCTCCCCACTCTCTCCCTCCACACTTGCTTCAGCAACAGACACCTCCCCAGCAGCATCCTTTCTGGGCAGCCCAGGATGCCCCATCACATGCCAACGTTTATGCTAGGAGCTGTTCAAACACGAAGAGATACTCCTTTCTGCAAAATGCTTATCCTGCTCATAATCACAGTAAACTTAGAATTTCTTTCATGTTTCCATAGTGGTGCTTCATTCTAGCAGGAATTAGCTTAGTAATTCAGAGACCTGTATGGAGGGCAACTAGGTGCATTTGAAACACCAAAATCTTACTCAGATTTTAAACTATTCTGCAAATATAGACCTGTGTAGAGAGAAAACCTTACTTTAAAATAAACACTGCAAAATGAGAAAAAACCCGGGCATTATAGGATTTTTTGTGCTTATTTAACATTATATAAAGTATGAAAATTAATGTGGCATGTGGATAACTTGTACTCTCCAGAATGTGCTTTACAAGTCATAGATTCTATATGATGTTGCTGTTGCTATAGTAACTCTTTTTTTATGGCAGCACAGATACTCATACAAAACCTTTTGACTTCTAGTAAGAAAATTTGCATTCTCAAAATGTTTTCAAGTAAAGTTTATGACCTAAAAATAATAGATTCATTGTCTTTCCCTTCCTCCCTCTCTCTCAGATAGAAGTAAACAATTAAAATTATGCTTTCTTGATCAAAGACTTATTCTGTGATCTAAAAAGTTATTTAATCTCACAGCTACATTTTACACAATCCAGTAATTTAGAGTAAAATCCAGTGAGGCTTCCTATGTTAACTACTGTAGTAGATTTCCCTCTTTTTTCTTTTCTTTTCTCCTTTTTTTTTTTTTTTTGTTTTGTTTTGTTTAAAGGTGATTAATTACTCAAATGCAGTGTGAACCATTCACTTAATACATGGTGTGTAAGCTCAGTCCTTTTTATCTTCTCTGTTTTGAACACCCAACTGGCCAGTTTTATCCCACTGAACTAATGCAAGACACAAAAAAATCAATGGCACACACTTTGGATAAATACCTCTACACTGTACATTTGCCAAGAGAGCTTCTAAGATCAGCTCTGTAAATGTCATGATCCTTAATGCTATTGTGGTATAACTGAAGAGCGTTCCTTGAGCCCATTTGGCTAGGCTGACTAGCGCACTTTGTTTTCCCAGGAGAAGAAAGCAGAGTAGTAAACCATTTTTGCAGAATGTCATTCTCCCACAACAGTTTATGAAAGAAACATCTGTGACAAGAATCTTTAATGCTTTTCTCAAAGCCAAGCTGACAGTAAAAGAGCATTGCTAAAAGTGGCAAATCAATCCCATTCCACTCCTTCTAGAGCAGGACACCTAATTTGCTATGTATCACATGTATTTTCTTCACATGTGCTGAGAGGCTGTGACATTGATGTGGTGGCTGTCGTCCAAGCTTCTATTGAATAAACACTTTGGCCATATAGCAGGCAAGCTGGCATGTTTAGTAATGTCTGCTGTCCAGTGTGAGTTTACTTCACCTCGGGGAAAGGTTTGTTCAAATTACAGATTGCAATTTGGGGATACAAACGGTATCTTTGAAGACTACTTTGAAAACCCTAAATCATCATATAGACTGCACTCTGTAGTTCTAAGGGGATTTTTAGACTTGGCTTGCTTAGTATAGTGTGAGGTTTTTTTGTACTACCTGGAAACACAGACAGATTAGACAGGAGAAAGTAACAGCAAATATAGTTCAGCAGCTAAAAATTATTTCATTACTGGGCTTGTGCTGATTGTAGTATAAAACTAAGATGTCTTAGCTGAAACCAGCCCCACAAAGTACCTCTGCATCAGAGAGAATAATTTTTATATTTAATCACTTAAAACATCTGAAAGTTTTTACTGGCACTGGACAATGAATCAAAGCTTTGGTAAACGGTGTGCTGAGGAAATTGAGAGCTCTGCTGTGAATCTGAAGGATTTTTCTTAAGTTACTGTTATTTTTTAAAGGATGTAACACTACTGGAAGTTTTTATTATCATCAAATTAAAGTAAATCCTTAAATAAACTTCTGATGATTGTAACATTTAAATTAATCTATTTTGAACATTTTGCAGAAGAGAAAAAAATAATGTAGGAAAGGGACCATAACTTTTGGCATGGGTCATATACACTATAGCATTCCTCTTTGCTCTAAGGATGTTAAATGTAATGCCTCTCTTGTCACCCTTCCCAGCATGAGCACATGGGCCAAGCCATGTAGTTTTTCAGCACTGTCAGATCTCCCACAAAATCCCGTGGGAGTTTTGGCTGAGGCTGGATATGCAGTGTAATGAGATGGATCTAGACAGTGAATTGATAGCTCCAAGGGCCTTTCCTGGCAAAGAGATAGATATCCACAGCTCTGAAAGCTGAGTGAGATTAAAAGCTGAAATAACATGGGCTGCCGTGAAAACAGCCATGGTGCACATCAATGGTAGATGGCTTGCTCATTGCCAGGGGAACAGCAGTAAAAGTGCTGAGACAGAAACTCAGAACTCAAACTCTGCACTCAAAATAAGGGAGCCCTATGGATGGTAGCCATAGGATTTTCTTATTTACAGGCAGTTTTCTGAATTCAGGCTATGACATTGGGGTGGTTGTATGTTATACAGTAGAGAAAGTTCTCAGTTCCAGGGAAAGTCTATTTATTCCATTAGTTGCCATGGATAACATTTGTTTTTATATGTCTTTACAGCCAATGGAGTGGAATTGCATAGAGGGACTGGAATTCAGAATACTTTCCAAATAGCTGTAACTGGCATCTCCATAGTTGTTCAATTAGTGGCACTTGATGGGAGAACCAAGCTCATCTTAGTCCTCCTGAATCCCCTCATGACTTGTGAGATGAACAATGAGAACAAGCCACCTGTTCTGTCACATGCATCCCCTCCCCATTTCTCTTACCAACTGCCTTCTGGAGGGGAGGATTTCATATCTTCAGGAGGTAGGAGATTCAGTTCAGTATTCAGTTCTGCTCTCTTTTCTTTTTCTTTTTTTACCCAGAAAATAAGTCCCTCCACACAGTGAGAAATCCCCCTTTCTCCCTTGCAATTTTCAAGCTAATTTGAACTTGAAAATCCACTCATTTGACTTCAATAGGACAATTCTCCTGTAGGACATGCTTGGCTAGGCTGGATGCTCAGTGAGAAAACCACTGTCTGCAACCACCTGCTGGCTGCCGGTCCCTTTTGTGAACATTCATCTCTTTGAGGATAGGACCCTATTTCTCCATCTCTACAGCCCTGAGCACATTCTGTCCTCGTGGAAGTGTGGAGCTTACACACACTACCCAAAACAAGTGAATTTTTGGAAACATTGCAATAGATGCAGTAATAAACAGGCAAGCAAACAAATCCTCATAGATTTAACCCTGAGCCCTGAATTTGTCTAGAGTATAATATAAGCAGGTAGTTTGCACGCTGCTGGGATTTTTAAAGGAAATAAATATGGTGCAATAGATAACAAACTGCTTTTTTAACTTACTCTTTGCTTCCTGTTGTGTGACCCTGCTCCCATACAGCAGATATCCAAAACATCAAAATACAGTTTCATTTTATTTTTCAGAGTTCATTTACTTACACTTGAAGGCTTTTGTTACAAAGAACAAAGCACATGTGTCTAACAGTTTGACCCTTCCTCCATCCTTCCCTAGGGGCTGCAATTAAACTTTCATTTAAGTAGTCATTTGGTGTGTCGGATACTATGCTTAAATACTTTGAATTGCTGGTTTTCGTAAGGCCTCCAGCTGCTCTGTCTCCAGCACCCAGTAACACTTCTGATCACATTGGAAAGATTTTGCTAACATTGGGTATGCTTGGGAGGACTGATTATTTAGACAGGAGAAATGAAAATAAAAAAAAGAATCTTTTTAAGGAAAAACACTGACTGCAAAGGACAACTGGAGTGTGTATTATGTGTCTATCTAATTCTTGCCCATCATTTTCTTTCAGCCATGGGAACACATCAAAATATTGGCTTCCTGTGAATAAGGCACTTATTCATGACTTAGAACCTTGTAAATTCCATATGTGATTGTGTTAAAACGTCCTTATGTTTCCCATGCTCATACTAGATTTTTATGTGTGCCGGCACGTTCTCCCCGCCCCTCCTCCCGTACCACTGTACATGCACAGAAATGGAAAATTTGGCTTCCTGACTGCACTTGTGAAGCAGATTCTGGAAAAAAAAAAAAAAAAAAAAAAAGGCTGATTGATAGGAAAAGAAGGAAGGGGTCAGAAATTTCCTTGTTCTAACCTATACCACCTCTTGACCCCTTGTCTTTGTCATTCTTTTCCAGACTTTGGAAGAAACAATAGTCATATTTCTTCCTGAGTGATTTTGAAGTTGTTCTCCTTCCCTCACCCCGCAAGTTTGATTGGTTTTCTTCCTCTTCTCATTCATTTCCTTGAAAGTATTCACACCAGAAGAGCTTCATCCACTTGTCTGTCATTGCAAACCAGATTCCTCTGAAGGAAACTAAGCCTAAAGCCATGCTCCAGCACCAAAGTGGTACTTGAGCCACAACTAGGAGGGCTGCACCATCAGCCAGTCTTCCAGTGCACAGCTAATACATTCCTTTCAGAAAGTTTTACATCACATGTGCAGTGGAGACATTCAACCCAGAGGTCCACACTCTATTTAATTAAAAATAAATCCTGTGAACCACATGAAATGGAGTCGTGAGAAGCCTAAGCACGTATTGGTCCAGTTTACAAGATCTGTTTCTATTGCACTGAATTATATATTGCACTGTATATTACATGTAGTGTCTGCCAAGTCTGCAGCCTCCCTTTCATTTGGATCACTAAGAATCTCTGTCCTCTATGAGGTTATTTTCACAAACTGTATAGAAAGTTTGAGACTGTACGGATTCACAGTTTCTGGATGGACCTACAAGTTGCATTTCCTCAGAAATCTAGCTAAAACTCATGGTAATCGTGTTGAGATATAAATCCATGTTTGCACAGTGATATCAATAACAGTTCTCTGTAATTATGCCAAAATGTTTTTTCATTAAGACGTAGTAGTTGTCAGCTCATATGTCTCCAGCAAACATGCACTCTAGGACTAAAGTGAAACTCTGAATTTGGAATTTCCTAAACTTTTGGGGACAGGGGCAGGCATTTGAATCTTGTATGTGCATTTCATGATGGGCTTAATCAAAACTTAATCAATTCTCACCTCACAAACTTTAGAAAAGGATTTAAATCCAGTACCAGATTTGGATCTGAATGTCATGCCTGGAGGCTCATTTCTGTTATCAATTAGTAGTTGCTCTTGTGATGTATCAAAAAGCAGTAGCATATAGGCTGTTGTTTAGAGATGTACATAATGTAGCTTTAAATTTCATTGGGACACCAAACAAAACCTCTGGCCTTAGGGCTGCATGTTCAAATACTACAGTCCCATAGTGCATTACACCAGTCAACACTTCCTTTCAAATACCACCCGCATAACAATTAACCTCACTTCAACCTTGAGGTCTCTGATTAGTGATGGCCTATTGTTTAAGTTCCATTAACATAGCCCCTGTGTTGCCCTATTCTCACTCAAATGGACTAATCAAATCAGTCACCAAGGACTTAAGCTCAGAGTCCAACTTCTTTAGTAAGCAGCGATTTTCAATTTAAGTAGAATGGTGGATGTCATCAACACAGTCACAATTAGTATAGCTCTGACATGGAAAACATTCTTAATGATGCCCAATTTGTGAAATATCAAGGGCCCCAGCAACTTGCAATATGAGAATTTCTATGTATACTAGAAAAATTACAATATCAATAGGGTAGTCATTAATGCATTACCTTGTACCAGACTAGTCTCTGAAAGGACAGAACCTCAATTTGATTCTATTTAATTTCAAGAAGCAAATGCTGTTTTGAACCAGTAGAAATAAAAACGTGTTACAGCATTTTTTAAATGTTATTTTTCACTATCCACACCATATTTATTATGTAAAAAGGAAAGCATTGTTTGTTTTTCCAAATCTAGTTAAAAGTTGTTATTCTTGACATTCTTCTTACTTGGATTGCACAACTGTGTTTTCATTCGCATTAGTTCATACTTGCTGTTTCAATCATTTTTAATTAAAAATGGTCTAGTATTTTTTCTTTGGATTATTTTTAACATTGTCTTCTATTTCTGTCAAGGTAATGGATGATTCCAGCATAAACTTCTGAGAAGATACAGTGGAAATGTCACAGATAATACAAGATGAACTCCAGCAGAATTCAGGGCCAAACCTTCAAAGGGGAAATATGCATGTAATGGGAGTTACTGCCCTCTTATCGGCATAGATACCCACTGTGCACAGGCAAGAAATTCTTTTATTTTCATGCACATGCAGTTACTGCACAAACAGCATGTGCATTTTCCAACCATTCAGATCTTGCTTTCCTTTGAATATACAGCAAGAAGTCCAAGTGAGAAGATACTGACCATTGAGCAGGACGTTGAGGACACCCAGGATTTTCAAAATGGAGCCTTTGTGGCAGATAAGAATTTGCTGTGATTGTAACTGGTAATTCTTACCTAATGGAAAAGAACCTTTTTCTTTTCTTTTTCTCTTGTCATCTTGTTTTCTTGCCAAACTGCATCCACCTTTTCAGTCAAATTCTTTTCCAGACCGTGGAAGCATCATGCTCTCTCATCTCCTCAGAATATGATGAAGTTTCTAGATAATGTTCACACGTAGCTTTTCTTTTATGATCAGCTAGAACATTGTGCACAGAATAAACATTGCCAGATGCATTAAATGTTTTATTTCTCTGCTTCAGAGAACAAAATTTGGCAGAAATATTCCCTAATTTAAATCTAGCTTTTGTCTGCCTCATTGCTTTACACACCATGTAGTGAAAGAACTGGCTTCACACTGCTCCCACACCACCAGTCCATCTGACTGACAATAGATCCAATCTGCATTACATGGGAGGCCATGTGAGCAGTCCATTCTGTTCCTCCATCTCCACCGACAGCTGGAACTGGACTCCGAGTAAATGCCAAGGGAATTTGCATGATAGTCCATTTGGAGCACATATGCTATAAATTCACCATTGCTGCAAAATGGCAAGCCGTAGGCCTCATCTTACACAAAAGTTACATGAATTTAAATTAAAACCAATTTAGTCTAAACCAGAATGAACTTCTGTGTGAACAGTCATAATAGTTTAAAATCATCTCACTTCGGTTTATCCGGCACAGGTGGTGTTTCACAACACTTAACCCAATGCAAGAGAAGCAAAGACATTACCAATCTGCCTCCATCTTTAATTAAAGTAATTTTAAACCCCACCTTAACCCCTTTGCTGTCAGAACCTCTCCCAAATCAGCTGGGGCTATTCGTTTATACCCACCATTCAGAATCAGGGCCGGACTCTGTCCCTGGCTTCTTGCTTGCATTACTCGCAGTCAATCATTGCCTCCTCTTTGGAGGACTCCAGAAGTGGCATCACACATTGCTCAGCGTTGAGTAAGGTTTGATCCCTCCAGCCTGTCAGTGAACGCACTGGGGCAGTAGCTTCTGGAGTGGCAAGAGCTACACACATTCTCCAGCCATTGTTTTGGTGACGTTACCCCTGGGCACTGACCCCCTGCCTGCACTGCCTCCTGTTGCTCTTTTGTTCAAGAGGAAACTTGTCATTTAGAGGCTGATTATTAGTTTTCTTTTCTCTTTCCCCCCAAGTCCCCCTTTAACTGGATCATCATCAGTTTTAGAAGAGTTACCCCTTTCTAAAGAAAACAAAACAGAATAAACAACCTCTTCCCAGTCCCTGCCAGAGCTCCCTTCTTTTCACCAACATCCATTTTCTCCCCCACAAAATGAAAGGACAGGGAGAAAAAGACAGCTTCTTCCCTTTCCCCACAATGAAACAACAAAGAGCACAAACAAAATTAAAATTAGGCATTTAAGCTGATTTTCACCACTTAACTTTTGACATGTTTTTGCAAATTTTCTTCAAGTCCCCTCTGCAGATTCAGCCAATGAAACCCGCTGTATCAATTGGTGTTTCTAAGTCTTTTTGCATAACTTGTGTGAAATAGCCCACGTGTTGTTTGGAGTGGCAAAGGCACCTTTCTGTTAATCATGAAATTCGGAGGCTATGACAGAACAAAGTATCTGTCCCTCTGAGGAGAAATCAAGGGTGGAATGCATAATTTTTCAACTTTATGTAACTCTGAAAATATTTTGATACATCCAAACTCACTCTGAAAAAGGATCTCCAGGTGCGTGATTTATTAGAAGTTAAAGCCATTGCCCAAAAGTTCTGTTCTATTTTATGCCCACGTAGCGTCGGTTCAACTTCATTGTCTTGCTTTGAGAAGTAATTGTTTTTCTCCCCAGAAATATATTTTTCTTCCAGTAAGTCTGCATCATATTCATCATCTGGAATGTATTGGGAGCGCTGCACTGGACTAAGCTTGCAGCTGCTCCCAATCATAACCAAAGTGCTCAGGGCAGACCTGCAAAGCATTCAGCAGGCGAGGGTGGGACTGCCTGCCCCGGCACCACTCCTTCCCACAGTCGCACCCGCGCACCGGAGACTTCGCCACTCTCCATTTCCAGGTGTAATTCAAAATGGCATTTTTGATCCACAAAGCCATTCATGGTTTAAGAGCTTTTATTTCTTCAAGTCTGCTTCTCTGTTTCAACATCATGTTTCACCTGGCAGCCAAGATTGGCTGCAGTTGCATGAGAGGAATAGCAATGTTAACTCTGTAAAATACATGAGAGTTTGCAGAATGACAGGCCATTCTCAGTGGATATATGGCATAGGAGCAATAGAAAGATGGGGAGAGTCTCATTTTATAGAGGAGAAAGGAAAGAAGGACTTAGTTTCATTTGAAAAAATTAATAGCCATTTTTTGTTAAAATGTCAAGAAATACAACCACTCCCCTGCAAATATTCTGCAGCCTGATAGACTTGCTACAATTGTGTATATGATTTGTACCCATGGTTATATTGTCAGTTACACCAGTAGTAATATATTGTCTTTTGGAAACTGTTAGGTGCTTTTACTTGAATTTGGAAAATCTAGAAGAAAAAAAAATCACATATACATGAAAATTATGCAATGTTATCACCATAGTAAGTCATGTAAATGGAACATTGACTATTGGAAGCAGAAAAGTAAAATCTCATTTAATAAAGGATTGAGTTTAATACAACAAAAAGAAAGCAAACAGTATGTGCTAGGCAGTTGGGTGCACATTTCTTCACTGAGACCTATTTCCTAAGTCCAGAAGAAACCTTCTGCTTTGGTCTATGCAGATGACATGAGATGGGTGTATGTGCTAATGGTTTTGCAATCATCCAGCTTCCTTTGGGATTTATTCCTGGTTTTATAGACTACCTGACTGACACAAGATACAGAAGTTGTTATAGTACACTCAAGAGAGTGTAATCAAAAACCCTTTTGCATTTCCAAGGAGCACCCAGGTCTTTCCACACGCCCTAGTTCCCTTTCCCCCTTCCCACACAACCATCTTGAGGTCTCTCACCTTTCTTTGCTGATGTGGCAGCTAGCCAAGGATCTAAACTAGTAGAAAACTATTTTTCTCCAACTTTACCTAATTAACCATATTGAGCTTAATTTAACAAGCTGAGTTATAATACATACAATATTGTCAATGGTTGTAATTTTACTGCAGGTTGAGCAATATTCTGTAGTTTCCCTAAAGGTGAAATGTCTTCATCACTTCATCTTCTTAACATAAAAGGAAATGTTTAACCCTTATGCATGTGAGGAAAAGGTCGAGTAGAGGGCTTAAGAGCATTTCAGAAAGAGAAGATAAATGGAAAATTAGTAGCTTTCTCTGATTTTTTTTAAACAAAACCCCTTTTACAATAACATTTTAAGCTCAATATGGTGGCAACAATCTGCCATATAACTTCTGTTTGGTACATGTTTGGAACTGACCAAACCGCCCACAGCCCTGTGTAGGCTACAGTTCTACCTCCTATGCTGCGTAATAAGCTGTCCCCATTGCAATAGTTTCAGCTGCATTAAGCCAGCTCAATAAAGATAACTGAATTGAAGTAAACACCATTTTTCCTCGCTTAGGCGAGACTTGAGTGGAAAGGGATAGCAAACCCTCAGCACTACATACAGCAAGAGGATAGGAAACCGTCTGCTCCACTGCTGCCAGCTTTTCTGAGCCTAGGGACCTGAGAGATGCCCCAGGCTCCTCAGCAGCAGTTGCTAAGGAAACATTTTAGGGAACCTTTTTCATAAATTCATAGTAATCTCCATTTCTCAAATGTCAAGGCTAATGACTCACCCTTTGATTGCAAATGGGATTTACTACCACAGAATTGCTGGCAGCCTTCAAAGCTAAATTGTATTTGTCAGCATTTGAAGACTTTTAGTACGTTGGTTACCACTGCTCCCCTTGAGTGAGCAGAAAATGTAGATACATGAATATCTGGCAGAATTCCCTCAGAAATACTTCAATCCTTTCCTAAATTTCCACTTAGGAAAGAAGACAGGGATCAGTGTCTGCAAGGCTCCTGCAGCAGGGAATCCCTGCAGTGGAGCCAGTGCCTTCAGGGGTTTCTGTCTGGAGGTGCCACCAGGTGCTCCTGGGGAGCATGCACCCCAACAGCGGGCAGCAAGGACCAGCCTAAAGCTGTCTCTGGGGATGAGCAGTGGAGAAATACACCCTGTCTTTCCCACCAGAGGTCAGTTCTGCTTGAAGACAGCTGGATATGACCATGGATTTTGTGCAAGTCACACATGAAGCAGTGTCCTCAGTATTCCTGATTAATTGCCATGCAAGCCTAATAGAGCAGTTTTACCCCTCACACCTTTGGGATATCACCTGAAACCAGACCAAGAACCTGATACTCCATTACTTTGTGCCTTCACAATCCCTTTTCTGCCAAATGCCAAGTTTGCAAATGCACCCCGAGACTTCCTTCTTCAAAGCATTTGACAAGGTATCAACAAACCCAGACTTCAAGGACGATATCTATTGCTTTGAAGGCAATACATATTTAGAACAAGATTCTCTCTCAAGTAATACAGACCTCACTGCAGATGGATCTATTTCCAAGTTAAAAGCTTATAGGCCAGAACACAATTTAGAGAGTGGATACTTTAACACCTAGTGCTTTAAAAATACATAAAAGGACCTCAAAGAAATACAGACCAACCAGCAAAGTATAAAAGTTACAAATATCATGTACTTTAAATGGAATCATATTGTAAATCACGGTGACTCATGGAAATCCTTTCTTCCTGGAATTGCCAGTCACTGGTATGTGGAGGATACCACTGATGAGACCAAAAACTGTTGTCTGTCGCATTGCATTGTTGGGTGATGTTCCAAAAGACAAAAGCAGTATGCACCTATTCAGGCATAGGTACTTAAAACATGTAGAAATGCCTGCGGAAGAACACTTATACGTTATTTTGAAGTGTTTCCTGGTCACTTTGAACACTATTTTCAAAAAAAGGCAGATGGAGAAAACACTCATCCAACTTTTGCTTCCTCTGTCTAAGGAAAATGTATCCCTCAACTGCCTAGAGACAATTTTGCTTTCCTGTTGTGTCTGGCTACAGGATTTCACAGTGTAGATTTGCTCATTTTTCAGCTGCTGTATTCAGCCAAATTGCCAGGATACACATGTCCCATCCCAGGCCCAGGTGCTGGCAGAAGACTCCACTTTAGAATTCTTTTTGGCTAGAATACAAAAAGAGGAATCACTGTCTCTGAGATTCTAACACTGGTATTTCTACGGGCATTTTTCTTTCTCCATTGATTGACTTGTAATTCTACACTCTTTCGTAGAATTTTGCTTTTACTGATGCTATGAAATGAAGTATTGCAAGTGTAGATGTAGTTTTAGGCGGTTCCCCCTTCCTTAGTTTCCATCCGGACCTATCTAAAATAATAGTCAAGAAATACACTTGGCTCAGAAAATAAGTCTCCAAAACGTGACTGAAAACATGTGGCCCCAAAATGTAGATGAAAAATGAACAAACATCTGCATTATCATACTGTTTACCCAATGCTGAAATCAAAGGCCAGTCTATGCGGCATTTCCTCTTTCTGTAAGCAAAAATTTGGTTAGTTATTACACAATTTAGCAAAAACCTGACAGCATGTTATTTTAGTTACATTGTTTTGTCTTATTCACCTACATCATACTCTGACAAAAAAAAATCCTAATCTGGTTAAGAGGATCTGACTTCTCTTAGTTTTAGATTCACCAATACCTTCTGCACCTGTGTGTCTTATTTTGTGTGAAGTAAACTGCCATGAGTTAAGTACCATGTACCACAGAATCTCTAAAACATGCAGGCTGATCCTTTGCTTGTAAATATCGAGATGGTAGCTGGACGCTTAGAAACAATTGCATACTTGCATGGGGGCAGAGTACATGCGATTGTGATTTGACCTTTTAAAAGAATAGGGGGTTTGGTTCTATTAGAAAATAGAGTTACTGTCCCTGGGAGGTTATGACCATATAGTTTTATTCCCATATAGTAGACCTGAAATCCTGAGAACTTCGAAGCATTCTGTAGTTCAAACAAAGTTTTATTGTTTCCTGAAATGCAACAACCATTAGAAAATCATCTACGTAGATTAACACTTTGCCATCTTGCTTCTTAGGGAACTAACAACTTGACCTATCAGCAAAGTAGATATTCCTAGTGCTCTCTGTTCAGTTGAAGTAGAGAATTTCCTCTGATTTTGGCAAACAATATGCTGAGAGAAATGTTGCTTAACTCACTACATAGCCATAAATCTGCTTTGTAAATCTTGCACTTTTTGGGAAGCTTATTGCTAAAAGTTTTGCTTCAGAAGCACATTTAAGGAGGTTAGATTTAATAAGGTTAAAAACCACCTGAGCATTTTGAGACTACAAAGAAATAATATATCTGTAGTGTCCCTTGCGATAGATTAGAGAGAGGACTTGGTTGCAGTAATGAATATAAATGGGATTCTTTATTAAAGCCACTGGACACAGGCAGGACTGTAGCTCTGCTCTCCAGCTCCCAGGCTCACTGCACACAACCTATGCTTTCTAATAGCACCACGCAGGTCTGCCCTAAATCCTGGCCTAGAGTCAGCAGTCTTGGAAGGGATTGACAACCTCCATGAATCCTAGCTGTTTAAATTGTTCGGCAGTGGGAACAACTTCCAGAGCATTGCCTGCCAAGGCTTGCACACTCCCTACATTTGTATGCACGTGAATTAAACAATGAAAAGACTGGAGATTCTGCAACTGGGAATAGAAACATCCTCTGCGTAAAAATCTTTCTTTTCCTTGCAAGTTTGAGGATAAAAAGAGACCTGGGACTTTGAAGCCTAGATATTTAATTTTTTTAATGCCATTTTAATTACAAAACTAACTTGAACAATAAATGTAAATAAACAGTGGAGAGAGGCAGTCACCTCTCTGTATGCCATAGCCAGCACTATAGTTGTACTCCAGGTGCTTTCTTTTTTCATGGAGGCTGGACAAGGGAGTTGATGAACATTTATCATCTTTGTAGTGAGTGCAAAGCAGGCTCAAGGCACAGACAAAGCAGATAATGTCTTATCATCTGCTCTGCTTTGGCCAGGGGAGGAAGAAACTGGCTCCTGCACCCTGAAAACCCCATTCCTATGGATGCAAACCTTTGCTCTTTCTCTTACTACCAGGACAAGATGGGTCAAGGACGGAGCAGAAATGCCAACCCCTCGCAGCCTGGTTGCCCTCATCCTCCCAGCCCAAGGTGCACAGGGATGCATGCAGGGACTGCAGTGCAGAGCAGGGACAGACCCATGATAGAAGGAGTGTAGTGGAGGAGGATATTGGTGGGATCAGGAAAGGGATGGGCTGAGGGTAGATGGCTGGGGGGCGGATAGCCTTTCTCCCCATAGCCCCCCTCTTCAAACCTCACTGGTTCCTCCTGACCTTCCTGTTCCCTCTCTGCAGCCCCCAATCTGCTGTAAAGCTGCCTTCTGCCTCCACTGTCTGCCAGCCAGCCTGCCCCAGCCCCAAGCACCCACCCTCACGTCAGGCAGCGGTGGTGGGTGCTCCTGCTCTGGTTTCCCACACACAGCCTACACTCCCAACACCCTCAGGGCCTTGGCCACTGTTAGAACTTCACACTTGAAGCTGTGACTCCCTTTTGAAATGTGTTCCTGGTGCTGTTATGAGACCCTGCCATTAAGGATGCTTTTAACCAAGGAGCAGCAAACGCGGTGCCTTTTCTTCGTTTTCCCGAGGAACGAGGGAGAACACTTTCCCTGCTCACTCGTAAATTCAGATGAGCCACCTGGGGCCTGGCCTGAGGGACATCTGCCAAAAACTCTGAGATCCCTCCACAGAAAATAGACCGCTAATGTCAACCACGTCCAGGTCTGCTTCGGGAACTTCTCTGAAAAAGGCTGCAGCAGATTTTTAGGCTGTGACACAATTCCTTTCAAAGGAATTATGCCCTCCCTTCTGCACACACACAAAGACAACCACACACCTTCCTGGGACAAATCTCCAGAGACCTGCACAGCAGGAGACTTATCTGAATAAGCAGGAGAGTGCAGTGTAGGTGTGGGATCTCAGGATATCAAGAGGTGAAAGGGTGACACTGCTTTCTGATTTGGAGAGCTAACTTGAGGAAAGCCTGTGATCACATCAGTGGGCCACATGTACCAAGTGAGTGTTGCACATGTTAATATATTAAACATATGTGGTTCTTATTTCCTATGTTAAAGGAATACAGTTTGCAAGCATCAGGGTGCATCATTATTTCAAATGCATAGTAAATGCCGATTAAGATTCCTATGGTCACATAACCATGGGTACCTGCGACGTTCAACTTTGATTTTCAAATGTTACCTTTAAACTGTTTGCCTTGCAACATTGGTGTGGAACCTGGGTTAATTTTAAAGGCTCATGGAAGTGACCAGGGCAACAGGAACAATAACAGCATCCTTTTAGGAAAGTACAGGAAATCTTTTCAGCCAGATGTAGAGCAGCACTGGGGCCACCATGAAAGTCTCACTGTTAAAGAAACCTCACAACAGCTTCTAGGCAAAAGCCAAAGGGGATCATCACGTCTTCCAACACTTCGTCTTGCATTAGAAGTAATTCTTGCTCAAGGAAGAAAAAAGAGCCAATAAAATGTTCAAACTTCATTCCTTTATTGGCTTTTTGTTGCCTTATGTTATTAATAAGAATTTACAACCTTATTTACAGTGTAAGGCTTTAGCATGGACTATGCCTGTATATAATTTGGATTTTAAAAATCCTTGAGACATCATGAATTTAACAAAATCCTTTAAGAATTAACAGAGTTTTGTCTGGGGTCAGATCTTTTAAAAAAAGGTCTCTAAACTGGACCTCCATATTTTTGTGTGAGAGGAAGTAGGATCTCCTGGGCACCTTATGATTGGGGAATTTGGATATGAAAATGTGGGATTTGCATGTTGGAAATGTTGCTCATGACAGGGTGCAGGTGCAGAGCAAAGGGCCAGCTTCAGCTTGCAGCGACTTTGAAACAGACTTCCTGATCCAGAGGCTCTGTGAACACACTTTGAAATGCCAGTTTTGGGGGTGGTGGTGTGTGCTGTAGGGGTGCTTTAGGGGGTTAATGTCACAAAATAGTGATATAATCACTTTCTGACAGACAGATGAAGACTATGGTCTCTGAAGCAGTGAGTGTGCTGGAAGACATTCAGCAGCCTGCTCTTAACTGAAGAGTGTTGACTATTTGTAGGGTTATCCTAACAAATAAAAAAAAAAAAAAAAGCCAACTAGCAGCCAAAACCTGAGGCTCCTAAATTAGAGAATACACATAAAAATGTTGGCCAGAGGCTTCTGATTTGTATTTTCCCATCTTCCCCTCCCTTTCTCTTTTTGCTCTCCAATACTAGAGCTGTACTGAGTTGGAAATGTATGTTACATGTAAGATGCAGTCTTACTGTTGCATCTTTATTCAACATCAACTTCCAGATGGGAACTATTTTTCATGGTTCATAAAGCCAAATCCAGCTGCTACATTTGAACCTACATAAGGAATCCACATTTTATTGCCTTAGCAGTGCATATAAAACAATTGCTGTTGTTTCTTTAGTACTGGTGCACCTCACATTTCTCAATACATTTTAGATATTTAAATTTTTAAAACTGTATTTTATAGTGGCTCATTTAGGTGTGCACTGTAACAAGATCCTGCTTTTACAACATTTTCCAGATATCTAACATAACTGAAAGAAAAACGATCTTGGACAAATGGTATTCAATATAGCAGCCATATATTCAGTTACTTACTAAGAGTGTTCAGACAATTTCCTATGTAAACCACAATGATATTAAATACTTCTGGAATCTCAGCTTTATTAAGAGACAGGAAGTGCAAACTCAGGAGCCTTTCCCCTCCCCCTCAACTAATCTGACTCTTTGATAGTCATGTGTTAGGAATAACCATGGAGTTTCTCCTAACGAAAAATATTCCCACAGCTAAGACAAAATTAACCCTTGCAAAACCTCAAAAGACAGAGTGGAGTCCATGTGTCTGCAGAGAAAGAAAAAACAACATCATTAGGAGGAAGTTTGTACCAGCAGCAGGTCTACACAACACTGCCAGCTATTTTGTGCAGGCATAATTCATTTGCATTTTAGATGGTATTGTCAGAGCAACTACAGCGCATCCATTGCGGAGGAGAATTATCCAGCCTGGCAAAATTAGCCATCTTTGTGCCTCGCTCGCTCGCCATAGAGGGGAAGCGCCTGCAGTCGCCCAGTCATGTGTGCTGGGGGTTTTTCTCCTCTGCTCCCAACTAGCAGATGTCAGGCTGTTTGCTAGAAAGCACACAAATCCCCACAAAAAGCACCGAGGTGGGACAGAGAGAGTTAATGCACGAGTATGACAGGGAAGCAAGTTTGCTGTGAATTGGGAAGCACAAACTATAGTAATCCCCACCCTGCTGAGTGGCTTCCCCAGAGGTCTGATACAGTGCCAAAGCCTCTTACGCATACTGAGACAAAGCTTATTTCAAGCCGAATTCAGCTCCTGAAGCCACCATACTGCTTCCTGACAGCCTCCAATTGCACTGCCTCTGTATTTGTGTTTCCTGCTGTTTATATTTACTTGTTCCCAGAGCCACAACAGCTACAAAAACAAATAGTTGCTATTTGCAGGGCTCTGTATCAACACAGGTAAAGTGCTTCGCTTCCCTTTTAGTTTTACAAAGATTGTGCAAATAGGCTTTTAATACCTCAGAGAGATTAATTTGGTAATTATAAACCAGTTTAGGAACACATGCTAAACAATTGGTCATATAATCAGCATCCTTGTCTCAGAGTATTAGTGCGGCTGAAGCAAAAGGTTTTTAAGCTATAAGGGCTACACAAACACTCCTTCGATTATTTTGCTTTTATTTCCCCATTCCACTGAGACACGAGCTTGAAACATTACTTTTTTGTCTGTCAAGTCCCTGTGGATACTCTCTGTGTCTGTGATCCTGTCTCTTTGGCCTCTATACAGCTATTGCGATGGTGTCTGATTTGGGTAATGGAGATCTTGTTTGATATACTTATTTAAAGGATCGGCTTAAGGAAGCCTAAGAGCCATCAATTCTCTTAATTAACTGCAGAGAAATGATTAATGCTATAAATATGGAATTGATCAGGAAAAAATTATAGTACATAGGATTTAATATGAGTTGTTCAACCAATATTTAAGACATTAAATATGACAAATCTGGTCCTGGGTAAAGGGTTCGTAACTACCCAAGTGATTTATGCGCCTCAGAAAATTCCCACCACAAGACACCAGGGCTGTTGGAATGCTAACTGGAGCTGGGCAGTGCTTTTCAGGTAGAAAAAGTTGCTTTTTCAAAATAAAAAACTCCTCAAGGAATAGGTCCATTTCAGCAGCGCTGAACTCTCTAAACCAAAGAGCAGAAAGGTTTCAAAGCATTTTATTCTGGTCGTGTCTGAAAAGAACATTTTCATTTCAAAACAGTTCCATTTAAAATTCATTTTGTTTCATGCACGTTGATGTTATCTTAAATAATGCAGAAGTTTAATTTACAAGGAAATTTAGAAAAATACAAATTATTTTGATGTAGGCCAGAAGATGGGCCTCCAAGCCTTCCCTTTCAGAAGCACCCATGCCAAATGTTCCCTTCTGCTGAAAGAACAGCAAAGAATAATATCGGGCAGGGGGCAAGTAAGTCTGTTGCCATCCTACCAATTCTCCTCTCTTGAAAACTGAACTCCAGTGGCAGTGTGGTCCAGAAAATCTCCCAAACCTCAGGCATGCTGCTGCTATTGCCTTTGTACCTCCTAAAATACCTATCTGCTTTTTATTTCTTGACAGTCTATCAAAATGCAACATGGGCATAAACAGAGAGCAGCTAACCTGCACAGCCAGCTTTTGTGCTCCCGCATGTCACCTTAAACATCTGAATAGCTTCATGGTGTGGCAGCAAGAGGTGGCTGCCCTCCCTGATGTACTGCAGTGACTTTGGCATTGTAGAAAAATACTTTGCTTTTTCTGTGATGGCTGGCATAGCCCACAGGGGCTGTGAGAGATGGGGAGGAGGGCAGGCAGAGAGAGGGGACAGGCTGACATGCCAGGGCACAGCCCCAGATTAAATACTGCTGGTAGATGTTGTTGGAGTTATCTCCCCATCCTTCAATGTCTGTCACACCACGGATTGAATTAAAAACTGAGGCAACAAATCCAGTGACATGGTAATGCTACTGATTTTTATAGACATCTAGAAACCAGTACTTAGAGCTCAAGCATGCAGCATCAGAAAAGACAGCATTTTTTTTCATTTTTTGCTTTTTATAACAACTAGACTCACAAATCCCCTTCCCCCAGTCCCTGAGGACAAGAGTTATGGAAATAATGTCTCTTGAGACCATTTCCCAAGAACTCTGTGCTTTGGTCCACAAGAAATGCAATGCTGGAACCACCCACATCTGACGAGCAAGACATCCTGGAGCACAGTTTTTGGAGGACATGTTGTAGAGACAGAAATGTCACAACATTTATATACATGGATCTGCACAGCGAGGGCTAACCTCTGTCCCAAGGGAAGCTGCCTGAACTTTGCCCAGTCTTGGCTCTGCATTCACTTTTCCCTCAGGATTACTCACCACCTGAAATGGGGTGGGAAGGTATGTCAGAGATCAGCCGCACATAGTTCTGTGGCTCTCAGAGTCCATCCACAACCGGCTCACCCACTGCTGCAACCTCAGCACAGGCAGCACATGCAGGGGAGGGGGTCACCAGGTAAGACCACCGCTTGCCTGCCTCTGGGATGGAGACACAACAGGCTGAGCCTCTGCCCAGGCTGCTATCCCTGCACACAGGGTACAGCACACAACAGGTAGAAGGGCCCATAGTGGTAACCAACAGCTTCAGAGACTAGCATGAAGTGAAAATAAGGAAATCTGAGAAATGTAACATGATAGATCTCCACAGGGCTTGGGCACAGGTGTTGGCTGGTGGCATGAGCCACAGATGGATTTGAAGGAAGGAGGAGTCAAAAAAGGGAAGTGGCTGAGCACGCAAACCACCAGCTCACCTGAGCTCCTACCTGGGGCACGTGATGACTGTAAATGCATGGCATGTTAGGGTGTACCACAAGGCAGACATTGCGGAGGGGACAGTTGTGTCATTAAACACTCCAAAGTCATCTGAACCCCACATTTAAATAGTCTGAACACAGGCACTTGAGAGCAAGGCTATCTTCAGAAAACTATAGAACTAAGACTCCCAGGGTTCACCACCATTTCAGCAGTCGAGACACTGAGCAGAAAGCCATGCATTAGGGGCTGCTCTCCAACAGTCCATCCCCATCTCTGTGACCCCCACACTGTGGGAGAGGGGACATCCGGAGAGGACAGGCAATGGCTGCAAGATGCCACAGCAGCAGTGGTACAGTGCATTTCAGTGGCCCCTGAAATCGAGGTGCTCACAATTTGATTTTTCCATTGAATCCTCGGGCTTGTTATAATTTCAGGGATGAGACCAATTTAATTTTTATAGAGATGTGTAATCCGCCATTTCAACACACTAATTGAAATAGGCTGACATGCAGCTATGTGCCCTACGAGTCTTCCAAAGCACATATCTTGGCACTTTCCACTAGAGGCTAAATGACATGACTAGGAACCATACCAGATCCTCTATGTTTACAGGGCTCTGCTTCTACATTATTATTTTGATTACCAACAAACATCCAAACAGCAGAATCCACTTGAAGAAAATAATAGAAAGCAGGGATGAAAAAGATTTTAAGAGATCAAAAATCAACTGTACCTATGCTATTTTTGACAGATGTTTATTTAACTACTTTTTAAAATCCTTCAGCAGTGGAAATGCACACATTTTCCCCATGCAATCTGATTTATTCCTTAATTATGCCTTTTTTTAATAATCGCTAACCTAATTATTTCTTGTAGTACTTTAAGTCTATATTTTCTAATCAACTCTGAGGAAAAGTGTTAAACAATTCATTTCTTCCTCTGCAGCAACTTTTTACATATTTGAAGACTGTTGTCTTCCCCTTTTTATATGCTTTGCACAGCCCCCATTCTTCCAATTTCCTTCTAGTTTGTTCTGACCACTTGGCTCAGGATTCTCTCCTTTGCTCCACATGCTTTTGGAAAACAATGTCCAAAGCCTGCCCACAATGAGCATGCTAGAAGGACACATACACCTGCCTTCCAGGTTATGCTCATACAAAAAAAAATATCATCTGATACATTTGTCTTTTTCACAATACCCTTTGTTGAGTCCGTCATAACTTATCCATTTTGGACCCCATTCTGATCTCTGCAGCTGACTTTTCTTCTGTATATACAGAGAGTACTTTTTACTATTTCTCCCTGATGAATAATGTTTTTTTCCAATAATCTGATTTCCAGTTCCACCCTCCAACATACCTACAGCTTTCTGAGGCTCACATTCTTTGTGGATGTAATGAGTACAATCGGTTCTCACACCCAGGACACTAGTGACACCAATCGATGAGACCAGACTCCAGTACAGGATCCTGCTTGGTGCAGTTTTCTATTCAAACAGTGTCTCACTGATAACTGATCTCCAAGTATGGTTTTCCAAGCCTGGAAACACCCATCATATGGCAGGTTTCATCAAGACTATGTTTCTTTAGCTTTGCTTAGAAGTATATCAAGCGAGTTATGATGAGGGAGAGGTTAAACAGGGTTTGAGGTATTCATAACTACTCCTATAAGACGTTTACTTACTCTTGATGAGGCATATGTGAATAGTGAAACAGTTTCAGAAGACTTACTTAAAGACAAGTTATCCAACCATGTTACTGGACCAGCTGCTAATAATATCAGAGGGACTCCAAGCCTGTACAGATCTTTAGTCTACTGCAGACATGAAAACAAACGCAGTGAGGTGAAACAGAGATGTCATCCATGTAAAAGTTGAGGTACAGGAAACTAGAGATCATACAGCAGAACTTATTGACACTCAGATCTTGCATGGTTCCATTCCAGCTTTTCTCTTATTATTATAAATCTTGCGAATAGATACCGATCTCTTTTCTGTCAAACACAATCCTCTATGAGCTAGTGCGGAAGGATCATTATTTGAAATGAAAAACAAATACGGAAGAGATGACAAACCTTGAAAAGGGTAATTGTTCAAAGCAGTTACTCCAGCCATGCACAGAGCTACCTGTCAAAGAAACAAGGGAATGAACCTATGGAAAAAAAAAAAAGAAAACCTACACCACAAAATTTAAAAAGCAGAAGTTTGAGTTCAGATTTACTCCTCAGTATGTGAACTTGTTGCAGATATTGCGACATGAATCTTCATGTGGTTTCCATCACTGCATTCCTTCTATTTCTACCCCACCTTTCAGGGAAACCTAGGGCAGACTAAAATACAAGCCTAAGTTATTAGTAACCTTCAAGATACTTATACAGACACTTTGCATTTGATTGGAGCTTCACAACACAACTATTAAAAGCATGGAGAGATTAATAATCTTTGCTTAACACTGAGATATCTTTTTTAAAAGGAAAGTACCTGCCCATCTAAGTGGTTAACTGTGAGAGAAGGCAATAATTCCATTAGGAAAACTATAAATTACACTTCTCAGAAGGCTAATACTTGACAAAGCATTGAGCTTTAAAGAATGGAGTCAGAGATATAAACTAAAATGTATAGACTGGGAAATAAATTAAAGTTCAGTAATTAATGTGAATTATAAAATCTTGTTTTACTCAATGAGAGCAATTACCATTAAAAATTTTGATTATTCACAATTAAAATACTGGCAATCTAACAGGCCTTTAAAACATCTATTTTGGTTGCTAGTTTAATTATCTTTTCAGCTGATACAGTCATTCATTTCACAAATTAAAAAACAAGAGTTTACAGGGGGAAAAGCACAGTAGCATACTAGGAGAATTTCTTGGGTTGATCCCCAGCCAACAAGTTTCAATTCATTGCTCAAGCTGACCACTTTACAAAATTCAGATATGAGATCCCCATTTCACCTATTATCTTTCTGAGGAACCATGAACTTCACATCCATATGTTAATATGATTTCTGTAGGATCGGGCTACATTCAAGCTGAAAGCCATGCTAGCAGAATTGGTTTAAGTCATAGAAAGAGAATGAAGACAAGAATCCACCATGACTCTTTTTCAGGACATACGTTCCAGCTCCTGGTTCATTTTCTTGGTGTTCCAAGAGAAAAGACTCTTTCTCTTCAGAAAGAATCAATATCACACTTGTTCCTGTTTTCCAGCCTTTTTGTTTTTCCTTCTGTTTTGATCCACCCTTCCACTATGACCTCATTTACCGTGTCTGCTCAGAGGTACCACCACACCTTGTCTCCATTTCCTCCATATTTTTGGAATGACACATTTTTTCCCCAAAATTTATCTGATAGTAAGTGCAAGATATTATTGGTTACACCTTGTCAATTAGATATATGCTAGTACATGAAAAAGGGTCTCTATGAATTCACAGAAAATGAGAGCAAGAAAAAACTGTCTACATAATAGCTTCATGAATGGAAATAAGGGCCTTATTTTACCATAATGGTCCTTTAACCCTGCTTTCATCCATGATTTTAATTTCATTTGAGTTCTTCAATATATCTTGCATTCCTACACGTCTCTCACGCTGTCAAGAAAGCCTTCTTTGCAAAGAGAAGTACATGCCTGACACGTTCTTTCCCCCCACTGGGGATCCGCCAAAGTACATTCATTACCTTAAATTAAAAGGAAACACTCAAAAATAATGTATTCAGGGATGTGTCTGCAGCGATCCAGGGTGGCAGATCGATTTGAACCCAAATGTGCAATATATCTGTACGTGAAAGATGCTATGGTCTAGTGGAGCAAGCAGACTGCTGAAAGCATGAGGCACGTTAGGTGTCAGCCGTGCACAGAGCTCACGTTTGTGTCAACAGGAGCTACTTGTGTGGAGGGGTGCGTGGAACTTGCACCAGGACTTGCCAGCTCGCTCCTCTACCTCCCATTGCAGAGGGCGCAACAGGGGGCATGCCAGAGAGTGCAGGAAGGGGAGAGAAGGGGAAAAGGAGAAAAGGGATATTCAGACCATCTATAATAGGAGGAGTTAATAAATACCTATCTACTAGCCATAGACACTGCGTAATTTACTGAAATAAACCTTGCTCACTTTCTTGAATAAATGCAGAGCTAGATGAGTGCAAAATGCCAGTAGAAATGCCACTTCAGCATCCAGGAGATAAAGTGAAAGGTACAATAGGGTCAAAAACAGAAAGAGTGACACCAAACATTTTTAATTCCTGCAGTTTGTATTTGGCACTTAATTTCTCCTATCCCACCGTTTTAGCCAAGAGGGACTCATTCTGCAGTAGGGCATAAAGCGAGGACCAAAACACCTGGCTGTATGGGAGGGCATGCACCAGTACAACAGACACCCGGAATGAAAACAGATCTCTCTTCTGCTTTGAAAGAAATAAGGAAAGACCTTTATGAAGCTTCTAGAGAGAGAGACAAGGAGGGCAGAGCAGCTTCCCTCTCTCTCCTCTGACTGATGTCACCATTCCTGTGGCCAAAACATGTTTGTTGCTAAGCAACTATGTATATATTACACTATTCTGCTTCCATTTGGGATTTAACATATGCATTTTCACTTTCATCTCTGATGCATAGTTACATTTGTTTGCAGTGGGTGCCAGAGTGAATGGAAGCTGTCCAGTATGGGATATGCATAAGAACTGAAAGGCACACACGGTGATTTACCAATGTGCATCATTGTTTCGCAGCATAGTTCAATGGGAAACCTACTGAGTGCCATTCACCAGCGGTTGGGCCAATTTTTTCATTCAGGATTGATGCTGGTTGCTATATAGCGGCTATTGGTTCAAGAAGTGCAGCAGTTCTCAGATGTCATGAAGTAACATAGTGTGCAGATAGTCTGACTGGTAATTATTGCAGATGGATTCTTTCTACGATGATAAAAGAGGTCCGTTCTTTCATCTGGAGTTTTGCGTTTTATGCATAAATCCACTTTTTCCTACACCTCTCCCACTTACTTGGCAGGCAATGAAAAAAATCACCTTTTCCTTTTGAACTGCCTGCAGATGACCCAAATCAGTGGCACGCATCGCTCGCATTTTTCTATGAATCAAATCTAAAAAGAAATGAAAAGAGGGTAAGGAGAAAAAGAAGGCAGGATGTGAGAGTTCATTTATATTATAAACACTCTGTAACAGAAGAAAAAAAATCAGTTTTAAAAAACCACATGTCTATTACCCTGTAATGAAATTATAAGAGAACGCTATTAGTCATGTCTGTACGTTTATTCACATTGTGAGTTCAATAATTAAATTAGAAGATCTGACATGGAGTTTACTAAACAAAAAATCCACGCTATAACAAAAAAGAAAAAGAACAGGATATTGCTAGCTTCCTTTTGGGTTTAGTATTGTCTCTATTAATAAGCATTAAAGAATAAAACACTGGAGGAATTCTTGCAGTCTAGATGATTTGGGTTTTGTTATGCTTTTCAGTTTAGCTTAATTTCCCACTGGAAGCTTCTCCCTCAGTGCAGGCCTAGGATTATCATCATATAAGGGCCGGGGTTGGGGGGGGTGGGCAGGGGGAGGGAAGGAAAAAACTTAAGCTCAGTTTGCTACGGTTTTTTCCTACTTTCTCCTCTCTGGAAGCCAGGACAGGAGAGGGAGCGCAGACAGGAGGCAAGGCAACCTTTACACCAGCCACAGTTGTTACACAACTTTGAGGGAAAACTGAAGGCTTTTTTCTTTCCCCTGAAGCTCAAGAAAAATGATCTTATAAAACAGAATATTGTATGAAAGCAACTTGCTTGTGCATTCTTGTATGCATTGATTCAGGGCTATTGCAGTTGAAAGAAAGACTTCGCTCTGGGTGTGCATTGGTACTAGGAGTTAGGGTATAGTAACTCTCTCCTGTGGCCTCCTCTTCCACAGAAGACAGACGATGATCATTCAGTGTTATTTTGTGTGCTAACCCCTTTTGCTATGTGAATTTTCTGCACCCCGGGTCCATGCTGATCCACTGGCTGGAGCACTTATGGCCAACCCATGCCACGGGGGAGTGCCTGTTATGCTGCTGGAATGGAGAAAAATGGGCTGTAATGTAAGCAAGAATCAGGCCCAGCGGATAAAAAACAAAACTTGTTTTATAATAGTGATAATTTAAATACAACCAACTGCCCTACACCTTAAATCTGTCCCCAGTTAGGAAGCAGCTGTTGTTTGAAAGCTGCCTTCACACAGGAACGTACGCATTTAGCACTTTCCCACTAGTCTCAGTGCCACATACACAGCTCTTCAGGTAACAGAATTTGTGACACACGGAGGTTCACCTTGAGCAAACACTTGCACAACTTAAACTGTTATAAAGAGCCACAGAAACGCCCGGGCTTGCCCCTGCTGCTGCACGCACACACTCTCCAAAATTTGAAATTCACTGCACAGCTGAAGGACTGACAGCAGCTTCTACATTTAACTTTTGATCTCTGGGTATTTTGCCATCCTTTAAAAAAGCACTGGTTTTCTAATTCATATTCCTGTTGCATCTGAGCCTACCCAATATTAAAAGAGAGTGTGGATTAGAGAATGGTTCATGATAATACATACAACTATATTTCTGCCACAATCTAAGAGGATGATCAGGAGCCCATTTATTAAAATAAAATATATTCTTCATCTCACAGACTGTTTCCTATTCTTGAATTTCTTTAAAATGTATTACACAGGAAGCAGCTTCGGTCCATGTTATTTTTTAGCCAATTGAACAGTGTCTTAACAATTTGTTAGTATCCATAATGACACAAAAATGTCACAAGAAGAGCATCTTTGGTCAACAACTGAAGCAGATACTCTGGGGTGATTCTAAAATCAAAACCTCAAAAGCTACCATCCACGCCTAGTGAACATATCCCTCCTCTTCTCCAAATTAGCATATGACCTACCAATAAAATATTGTTATATTTAGAGCACTGGTAGAAAGTACTATTTCTTTCATTTCAGAAGTCATCCTGAAGTGTTCAGCTGAAGAAATGATTTTTCATTGTTTTTTTCCAGTTTCTACATTTGGAGAATATTATGAAAAGCTGAAGTTAACACAGATGCACACATTCCAGGGATTCATGCAAGGTCCTGCCACTGCAAGTCCAATGGAAGTGATGAACCTTTGTGGACCTTCCAGGAAGCTTGTGAATTTTGTTGCCAAGTTCTAACAGCTCTAAAATACATAAGGAAATTACATCCCATGGTATTCATACAAATTCCCATGTCAGACATAAATGACTACCTTTATCTACTGTTCAACAGAAAAACAAACTTGCACCAATCTTTCCCAAATGTAAAAGTGGTCATACCATTACAGTGCTAAATCTGGTAAAAAGTACATGAAGTATATGTATTGAGACCAGTTTGGGGGGTTTGGAAGGGTAGGAGGTGTTGCTGTTATATTGCATTTTTTTTTTTTTTTTATGTTTTATCTGCTGTTACCTTCATTTGTAATATATATTTAGATATGTATGTATCTCTAAGATAGTCACCAAAAAAAAAATCAGTGATCACATACTACTCTAATACTAGTTGTAACTCAGCAGATATGCACAATAGAAAGTTTCTTGTTGCTTCTTGTGTTTAACTTAAAAAAATTCCAACAATTCATCCTGCCTTTAGGAAAATATTCATGAAGCAAAACTGGCAATAGAAAAATAATTATTTGAAAAACATTATATGAGGTGAGTTGTTGCTTCCCTACTGGATGCCAGTTTAAATTGAGCTAATTTGTTTTACCAGTAGCTTGAGAAAACCCCAGCACAGCAGCATGACAATTATATCCAGGTGCAAGGACTTAATTCAACAAATTCTAGGTGGATCCTTCCAGTCGGCTCAGTGGGCCCCATCCTCAGCTGTGGCTAAGAACAGATGCCCTTGGAAAAAAAACTCTGTAATCATGATCCATTCAAAGCTTGAATGCTGAAGCTGAAATGTGTCCAGAAAAAAAAAAATATATATATATATATACAAGTGATATTTCTATGTCCAGAGTATCAATTGAAGCATGATTGAGAAACAGGAACATTTAAGATAAGAGATAGATCTGAGTAAACAGATTTTTTTTGTGCTACTCTTACATTAGACATGAAAACAATGGCTCATCTACAAAATATAAGAGTATGGCTCACCAGTTCTCTTGGAAGAAGAAAAGTCAAAATCATATCTAGAATTCTTAATTTGGGGAATATTTTAATAAAAAGATCAAGCTGCAGGGCTTGCTGATTTAATTGGTCTATGTATCAACATTGTAAAAGTTCAAACATCTTCAAAGGCAAGGATTCAGAGAAGAATTCAAGATAAATAAGTACCACATCAGTATAGATTGTAATACAAAAAATTTAGACCAGGGGGGAATTGATCCTCTAGAGCCAATAATTGCACAAGTATAGTAATTTTCAAGCTTCATTTTTTTATAATCTGTAGTAACATACTAATGGTCTGGTTCTGATTCAGGCAAAACTTGCATTCATTTCAAACAGAAAGATATATTTCTAACATTTTGTTTACTTATCATTTATTTCAATGGGTTAAGACTAGGAAACGATTTATGTCTAAACCAAAAGTGTCACATGCTTATTTGATAATTGCTGAAATATTCCCAGATGTGTACATGTTTTACTGATTTGTGCACAATGTACAGTTATGGTCAATTAGATTAACAGGACCAAAAAATTGAAGTTCATAAATGCATCTAAATATACACACATTGTATATGTGTATACATGCCTAAATGGATAAAGACTAGTTTTCATGCCATTTTTCAGGAACTTAGTCCTATTTTGTTAACAATGTGTTACCATCATTATAATTCATGTATTCAAATTTTTGAATAATATTTCAGAAGGTACTTTCCCTCCTACAACTTTATATTCAAGGGTTTACTAAATATATCCCAAAAATGCAGCATTTTGTGTTATTATGAATTTCAACTTTAACTAACACTAATTAGAGGTGTACCAGATGACTCTGATTAAACTAGTGGGTAGTGCTTATTCAGATTTAATGTGAGCAATCTGGACATTTTGAAAAACAGCCAAGCTGGGCTCAAATAAAAACCTGCCAAATATCCAAACTCTGAATTCAGCCAGGCATGTAAGACTGGTTCCCATGAACATTAAAAATAAAATTAAAATCAGTTGGAAGCCTTGGTTTCCTTCAAACAAGAGAACATCCTCCCCATACCCTCAAGAAATATTTTTGCCTTATGCATGCTGCCCTTTCAAAGCCACCTCTCAGCACCCAGAACAAAATGAAGAAGATGAACCAAAGATAGATAATTGTTTTTGAGAATATCAGCTCCAACATCGCTAGATACCGGTTTCTTGGTGAGGGTGGAGTAAAATAGAAAGAGGGCAGCTGCCAGTTGAAACATTTTCCAAGACTGTCATCCAGAAATCAAGAAACATGTTTTCCACTAGCTTTTAATTTAAAACACACTTTACAGAGACATATCTTATTCATCTGAACCTTTGAACATCTGATGTAAGGTGAGATTTAGGAATCAAATATAGAGGGCTGAGTTTTCTGCTGGTGTAAGATGACATAACCACTTCAGGTAATGGACTTGTGGCTGCTTATACCCACATTTGGATTTTATAGATTCCTTCCCCCTATATTTTTCACTTGCAGTGCATGTTTTCTATTTACACTGGTGTTAAGTTGGAAAAAAAAATCAGAATCTAACCCACTGTCAGGTAGTGTATCTTAACAAGAGCCCAAGTGGGGCTAACACCATCAATTTGGGTAAATCTAAGCAACATGAAAGCCTCAGGTCAAAATTCAAGTGGTAGTCATCTCTTCTTTCACACATACCTCCACAATTCATGGTTTCAAAGATGAGAACACTGAAGATGTAAGGAAAGGGCTAGTTTTACACTGTCTATTGCTGTACACTGCAAAGAATTACAGAACTCCTCCAGGTGAGATTATTTGCAAAAGATATATTCCCTTAAACCAAGATGTCTAGAGATGGGTAAGGACAGTATAGATGTTAACCCAAACTACCCTGTGCATATTAAGGTTTGCTAAAGTGAAAATATTCTTTGTAAAGCCAAGTGGTCAAATTGTTAAGAAGTTTAAGATTTCTATCTCCTATTGGGGAACAACCAAATCATGGAGTTTCAACAATACTTTTCAGCTTCTTTGAAAGAAGTCATGCTCTCAATCTAAGTTTTTAAAAAATAATACTGTACTTTTTTTATTCTCTATTTTTAAAATCAAATAAACAAAAAACCCAAAAGGTAAGGTCTTGCTTTCTTTAATCCATATACATTTTATGCTTAGATTGAATGGCAAGAACATATTAGTCTATTGGGGACTTACCACCATTAAAACCTTTTGGTTCTGTACACAAATATCAGTATAAAATTGTATAGACAGGGGCAGGGGTTTTTTTCATCTGCAGTATTTTGTTTTACAAAGTGAAATTGCCCAAAAAAAAGTTTGGGTTTGAGATTGTCAAAGACTCATGCTTACATGGTTTGAAATCTGGTTTGTAAACTCAACTGTAAGAACATTTAACAATAAACTAGTATTTCTAAAGTAGGTTTCATCAAAAATAAACATAACCTGTGTAGGTTAGGTTTTTCCCACTTGTTAGTATATCAATAGCCGGTAGAAGAAATGTTTTGGAAATAGAAAGTGAAAAATTACTAACATTAGCATATGATTAGAAAAGAACTTACTGTATGTTTTTCTGATCAACTGCTTAAACACTTTTAGCATTTTTTAACAGTACAGTTTATCAGTGCAGGTTATTTTAGCTTCCAACACTGTTCCTAACATCTATTTTAGCCTATATTTCACATGGATGATTACATCCATTATCATTATTGGTCATTGGTCATTAACTTATTTCAGGGTATGTACCTCTGTGGGCAGTAATTACTGCACAGCCTTCAAAAAAGTATCATTAACAAAATTAGAAGGCAAAATACATTCATTACTGTAAATGTTCTATGGGTTTCTCTCTGGAAAAAGCATGCCTGGAGATTAAGATCACACGTAATTTTTTTCCCTAGATAATTTCATATAATAAAATATAAGAAAGAAGAGTAAAGAACATTACAGGGCCAGGAAAGAGGATTTTTTTCTGGCACTTTGAAGTGTTGTTTTAAAAACTTGCAATAATAACCATGAATTAAAATGAAAAATATATTTCATTGAGTCCAATTTCCAATGCTTTCAGACAAAAATCCTTTTATGTCAAAGTGTTGTAAAAGCAAGAATTTTCAGACACTTGGGTGCTTGGTTTTAATTTTGTATTTGCAAATTTGAGTCCTATGTGTTTATACATGCTCCACCGCCATAGAATCCATCCATGTGTAATTTTATCTCTAACAAGTGATAGTGGACTGAAGGGTTAAACATTATAAGCCTTCCTAGCATGTTTTCTATAGGTAGAGGTCTTTGTATGCCCCGTAAATACATGGTTTTCAGCAGTGAAAATCCTGTTTGCCTGAACACAGTAAAAACAGTTTCCAGACCAAATTCCCAGTGAACACTATGATTCAATGCAAAACATCATTTGTATCTGCTATGTGAAGCTTTGCTGTCACGTAGCTTGAAGTTCAGACCTGACTGTTTTCAGAAGATTCAGAACAGGTTTTGCAAAAAAATCTGGGCTCATTACACTTCTTGACTCATTAGTCTTAAATGCAAGACCTTTTAGACAATTATTACAGAAAGACAGGGAACATATTTTTCTTGTTTTCCCAAGATTCTATTATGTCTATGCTTCAGTTTCTCCTGGAGCATCATCTGAAATAGCATGTTAAGGAAATACTGGTTTAAATATGAACCTTTCCAACATAAGACATGTAGCCACAAGCCATAGCCTAGACATGCTTCTTCCTGCAAAAGCAATGTCACCAATGCCCTGTGCATGTTTTAGTTCATAGCCTGGTGCAGACTTGCATACTCGTGACCTATGGGGCAAAAAAAAACTGCCTATTGAAACTGTGTGGAGGTGCACAGTGAAACCATAAAACCTTTCAGGCTTCCCCAGGAAGATTTTTTTTTTTTAATTGTGTGGTAAGGCAGGAAGGGGAATGATCTTTTACACATGGTCAGGAGCACATCAGACAGGAAGGTAGATGGTGGCTTTCTACAAGAATGCCCAACCAGAAACTAGTTATTCCAGGTTTCATCCATGGGACTACACAGAAACTAGACATGTGAATGCATGTGGAAAGGAAAGCAAACAGAAAGCCTCATGATTGCTGACAAAGATGTACAGGATTCATCTGAACCAACATTTGCCAATGTGGTTTTTGAAGTATTTACCCAGCTCTGTGTGACATCAGAGTGGATGAACTAAACTGAAAAAAAATAGTTTCCCATACAGCAAAAATAAACACTCCATGGATATCTGACTAGAAAATGTACCATGGCACAGCACACAGTGTTTTGTAGGCCATTGTGAGTCCCTTAATGCCCTTAACAAATCCATAAATTGGCTATTTAACTGTAACCGAGATAGATAAAAATTTAACTTCATAGTAAGAGTCCAACTTCCCTTCAAAACTGAGCAGATTAAGAACCATCCGCTGGTGTCCTTTCTGACAGCTCCACACTTGAGTGGATCATATTGACTAAACATCACAGGCTAGACAAATTCTTAGCTTTTGAAATAACTTCAGCTCAGTTTTTAAGCTCTCTGACATAGCAGTCAAAACTCCGCTAACATGATTTACAGTTAAATTAAACATAAAAACATCATCATTAAAATAACTGTGATAAGGTTAAGACCTAATGCCACATACGCTTTCTAAAGGCAGCCAAAAATATAAACACTATGGTCTGCAGTGCCCAGTCAGTACAGAAACATAACCATGTATACTGTGCTTATGCAGCACGTATGAGTTGGAGGATTTCAATATTTTACAAAATATTCCCTTTCCTCAGCTTGACTCCCTTTTTACCACATTCACAATTATTCATGCACTTTATCAGTTGATGTTTTATTTTAAATGTAAAACTCTAGTAATTTTTCTGTGCTGTTTCTAGAAGTGTTATAAAACACACTATGCTGATCTGTCATTTTTAGAGTACAACATGACCAATAATATCTATTTATTTAATGGGAGCATTATCATAATACTGTTTTCAAAAAAATAATGTTTTGGACTTTCCAAGAAAAAAGTAACACTTCCTAACAAACATTTCTTCTTCCAAAGTTTTATCAAAATATGAATGGAGGATCTTATATTCTTCTGTATTCACACCTCACTAGCCACCTGATATATGATCATCTGGTAATATAAACTTGATAATTCAGATACAGTTTTAGTAGTCTGAAATCCTTTTAAAAATACTTAGTTGGCCTTACTTCTCTCAGGGAGAAAAATTCCCCAAACAAAAAGCAAGAGCCTTAGAATACACATTTACTATCCCAAATTATCATTTCTCTAATATCTCAACAGTATCTTGGCTTATATCCTATGCATCTGGTGAAAATATGGGGTGGTTTTTTTTCTGAAATTATACTTTGTCAAAAAGTCCAGTTCTTTGTATATAACTATTAAGGAGGAATGACCAGTCTTAGAAATAAATTGCTTCCTCTTTCCTTATACCTGAAGTTTCTGCCCCTTTTCAATAGGTGCAGTGGAACATCCTGGAATTCTCATGATATTATCAGCTGGAAAAATCTGTCATAATAATAAAATACTAACTTCTTGCATGCATTTTTCATCAAAGCATTTTACAGGTGGTGTCATCATTCCCACTTCCTCTAATAGAGGAGCCAAGGTGCAGCTATGATAAAGATGACATGCTTACAGGTCTTCATCAATGTACACTAGCTGAGAATCTCAGATACCCTTTAACTTTTCTAACTAAAAGCATAAGTGAAAATCATCAAATGAGTGCTAAGACAATCTCCACATATACAGGATTTGAGCCAAGTATCACAAAGGAAATGATTGAAGTTAGGGAAGTCTCTTCTGGAGAAAGCAAAGACAGGAAGAGAAATCATCTTCCATGGGACACTTTTAATGAGTGACGAAGATGAGGACCAGTTCTGATCTACCCTCACTCAGCATGAGGAAAACAGATGACAGTTTGCTACAGCTCCCTCAAAAACAGTCAGATGTTTTCTGCTCTCTCCAGTAGCATCCAGCTCATTGGATAGACTTTCTAAAATCCCTGTCTTTTCTAGCAGATGACATTTTGCAGGTCTCTTCAGATTTGCACAGCTGAGCCTAAGCGTCAAACCTTTCAGCAGTAATATCATCACGGTAACATTTAAGGGCCCCACACAATGAGGTACTATTTTAGGGTGCTCCATTTTTTTACCCCTCTGTGCTTTGAAAGACTTAGAAAATACCTGAAAAATTATCCTTTATCTGCATCCTTCTTGATGAAATCAAGAGGCATTACGTCATCTTTCCCCACTTTTTAACATACAAATTCCCCTTCAAGTTCTTTCAATGGCTTCCCCTTCACCTTTTGTATCATATTTGAGTATTTCATCTTTACTTCAAGGCACTGAACTCTACCAGTCCTTCCTGTGTGTCAGCCCTCCTTTCCTCATAGTAAACCTCCCGCTGGCTGTGCTCTTCTCACACTGCTCTTCCCAATGCTTCTTCATAACCTCATCTCATGATTTTTCTTAAATGCTGCCACTTTTACACAGAAAATCTGTTCCAGCTCTTGAGCACCATCTACTCTTTTCCACTGAATTATTTCTGTAAAAAATTTATCTTCAAAGCTTAGGATAAAAGGATTAAATGTATACTGCAGAAAGATACTTGGGGTTTATCTGTTTGTGAATGCTGGGGCTTAATATACAACTTAAAACAATTATCAAACTACTGAACTTATACAATATGCTGAAAATAAAAAGCAAAGAATGAATGTCAAGATACTTCAGGAAAAAGTAATCAATAATTGAGGGGACTGCATTACTAATATTCAGATTAAAGTAAAGTAACACATGTTGGAAAAATAGTACTTGTTCCATGTATAAAGTGCCATGGGCTATGAGCTAGTTATTGTCTTGGGGTTATGATAGTGCCATGAAAATATTAGGCAAGTGCTTGGTAATTTGGAAAGCTCATTCAAATTTTAGAAGTAATTAAGTATGGAACAGAAATAAAAATAGAAGACATCTATTTTTTCATTGTACAAACCCACACTTCTATACCTCGTAAACTGTGTTTATTTATAAGATCTCCACTTGGAAAAAAAGTCTTAAAACTGCAAAATGTGCACGGAAGGGCAATGAAGATGAATGGTTTCTATACAAGGAATGACTCAATTAAGATTCTTCGTCCTGGAAAAGAGACAGTTTAGGGGGAAAACTATGGATGTCCACAACAACATGACTGACCATGAGATGCAGAGAGATGGATTGCCTCTTTTAGTACAAGAAATAGGGGCCAAAGGAAACGAGCTGATCCTGGTTCAAAACAAAGAAGCTCTTCTTCATTCATATGTAGCAGACTTATGTAAAACCTTGCCAAAAGATGTGGCAGAGACAAAACTTACTGGGTTCAAGGTCAGGCTTAATTACTTGGAAAAGAGATCTGAAGAGTTAGTAAATAGACAAGCCACAGTGGTCTTAGAGTCCCTGAGCCAGAATACTACTCAGTGGACAGATTTTATACATTTGCTTTTTGCATACTGTATAATCTTTCCTTGACATCCAATTTTGGTCACTGTTGGAAAAAGAATAATGCTAGACAAGCCCTCCACCTGAACTACTGCAGCTGCTCTTATGAAGTTATTTCTGAACATT